>JARQOC010000002.1:445657367-446257367 GCA_033576535.1 Allobates femoralis
GAGCAGAAGAGGGCAGTTGTGGACTACCTGCATCACCTAAGCCGTCGGGAAATGGGTCAAACTCCACACATAACACCTGAGGAGTGGAGATGGATGTCCGACCTATGTACCGTCCTCCAAAACTTTGAGGACTCCACCAAGATGGTGAGCGGCGATGACGCCATTATTAGCATCACCATACCACTACTCTGCCTTCTAAAACGGTCTCTGCTGAAAAACAAAGAGGATGCATTGCAGGCCGAGCGCGATGACTTGGAGCAAGAAACAGTAGTGGGTGTGGGTGAAAACACATAGCCCAGCCTCATCTCATCACAACGTGCAGTGGAGGACTATGACGAGGAGGAGGAGGATGAAGACATGGAGCAACTCTCTTGCCAAATTGAGGATATGACATGCACACCAGTCATACCCTCGATTCTGCGTGGCTGGCCAGAGGACAGTGGAGATGAGGAGGCGGAGGAGGACAGCATGTTCAGTCATCGTGTTGGTCTGGATACTGAAGTGATGGCTGTTAAGAGTCTGGCGCACATGGCTGACTTTATGGTAAGCTGCCTGGCTCGTGACCCTCGCGTTCACAACATCTTGGCCAACAATCAGTACTGGTTGGCAACACTGTTAGACCCACGCTACAAGGAGAACTTTATGTCTCTCATTCCTGAGGCGGAAAGGTCAGCCAAAATGCAGCATTTCCAGAAAGCCATAGTCACGGAAGTAGGCAAATCATTCCCCTCACAAAACGCTAGCGGCATAGGTCAGGAATCGGTGGACAACCAAGGCGTACGGCCGAGAGGGGCACAAGTCCAATCCGCCAGAGGTAGGGGAACAGTCTTTACGATGTGGGACAGTTTTCTCAGCCCCTCACGTACCACAGCCCCTGAGGTGCGGGGTAGTGCCACAAGAAATGCTAAGTTTGGCCAGATGCTAAAGGAGTACCTTGCAGATCAAACAACTGTACTTCTAGATTCCTCTGTGCCTTACAATTATTGTGTCTCCAAGCTGGACACGTGGCATGAATTGGCTCTCTACGCCTTGGAAGTCCTGGCCTGCCCTGCCGCTAGCGTTTTGTCAGAGCGTGTTTTCAAAGCCGCAGGTGGAATCATTACTGATAAACGCACCCGCCTGTCAACTGAAAATGCTGACAGGCTGACTCTGATCGAGATGAACAAGGGTTGGATTGGGCCAGACTTCACCACACCACCAACAAATGACAACTGAATTTAAATTTTGTTATGGGAATTTGCCATGTACCTCCACTCACCCATGGGTACACACTTCTGGACTTCCGAGTATCCAAGTGTGGGATCAGTAATGTCCATGGACGTGTACTCGGCCTGTTGGTAGGAAGGAGGATCAGGTTGGGAAATGTGCGGTGCAGTATCACGGCTACTGACACTTGACCGTGTGGAAGACTGGGTGTTTGTGGAGGTGCCAATCTGACTTGAAGCATTATCCGCTATCCAAGTAACAACCTGTTGACACTGGTGTTGGTTCAAGAGCGGTGTACTGCAGCGGGCCCCAAGAATTTGGGACAGGACGTGTGAGCGAGTAGATGTGCCCCTTTCTTGTTACGAAATTAGTGCTTGCACACGACCTCGGCCTCTGCCTGCACCACCATCATGTTCACTTCCTTGTTCCTTGCCAACGCCCTTGCGCATTTTGCTTGTATACAGCGACACCAGTCTGGTGACTGTAATGGTCACAGATTATTAGGATTTTAGTCCCTAACCTGTATTAAGGTAGTAAGTACACCAGTCTGGTGACTGTAATGGTCACAGATTATTAGGATTTTAGTCCCTAACCTGTATTAAGGTAGTAAGTACACCAGTCTGGTGACTGTAATGGTCACAGATTATTAGGATTTTAGTCCCTAACCTGTATTAAGGTAGTAAGTACACCAGTCTGGTGACAGTTCAGATCACAGGAGAGTAGGATTTTAGTCCCTAACCTGTATTAAGGTAGTAAGTACACCAGTCTGGTGACAGTTCAGATCACAGGAGATGAGGATTTTAGTCCCTAACCTGTATTAAGGTAGCAAGTACACCAGTCTGGTGACAGTTCAGATCACAGGAGAGTAGGATTTTAGTCCCTAACCTGTATTAAGGTAGTAAGTACACCAGTCTGGTGACTGTAATGGTCACAGATTATTAGGATTTTAGTCCCTAACCTGTATTAAGGTAGTAAGTACACCAGTCTGGTGACAGTTCAGATCACAGGAGAGTAGGATTTTAGTCCCTAACCTGTATTAAGGTAGTAAGTACACCAGTCTGGTGACAGTTCAGATCACAGGAGAGTAGGATTTTAGTCTCTAACCTGTATTAAGGTAGTAAGTACACCAGTCTGGTGACTGTAATGGTCACAGATTATTAGGATTTTAGTCCCTAACCTGTATTAAGGTAGAAAGTACACCAGTCTGGTGACAGTTCAGATCACAGGAGAGTAGGATTTTAGTCCCTAACCTGTATTAAGGTACTAAGTACACCAGTCTGGTGACAGTTCAGATCACAGGAGATTAGGATTTTAGTCCCTAACCTGTATTAAGGTAGTAAGTACACCAGTCTGGTGACAGTTCAGATCACAGGAGAGTAGGATTTTAGTCCCTAACCTGTATTAAGGTAGTAAGTACACCAGTCTGGTGACTGTAATGGTCACAGATTATTAGGATTTTAGTCCCTAACCTGTATTAAGGTAGAAAGTACACCAGTCTGGTGACAGTTCAGATCACAGGAGAGTAGGATTTTAGTCCCTAACCTGTATTAAGGTACTAAGTACACCAGTCTGGTGACAGTTCAGATCACAGGAGATTAGGATTTTAGTCCCTAACATGTATTAAGGTAGTAAGTACACCAGTCTGGTGACAGTTCAGATCACAGGAGATTAGGATTTTAGTCCCTAACCTGTATTAAGGTAGTAAGTACACCAGTCTGGTGACTGTAATGGTCACAGATTACTAGGATTTTAGTCCCTAACCTGTATTAAGGTAGTAAGTACACCAGTCTGGTGACAGTTCAGATCACAGGAGAGTAGGATTTTAGTCCCTAACCTGTATTAAGGTAGTAAGTACACCAGTCTGGTGACTGTAATGATCACAGATTATTAGGATTTTAGTCCCTAACCTGTATTAAGGTAGTAAGTACACCAGTCTGGTGACAGTTCAGATCACAGGAGAGTAGGATTTTAGTCCCTAACCTGTATTAAGGTAGTAAGTACACCAGTCTGGTGACTGTAATGGTCACAGATTATTAGGATTGTAGTCCCTAACCTGTATTAAGGTAGTAAGTACACCAGTCTGGTGACTGTAATGGTCACAGATTATTAGGATTGTAGTCCCTAACCTGTATTAAGGTAGTAAGTACACCAGTCTGGTGACTGTAATGGTCACAGATTATTAGGATTTTAGTCCCTAACCTGTATTAAGGTAGTAAGTACACCAGTCTGGTGACAGTTCAGATCACAGGAGAGTAGGATTTTAGTCCCTAACCTGTATTAAGGTAGTAAGTACACCAGTCTGGTGACTGTAATGGCCACAGGAGAGTAGGATTTTTGTCCCTAACCTGTATTAAGGTAGTAAGTACACCAGTCTGGTGACTGTAATGGTCACAGGAGAGTAGGATTTTAGTCCCTAACCTGTATTAAGGTAGTAAGTACACCAGTCTGGTGACTGTAATGGTCACAGATTATTAGGATTGTAGTCCCTAACCTGTATTAAGGTAGTAAGTACACCAGTCTGGTGACTGTAATGGTCACAGATTATTAGGATTGTAGTCCCTAACCTGTATTAAGGTAGTAAGTACACCAGTCTGGTGACTGTAATGGTCACAGATTATTAGGATTTTAGTCCCTAACCTGTATTAAGGTAGTAAGTACACCAGTCTGGTGACAGTTCAGATCACAGGAGAGTAGGATTTTAGTCCCTAACCTGTATTAAGGTAGTAAGTACACCAGTCTGGTGACTGTAATGGTCACAGATTATTAGGATTGTAGTCCCTAACCTGTATTAAGGTAGTAAGTACACCAGTCTGGTGACTGTAATGGTCACAGATTATTAGGATTTTAGTCCCTAACCTGTATTAAGGTAGTAAGTACACCAGTCTGGTGACAGTTCAGATCACAGGAGAGTAGGATTTTAGTCCCTAACCTGTATTAAGGTAGTAAGTACACCAGTCTGGTGACAGTTCAGATCACAGGAGAGTAGGATTTTAGTCCCTAACCTGTATTAAGGTAGTAAGTACACCAGTCTGGTGACTGTAATGGTCACAGATTATTAGGATTTTAGTCCCTAACCTGTATTAAGGTAGTAAGTACACCAGTCTGGTGACAGTTCAGATCACAGGAGAGTAGGATTTTAGTCCCTAACCTGTATTAAGGTAGTAAGTACACCAGTCTGGTGACAGTTCAGATCACAGGAGAGTAGGATTTTAGTCTCTAACCTGTATTAAGGTAGTAAGTACACCAGTCTGGTGACTGTAATGGTCACAGATTATTAGGATTTTAGTCCCTAACCTGTATTAAGGTAGAAAGTACACCAGTCTGGTGACAGTTCAGATCACAGGAGAGTAGGATTTTAGTCCCTAACCTGTATTAAGGTACTAAGTACACCAGTCTGGTGACAGTTCAGATCACAGGAGATTAGGATTTTAGTCCCTAACCTGTATTAAGGTAGTAAGTACACCAGTCTGGTGACAGTTCAGATCACAGGAGAGTAGGATTTTAGTCCCTAACCTGTATTAAGGTAGTAAGTACACCAGTCTGGTGACTGTAATGGTCACAGATTATTAGGATTTTAGTCCCTAACCTGTATTAAGGTAGTAAGTACACCAGTCTGGTGACAGTTCAGATCACAGGAGATTAGGATTTTAGTCCCTAACCTGTATTAAGGTAGTAAGTACACCAGTCTGGTGACAGTTCAGATCACAGGAGATTAGGATTTTAGTCCCTAACTTGTATTAAGGTAGTAAGTACACCAGTCTGGTGACAGTTCAGATCACAGGAGATTAGGATTTTAGTCCCTAACATGTATTAAGGTAGTAAGTACACCAGTCTGGTGACAGTTCAGATCACAGGAGATTAGGATTTTAGTCCCTAACCTGTATTAAGGTAGTAAGTACACCAGTCTGGTGACTGTAATGGTCACAGATTACTAGGATTTTAGTCCCTAACCTGTATTAAGGTAGTAAGTACACCAGTCTGGTGACAGTTCAGATCACAGGAGAGTAGGATTTTAGTCCCTAACCTGTATTAAGGTAGTAAGTACACCAGTCTGGTGACTGTAATGATCACAGATTATTAGGATTTTAGTCCCTAACCTGTATTAAGGTAGTAAGTACACCAGTCTGGTGACAGTTCAGATCACAGGAGAGTAGGATTTTAGTCCCTAACCTGTATTAAGGTAGTAAGTACACCAGTCTGGTGACTGTAATGGTCACAGATTATTAGGATTGTAGTCCCTAACCTGTATTAAGGTAGTAAGTACACCAGTCTGGTGACTGTAATGGTCACAGATTATTAGGATTGTAGTCCCTAACCTGTATTAAGGTAGTAAGTACACCAGTCTGGTGACTGTAATGGTCACAGATTATTAGGATTTTAGTCCCTAACCTGTATTAAGGTAGTAAGTACACCAGTCTGGTGACAGTTCAGATCACAGGAGAGTAGGATTTTAGTCCCTAACCTGTATTAAGGTAGTAAGTACACCAGTCTGGTGACTGTAATGGTCACAGATTATTAGGATTGTAGTCCCTAACCTGTATTAAGGTAGTAAGTACACCAGTCTGGTGACTGTAATGGTCACAGATTATTAGGATTTTAGTCCCTAACCTGTATTAAGGTAGTAAGTACACCAGTCTGGTGACAGTTCAGATCACAGGAGAGTAGGATTTTAGTCCCTAACCTGTATTAAGGTAGTAAGTACACCAGTCTGGTGACTGTAATGGTCACAGATTATTAGGATTTTAGTCCCTAACCTGTATTAAGGTAGTAAGTATACCAGTCTGGTGACAGTTCAGATCACAGGAGAGTAGGATTTTAGTCCCTAACCTGTATTAAGGTAGTAAGTACACCAGTATGGTGACTGTAATGGTCACAGATTATTAGGATTTTAGTCCCTAACTTGTATTAAGGTAGTAAGTACACCAGTCTGGTGACAGTTCAGATCACAGGAGAGTAGGATTTTAGTCCCTAACCTGTATTAAGGTAGTAAGTACACCAGTCTGGTGACTGTAATGGCCACAGATTATTAGGATTGTAGTCCCTAACCTGTATTAAGGTAGTAAGTACACCAGTCTGGTGACTGTAATGGTCACAGATTATTAGGATTGTAGTCCCTAACCTGTATTAAGGTAGTAAGTACACCAGTCTGGTGACTGTAATGGTCACAGATTATTAGGATTTTAGTCCCTAACCTGTATTAAGGTAGTAAGTACACCAGTCTGGTGACAGTTCAGATCACAGGAGAGTAGGATTTTAGTCCCTAACCTGTATTAAGGTAGTAAGTACACCAGTCGGTGACTGTAATGGTCACAGATTATTAGGATTGTAGTCCCTAACCTGTATTAAGGTAGTAAGTACACCAGTCTGGTGACTGTAATGGTCACAGATTATTAGGATTTTAGTCCCTAACCTGTATTAAGGTAGTAAGTACACCAGTCTGGTGACAGTTCAGATCACAGGAGAGTAGGATTTTAGTCCCTAACCTGTATTAAGGTAGTAAGTACACCAGTCTGGTGACTGTAATGGTCACAGATTATTAGGATTTTAGTCCCTAACCTGTATTAAGGTAGTAAGTATACCAGTCTGGTGACAGTTCAGATCACAGGAGAGTAGGATTTTAGTCCCTAACCTGTATTAAGGTAGTAAGTACACCAGTATGGTGACTGTAATGGTCACAGATTATTAGGATTTTAGTCCCTAACTTGTATTAAGGTAGTAAGTACACCAGTCTGGTGACAGTTCAGATCACAGGAGAGTAGGATTTTAGTCCCTAACCTGTATTAAGGTAGTAAGTACACCAGTCTGGTGACTGTAATGGCCACAGGAGAGTAGGATTTTTGTCCCTAACCTGTATTAAGGTAGTAAGTACACCAGTCTGGTGACTGTAATGGTCACAGGAGAGTAGGATTTTAGTCCCTAACCTGTATTAAGGTAGTAAGTACACCAGTCTGGTGACTGTAATGGTCACAGATTATTAGGATTGTAGTCCCTAACCTGTATTAAGGTAGTAAGTACACCAGTCTGGTGACTGTAATGGTCACAGATTATTAGGATTGTAGTCCCTAACCTGTATTAAGGTAGTAAGTACACCAGTCTGGTGACTGTAATGGTCACAGATTATTAGGATTTTAGTCCCTAACCTGTATTAAGGTAGTAAGTACACCAGTCTGGTGACAGTTCAGATCACAGGAGAGTAGGATTTTAGTCCCTAACCTGTATTAAGGTAGTAAGTACACCAGTCTGGTGACTGTAATGGTCACAGATTATTAGGATTGTAGTCCCTAACCTGTATTAAGGTAGTAAGTACACCAGTCTGGTGACTGTAATGGTCACAGATTATTAGGATTTTAGTCCCTAACCTGTATTAAGGTAGTAAGTACACCAGTCTGGTGACAGTTCAGATCACAGGAGAGTAGGATTTTAGTCCCTAACCTGTATTAAGGTAGTAAGTACACCAGTCTGGTGACTGTAATGGTCACAGATTATTAGGATTTTAGTCCCTAACCTGTATTAAGGTAGTAAGTATACCAGTCTGGTGACAGTTCAGATCACAGGAGAGTAGGATTTTAGTCCCTAACCTGTATTAAGGTAGTAAGTACACCAGTATGGTGACTGTAATGGTCACAGATTATTAGGATTTTAGTCCCTAATCTGTATTAAGGTAGTAAGTACACCAGTCTGGTGACAGTTCAGATCACAGGAGAGTAGGATTTTAGTCCCTAACCTGTATTAAGGTAGTAAGTACACCAGTCTGGTGACTGTAATGGCCACAGGAGAGTAGGATTTTTGTCCCTAACCTGTATTAAGGTAGTAAGTACACCAGTCTGGTGATTGTAATGGTCACAGGAGAGTAGGATTTTAGTCCCTAACCTGTATTAAGGTAGTAAGTACACCAGTCTGGTGACTAATGGTCACAAAACAGCTTGCATTCCGATCTGGATCACCCTGCCTATATCCTCCTAGATTAGTCCTGAGAAGGACTGTTGTGGTCAGCAGCAGCAGTTTGCAGCCCTGCTCCGGATCTACCTATGAGGGCCGCAAATCTGTCCCTAAGCAGCAGCAGACACTGTCCCTACACTCACTGTCTGGATGCCTGTGTGCAGAGCACAGCGCGACCGGGTCTTATAAAGGCTCGGTCACGCTGTGCAGGCCAGCCAATCACTGCAATGCCACAACTAACAGGGCTGTGGCATTGCAGTGGTCTGCCAGCCAATCCCTGCATGTGGGCTGGCTCTCAAAAGAGCGCCAACATGCAGAGATGACGACCACGAGCACAGCACGAGTATCGCGAGATTACTCGGTGCTCGCCGAGTAGCCCGAGTACAGTGATACTCGTGCGAGTACCGAGTAGTGGCGAGCATGCTCGCTCATCACTAGTCGTTATAGCTTTTACTGCCACTTCTTGTAAGTATTCTGCTGTGTGTGCATTTCCTGACGTATCAGTTGTTTGTGCAAGGAAGACTTTACCTTCTTCTGTTGTTATATAAGCACATACAATAGGATCATTGTGGACATTACTCCACCCATCAATTCTTAGGTTAACAATTTTACCCTCCAGAGCTGTTGCACATTGCTCCATTTCTTTGTCATACACTTGATCCAGCAGTTTCCCTGCAATATCAGCTCTGCTGGGTGGACTGTATCCTGGTCTCAGTGACTGAACCATATTAATGAAATGTGGGTTCTCAGTCAGACGGAAAGAAGAGTTTGTTGCATAAATAAACTGGGCAATTTTTTCATCAATCAACTCTTTTTCTAATCTGCTAGTTCTTATCACAAACATATCTATGGTGGTTCCAGGAGGTAAAGGTTTTTTCTTCCTTTTGGGTGATGGTGATATGTGACTGTGGGTGTCTGATGATGATGCTGCTGCTAATGAAGCACTATCCTGGATGGATAACTCTGAAACTGTAGAACAGGATGATGGTGATCTTGGTGTTTCTTTGGTCATCTTCATCACCGCACTTCTCATGATGTTGCCTCATTCGCGCCACCAGGCCTTGCATCTCTTTGTTGCATCGTTTGCATTTTGCACGCATGCCTGCCTTACCGATAGGCGAAGGAGCTTCATTAAAATATTCCCAAACTGGTCTCTTTTTACGGCCTGCTGCCATTATAAGGAAAGAATGTAATAAACCTCAGATCGTACACACAAACAGATCCAGACTTGTCTGTCTGTGGCTATGCTGCAGTATTGTGCTCAAAGTTTCACTTTCATTTTCTTGTCTGCTTGCCCTTCCTCCTCACACTTAGATTCACATTCTTCTTGTATTGTGCAGATCTATTCCACTCCAAACAATCAGAAACATATTGTCTAACTTCTTGGACTTGGCACTGAAGGGGTTGATTCTGTATTCATAGGTTTGTAGAACAATAGGATTAAGGTCTTTTTCTCAACTCTGTTCATGTTGTAACATTTTTGCCGTGAAGAAGAGGCTGGGACTAGGGATGGGCGAATCTACTCGCTAGGACTCGTTACTCGGTGAGTAGTAAGGGACTCGCAGGACTCGGTACTCTGCGAGTTTCCCAGCGTTTACTCGCACGAGTCCAATGCAAATCAATGGCAAACGCTGACAAAACTAGGATTGCCATTGTCTTGCATTAGACTCGGCTACTGTGCCAGTGATAGCAGGGAAACTCGCAAAGTAACTGCTGTTACTTTGCGAGCCGAGTCCAGCTGTCTTCTCTGTGCAGGCTGCCGCAGCTCCAGGGTCCTAGAGCCCGCCTGCTCACAGAGAAGATGTAGCAGTGCTGAGATTGTTCTCAGTCTGCTCATTCCCTGTGCATAGACATCTATATCTATGCACAGGGGATGTAGCAGAGAGGACATCGCGTTTTGGACTACGTCGGACAGAAGAGGATTTTTTTAATTAAAGATGGAGTCCCTAATGGCTTTTTTTTTATTTCAAATAAAAAATGTTCTCTGTGTTGTGTTTTTTTAACCCTTTATTGGAGATTCTTAGTGGCTGGGTCAAACATGGCCTGACATTAAGAATCTCGGGCTTAATACCAGCTTGTATAACAAAGCTGGTATTAACCCCTTTATTACCCAGCGTGCCACTGCCACCAGGGCCGCTGGAAGAGCGGGGTTCAGCGCCAGAGGATGGCGCTTCAATGAACGCGCCATCTTCTGGGGCGGCTGCGGGCTGCAATTTGCAGCGGGGGTGCCCAGAAAGCTTGGGCATCCCTGCGCTGCGGATTCCAGCCCCCAGCTGCTTATCTGTACCTGTACCTGAAAATTCATATAATAATTTTAAAAAAAGGGCTCCCCTATATTCTTGTGTCCGGCCAGGTACAAATAGGCACCTGGGGGTTGGGGGCAGCCCGTCGCTGCCTGCTGGATCCGGCTGGTTCCAGAAATACGGCGAAGCCCACGTGAAATTTTTTTCTGACAAATCCATAAAACAATGTAAATAAAAGGGACTGCATCTTTATTAACCCCTGGACCATGGGCGAGGGGTTAATAAAGATGCAGTCCCTTTTTTAGGATTGTTTTATTGATTTTTCAGAAAAAAAATTACATAGGCTTCGCCGTATTTCTGGAACAGCCGGATCCAGCAGGCAGCGACGGGCTGTCCCCAACCCCAGGTGCCTATTTGTACCTGGCCAGACACAAGAATATAGGGGAGCCCTTTTTTTTTATTATTTCATGAATTTCATGAAATAATTAAAAAAAATGCGTGGGGCTCCGCGCAATTTCTATGTCTAGCCAGGTACAGCTAAGCAGCTGGGGGCTGGAATCCGCAGCGCAGGGAGGCCCAAGCTTTCTGGGCACCCCCCGCTGCAAATTGCAGCCCGCACCCGCCCTAGAAGATGGGCGTTCATTGAAGCGCCATCCTCTGGCGCTGAAACCCGCTCTTCCAGCGGCCCTGGTGGCGGTGGCACGCTGGGTAATAAAGAGGTTAGGGCCAGCTTTGTATTATCAGCTGGCCCTAAGCCCGAAATTTATGGCGGTCATGCCAATATTAGACATGACCGCCATGAATTTCTGTTAAATTGTTTTAAAAAAAACACAACGCAGAGAAAAAATTTTATTAGAAAAAAAAAAAAAAAGCCATTAGGGACTCCATCTTTAATTAAAAAAATCCTCTTCCGTCCGACGCAGTCAAAACGCGATGTCCTCTCTGCTACATCCCCTGTGCATAGATATAGATGTCTATGCACAGGGAATGAGCAGACTGAGAACAATCTCAGCTCTGCTACATCAGGCAGCAGGCGGGCTCTAGGACCCTGGAGCTGCGGCAGCCAGCACACAGAGCAGACAGGACTCTTATCTGTGCGAGTTTCCCAGCGATTACTTGCAAAGTAAACGAGTCCAATGCAAATCAATGGCAAAACTAGGATTGCTTCAGGCTGAAGCTTCCGAGACACATCCGTGATTTGTAAATCGCACACTACTCGCTATTACTCGCTTCCCCATTCATTAACATTGGACTCGCTAGACTCGCAACGAGTAGCAAGTCCCGGGCTCGGACTCGCTAGAGTCAAGCGATTCCGAGTAATTTAGGATTCGCCCATCACTAGCTGGGACCTCTGCGGAGTCAAATTCAGTTTTGAGAACTGCGTAAGTAATGCGAGCGTCTGTGATAATATAGGAGAGAAACTGCCCACTAATCCTACAGAAACCTCTGGAAGAGCATGGCATTGTGAATGTTACACATATACAGCCTTTATTCTACTGAGTTAAACAACTCAGCTTTATCTCATGATGGAAGAACCTTTGGATGGTAAAATATTTTCCTCAAAAAGCAGTTTATTGAAAAAAATCCGATTTAAATAAAAGAAATCCGATTTAAGTCAAAAAAATCCGATTTTTTTTTTTTTTTTTTTTTTTAAAAACATTGATTTTTATCCACCCTGGTTTGTGCCCCCGCATGGACTGTACAGCCTTTGTTAGTTCTGCCATATTTTTGGTTAGCTCCTGCACCTGCAATCGTAAGTCATCAGGGGTAACAGTTTCTAGAGTCTGTGCACTGGCCCCCACTGAGGCGAAGAAGAGGGTGCCACCTCCAGGTAGTACGTTAGAGCCAGTCACTGAGAGGGTTGTGTGCTACATGCTGTTGGTTCTTACAGCACTCGAATGGCCTGGTCTTTAAATTGTGTAAAGTCCCGGTCGGGGTTTTGTAGGGTCAATATACGTAGCTGAGTCCGGTGGGCATGAGACAGGAGCCCCTCAATAAGCTGCTCTGTCAACAGCTTGTTTACATCTCATGCACTGCCAGGGTCTACCTGCTTCATGGCCTCAGCGCCTCTTGGATATTTAATGTATAGTCCTGTATATTGTCCTGCACCCGTTGTTTGCACCCATAAAACCTCATTTTAATTTCCGCTACTCTCAAAGGCTTTTTTCAACCTGCCTAAGATTTGTTTAACAGTTCTTTTGTCAGTGTCCAGCCAGGACTTTACCTCCCTTTGGGCTGCACCAGTCAATTGTCCTATTAGAATATTAACTTTCTGGCTCTCAGACAGGGGATATACTTCAAACAAGCTTTTCAGTCTCTCCCTGAAGTCATTCAGGGTGTCCAACTCCCCTGAATATTGTGGTAACCAGGTCACTCCCGGAATATACAGCATTGAGAACGGCATAACTGAGGCGGCATTTGGTGCCACTGGTATGGTTGAGGCCGGGGATTCAGCTGGGGCCACAACTGGGGCTGCGACGGCAACTGGGGCTGCAGCCGGAACAATCGCAAGTTCTTCTCCCTCTGGTTTGGACATCTCTCTCTCCCCTAGTGAACCTCAGCCAGGTCCCGCGTTTCTCTTCTGGGGAGTCTGGGGTTAACAGGCAGCTGCCCAGTTGGCATAACTTCTCTTCATGCGCTTTGCTAGTTTCTCCCATGACGGCATGCCCCCTTGGCTTCCTGTGCGCCAGTGTGGTACAGTAATGGCAGCAGTCACACACAGTTCAATAAAGCTTACAGCACACAGAACCCGGGGGTACCGAGCCACGAAATCCTTTTTGTGATGCCAGGTTTGGCTCACCCCCAGGGTCATGGGATACTCGAAACTGGGCTATAATACTGCTTGGGAGTCACAGGTGTCGAGACCCAGCTCCGTGACCTGGCGGTGTCAATAAAAGTTTGTTGATTAAGGTTTTTCGGATTAAAGTCGTGACATCTCCCATGATGTTTGGCTATTGATGACCGACATGGCAGTGTGGTACCTCTGGGGATGATGGAATCGCAGCTAAGGTGGTATCATTCCCCACGGGTGGAGCGGTTCCCCAGGGCAACCGGTATAGTCTGTGGTAGTGGTAGGCCATTGGGGTGCAGGACTGAGGGCACGGAATAACTGACAGACACACAGTACGTAGTCTCTGTAACCTTTAATGGTAGATGCAGGTTTAAACCAGGACACTGATCACAGGTGATGTTGTGAGTCCGGACACCACTGCATATCAGATATACCAGAATGAAGACCATATATACCAGGATGGGGCCCATGATAAGGACATACATAGCCGGATAGGCCCAGGATGAGAACATATATACCAGGATGGGAAACATATATACTAGGATGGGGAACATATACCAGGATGGGGCACACATATGTCAGGATGGGGACCTATATTTCAAGATGAGGACATTGTGAGACAGTGACCGGGATGATCTGTGATGGCCGGTATGTGTCTCCCAGGTTATGCTCCCTCCACGTATAGGAAGCACTCCACTCCGGGTTCATAGAGACTTCCCGGAGGTAAGCACGGGGTTAAAAGCTAGGCAGGAACACAGGGTGTGGTTCTCTGAGTGGAGCTTCAGTCTGAGGGAAGACTGATGAGGCTAGTGAGCGGCCAGGTCGGGAGAGTGCAGAGGCTGCGTGCTGATACAACACGTCCTAGCCCGGAGGGCTTGATCTCGGTGATACCTGGACCGGAGAGAACCCTTGATAAAGGACTGTGTGCCAATCTTATGGTTGTAGGAAGTGTGCCCGGCTGCATCCCAGAACCCGGAGGTTTGTGCATACTGTGGACTTCTGCATAATAAATCGTGTGCTGTGAACTTCTGTGCCTGGGTGCCTTCTGCCGTGTAATCCGACGGCGCTACCTCACAACATGTATACCAGAATAAGGACCACATAGTTATATACCATTAATACCAAGAAGAAGGTCATATATACCTGGATGAGGGACCTTACTACATAATGAAGAAGGAGGGCGAGCAATTTGTATGTTTTATAGGTTTTAGGATGCTAAAAGGGCCCATAGATCTGACCAGTGTGCACGGAGGGGGGGCAGGTCCAAATCTTACTGCGGGGCCCATCAAACTTTAGTTGCACACTGGGTGATAACACTTTTAGACTTTTAGCCATGACTGTACATTAGCCACACTTGACTTGCTAGTTTTTCACACTTTATAAAGATGTCAGTACGGCATTGAAACTCGTAGTGGATGACAAAGAACCTTCCAAGAATACTACAGCAAGAGATGTCTTTCAAGAAACACAGCCAATTTTTAAACATGTTTTTATCTTATTTTTGTAAATTCCATCTGGTGGATATCTCTCTCAGCCACAGTGCAGCTTCACACAACACCCAATGTGAACAAAACTATTGCTATATACTATGTTCTGTAAGATATTAAGGTTTCACACTGTTGTGGGCTTCTTCCCTCACAGTCACTGTGTCCTCATTAGCCACAGTTTTCATATCCCGGACCCTATCTTTTGCATTAAAGTTTTAATGAACCTGTGCAAATGTCATTATAATGAGATAAGGAGCAGAGTCATCTGTATATGGAGGTGTTTCCTGTCACTGTATTCCTGCCTTTACTACTACTAATAAGTAAACTTCTGTAATCTCTCCCTGTAAGGAAAGGAAGTTAGAGTCTTGTATATGTATATATATATATATATATATATATATATATATAGTAGTAATATTAATATATAGTCACTCAAACAAAATAAAAAAAAAAATACTATTCATACGTATGTTATACGATAACAAGCTTATAACCTGACGTTAAATTCATCCATTGGTTGTATAAATTAAATGTGGTTTAGGTTAAGAAAATAAATTGGCATCAATGCTGAAATATTGATCATTTAATGAACACAGAATGGTCAGATTTTGGCATGAGGAAAGTTTTGTTGCCCACAGAAAGTAAAGTGATTTTCAAACAAATAATTAACTTAAAATACAAATATATGTTGCATAACATTGGTGAATGAAGTTGTGGTGCTAGTAGAGAAATATGTAATATTTTGTGTGACTTCCATGAGCTTGAGGGACTGCATCCATGCGCTTCAACAATGATTCATACAATTTATTAATGAAGTCATCAAGAATAGCAAAGAATGCAGTCTTACATGCCTCCCAGAGTTAATCTAAATTCTTTGGTTTTGTCTTCCAAGCTTCCTCTTTCATTCTACCCCAAACATGCTCAATGATGTTCATGTCTGGTGATTGGCTGGCCAGTCCTTGAGCACCTTGATTTTTTTTGCCTGGAGGAACTTTGTTGTAGAGATGGATGTATGAGATGGTGCACCATCCTGCTGCAGAATTTTATCCCTTTTATTATTTGGAATATAAGAGGTAGCTAATACTTCTTGATATTTTAGGATATTGATATTGCCTTCCATCTTGCAAATGTTTCGCACACCCCCATACTGAATGTAATCCCAGATCATGATTTTTCCACTACCAAGTTTAACTGTTTTCTGGGTGTATTTTGGATCCATACGGGCTCCAGTAGGTCTCCTGCAGTGTTTGCAGTAGCTGTGGTGTAAGATTATCTTAGAATAAAGCGGAGACAGCACTCACCCGTGTGTTGTTCGGTGTTTATTCAGGGAACTTAAACATTCGGTGCAGGGAGGGAGGAAAGAGGCCGAGATGACGACGGCACCATTTCGCGTGACTGCGCTTCCACGGGTCACAGGCCTGTGACCCGTGGAAGCGCAGTCGTGCGAAACGGTGCCGTCGTCATCTCGGCCTCTTTCCTCCCTCCCTGCACCGAATGTTTAAGTTCCCTGAATAAACACCGAACGACACACGGGTGAGTGCTGTCTCCGCTTTATTCTAAGATTGGATGTATGTTTGCCTTTGAGACAGGCACCTCCTGTAACTTCTAATCGCTCCATAAACTTTATCCGCCCATGAAGCGGCTTGCTTTGGTGCCCTGACTTCCTCCTGCACCTGTTTATTGACTATTGTGGTGTAAGATTAATCAGAGAAATCCACCTTCTTCCACTTTTCCATCGTCCATCTATTTAGCAGGCTGTGGGACTTTGCAAATGCCACACCGTTTTTTATTTGCCTTTTGTTTAGTGCTGGCTTCTGGGGACTAATTCGACCATGGAGGCCATTTCGAGACAGAATCCTACAAACTCTTCTAGTTGACACAGGGACTTGAGGGGACCAGGCCTGTTGGAGCTCTACTGCAATGGAAGAGGGGATTGCTTAGATTTTCTAACCGTCAAACGTTCCTCCTGAGCAATTGTCTTGCGTGGTCTGCCGGACCTAGGCTTGTCAAACACATCTCCAGTCTCTTCAAATCTTGTTTTAATTCTTTGTACTTGACGCTGAGACACATTAAATATGCCAGCCACCTCTGAAGTGGATCTGGTCTTCAGCTTCTTGATAATCAAGGCTTTGCTCGCAGGATGGATTTTTGGCATGTTGTCAGAGCTCAAGTTGCAGTTCAAGTGAAGGTCTGGGGTGCTGGGTTTCTTTTTATACACACCGACTAATTAACCAATCATTTAATGAGCACAGGCGAGGATGTAAACTAGGATTGGGTGCATTATATGACCAGGCAACAAAACGTTTGTCTTGCCAAAATCTGACAAAAATCTGTTTTCATTAAATGATAACTATTTCAGCATTGATGCCAATTTATTTTCCTAACCTAAACCACATTTCGGAGGGTTTCAGCTATCAAAAGAGTCATTTATACAACCAATGGATGAATTTAACGTTAGGTTATAAGCTCTTATTTACATAACATGCATAAGCGACATAACTTCTGTCGGATTGTACTACTAGATTTCTTGCTTTGACTTCCTTAGAAACTAGATTGCTGATTCAAAACTTTTTCACCTTAATTTTTCCCACTTGTCAGTGCCCTGTCTGTCTAGGCCATGTTTATCCAGACCTATCAAGACAACAATAGAGCTGTCATTCTAATTATCCACCTATTATTATAATGAAGCGGGAGACCTTGGAGATAACCTCTTTCCTGTGCTGCAGGTTGTAAACTGATATTAGTCTGTCATTTCAGGAGTTTATTCCTTTGTTTTATGCATATATGCAAATTTGCACTTCACTAAGGAAGTTGAGAAACTCCCGTGCCACATTTAAGCAGCTTCCTCAAAGTCATAATCGCTTTCCTACAAGCTTTTAATATAACTAAGGGATTTGTGCCAGATCAGAACCCCAAACTACAGACGCTGCGTTTCGGGGTACCTGCCCCTCATCAGTGTAGTGTGTGGGATATTCTGATCTGGCATAAGGTTGAGAGCAAGTTCCTAGACCTTCCTTTGTTTTAGTTTCTTTCAGAGTGCAATATTTTGTATATGATATTACAAAGTACTACTAAAATAATAAAACCAGCCAAAACCTAATAAAAATAATAATGCTATATTTTTAGGGATTTGGTGCAGATTATGGTTTTGTGTCATATATCTCATGAAGATACAGTGTGAAAATACCATACTGTATTTGTACAGGTGCAGAAGCCAAGAGGGGCAAGTAGCAGACTTCATAAAGAATGAGAGTGTTAGTTGTTTTGTGTAGATATCAGGGGTCTGGTCCAGAGTCTATATTTATGGGTGTATGGTTTAAGGTCTGAATCTATTTAGAGGCTCATATCAGGAGTCAAAATTTAGCGGGGCTATTTTTTTCTGAAGTATAGCCTGGAAGACGCTCTATATATTTATGGAGTCTGCTCGGTAAGGTGGGGAGGGGGTCTGTATTTGAGGAGGGTTGGGTATATAGCTTGAATCTTTAAACGGTTTGGCCAAGGGTCTATATCTATTTCAGAAATCTGTTTCAGTTTTTATTTTTTAAAGGTTATAGCATGGGGTCTGCATTCATCTTAAGTCTATGTATTTTGGGGTTTTTATTAATACAGCACTCCACATTTAATTTAGGGTCTACTGCTGATTTTTCATTATGTGACCTGCATTTATAGAAGGGATCTAGTGTCGAGGGGCGTGGCCTAGCTGAGCATGCTAGCAGTCGCTTGATTCAGGAGCTCCTGTTCCCGGGACTGGAAAAGCGGCAATTCCACCGGTCACGCTACTATTCTAGCCTCCATTTTCCCTGGATATTCTTCCTACCATCCTTCTGACACGATGGGGAAGACAAAAAAACCGGCAAGAACTGCTCCCAAAGAGGGTCTCTGACTTTTTCCCTCCAGGCCGGCCCTCGTCTGCGTCCATTTCCAACATGGCGCCGGCATCTCCTCGAGCCATCAGAGCTTCCCGCCGGGAGCTACTCGTGCAGACCCCCGCTGCTGCTTCCCTGCCTCCAGAGACCCCGGTCACTCTAGCACTCATGAGGGAGCTGCTGTCGGACCTCCGCGATTCGCTCCAGGATCACATCACGTCAGCATTGGCGGATGTTAGATCTGAAGTAGCGGAGATTGGCGGGAGAACCGACCACATGGAAAACAAAATAACGGAGCTCATCCGCTCACACAATCACCTACTGGACGAGAACGAGCACCTCCAACATGTCACCAGCCTCGTCCAAGCGAAAAACTGCGACCTGGAGGATCGGAGCAGACAGAATAACGTCCGCCTCCGAGGGATTCCAGAGTCGGTCCCGGGAGATGATCTCCGAGCTTTACTACAGGACTTCATGAAGGAGGTTCTTCCGGACCTCCATGAAAGAGACTTAAAAATCGACCGCATCCACCGGATCCCGAAACCTCCGGGACTGAGAGCCGACCTCCCCAGGGACGTTCTCGGCCGCATTCATTTCTATGAGGCGAAGGAGGACTTTCTAAAAGCTCTACGGGCAGCTCCGGAGCTCCCGCCTCGCTTTGCCAACCTGGAGGTGTATCCGGACCTGTCCCCAGGGACACTCGCTCTCTGCCGAGCATATAGGCCCTATACTACACTATTGCGAGAAGCTGACATTTCCTACCGCTGGGGCCCGCCCGACTCGCCTGCTGATCCGGAGAAACGATAAGCTACATGTCTGCCTCACCCAGCTCATGCTGGCCAGCTATTACTCTCCTGGGGCATGAGTCTCCCTTCGGTCACTCAAGATGAACGCCACCCTGCTCTTCCCCGAGATGACTCGCAAGCCGACCTAGCCTCTCAGAGCCGCAGGATCGATCCAGAGTGGAAGACTGCCTGACCTGTGCCATAATTGGCGTTGACCTCCTTCTTCTTGCTGAATTGCTTCTTTCCCCGTTTTTTTGAGGGAGAAGCACCCGGGACCACCTTCCTGAACTTGTCATCTGCCTACCAGGTCGTATACTTAACTTATACTTACCCTACACTCGGCTAATCTTTCCTCTTTCTAATACTCAGCTCCTTGGCTGGTTTCTCATCCTCTTTCCAATTCCTCCCTCTCCTATCTCTTCTGCTTTCCTCTATGATTTAGGTTACGACCTGTGTAGTGCCGCCCCAGGAGCGATTGCTCTCACGTCACACCTGACTGCATTGCTCCAAACACCTCGGTCGGCTGTCCGAGTGTAACATGCTCATGATGATTTTTTTTTCTTTTTTTTTTTTTGTTCTTATCTTCTGGTTTACTCTCACTGTCCCCTTTGTCTCTCGGGATTATGTGAGACCAGGGCGGACCTTTTTTCCCCCCTGCAATTGTTCATGCTATGTTGTTTATTGCCATGTTATTCCCCCACTCTCCTCCCCTCCCCTCTCCCCAAGTGTGCAAACTGGTCCCCCTATCGGTATGCTGATGCCAAGTATTCCTACCACATGGTATAATTACACCCCACAATGCCTATATCCATCCTAGCCTTAAATGTGAACGGCTTAAACTCGCCGCACAAGCGTTCATTTTTATTCTCCCAGTTACGCAAAGCACGCCCGGACGTAGTTTTTTTGCAAGAGACGCATCTCTTGGCGGGAGATAACCCTCGTGTCTCCCCCGCCCGCTTCCCGCACAGATTTTACGCTAATGCAGCAACTAAACAAGCTGGGGTGGCGATCTTCATTAGCGGCGACCTTGCGTTTGAATTGGTGTCGTCCCTCCCAGACCCTGAGGGCCGCTATCTACTAGTGAATTGTCGCCTAAACGATGTCTTATACTCCCTCTTGGTGCTATATGCTCCCAATGTGCGCCCAGCCACTTTTCTCAGATCCACTCTGGAACGCGTGATTCCGGAAATGAAGGGCCATAAAGTTGTGGCAGGGGACCTAAATGCTCCGCTCTTCAAAGCTCTCGACTGTTCCTCCTCCGTGTCTTATAGATCGGACCTGGGACATTTAACTTCATCCTTCCACCTCCATGACATTTGGCGGTACCTACACAGCACCGAGAGGGACTATACTTTTTTCTCTCCGCGACACAGATCATTCAGCCGCATTGATTATATACTAGTGGGCGATTCCCTTCTGCCCTTATGTACAGCAGCCTCCATCGGCACAGCGTCGTGGTCTGACCACGCTCCAATCACACTATGCATCTCTGATTCCTCTCCGAGGTCCCCATTAGCCCCGTGGAGGCTCAATGAAACCCTCCTACTCTCTGACAGTAACATTCAGGCTTTAGAATCACTACTTCTTGAATACTTCTCCTTTAATACCTGCCCGGACTCCCCTCCAGACACGATATGGTTTGCCCATAAAGCTGTAATGAGGGGCCACCTCATCAAATTAGCCTCACTGGCCAAGAAACGGTACACAGCGGCTCTGGATTCCCTATTGGACGAAGTTAAGGCCCTTGAAACAACCTGTGCCGCCTCCCCGTCCACATCCCACTTTGCTGATCTCTCTACCGCCAGAAGTCGACTGCGGGCTCTTCTTCTCGCCAAGGTCGAATTTCAACTTAAGAGATCTAGGGCCCGATTTTACGGCATGGGTGATAGAGCTGGAACCCTGCTAGCGCGACGTGTAAAGAAAGCTGAGGTGCGCTCTAGAATTTCTCAGATCTCCTCTGCGCGAGGCCCCCCCCATCCGCAACCCCATTCATATTGCAGACCGCTTTCGTGAATATTATGAGGAACTTTACAACCTTGCGTCATCTCAACAAACCCCACAACCGACGGCGTCCTCAATATCCTCCTTTCTCGATCGGGCTAAACTCCCCTCCCTTTCCTCAGATCAGCTCTCTTTTCTGAATAGTCCCTTATCCCTCCAGGAAATCACTGCGTCCATACGTTCTGCAAAAAAGTCATCGGCTCCTGGCCCTGACGGCTTTTCTTACCGCTATTACTCCACTTTTGCTCACACTCTAGCGCCCCACCTTCTATCTCTCTTCCAATATTGGCAGGAGAAAGGCACCATCAAACCTGAAGGCTTACAAGCCTCAATCTCAACCGTTCTAAAGCCTGGGAAGCCTCCCACTGACCCTGGGAGCTACAGGCCGATAGCGCTGCTGAACTGCGACCTTAAAATATACTCCAAATTGCTAGCGGACCGTCTCAAGTTCGTTCTCCCATCCTTGATCGCCCCAGACCAAGTTGGATTTATTCCAGGTCGTCAGGCGAGAGATGCCACAAGGCGGGTTATCAATCTCCTAGAAATTCTCGAAGGCAGGAAGGACCCCGGTGTACTAGTCTCTTTAGATGCGGAAAAAGCCTTTGATCGCGTACACTGGGGTTATTTAGCGGCAGTCTTGGACAAGTTTGCTTTCTCTGGTAATATCAAATCAGCCGTATTGGCGTTATACTCAGCTCCTTGCGCCTTCGTTAAAGCGGGAGGGTTTGCCTCCACGGAATTTCATATTACCAATGGAACCAGACAGGGCTGCCCTCTTTCTCCCTTAATCTTCGCCCTTGCGATGGAACCGCTAGCCGCAGTTATACGCGCTCACCCAAATGTCACGGGCATCACAGTGGGTCCCGTAGACCACAAGATCAGTTTATATGCAGATGATGTGCTTCTCTCCTGCACTAATCCCTCTACCTCGCTTCCTGCTATCCTTTCTATCCTCACGGACTTTTCCCACGTCTCATACTATAAGCTCAATCTCTCCAAATCTACAGTCTTTCCCGTACACATCTCTGAGAACGCTCAACACGACCTGGCCTCCAGATTCCCCTTCAAATGGGCCCCACAGGGCTTTACCTACCTGGGTATCCAAATCACCCCATTAAAAGACCTAATACGACGCAACTGCGACCTCCTACTAGCATCTCTGCGGACGGCATGCTCAGACTACACGACTCACCAACTCTCTTGGGTAGCACGCATCCAAACTGCTAAAATGATGCTCCTTCCAAAGATCCTCTATGTCCTACGTTGTATCCCACTATCATTCCCGAAACGCTGCCTCTTGCTCTTCCAATCTTCTCTAACTCGCTTCATATGGAATTACAAAGTACCTCGTGTCGCTCTCTCCTCCCTCTCCCTCCCATACAAAGAGGGGGGATTTGGAGTCCCAGAGATTACATCATACTACGCTGCGCTCTCACTTGATATTGCAAGGATATGGTGGGCTGAATCACCACGGCCACTCTGGCTTCAGATAGAAGCGTTCTTTGCCCCTTCTCAATCCCCTCGCCTTCTACTTCAAATGAACCTACTGAAGCGTTACGTCCCTCCTGCTTCATTACGCTCTATTTCCTGTGTTTTGGAAGTGTGGAGGCGGTACTCGGAGTCGCATCTCTCCTTCCTACACCGTTATATCTCTCTCAGAGCGGTCTCCTCTGTAATGGGTGACATCTCCTTTACATCATGGGGAGACGGGGAGACGTTGGATTTGAAATCGGTATTAAGTAATAATCGGATTCTCCCCTTTGCGTCTCTCTCTGCAAAACTCAACCTCCCCCCACAGCTCTCTTCTCTTATCTGCGTCTCAAACACTTTCTCGCTACCATAACATTCCCCACGTTTGACATCTTGAACGTCTCGTTCCAACTTCAATCCCTATTTAAACGCACTGGGCCGGTTAGTAACGGGGTCTCCATTATCTATAAGGCCCTCCTCCTGCCCCGCACAGAAAGCAAGCTTCCCTATATGTCCAAGTGGGAATCCAGACTCGGGTTTACCGCCACTGTCGACCAATGGTATGCGGCCTCGGGACACGCTGCGATGTATTCCAGCTGCATTAATCACTTAGAGCAGGCAAAAAAGTTGATGTTTCACTGGTACCTAACCCCCTCCCGTATTGCCAAATTTCACAACGTCCATCCGTCTCCATCTCCTTATTGCTGGAGAGGCTGCTCTGTTGATGGATCTGAACCTCACATATGGTGGTCTTGCCCCCTCATAGCGCCCTTTTGGCGTTGAGTCACTGATTTATTGCGCTCTCTAACAGGACTTCCCATTGACCTTTCAGCTCCATTAGCACTCCTAGGCATCGATCTCAACCTCTTTCCCATGCCTCTGAGACCAATTGTGACAAATGTTTTAATCGCCGCTCGACTCACGGTCGCCGCTCACTGGAGATCTGCCACCCTCCCGTCGCTCTCGGAGTTGATCGCGAGACTGAATTCGCATTACGCCCATGAACTCTATCTAGCACACTCACTACAACGCAAGCGAAGAGTTCTAAATTGGTGGGACCCTTGGTCTTCCTCCACCCATAACACTGTCCCTTCACCACCCTCCTGACAATATTGATTATAATGTTTCAGATCTTGGTATCTCACTGTTGTTTCATTGCACACATCCCCCATCCCCCCCCCCCTCCTCCCTCCCCCCCCTTTTTTACTCCTTTGCATTTATTGCCTTTGTTTTGGCTTTTTTTTTTTTTTTTGTTATGTCTATCTGACGGTTGTATGTAACCTCTTGGGAATTTTCCCATTACTGTACCCCGTGTTAAAAACCCTAATAAAAATTTATTGGTTAAAAAAAAAAAAAAAAGGGATCTAGTGTCTGCATTTTGGGGGACAGACTAGTCTAAGGTCTGTATTTTGAGGTCTGAATTTTGTGGATACCACTTTATCCGAGCTTTATATTTTTGAGTGAGATCTGGCTAAGTGTCTTTATTCCTAGCAGTGTGTTGTTATTGTATTTTTTTTTACGATTGTGGGATCTGATTTAAGATCTGTATTTATTATGGGTCTCGTATTTGTCTGGCTTAAGGGTGCAGTCTGGGTTTTTCCTGGAGTTATTACTTGTTTTGGGCTAATGGAGTCTCTTTATGGTTGGCGTCTGTACTTGGTTTGGTAGATGGATTTATTTTAGGGTGTATGTGGCTTCACCATATTTTGTAATAAAGGATCTATGCTGTACTTGGAGCATGGCCTATGTTAATGGAAACCACTTTGTAGAAAGAAAAAAAGCTATGCAACACATATTACAGGATTTCAAAGCCTAATGTTACTAGTCAGTAGGCAAGTATAGAGTGTGAGGCTATGTGAGTATGTAGTAGTATATGTGTGTTTATTGCAAGTGTTATTGTGAATATTCATACATTTACTTCCATAAACCACCAGAGATTATTCACATTAGTCTCTTCCTTATTTTTCTTAAAGCATCAAATAGCCTTGCCCTGGTCCCTCCAATCATATGACAAGGCTTCTCTGTGATACATTAAAAGTTTCTGTATTTGTATGGTATAATCAATGTTGACTGTGGCATACAATGAGTTATACTACATAGATAAGGTGTACTGTCCCCACACATATGTATAGTGACACATGCAGCTAAACCCTCCTATGTTGTACTTAAGAATGAGGCTGTTGAACTATAAACTTCTTCTTTATTGATTGTAGATATGACAGAAATAAGGTAAAACGATGAATTAGTGCAACAACAGTAAAAGAATACATGACTGAACGGTGCACAAAATACATAAATTCATCCAACTGTTTACAACTGTGCCGTGTGCAGATGCCTTGAGGTTGTCTTGTATGATTGAGCTATGTGTATCAGGTAGGTAATGGAATGGACAAGCGAACTCTAAGTAGAAAACCGACTGGACTGATGAGATCCCAGATGACAGTTCTAGATCTCTTTATTCAAAGCAGATACATGAGGGCATTTTTCAGCTTTGGCATATGGCTCTACCATTTTATTTAAGGAAGTGTATGTAATGCTGGGCAATGATTTATACAAGAATGAAGGGCCTATAAACCAAATTTTGTCTTTGAGGCAGTTGGCTGCAACAGATCTGGTCGTTTGGTCCGCAGGGTTAGCATTGTCTAGGAGGCTTAGAGTGCAGAGGTGAAATCCAGCCATTGGTCTTCTCCTGCACCATTCCTTGCTCGAGCATCTCTAGGAATAGTTTATTCTTGAATGAAATTGCTCTACAATTGTCTTCTTTCATCTGTAGTCTGTGCATCCCAGGTGATTTTGGCTGTCATCCCAAATGCAGTCCTCATAGACATGACCTACTAAGGTACTTAATGATGAAGAACTGTTCCTTTAGGAAGTAGTGATTTTCACATGGTTGGAAGGGAGAGTCCATTATCAAGCATACTGGTAAGCATGCTGCTGACTAGTGTTGGCTTGTGTGCACTTCCTGAACCGACTTCTCCTATGATGATTCATCCTAGGTTGGGTCTCTGGGCATAGGGAGTGTTGTGAGGGCCATTGAGCTGCTGTTTAACCTTGTGGACTCATAAGCTATCTCTCCAAGGAGCAAAACTATCTCAGCCTCTGGATCAAGGTTTGGAATCAGGCTGGTTATACACTTCAGATGAGGATATCGTATGTATTTCAGACCTGTTGTTGGGAATCTGGCTACGCTACAGTATACTGTTAAGGGCAGACACATTTGACTATGTTTAGACTCTATTATGCTCCCCCGACTCCATCCTTCCCCCCCCCCCGCCTCCATCCTGCCCCGCTCGCTCCATCCTGCCCCACTTGCACCATCCTGCTCCTCCGGCTCCATCCTGCTCCTCCGGCTCCATCCAGCACCTTTGGCTCCATCCTGTCCCGCTCGCTCCATTCTGCCCCCGCCACCATCCTGCCCACCCCCCCACCATCCTGCCCCCCCACCCCACCACCATCCTGCTTCTCCTGCTCCATCCTGCCCCGCTCGCTCCATCCTGCCCCGCCTCGCCACCGTCCTGCCCCGCCGGCTGCATCCTGCCCTGCCGGTACCATCCTTCCCCCTGGCTCCATCCTGCCCCCCCACCACCATCTTGCTCCACCGGCTCTATCCTGCTCCCCCGGCTCTATCCTGCTCCCCTGGCTCCATCCTGCTCCTCCGGCTCCATCCTGCTCCTCCGGCTTCATCCTGCCCGCCGCTCCATCCTGCCCCTCGCGCTCGCTCCATCCTGCCCCGCTTGCTCCATCCTGCCCCCCTCGCTCCATCCTGCACCGCTTGCCCCCATCCTGACCCGTCACCACCATCCTGGCTTTCCCTGTCTGTGCTGCACTCCCCGCTCACTGATGCCCCCTCCCCGCAGCCTGGTGCTTCACTCCCCACCTGGTCCTAACTTAGGATCAGGTGGGGAGGGTGCATCAGTGAGCGGGGAGGGGGCATCAGTGCATCAGTGAGCGGGGAGCGCACACAGATCGGGAAAGCCGGCGGTGAAGTCTCACTGCTGGCTTTCCTGCCTGTAGTTTCAAATGAACACCTGATTCAGGTCAGCTGTTCATTTGAAGTAGTTCAGTGCTGGCAGGGTTCATGTGAGTTCATGCTTGCCTACATCAACTCACATGAACTTTCCCACAGGTGCACAGCTCTGCTACATCTCTGGTAGAGATTCTCTACCAATATAGCAGAGCTAAAGAAGAACCCTGGATTAGACTACGTCGGACGGAAGAGGATTTATAATAAACATGGAGTCTCTAAGTGTCTTTTTTGTTTTATTTCTAATAAAATATTTTTTCTCTGTGTTGTGTTTTTTTCTAAAAAATTCACTAGAAATTCATGGCGGTCATGTCTACTATTGGCGTGACTGCCATGAATTTCGGGCTTAGGGCCAGCTGATAACAAAATGCTGTCCCTAACCCCTTTATTACCCAGTGAGCCACCGCACCAGGGCCTTGGAAGAGTTGGGTTCAGTGCCAGAACATGGCGCTTCAATGAACGCACCATTTTCTGGGGCGGCTGCGGGCTGCCTTTCGCAGCGGGGGGTGCCCAGAAGGCTTGGGCCTCCATGCACTGCGGATTCCAGTCCCCAGCTGCCTAGCTGTACCTGGCTGGACATAGAAATAGCGTGGAGCCCCACACATTTTTTTTTAATTATTTCATGAAAGTCATGAAATAATAAACAATAAGGACAGATTGCAGAGATGTGTGGTCCGGGCACTACGGCTTGCATTCGAGCTCAGCTGCTTCCCATTTAGGGCAATCCCCGATGCTTAGGTGTTGCACGCCACATAGACAATATTCAACATATGAAAAATAGAAAAAATGTATAGGAGGCACTCACTGATAGCAGGGCTTCAGTATTCTTTAATGCTTGCTTTTCAATACATTAAAAATTCCAGTGCAGCAGGGAGAGGGAGTGAGGAGCCGGCGAACGACGGCACCGTTTCGTGGTGAGTAACCATTTCGACGGGCCCTTAAAGAGTTGGGTTCAGCGCCTGAAGATGGCACTTTAATGAACGCACCATCTTCTGGGCCGGCTGCGGGCTGCCATTCGCACCGGGGGGTGCCCAGAAAGCTTGGGCCTCCCTGCGCTGCGGATTCCAGCCCCCAGCTGCCTAGCTGTACCTGGCTGGACATAGAAATAGCGCGGAACCCCACGCATTTTTTTTTATTATTTCATGAAATTCATGAAATAATTAAAAAAAAGGGACTCCCCTATATTGTTGTGTCCGGCCAGGTACAAATTGGCACCTGGGGGTTGGTGGCAGCCCGTCGCTGCCTGCTGTATCCGGCTGGATACAAAAATACGGCGAAGCCCACGTCAAATTTTTTTCTGAAAAATCCAAAAAATAATATGAATGAAAGGGACAGCATCTTTATTAACCCCTCGACCATGATCAAGGGGTTAATAAAGATGCCGTCCCTTTTTATAGGATTGTTTAATGGATTTTTCAGAAAAATGTTGACGTGGGCTTCGCCGTCTTTTTGTATGCCAGCCGGATACAGCATGCAGCAACGGTCTGCCCCCAACCCCCAGCAGACTATTTGTACCAGCCTGGACACAGAAATATCAGGAAGCCCTTATTTTTTATTATTTCATGAATTTCATGAAATAATAAAAAAAAATTCGTGGGGCTCCGCGCTATTTCTATGTCCAGCCAGGTACAGCTAGGCAGCTGTGGACTGGAATCCGCAGAGCAGGGAGGCCCAAGTCTTCTGTGCACCACCTGCTACGAATGGCAGCCCGCAGCCGTCCCAGAAAATGGCTCGCTCATTGAAGCACCATGTTCTGGCGCTGAACCCAACTCTTCCAAGGCCCTGGTGTGGTGGCTCACTGGGTAATAAAGGGGTTAGGGCCAGCTTTTTGTTATCAGCTGGCCCTAAGCCCGAAATTCATGGTGTCACGCCAATAGTAGACATGCCCCCTATGAATTTCTAGTGAATTTTTTACAAAAAACACAACACAGAGAAAATATATTTTATTAGAATTAAAACAAAAAGACGCTTAGAGACTCCATTTTTATTATAAATCCTCTTCCGTCTGACGTAGTCCAATCCAGGGTTCTTCTTCAGCTCTGCTACATCTCTGGTAGAGAACCTCTACCAGAGATGTAGCAGAGCTGGGCACCCGTGGGAAAGTTCATGTGAGTTGATGCAGGCAAGCATGAACACACATGAACCCTGCCAGCACTGCGCTACTTCAAATGAACAGCTGAGCTGAATCAGCTGTTCATTTGAAACTACAGGCAGGAAAGCCGACAGTGAGACTTCACCGCCAGCTTTCCCGCTCTGTGCTGCGCTCCCTGCTCACTGATGCCCCCTCCCCACCTGATCCTAAGTTAGGATTGGGTGGGGAGCAAAGCAATAGGCAGCAGGGAGGGGCATCAGTGAGCGGGAGGGCAGCACAGACAGGGAAAGCCAGTGGTAAAGTCTTCTCACAACCAGCTTTCCCGCCTGGCTCCTGCACTCCCCGCTCACTGGTGCTGCACTCCCCGACCGGTCCTAACTTAGGATCAGGTGGGAGGCGGCGGGGGGAGGGGAGGATCCTGCTGTCAGGCGGCGGGGGAAGCGAGTAGGGGGCTTGATGATTGTTTAAAACCTGGCGGCTTTTTACCGTTGGCTTTTAAACAATCATGTGGCCATTGCAGCCTTTTCCTCTCCTGCCAGACCTCTTCCTTTTGAAGAGTCCCTATATGCATGTCCACATTGTGTATGACTTGGGAAAGAGTCTTCTAACAAAGAGAAGCAGAGTCAGTGGCATAAATAGGAATCAATTTCCCTAGTGCTCTACAGGTGAGACCATTAATCTGAACAAAGCGAGAATCTATCAGATTTACTCTGGCCTCGCTATCCACACGAATAAGCACAGTCTCAGTTTTACCACCAACCACCACTTCAGCTAAAATGGAGAACTGAGACCTAGAAAGGAAGGAAATATAAACTCTCCTTCTCCATCCAAACGATCAGAGGAATATGGCTTTTGAGGCTGAGTACCCAATTTGGAGCAATCAGGACAGACTTTAATATAATGGTCAGTTCAACCTCAATAGAAACATACTCCCTGTCATGATAAACCGTAGGTGATCTAGAAAAGAGGTCACACCTGCCAACTGCATAGGTTAATCAAATACTACCCATGGAACCTCCTCACCAGGGTGGACCGTAGGGGCAAAGTTGGTTTATGTCTCTCTCTGAGGCATCTGTCTACTCTAATGGCAAGGAACATCACAACCTCCAATGACTCTGCAGTAGCATGTTGGACAGAGAGATCTGAAGCTTAGCTGGCTCAAATGGTTAGCACTGTAGCCTTTGCAGCACTGAGGTCTTGAGGTTCTGTGTTCAATTCCCACCAAGGACACTAAGGACAACATCTGCAAGGAGTTTGTATGTTCTCCCCGTGTTTGCGTGGGTTTCCTCCGGGCACTCCGGTTTCCTCCCACATTGTAAAGACATACTGATAGGATTTTAGATTGTGAGCTCCAAGAGAGACAGCATTACTCATGTATGTAAAGTGCTATGGAATTAATAGTGCTATATAAATGAATAAATTATTATTATTATTAGCTGACAGACCCTGGCAAAAATGACTCCTAAGGTAAGGGCCATTCCACTGGGTGTCAGTGGCCCATCTCTGGACCTCCGAACAATACTCCACAGCCAGCCGCGTCCCCTGCTTGAGCTTACTGAGATTAGATTCAGCAAGAGACACCCTATTAGGTTCACCATATACCTGGGCTAAAGCCATGAAAAACCCACACACCGACTGCAAAGATGGAGAATACCAAAGGACAGCAGGATGGGAAAAAAGAAAAATAAGGCCTTAGCAATAGGAAGAATATGATAGGTACACCCCCTGCCTACCATTTGCCTAGTCCCTGTTTGTCACCAAAGGCAACCCTGGGTAGTGCACTGGCCGGTGAGAGTTTCAGCCTCTCTACTGCAGATAAACACAGGGTAGGTAAGATGTGGTGCCCCTATGGCTAGGCGCCACAGGGAGGTACTGCACCCCGAATAGCAGGTGTAGTGCCTCTGTAGCTGTGGGTTTGAGGTTTAACTTATGGAGTCTGTACTAACACACAACACTAGGCCCCTTAGGATAGTGGGACTGGATATTTTGGTAAGTCCCAGGGGGTGGAGCCAAGGATAGAGTGGGAAACCAGGAGAAAGAGAGAGAGTTTACTTAGACAGTGCTGGGATGGCAGCCAGATAGGATTTGCCTGGCAGGGCTGCTGACAGGAGGGCACCTCTCTTCAAGAGGGGGACCCAGGACATAGGGAGACGATCCGGAACCGGTTGGAGCCGGCTAGAATTGTCTGGAGTCAACACCAGCAACACGGAAGCCGAGGCGGTCAGTGGTCTATCCCTGACCGCAAACCGACGAGCCACGGGACCAATCCACGGAAGCCATAGCACTACAGAACGGTACCTCCTCCTCGGGCCCATAATCGGCCCAAGACACCAATAGGTCCCAGCCTGGATTCCGGTGATGCGAGGGTTCAAGTTCCACCACTCCCGTCCGTACCGATAAAGGGACAAACCACACCTATTCGTAGCAGGCCAGGGGATCGGCGAGGAAGCTCTGCCTAAGGGTGGGAAAGAAAGTATAGAAAGGACTGAGACCCCGAAAGCCATTAAGAAGGAAACATCCTCAGACTGCATGAGGGCACCCTGAACCTGCAGCTACCTCCCTATTCTACCAGACTGTACTGTGTACTATACCATCTGCTGGTACCAGTAAAGGACGTTGAAGTTGAATCAGTGTCTGTCCTTCCTTCCCACCGACGCCCAGAGGGCCTCAGCATCATCAGAGTGGTAGGAACAACTACTGGTGGGAGTCCACCCCAGGACTAGGTCCTTCACCGGAGGGATATCTGGCTAGTTCCGTGTTTGAGACTCTTAAACGAGGCTCCATGGACTCCATTTCAATATTCAAATTCCCAGGGGGCAATTCACGATAGATTTCACTGTGTTTGAGCACTTTAGCTAGCTGCCCGCAGTGTTTTGCTCGACTGGTCTCCATGAGATCAGTGAGAGCTTTGTGATGTTGGTTTACCAGGCATTAATCCCACCTAGCCAGAATTCTACTCCACATTGATGAGGGGCAATACCCCGAAACAGCTGTCTGTGGATGGATATCTGGCTTTGGTAATTCCCTTGTCATATCCTTAAGCTCGTAACTGAGCGGGATAGTGACTGAAAGGGACACTTAATATGGTGGTTATGGTGGTCTCTGCAAGGAGTCCACCCAAGGGCTAGGTCCTTCCCTGGAGGGATATCTGGCTAGTCCCATGTTTGAAACTCTTATACGAGGCTCTATGGACTCTATTTGCATATATGATCTTTTCCCTGACATCCTTAGAAAGCTCTTTGGTGTTGTCCATGTTGTAGAAGTTAGAATCTGACTGAATAATTGAGTGTATAGTCAGGAGTCTTTTATACAAGTGACAATTTAAGACAGCTGTCTTTAATGCAAGTAACAAGTTGATTAGGAGCATCTAACTGGTTTGAGGGGGCCAGAACTTTATATAATTTAGACATTGTGATTTTGTGGATGTTATTTTTGATATTTTTTCTGTCACTGTTAAAATTAACCTACCCTTAAAGGGATCCTGTCACCTCCAAAACGCCACCTAAGCTATCAAAACACGTCCCTGCAGCATCCTATCACAAATCTCACACTCCTTTTGGGTCCTAAACGCATCCTGTGAAAGTGCATGAAAACGATTTAATACTTCCTCATTAGCCATGTTAATTACCAGGGGCTATATTCTTTAGCCCTTAGGGCGTGTTCGTTATGTGCCCTGTGATCATAAGATCACGCCATAATGGGTGTGATCTTTTATTCATGTTCTATTCAGGCACCCTCCCTGCTCTGCACAGCGCTGGCTGGGCATTAATGACGCAATTTGCGTCTTTTCCAGTCAGGTGACATCAGCACACCCACGCCGCTGTGTTATGCTTTAAGCACCGCATGCGCAATGCGGTGCTTGAAGCCTAAAGAGCGGCGTGGGTGTACTGACGTCACCCGATGCCGGAAATTACGCGAATGGCGTTTTGGAGGTGACAGGATCCCTTTAAAATTATAGACTGTTCATGTCTTTGTTAGTGGGCAAACTTACAAAATCAGCAATGGATCAAATAATGATTTCCTTCACTGTACTACTTCAGCTGCAGCAGATCACTACTTCCAAACAGTACAATGGTCAGGCAGAGAATGAACTCTATCAACAACATCAGGTAATGGGTCATGTAAATATTTAAAGGGTGGAGGGGAAGTCATGAACTGCATCACCTGATTTAAGAAAGCAGCAAAGGAAAAACTAACCTTTAATGTCTCAAAGAAAATTAACAGCATTTAAAATACACAGAGTGTAGAGCAGTCAGCTCGTGACAATAAGAATACATGACTGAATGGTACGCACAACACATTCATTCGGCCATAGACAGTATGAGATAATACTTATATTTATCCTATGTTTTATTCTTGAACAGGCTTATCTTGCAACAAGATACAGATGAAAATGAAAATGATTGCTGTGTCTTAAGTAACTGCAATACATCCTGGGAGACTTCCCATAATACATTCCAACTGAATTAAACAGATACATGAAATCACCAGCAGATGGCACTGTTACTAAACAATTGTATGCTCTAATGCAGTGGCAAGGAACCACTTTTCTGCCAAGGGCCATTTGGAAATTTCTACAATCCTTCGGGGCCATACAAAATTATCAACTTAAAAATTACCAGCTACATTTGGTAAAACAATCAACTCACCCCATCTCTGGTGGCTGGAGCTGCTTCTCTTTGGCGTGGGTGATATTGGTAATGTTGCTTCTCAACTGCTTTTCCAGGTTTGCCAGAGCGCTAGACCTCACAGTAGAAGCTGGTGGCATATACTTCACTGGGGAGGCCGAGGCTGGGGCATAGAGATCACTGGAGAGCTGGATTTAACCCCTTCCCGACATAGGACGTTGTACAACGTCCTGTGTTTTGGCCCGTTCCCGACACAGGGCGTTGTACAACGTCCTGGCAGATTTGATCTGCTGCAGCTCCTGTGAGTGGGGTCACTCAGGTGTCACAGATGCTGCTGCTCTATGACAGCCTGTAGTTGACCCCACAGGGGGTGGATTAACCCCCCCATGCCCAGGACCCCTCCGATCAGCAGTTTAAAAGTGAAACTGACGATCGGAGGGAATCATAGGGATTCACCCATCCAGATCTGATTGGAGCTCTCCAATCAGATCTGGAGGGGTGGATCAGCAAGTGCCCACTCCTCCTCACCCCCTTCCGGCTCCATGACTCACAGGGGCCCCCCCCCCCGTCCCCCACAACCGCCCGCCCCCCTCTATTATTATTTATATGCCTGCGGGCTGCACCCGCAGTTGCGCCCGCCGGTAACACTGCATGGTCCCCTCCTACAGGTCCCCCCAGGCAGCCCCCACACACACTTCGGTGCACCTGCCGCTGCGCCCGCCCTGCCTCCGCCACTGCGCCTCCTCTGCCCACTGGTCGGTGGCCCCGCCTCCTCCCCACGCCTCCTCTCCCGGCCTCCTGTTCATCGGTGGATTGAGAGGGAGGTATGTATGTATGTATGTATGTATGTATGTATGAATGAATGAATGACGTGTGTGCATAGACGTGTGCGTGCGTGGATGTGTGCAGAGATGGATGTGTGCGTGGACGTGTGCGTGGATGTGCGTGCGTGGATGTCAGTGTGCGTGTGTGGATGTGTGCATGCGTGGATGTCAGTGTGCATGCGTGGATGTCAGCGTGCGTGAATGTCAGCGTGCGCACGTGGATGTCAGCGTGCGTGAATGTCAGCATGCGTGCGTGAATGTCAGCGTGCATGCGTGGATGTCAGCCTGCGTGTGCGGATGTCTGCATGCGTGGATGTGCGTGCATGGATGTGTGCGTGCAGGGGGTGTGTGGTGGATGTGCGTGGATGTGTGTACGTGGTTGTCAGCATGCGTGCGTGGATGTGTGCATGCGTGGATGTGTGCGTGGATGTGCGTGCATGGATGTGCGTGCATGGTTGTGTGCGTGCGTGGATGATGGGTGCATAGGTGGATGGATGGGTGCAACAAGGGATCAAGTGTCCTCTTGTTGTAGTCTCTGGGATCTTAGGCATTGTCCACACAACTGCGCTTCAGTATTTAGCGCTTCTTGCGCTAAATACTTAGATTCTGGCAGAGAAGCGCAGGTGCATGTATGCGGCCGCTTCCCAGCAGACGCTGTCCCTGGTTACCCGATGTGTATCGTGGTAACCAGTTCAGACAGCAGCCTGCATAGTCACTGCTTATTGCGAGCGCACAGGGAAACACTGCAAGCAGCGTTCCCCTGTGCGCTCTGGATAAGCACACACTATGCAGGCTGCTGTCTGAACTGGTTACCACGATACACATTGGGTAACCAGGGACAGCGTCTGCTGGGAAGCGGCCGCATACACGCACCTGCGCTTCTCTGCCAGAATCTAAGTATTTAGCGCAAGAAGCTCTAAATACTGAAGAGCAGGTGTGTGGACAATGCCATAGTCATGGTGCACTGTATGACAGATCATTGTCATACAGTGCACCATAACTCTGACCCCAGAGGCTGTAGAAAGAGGACACTTGATCCCTTGCTGCAGTCTCTGGATTGAGCAGAGGCGATCGAGCGTTGTGGGACCTTCGTTGTGGACTACGTCGGATCTTTATAATAAAGATGGAGTCTGAATTTTGTTTGTGTTATTTTTTTCAAATAAAAAGATTTTTCTCTGTGTGTATTTTCTGACTATTTACCAGAGATTCCTAATGGCGGGTCTAACATTGGCCCTATATTATGAATCTTGGGCTTAGTGCCAGCTGCCAATAAAAAGCTGGCATTAACCCCTTTATTACCCAGTTTGCCACCGGCACCAGGGCAACTGGAAGTGTCTGGGTACAGCGCCAGAAAATGGCGCTTCAATGAATGCGCCATTTTCTGGGGCGGCTGCGGGCTGCAATTCGCAGCATGGGGGGCCCAGAATGCTTGCGCCTCTCCATGCTGCGGATTCCAGCCCCCAGCTGCCTAGTTGTATCTGGCTGGACCAAAAATATGGCGGAGCTCACGTCATTTTTTTTCTAGAGTTAGTTCTAGAAGAAAAAAAAGGGCTTTGCTGTATTTTTGGTTGCCAGCCAGGTACAACGAGGCAGCTGGGGGTTGGTGTCAATCCGTAGCTGCCAAGTTGTACCTGGCTGGACCAAAAATATGGCGGAGCCCCACGCCATTTTTTTTCTAGAATTAGTCCTAGAAAAAAATAAAAAGGCTTCGCTGTATTTTTGGTTGCCAGCCAGGTACAATGAGGCAGCTGGGGGTTGCTGGCAGTCTGTAGTTGCCAAGTTGTACCTGGCTGGACCAAAAATATGGCGGAGCCCCACGCCATTTTTTTTCTAGAATTAGTCCTAGAAAAAAAAAAAAAAGGAGCGCCATTTGACTTTTTGAATGGAAAATTAGCTCCAAAAGTCAAATTGCGCTCCTTCCCTTCTGAGCCCTGCCGTGCGCCCAAACAGTGATTTATGACCACATATGAGATATCGATGTACTCAGGAGAAATTGCCCAACAATTTTTAGGATCCATTTTATCCTGTTGCCCATGTGAAAATTAAAGAATTGAGGCTAAAAGAACATTTTTGTTGGAAAAATTAAAATGACCATTTTTTCCTTCCATGTTGCTTTAGTTCCTGTGAAGCACCTGAAGGGTTAATTATCTTCTTGAATGTAGTTTTGAGTTGCTTGAGGAGTGCAGTTTTTGGAATGGTGTCACTTTTGGGTGTTTTCTGTCATGTAAACCCCTCAAAGGGACTTCAAATGTGATGTGGTCACAAAAAAAAATGGTTTTGTAAATTTTGCTGGAAAAATGAAAAATTGCTGATGAACTTTGAACCCTTATAACTTCTGAACAAAATTTTATTTTATTTTCCAAAATTGTGCTGATGTAAAGTAGACATGTGGGAAATGTTATTTATTAACTATTTTGTGACACATACCTCTCTGGTTTAGCAGAATAAAAATTCATAATTTGAAAATTGCTAAATTTTCAAAGTTTTTGCCAAAATTTTTAATTTTTTCACAAATAATCGCAAAAATTATCGACCTAAATTTAATACTAACATGAAGCCCAATATGTCACAAAAAAACAATCTCAGAATCGCCAGGATCCGTTGAAGCGTTCCAGAGATATTACCTCATAAAGGGACACTGGTCAGAATTGAAAAAAATGGCGTGGTCATTAGGGTCAAAATAGGCCCGGGGTGAAGGGCTTAAAGGGCAGACATTCACCAAAACGCATCTGCCATCCTGAGTACTGTGGTCCCCAGTAATCTGCCCAGGGGCTGCAAAAAAGTAATCGAGGGCCGCATTCAGCCCTGGGGCCTGAGGATCCCCCAATTAATGCTCTAATGCATTAATTACAGATAATACATTAACTACAGGTATTAGATTTATTACATTAATTATGAGCACAAAAATTAACAAACTGTTGCAGTGCTGATTACCTATGTACATCAAAAGACTAATTCTAAGAGCAGCTGAATTATCAGCTGGGACAGTACATAATGTGTTTGTCTAATATTTGACCAGCATAGTGCCTATTTTAGACAACTATTGGAACTATGGAATATAAAGATACTAGTAAAAAGGCCCGATGCAATTGCATCGGGAGTGCGGTGAAATGAATTGTGTGTATACAGGCGGGTCAGTGGGTAGCAGAGCATACAGGGGCCTCTGTGGGTAGCAGAGTATACAGGCGGGTCTGTGGGTAGCAGAGTATACAGACGGCTCTGAGGGTAGCAGATTATACAGGCGGCTCTGTGGGTAGCAGAGTATACAGGCGGCTCTGTGGGTAGCTGAGTATACAGGCGGGTCTGTGGGTAGCAGAGTATACAGGCGACTTTGTGGGTAGCAGATTATACAGGCGGCTCAGTGGGTAGCAGAGTATACAGAGGGCTCTGTGGGTAGCAGAGTATAGAAACGGCTCTGTGGGTAGCAGAGTATACAGACGTGTCTGTGGGTAGCAGAGTATACAGACGGCTCTGAGGGTAGCAGATTATACAGGCGGCTCAGTGGGTAGTAGAGTATAGAGGCGGCTCTGTGGGTAGCAGAGTATACAGGCGGGTCTGTGGGTAGCAGAGTATACAGGTGGCTTTGTGGGTAGCAGAGTATACAGGCGGGTCTGTGGGTAGCAGAGTATACAGGCGGCTTTGTGGGTAGCAGAGTATAGAGGCGGCTCTGTGGGTAGCAGAGTATAGAAGCAGCTCTGTGGGTAGCAGAGTATACAGGCGGCTCTGTGGGTAGCAGAGTATACAGGCGGCTCTGTGGATAGCAGAGTATAGAGGCGGCTCTGTGGGTTGCAGAGTATAGAAACGGCTCTTTGGGTAGCAGAGTATACAGGCGGGTCTGTGGGTAGCAGAGTATACAGACGGCTCTGAGGGTAGCAGATTATACAGGCGGCTCAGTGGGTAGCAGAGTATAGAGGCGGCTCTGTGGGTAGCAGATTATACAGGCGGCTCAGTGGGTAGCAGAGTATAGAGGCGGCTCTGTGGGTAGCAGAGTATACAGGCGGCTCTGTGGGTAGCAGAGTATACAGGCGGGTCTGTGGGTAGCAGATTATACAGGCGGCTCAGTGGGTAGCAGAGTATACAGGCGGCTCTGTGGGTAGCAGAGTATACAGGCGGCTCTGTGGGTAGCAGAGTATAGAGGCGGCTCTGTGGGTAGCAGAGTATACAGGCGGCTCTGTGGGTAGCAGAGTATAGAGATGGCTCTGTGGGTAGCAGAGTATACAGGCGGCTCTGTGGGTAGCAGAGAATACAGGCGGCTCTGTGGGTAGCAGAGTATACAGGCGGCTCTGTGGGTAGCAGAGTATACAGGCGGCTCTGTGGGTAGCAGAGTATAGAGGCGGCTCTGTGGGTAGCAGAGTATACAGGCGGCTCTGTGGGTAGCAGAGTATAGAGATGGCTCTGTGGGTAGCAGAGTATAGAGGCGGCTCTGTGGGTAGCAGAGTGTACAGGCGGCTCTGTGGGTAGCAGAGTGTACAGGCGGCTCTGTGGGTAGCAGAGTATAGAGCCGGCTCAGTGGATAGCAGGGTATGATGTGGCGGGAGGCTGGAGGGGAGAGGAAAGCAGAGGCTGGAGGGGTGAGGAGAGCAGAGGCTGGAAGGGTGATGAGAGCAGAGGCTGGAGGGGTGAGGAGAGGTGAGGCTGGAGGGGTGAGGAGAGGTGAGGCTGGAGGGGTGAGGAGAGGTGGGGCTGGAGGGGTGAGGAGAGATGGGGCTGGAGCGGTGAGGAGAGGTGAGGCAGGAGGGATGAGGAGAGCTGCGGCTGGAGGGGTGAAGAGAGGTGAGGCTGGAGGGGTGAAGAGAGGTGAGGCTGGAGGGGTGAGCAGAGGTGAGGGTGGAGGGGTGAGGGGAGGTGAGGGTGAAGGGGTGAGGAGAGGTGAGGGTGGAGGGGTGAGGAGAGGTCCGGCTGGAGGGGTGAGGAGAGGTCCGGCTGGAGGGGTGAAGAGAGGTCCGGCTGGAGGGGTGAGGAGAGGTCCGGCTGGATGGGTGAGGAGAGGTTCGGATGGAGGGTGAAGAGAGGTTCGGCTGGAGGGGTGAGGAGAGGTGAGGCTAGAGGGGTGAGGAAAGGTGAGACTGGAGGGGTGAGGAGAGGTTCGGCTGGAGGGGTGAGGAGAGGTCCGGCTGGAGGGGTGAGGAGAGGTGAGGCTGGAGGGTGAGGAGAGGTGAGGCTGGAGGGGTGAGGAGAGGTCCGGCTGGAGGGTGACGAGAGCAGAGGCTGGAGGGGTGAAGAGAGGTCCAGCTGGAGGGGTGAGGAGAGCAGAGGCTGGAGGGGTGAAGAGAGGTGGGGGTGGAGGGGTGAAGAGAGGTGCAGCTGGAGGGTGAGAAGAGGTCCGGCTGGAGGGGTGAGGAGAGGTGCGGTTGGAGGGGTGAGGAGAGGTCCGGCTGGAGGGGTAAGGAGAGGTCCGGCTGGTCATGTGTGACCTGAGGGAAGGAGCGGATTGGGTGCTCTGTGGTAAAGACAGGACGGCCATCCGATTGGTCCAGGACGCCAAGTCCTGGCCAATGGGATGGGCGTCCTGTGTTTACAACACAGCACCCAATCCGCTTGCAGGACGCTTGCAGGATGACGTCACTGGCTCCCGGCACCCGCCCACAGCCCCTACACTGCTACTCCACCAGCATGGTGACACCGAGGCCCCAGCGGTGAGAGAGCGGTGAGGGGCGGAAGCCACCGCCGGCATCCGGGCAGCGCTGACCTTGCGGAGGCTGCGAGGTCGCTCGCGATGACGCTATAGCAACAGAAAAAAGCGACTAGCATTAACGCGAGCTTGCCAAAAATGTCCCTCCTAGTGTGACCCTAGCCAAACTCATGTAAAACTCTTATGCTTCTTGTACCTGCAGAAATTTGGAATCTAATGCAATTGACAGTTAAATTGTGTTGAGCTGCAATATCACACAAATCTGTGGACAGGAATTGCAGTGTTTATTTAACTTGAAAGCAGTTAAAATTTTCTAGCCCAGAACAAATTCTTTAATGAATATTACAAATGTAAGATTTAGAGTAATGTATTTCCATTACAATCTTGCTTTCCTGCACAACCATTCAAAGAAAAAAGATATTTCCTGGGGGCCTGCACTAAGCAACTGGTGAAAATGTGTAGCTCTTACTAGTTCTCACCTCTGAAAGTCACATGCTATGTCACTAAATCAGAGGTGCAACTTTCGTCATTGAGGACTTGTTTAGGATATGAGTCATTTTTTTAAAGGGCAGTACAGCTCCAAGCTTCATACAAAAATATTTGCTCTCATTCAGTCTAATATGCAATGGTAGATATATAATATAGTGTTTACAATTCTCACACTTAGCATAAGAAAAGCAAAATTATATGTTGCTGCATATAAGATAATGCATTTTCTACTGTATATGCACTTTAGAGGTCATCAAGAGGTTATGTAATTTATAAAAACACAATTTTTTAAACAATTTATAGTTTAAGGGTGTATTGTATTTTATTATTCATTAGCATTGATCAAGTGATTACTGATGCATGTATTTAGCCTCATTGCTACTGACTGATTTGTGACAAAATGTCTGAGTTGTACAAAGTATTCAGTCACCAATGAAGCTTTGTGATTGTGCCATTTAGCCACAGTTCGGGGAAATAAGGGGAATTTATCAAAATTGACATTTTTAATTCATGACCGCTTTACACGTCCCGATATCATTGTCCAACAACGATAAAAAGTCACGAGGTTCGGCCGTTGCCGCCGATATTGTTCGTGCGTTGTGTGGTGTAAATGAGCAATGCGATGCAAGAACGATGCCAAAACGATATCGTTGGGGAATTGTGCAGGCTCTCCAACTGCCCGATATTGGATGGACGATCTGGCTGGATAGTGGTGTGTGACAGCCCAACAACGATTTGGAGCCCAACTTCCCCTATTCACTCCCATGTTAAATGGTCACTCCCTGGGTCGCTCGTACAAGGGGGCGTATACATGCGTTGCCTGCCGATATCTCCCGGTGTAACATCTCCTATGCGATCTTGGATTAGTTGCAAAAACGTGCACGCTCCCGTGCCGTTGTATCCAATATCGAAACGATATCGGGACGTGTAAAGCGACCATTAGACTAAGGTGTTCCAAATATATAAAAAAGTGCACATGACGCACACCAGGGGCCAGGGTTACTCCCGGTTTAGACAGGCGATTCTTCTCCTTCCTTGTCACGGGTGGACCGCGCCTGCCGGTAGTGGGGCCCGGTGTAGTGCAGATCAAAATTTAGGACGTCTTACGGGAACAGATTAAAGGGGTTTTTAATTTGTTTTCTTCGTGACGCCACCTATGAGTAGATTCGGTAAGGGCTACCGACGCTGCGGAACCTCCCGGGGTGATGGACAGCAGCAAGATGTTACGCTCCCCACAGGCTGAGCGGTGATCCCCGGGGGCTGGAGCTGCTCAAGATGTTGTGCGGCAGCTGCGGTTACCTTTAGTTCATGACGGACAGTTCATAAGGAGACACGGACACAGATAGTCTCTGCAACGGTTCTTTACTGTAACCAGCAGGCAGTACATGGCTTACAGTGGTTGAGTAGAAGACCGGGTGGACTCAGCAGTGATAGTGCTCCTCAGAGATCCGCAGTGTACCTCCTTTCTACCTCCTTAACTTCTCTTGCCAGTGTCGCCCAGGAATACCAGGTCGGGTACGGGGAGGCTGCTTCAATGCCCTATCCATGATGTACGTTCTGGATTCTTTGGGGAGCCTTGGGTCCCTCGGTGGGTACACCGCTGGTTAGACGACTGGAAACTGGCTGGTGGTGGGGTGCTCCTATAAAGCTGCTCCTCCACGGGGCTGGTTCGCGTGACAGAGGTGAACTGCTGCCAGCTTCGGTACCAGTGAACCGGCTGTGAGTTGTGGGCACGGGAGTCTTTTGGGAACCCGTGTAGCTATGCCCATTCCCGGTGGTTAAGGCCTCAGGTGCTGACACCCGACCGGTGACGGCCCAGGGGCCCGCACGGAGTGCGGAGCCCCCGCTCCTCTCCAAGTTCTGTGTTCTAGGTCCTCTCTAGATTCCAGACTCTTACTGTTCTGTTCTGACTGTCTAGATTATTCTGTGTTCTCTTCACTACCCTAACACTCCACCCACCAGGACCTAGGATTGGTCCTCTGTTCTAGGTGTTGTATGTTGGGTTGGATCTCAGAGTTAACTATTGCACTGCTTTGTCAAGAGAATATTGCGGCTGCAATACTCCCTTGTGACGCACTCGTTGCGGGGCGCCACACTCCCCCTTGGTTAAATCAGCTTGTCCCCAAGCGTCAAACTACTCACATTACAGAGGTTTTTACATTTTTATACATATATGACACACTTTTATTAAAATAGAAAAACAGGTAAAGATATGCTTTGGTGATATAAGCAAAGAAACAGGTAATCACTTTGTGCGGACCCGGCGGGCGGTCGGCTGTACTTTAACTAGAGTCCAGGCTGTAGCCGCAAGATCACACAGTCAATGATTAACGGGAACAGAGTCATTGATGAAGTTCAAGTTTTAAAGTCACTGGCTCTGAGGGTGATGGCGCACCCGGATAGCGAACCACCCATCTGCACAAGCATAGCGCTCGTAGGTGATTATGTCGCCCCGGTATAGGTCGCGATCGGGATGTCCTCTTGGCAAGTTTGACTCAACGTCCCGGCGCCCCACAAACACCTCCTCATTCAAACCCACCTCCCAAGCGAACCCCCACCCGGTATTTAAATTAAAGGTGGAAATTCTACCTTCACGGCGGAGTTCATCAGGCAGCGGCGGTTGGCGGCGAGCCTCGGCACGGGCCTCCATGTTGGCGCGTTCTCGGGCTTGCCACTCCTCTCGTCGTCTCTGGCGTACATCTCCGTCGTTACGGCTCGGGGTGTAAAGATGAGTAATGGAGCTGGTGGTTTGGCGGGAAGCTTGAACTTGGCGGGCTGTCTGTATCGGAACCCGGTGGAACGGCACAGGGGAAGGTGTCGGCAGTGCACCCGACCGGTGTACCCGAGCTGTGTGCCCGGAAGGAAGTTCTTTGTTGTCTCCCCAAGCGAACCCGGTGTCGAAATCCTCAGCGGTGCTGTGGGTCTCGTCGTCATCCTCTCCGACCTCTTCCTCGATGATCACATCAGGCTGCTCGATGATGAGAGATATTAAAGCTTGTTCCGTTGTACAACAGGGCGGTGGTGCTGCGGATCCTTCCGTAGGGACGTCCTGCAGGGCTTCCAGGCTGCCTGCTTCTTCATCTGTTTCCGCAGGTAAAGGTGTTTCAATCCCGGTTACCAGGTAGGCCTCTGTAGTTGCAGAGGAGGCCTCCGGTTCAAGGGAGAAACAAGCGACAGTCTCGGTAGTGTGGAAACTAGTCGCGGGTTCCGCAGGTGGAACCTGGTAGAGATCGAGTTCTTCCATGGAGCGTGTTATGAGCTCCGGCTCAAGAACTGAATCGGTTGCGATGTTGGTCGCTGGAACGGGTCGAGTTGCGGCCTCCACCGGTAAGACGTTCTTGTAGAGCTGGTGAAGATGTCTTCTCTCTCTGTCGGTGTGTCTATGTATGACACTCCCATTCCCTCTGGGCTTTCATAGTCAAATCGTGGGAAAAGTCTTTGGGATCCGCCCCCATGGTTGATTCGAGCAATCAGGGCGGACAAAGAGTTTGGCGCCTTTCGTCTTTAGCCCTCCCACAGTGAGGGGGGGGTTGACTCACTCTTGGGCTTCACGTGGCGGCTTCTTGTGGCGGGAACGCCATCTTGGGCGCCATCTTGACCCAATGGTGTAAAGGCGGGAAAGTTCTTTTAGGGTCGAACAAAGTCCAATTGTAGACAATAAAGTCCAGTTTAAGCACAACATACCCGTTGGATAACGGGCCTGCTCGTATCCTGTTCGTGACGCCATTTTCTGACGCACACCAGGGGCCAGGGTTACTCCCGGTTTAGACAGGCGATTCTTCTCCTTCCTTGTCACGGGTGGACCGCGCCTGCCGGTAGTGGGCCCGGTGTAGTGCAGATCAAAATTTAGGACGTCTTACGGGAACAGATTAAAGGGGTTTTTAATTTGTTTTCTTCGTGACGCCACCTATGAGTAGATTCGGTAAGGGCTACCGACGCTGCGGAACCTCCCGGGGTGATGGACAGCAGCAAGATGTTACGCTCCCCACAGGCTGAGCGGTGATCCCCGGGGCTGGAGCTGCTCAAGATGTTGTGCGGCAGCTGCGGTTACCTTTAGTTCATGACGGACAGTTCATAAGGAGACACGGACACAGATAGTCTCTGCAACGGTTCTTTACTGTAACCAGCAGGCAGTACATGGCTTACAGTGGTTGAGTAGAAGACCGGGTGGACTCAGCAGTGATAGTGCTCCTCAGAGATCCGCAGTGTACCTCCTTTCTACCTCCTTAACCTCTCTTGCCAGTGTCGCCCAGGAATACCAGGTCGGGTACGGGGAGGCTGCTTCAATGCCCTATCCATGATGTACGTTCTGGATTCTTTGGGGAGCCTTGGGTCCCTCGGTGGGTACACCGCTGGTTAGACGACTGGAAACTGGCTGGTGGTGGGGTGCTCCTATAAAGCTGCTCCTCCACGGGGCTGGTTCGCGTGACAGAGGTGAACTGCTGCCAGCTTCGGTACCAGTGAACCGGCTGTGAGTTGTGGGCACGGGAGTCTTTTGGGAACCCGTGTAGCTATGCCCATTCCCGGTGGTTAAGGCCTCAGGTGCTGACACCCGACCGGTGACGGCCCAGGGGCCCGCACGGAGTGCGGAGCCCCCGCTCCTCTCCAAGTTCTGTGTTCTAGGTCCTCTCTAGATTCCAGACTCTTACTGTTCTGTTCTGACTGTCTAGATTATTCTGTGTTCTCTTCACTACCCTAACACTCCACCCACCAGGACCTAGGATTGGTCCTCTGTTCTAGGTGTTGTATGTTGGGTTGGATCTCAGAGTTAACTATTGCACTGCTTTGTCAAGAGAATATTGCGGCTGCAATACTCCCTTGTGACGCACTCGTTGCGGGGCGCCACACACACCTCTTAAAGAGAATCTGTTAGCAGTTTTCACCCTCAAACTATTTATATGTGTATGCAGCTCTTTCAAAGAAAAATCTAGAAATACCTTGACCTAGACAGTCTTTTCCTCCATTATTGAAAAATCAGTATTTTAATTAATATTCAAATGCATATTGTAGATCTGAAGCCTCCGTCACTCCAGCTCTATTCCTTACCCAGTGCAACCCCCTTTTGCTTGACTTTCAGCATCTATGTTGTGAAATTTCAGGCACAAAATATACCACTTGACACAAATTTTGTGACTTTTGACACCAGTTTACAGCGTAGAGTGATGATAAATTTCCCATGTAGTGACTTTTTTGTTTTTCAGAAAACAACTGAGACGAGTGTCCCCTCATAATTTTGCCAAGGCTCCTCTTCTCAAATATATCCACCTTCATCTCCTAACACCCTATACAAATATGGTGAAAACTGAAATCATCACATTTTCTCTGCTCACTCACCCCCCGACCTATCAATCACAGATGATGGCTCCAAACGTTTTCTAGTCTCGAAAGTTGACTTCCTCGGGTTTAACTTTAACTCTGCCTGGTCTTTAAACACTCCCAAGACTTTACCATCTCCTGCAATATGCCACTCTTTTCTCAGATTTGTGCCAACAAAAATGCTTATTTATAAGTCCTTATCTTTTGAGATGCGAGATGAGATACACTAGGCCAGTGATGGCGAACCTTTCAGGGGCCGAGTGCCCAAACTGCAACTCAAAACCTAATTATTTATTGTGAAGTGCCAATGAGGCAATTTAACTTAAATTACAGGAGTGGACGTCACAAGCGCTGCACAGGGGAGAAGCCGCAGACGCAACTCTCTCCCCAGTACAGTGCTGGCTGTCCTGACACCCTGATGATTAATTACCGTATTTTTCGCTTTATAAGACGCACCTGATTATAAGACGCACCCCCAAATTTGGTGAAGGAAAAGAGAAAAAAAATTATTTTTAATGTTAAACGGGGTCCATCTTATAATGCCAGTGTCCATCTTACAATCACTTTATATGTACCCTATTCTGGTATATTTGTCTCCATTCTGGTATATGTGCCCCCTCCTAATATATGGTCCCCCACCTGGTATCCATGCCCCCATCCTGGTATGTGTCCACCTCCTGATATATGCCCCCCCTTCTAATATATGGTCCCCTCCTGGTATCCATGCCCCAATCCTGGTATGTGTCCACCTCCTGATATATGTCCCCCCTCCTAATATATGGTCCCCTCCTGGTATCCATGCCCCAATCCTTGTTTCTGTTCCCCCTCCTCATAAATGTCCCAAAATGGGGGACATGCATCCTGCTACATAGCCCCCCAACTCTTACCGGTGTTGCTCTGGGGCCATGGAGGTTCGGTCCTAAGCATGGGGTTGCGCGGGTGCCACAGATGTTGGGGCTAAGGAAGAGGCTGAGGGGGTGCCACGGTGGTTGGGAGCCAAGGCACAAGCTGTGGGGGTGTTGCGCCGGTCTCCGGTGGGCGCCGCCATTATTATTTACCAGCATGCATTGCCGGTCTGGCAATGCACGCTCTAGTGTCCAGAATTGTCTGCGAATCGCAGTCTGCGCATGCGCCGCGGCCATTTTATTGAAGACTGGAAAACAGTACTGGAGTACATAGAAATGGCCGCGGCGCATGCGCAGACCCCATCCGCGGCCATTTACAGACACAAGAGCATGCATTGCAAGACCGGCAATGCATGCTGGTAAATAATAATGGCGGCGCCCACCGGAGACCGGCGCAACACCCCCACAGCTTGTGCCTTGGACCCCAACCTCCTCCAACAACCGCATCAGGCACCTCCGATCCATCCCATCCCACATCCCCCCTAGGTAATATTTTTTTTTTTACATTTTTTTTTATATTCTCTTTTTAAGACGCACCCCCGTTCTCCCCCCAGTTTTGGGGGAACAAAAGTGCGTCTTAAAAAGCGAAAAATACGGTATATACTATTTTAACAATTAATTGCTTTTAAACTTACCTTTGCAGTCTTCTCTTCTCTTCAGAAGTGGTCATTCAGCTCGTGTGCAGTCAGCCGCTCCCACTGCCCTTTCCAGACACAGCAGGCGGATTGATCTGAATGGAAAAAAAATGCAGAACATTAGATGGATAGATAGATTTTATCATGGAATGAAAACAGATTCCACACTGAAATCCTGGTCCCTGTCATGTAGTTATGTGTTCCATCCTGTCCCTTTCCTTCTAGCTATGTGCTCCATCCTGACACTCTCCTTGTAGTTATGTACTCCATCCTGTGCCTTTCCTTGAGGTTATGTGCTCCGTGCTGACCCTCTCCTTGTAGTTATGTGCTCCATCCTGTCCCTTTTCTTGAGGTTATGTGCTCCATCCTGTCCCTTTCCTTGAGGTTATGTGCTCCGTCCTGTCCTATTCCTTGTAGTTATGTGCTCCGTCCTGTCCTTTTCCTTGTAGTTATGTGCTCCATCCTGACCCTCTCCTTGTAGTTACGTGCTCCATCCTGGCCCTCTCCTTGTAGTTACGTGCTCCATCCTGACCCTCTCCTTGAAGTTATGTGCTCCATCCTGACCCTCTCCTTGTAGTTATGCGCTCCATCCTGTCCTTTTCCTTGAGGTTATGTGCTCCATCCTGACCCTCTCCTTGAGGCTATGTGCTCCGCCCTGACCCTCTCCTTGTAGTTATGTCCCCATCCAGGCCCCCTTCTTGTAGTAATGTGCCTCATCCTTGTCACCTTGCAGTATTGCCCAGTCTTGCAGTAATGTTCCCATCCTGCCATCTTGTAGTAAAGCCCCATCCTTGTCCCCTTGTACTAATGCCTCATCCTGCCCCTTGCTAGCAGTTATGTCTGCTTCCTGTCCACTCCTTGTAGTAATGCCCCATCCTGCCCCCTCCTTACAGAAATGCCCCATCATGCCCTCTCCATGTAGTAATGCCCCATCATGGTAGTAATTGCCCAATCATGCCCCCTCCTGGAAGTGTTGTTCCATCATGTCCTCTCCTGGTACTATTGCCCCATCATGCCCACACCTGGTACTATTGCCCCATCATGCCCCCTCCTGGTACTATTGCCCCATCATGCCCCCTCCTGGTACTATTGCCCCATCATGCCTCCTCCAGGTAGTATTGCTCTCATCATGCCCCCTCCTGTAGTATTGCCCCCATCATGCCCCCTCCTGTAGTATTGCCCCCGTCATGTCCCCTCCAGTAGTATTGTCCCCATCATACCCCCTCCTGTAGTATTGCCCCCTCCTGTAGTTTTGTCCCCATCATACCCCCTCTTGTAGTATTGCCCCCCATCATGCCCCCTCCTGTAGTATTGCCCCCTCATGTAGTATGTCCCCATCATGCCCCCTTCTGTAGTATGGCCCCCTCCTGTAGTATGTCCCCTCCTGTAGTATGTCCCCTCCTGTAGTATGTCCCCTCCTGTAGTATGGCCCCCTCCTGTAGTATGGCCCCCTCCTGTAGTATGGCCCCTCCTGTAATATGGCCCCATCCTGTAATATGGCCCCATCCTGTAATATGGTCCCATCCTGTAATATGGCCATCTCCTGTAGTATGTCCCCTGCTGTAGTATGTCCCCTCCTGTAATATGGCCCCATCCTGTAATATGGCCATCTCCTGTAGTATGTCCCCTGCTGTAGTATGTCCCCTCCTGTAATATGGCCCCATCCTGTAATATGGCCATCTCCTGTAGTATGTCCCCTGCTGTAGTATGTCCCCTCCTGTAATATGACCCCATCCTGTAATATGGACCCCTCCTGTAGTATGTCCCCTGCTGTAGTATGTCCCCTCCTGTAATATGGCCCCATCCTGTAATATGGCCCCCTCCTGTAGTATGTCCCCTCCTGTAGTATGTCCCCTCCTGTAGTATGTCCCCTCCTGTAATATGGCCCCCTCCTGGAAGTGATTCATATCTGGAAAAAAAAAAATCATACTCACTTACTGTAGAGCTCCCGCTTCCACCGCTGCTCTCTCCTCTCCCGCGGTTATATGACCGCGATCGCGCGTCACATGACCGCAATCGCGCGTCACATGACCGCGATCGCGCATCACATGACCGCGATCGCGTCACCGTGGTCACGTGCTGCCGGGCAGGCAGGCGGGGCTAGGAAAGAGTGTCGGAGGGAGGAGAAATGTCTCCTCCGCTCCGACACAACATCGCCGCAGTTCAATGCATCAGACATCAGTGCAGAGGCGAGGCCGCGTGCCAGTGGAGACGGCTCTGCGTGCCCTCCCTGGCACGCGTGCCATAGGTTCGCCATCACTGAACTAGGCTATACTTTGAAGCATCCAGACTACTACAAGAATCTTTTCTGTGTCTTCCTATCTAAAGCCACACCATGGTTCTCTAATGATACTGCTGAAGGAGGATTATGATACCAATCTCAGCCATGTATGAAAGTCATTTATACAGTTCAAACATCATGTATGTGTCTCATATAATCAGTTATGGTGTACAAATGTTAATGCATTCGGACCATAAAATAAGAATATAACAAATAAATGGTATGGTGTTATAACAATAACCTAATATTGCTTTTCATAGACTAAACACAGACATAAAATTAGAATTTAAAGGACTTTGCTGGCTTTGTCCATGGAGCTGGAGCAGGAGATGTCAGCAGGTTTTGTAATGGAAAGTGTAATAAAAAGTAAACTCTTACAGATTTATGACATTACCCATGTAAATAGGAGAAAAAGTAAATGTTATCATGTTTTTGGAGAATGATCTCACCAAGGTACTGTGAATAAAATTTGTTAATATTGAACCACTGCATCATCCTTTCTGAATCTCCATGTAGCTGGTCAGGCATGGGGTAGAGTAGAGGATAGTGAGTAACCTATCTACCACTGCTTGTACAGAGATCCGTGCTTGCATCCCTCAGACACACCTCACATATTTACATCGAATGCAGAATAACATGACAGATTCTTTCACTTTTTTTGCAATCTAATCTGATAGATGCATAAAGTAGAGACAGCCCTTGATTCATGTAATGTGTCGCTTACTGGGCTGCTTAGTGTCCTTTTACTGGAGGAGATTGTTATTAGTGGAAGCCTTCTGCCAGGTACTGAAGCATATTCATGAGCTCTGTCTAACACATTTCCAACAATCATTGGCTGCTTTCTATTTACACGGTATATGGGCAGGAAGCGGTCAATCAGTGGTGTAGGTGGGGCCAAGCACTGAAAACCGCATAACGTTATCCCTGCCTCATCAAAATTTACAATTAGCAAAATGCGATCAGCCAAGTAGCATTCTAGTATTTACCAAACCTAAACTTATCCTTCAGAATGCCTATTTACAAAACCCAGACCCATCCTTCAGAATGTGGTGGGCTCGTCTCTCTTGCCCACCACAGCGGCGGGACACCCGCTCCGGGACCCCGCACGCGCGCAGCGGTGCTGCGCACTCCGCCGGCGGGCCCCACACTCCCGGCCGGATTCCCGGCCCGCAGCAGCAGCACCGCGCCTGACGCCCTGAGCGGCCGCCCGCCCTGCCAGCACCGACCAGCAACAGGACAGGAGCACCAGCGCTCCTATAACACCACGCCAGACAGGTGAGGAAACGGGCCCCCACCATCCACCGGCTGCACCAGCCCCAAGGCACAACCAGGACCCCAGGCCACCCCTGGCCCCTGTACTCTGCACCTGGGCCCTTGACTGCTGTCCTGCCCCCTGCTACCTTTAGCCTGTCTCCATCTGGGCCCCAACTCCACCTGGCTCCAGTCCGCACCCAGCCCTGCGGCTACAACCTACCCTCCTGGCCGTGTCTGACCCCCTCCTGGCTGCGCTCGACCCTCCTGGCTGCGCTCGACCCTCCTGGCTGCGCTCGACCCTCCTGGCTGCGCTCGACCCTCCTGGCTGCGCTTGACCCTCCTGGCTGTGCTTGACCCCCCTGGCTACGCCTGGCTTTTGGCTACCATCGACCACCTGCCTGCTGTCAATCTCTCCTGCTACCCTGGACCCCCTGGCTCCACCACCCCATCCACGGCTGCACCATCCGATCCCCGTCTGCACCATTCCATCATCCGACGGCACCATCTCATCATCATCCGACAGCACCACCCGGCTCCATCATCTCGTCTCCGGCATCATCATCTCGTCTCCGGCCCCATCATCTCGTCTCCGGCCCCATCATCTCGTCTCCGGCCCTATCATCTCGTCTCCGGCCCCATCATCTCGTCTCCGGCTGCACCATCCGATCCCTGGCTGCACCACTCCACCATCCGACGGCACCTTCTCATCATCCAACAGCACCACCCGGCAGCGCCACCTCATCTCCGGCTCCACCATCTCGTCTCCGGCTCCATCACCTCGTCTCCGGCTCCATCATCTCGTCTCCAGCTACAACACTCCATCGACGAACTGCACCCCACTTGTGACCACGACGGCACCCCTCGCTGTACCCCACCCCGGGCTTTTATGCATCCTGGACTATTCCTGCGTCCCCGGCTACAACACTTCCCTAGCAGTCTTCCACCCCCAGCTACACCCCACCCCTCCTATTAAAATCCCTGACTACACCCCACCCCAGGCTGCACCCCACTACCTGATCGCACCCTACCCCTACCGCACTACCTGGCCACACCACACCCCGCACGCCACCCCCGACTCCACGCACCTCCCCCGCCACATCCCACCCCTGTCACTTCTTACCGCCAAAACCTGCTGCCCACAATGTTTCCCCTCCTCCTCACTCTCACCCCCATCCTACTCCACTTCCTCCTAACCCCGAGCATCCCTCCACCCACCAAGGCCATAACGATCTCCCCATCCTTCCTACCCACCCACCTCACCCCCTCCTCCGAACTGTTCCTCCACACCCAATCACTCTTCTCCACACACGCACGGCCCCCACGCAAACTCTCCTGCTCCCACCTCCTAACCCTCTCACTACTTCTCCTACTTGCAGGTGACATATCCCCCAACCCTGGACCCCCCCACCACATCCCTCCACTCACCTCCAATTTTCGCTCATCCCCCATCACAAACTCTCGCAACCCCCGGAACCTTATACCCATTCACCCAACCCCAGTCCCCCTGCCTGGAGCACTCTGGAATGCCCGCTCAGTGTGTAACAAACTCTCCTACATCCATGACCTCTTCATCACCAATAAATTCAAATTCCTCGGCATCACCGAAACTTGGCTCACCCCCGCTGACACAGCCTCCCCTGCCGCCCTCTCCTACGGCGGACTCACGCTCTCCCACACACCACGCCCTAATAGCACCCGTGGGGGTGGTGTGGGTATACTCTTGTCCGACAGCTGCTCCTTCATCCCTACTCCACCGCCTCCCTCTGCCTCCTTTCCCTCCTTCGAACTGCACTCTATTCGCATTTTCTCCCCCTGCAACCTCCAACTCGCGGTCAACTACCGACCCCCGGGATCAACCACCTCCTTCTTTGACCACTTCAACACTTGGCTTCTCCACTTCCTCTCCTCCGACATCCCCACCATCATCATGGGCTACTTCAACATCCCCATCGACACCCCCGACCCGCCTACCTCCCGACTCCTATCTCTGACCACCTCTTTCGGCCTGTCCCAATGGTCCTCCTCAGCCACTCACAAAGACGGCCACACGCTTGACCTCATCTTCTCCCGCCTCTGTTCCCTCACCGACCTCTCAAACTCACCCCTCTTCCAATCTGACCACAACCTGTTGACCTTCTCCTCCCTCTTTCCCCCCACCTCACCCCCCCCCTCTCCGAAAACTCAGCCACCCACGCAGAGACCTAAAAGCCATCGACTTCAACTCACTCTCCCACTCCCTCCTCCCTCTCACGGACCTTGCCTCCTCACCTGACGTTAACACTGCCGCCACCCTCTACAACTCCACACTAACTGCGGCTGTCGACCAGGCTGCCCCCCTCACACACACCAAAACCCGCACACACAGACAACCCTGGCTCACCCCTCTCACAAAAGAGCTTCGCCGAACGTCCAGGGTCGCTGAACGGAGATGGAAGAAATCCCACTCCACGGCCCACCTCACCATGTACAAGCAATCCTCTCCAACTTCAAGGACGCACTCACTGCCGCAAAACAAACCTACTTCTCTTCTTTAATCAACACACTGTCCCGAAACCCCAAACAACTATTCAGAACCTTCAACTCCCTTCTCCGTCCCCCAGCACCTCCTCCTTCCCCCCTCATCTCCGCTGACGACTTCGCCACCTTCTTCAAACACAAGATTGACAAAATTAGAGAAAGCTTTGGCCCGACGTCCCCCCAACCCATCACCATTACCGCCCAACCCTCCTCGACCAAAGGAAACTTCTCCAACGTGACTGAAGCCCAGCTCTCCACCCTCCTGTCACGATCTCATCTCACCACCTGTGCCCTCGACCCTCTCCCTACCCATCTCATCCCAAACCTCACCACTTCCCTCATCCCTGCCCTAACCCAACTCTTCAACCTGTCACTCACTACTGGCGTCTTTCCCTCTTCCTTCAAACACGCCTTGATCTCACCCATCCTCAAAAAACCCTCCCTCGACCCATCATCCGTCGCCAACTATCGCCCAATATCCCTTCTCCCTTTCGCTTCCAAACTACTCGAACAACACGTCCATTCTGAACTGTCGTCTTACCTATCCTCCCGCTCCCTCTTCGACCGCCTGCAATCTGGTTTCCGACGTCATCACTCCACTGAAACAGCCCTTACTAAAGTCACCAATGACCTCCTGACCGCAAAGAGGAAAAAACACTACTCCGTCCTCCTCCTCCTCGACCTATCCGCCGCCTTCGACACAGTCGACCACTCCCTCCTACTCCAAATCCTAGAATCCCTTGGTATCACCGACCTCGCCCTCTCCTGGATCTCCTCATACCTTACGGACCGCACTTTCAGCGTCACCCACTCCGACACCTCTTCCTCGTCCTACCCCCTTACTGTCGGCGTCCCCCAGGGATCGGTACTTGGACCGCTACTTTTCTCCATCTACACCCTCGGCCTAGGTCAACTCATTGAGTCCCATGGCCTCCAGTACCATCTCTACGCCGACGACACCCAGATCTACCTCTCCGGGCCCGACATCACTTCCCTTCTGTCTAAAATCCCCCAATGCCTGTCCGCCATCTCATCTTTCTTTTCTGCTCGCTTCCTCAAGTTGAACATGGACAAAACAGAGTTCATCGTCTTCCCCCCCCAACCGCCCTCCCCCTCTGCCAGACCTGTCTATCCGAGTCAACGACTGCTCTCTCTCCCCAGTCCCCCACGCAAAGTGCCTCGGGGTCACCCTCGACTCCTCCCTCTCCTTCAAGCCCCACATCCAAGCCCTTGCCACCTCCTGCCGACTCCAACTCAAGAACATCTCACGCATCCGCCCGTTTCTTAACCATGACACCGCCAAAACTCTCGTCCACGCCCTCATCATCTCCCGCCTTGACTACTGCAACCTACTGCTAACTGGTCTCCCTGCCTCCTCCCTTGCACCTCTCCACTCTATCTGAACTCAGCTGCCCGTCTAATCCACCTGTCTCCTCGCTATTCCCCTAGCTCCCCTCTCCGCATGGCACTTCACTGGCTCCCCGCCCCCCAAAGATCTAAATTTAAAATCCTAACCCTGACTTACAAAGCCATCCACAACCTGTCCCCTCCTTACATCTCCGACATGGTCTCCCAGTACCAACCTGCACGCAACCTACGCTCCTCACAAGAACTCCTCCTCTCCTCCCCCCTCATCTCATCCTCCCACAACCGCATGCAAGACTTCTCCCGTGCCTCCCCTAGATTCTGGAACTCCCTCCCCCAGCATGTCAGACACTCGCCTACCCTCAAGAGCTTCAAAAAGAACCTGAAAACTCATCTATTCCAACAAGCCTACAACCTATGATGAGACCCAGCGCCGCTCCACCAAACGCTTGGAGCTTCCCCCCCCCTATCGTGTCCTCCCCCACCCCTGTAGACTGTGAGCCCTCGTGGACAGGTTCCTCTCCCGTCGTGTATCAGCAAGCCTTGACTGCTCATATGTACTGTACCTGTCCTTGTTACCCCTACTTCTTATGTAAAGCGCCATGGAACCAATGACGCTATATAAATAAATAAATAATAATAATAATAATAATAATAATAATGCCTATTTACCAAACCCAGACCCATCCTTCAGAATGCCTATTTACCAAACCCAGACCAATCCTTCAGAATGCCTATTTACCAGACCCAGACTCATCCTTCAGAATACCTATTTACCAAACCCAGACCCATCCTTCAGATTGCCTATTCACCAAACCCAGAACAATCCTTCAGAATGCCTATTTACCAAACCCAGACCCATCCTTCAGAATGCCTATTTACCTGACCCAGACCCATCCTTCAGAATGCCTATTTACCAGACCCTTCCTTCAGAATGCCTATTTACCAGACCCAGACCCATCCTTCAGAATACCTATTTACCAAACCCAGACCCATCCTTCAGATTGCCTATCCACCAAACCCAGACCAATCCTTCAGAATGCCTATTTACCAAACCCAGACTCATCCTTCAGAATGCCATAATCAGATAATCCTCTCACACTGTGTTTGCACAATATTCATCTTGGTATTAGCTTCATATCTCTGTAAAGTAATTTTTATATAATAAACCATTTAAATAGCATCAAGGCAAAATGACAATAAAAAAAGTATATTCACTACCAATGAGCAGACAACTAGTATCTTATATGTGAAATGCAGTTACATTAAACAACACTGTATTGAACTAACATTTATTTCCATCCATCAGCTAATCACACGCTGTGTGGTGACTGAAACGATCAGATGAGAAAGATAGAGGCTAACACCTTTTAAATGTTAATTTTGACATAACATAAATTTTACAAAGACAGATATTAAAATGTATTGCTAGGAGGGATTATGTACTAAATTATGAACATCAGGTCTGGGATTAGGGATTGTGATTGAACAGACTTTGATGCTTCACATCTCAGTGTAGCAAGAATGAAAGTGTCACCAGATTTGTGGAGTAAAGCAGTCTGAGAAGTTGCAGAACTTTTGTGCGATTCGAAGTCATGCAAAAATGTTGGGACCTTTGGCATTTTCCCAGGCCGATGTCTGATGTGAGCAGAGCAAGGGCAGAACAGAGCAAAGTGATACCCGCTTGAAAACATCTTCAAATGTTACGCCACTGTAGTTCCTGACTAACGTAGCATTTCTAGTGAGGAGCATTGAGGCACACACAGTGATAAAATGTACCTAATTCGCTACAACCCTTCTTTAAAGCTCCTGTGTACAATGGCAATCCTAATTAATCAGGCCCAATAACTTTATTATAACAATAATTTTAAATTACTTATTGCATGTATATGAAACAATCTTGAAAGTCTGAGACTGACACACATTTTGTTTTTACAGTTTGTGGTTTAATTTTTTTAGATCTTTTAGACAGAAGTCTATATGGTTCATACATATTTAGACTTTTATTGTCAAATACATTAGGTTTATACAAAAAATCAATGTTTACAGTGCTAACCCTTTTTTTTTAAAGGGGCCGTCACACGCATCAATATCGCTGTCAATATCGCTGCTGCACGTGACGTTGCAGCGATATTGATGCGTGTGACAGGGCGCATCAACCAGCGATAAATCGCTGGTTGATGGTCGCCAGGTTTTCGGACTGGACCGAAAACCTGGCGATGGTCGCCCAGTGTACACGCAGCATCACTGCGTATGACACCAGGAGACATGATCAGCCAGCTCCCAGCGCCTCTCAGCAAGCGCTGGGAGCTGGTATCCATGATAAACTGCGGGTAACTAGGCAGCAGGCCCGGACTGGCCATAGGGCATACCGGGAGTTCTCCCGGTGGGCTGAAGTGGAATTGCACCGTTGCGGCCGCTCTTTACCTTTAAGAGCTTCGCCTGCGGCCCCTTTCTGTCTGTCTGCGGCCGCCGGCCGGGCACAGCTGGGGAGCTGCACAGTAGCCGCAGCCGCGTTTCCGGTGTGGAGCTTCCGGCTGTGTTCCTGCAGCCGGTTCTTGGAGGAGGAGTATGATGACTGCTCCTCCACTCCTCAGCGGCTCCAGCCTCCCTGAAGCTTCTGTACACTCTGCTGACCAGAGGGGCCTGGGGCGATGCAGTACCTGTACCTGCACTGTCGGCTGGTACCGGGCACGTCCTCTGGCTTCATCTCCTGCGTGGGCTGAGCGAGCTTCTTCTTCCTGGGCGGTAAGAAGGAGTATTATGCCTCCAGCCTGGAGGTTTCTGCAGTGTGTCTGGACTCTGTCTGGTGGCTGCGTCTCCATCTGAGGCACAGGGGATTTATTTGTTTGAACTTTCACTGCCCCCCTCCCCCCCCCCCAGATCTGTGACCTGTCAAACAAATGCCATCAATCCCACAGACAGAGCGACGGACCGAGACCAGAGTCCTGTCCTGGATGGTAATTGTGACTCAGCAGAGCAGCACTGTAAGACCATGTATATCCCTCCCTCTCCATGTGTATGTGTGTGTACTGTAAATGTGTGTATGTATGTACTGTATGATTGTGTACATATGGATGTGTGTCTGTATACATGGATGTGTGTCTGTGTGTGTACATATGGATGTATATGTGTATACATGGATCGATGTGTGTGTACATTTGGATGTGTGTGTGTGTGTGTGTACATGTGTACATGTGTCTGTATGTATACATGTGTCTGTGTGTATACATGTGTCTGTGTGTGTACATGTGGATGTGTGTGTATACATGGATGTGTCTGTGTGTACATATGGATGTGTATCTGTATACATGGATGTGTGTCTGTGTGTGTACATATGGATGTATGTGTGTATACATGGATGTGTGTGTACATGTGTCTGTGTGTGTACATGTGTCTGTGTGTGTACATGTGTCTGTGTGTGCATGTGTCTGTGTGTGTATACATGGATGTGTGTGTGTACGTGTGTGTATACGTGTGTGTGTGTACGTGTGTTTGTGTACGTGTGTCTGTGTGTACATGTGTCTGTGTGTGTACATGTGTCTGTGTGTGTACATGTGTCTGTGTACATGTGTCTGTGTGTGTGCATGTGTCTGTGTGTGTGCATGTGTCTGTGTGTGTGCATGTGTCTGTGTGTGTGCATATGGATGTATGTGTATACATGGATGTGTGTGTACGTGTGTACGTGTGTGTGTGTCTGTGTGTACGTACTACGTGTGTCTGTGTGTACGTGTGTCTGTGTGTGTACGTGTGTCTGTGTGTGTACGTGTGTCTGTGTGTGTACGTGTGTCTGTGTGTATGCATGTGTCTGTGTGTGTGCATGTGTCTGTGTGTGCATATGGATGTGTGTGTATACATGGATGTGTGTGTGTACGTGTGTCTGTGTGTACGTGTGTCTGTGTGTACGTGTGTCTGTGTGTACGTGTGTCTGTGTGTACATGTGTCTGTGTGTACATGTGTCAGTGTGCGTACATGTGTCTGTGTGTGTGCATGTGTCTGTGTGTGCATATGGATGTGTGTGTATACATGGATGTGTGTGTGTACATGTTTGTGTGTGTGTACGTGTGTGTGTACGTGTGTGTGTGTACGTGTGTGTGTGTACGTGTGTCTGTGTGTATGTGTGTCTGTGTGTATGTGTGTCTGTGTGTACGTGTGTCTGTGTGTGTGTGTACGTGTCTGTGTGTGTACATGTGTCTGTGTGTGTACATGTGTCTGTGTGTGTGTACATGTGTCTGTGTGTGTGTACATGTGTCTGTGTGTGTGCATATGGATGTGTGTGTGTATACATGGATGTGTGTGTATACATGGATGTGTGTTTACATATGGATGTGTATATGTATATATAAAAATATATATAATGTATATGTGTGCACAAATGGATGTGTCTGCATATACACATATACTGTGTGTGTACATACGGATGTGTGCGTATATATAATGTCAGAGAGGCAGTATTGGACTTTGTGATTTTGAGCATTTAAATGGTGTTTAAATTAATTATCTCCAATATGGAAGTCATCACTTCTCTTCTGTACAGGACTTTCCTTTCGCTCTGGATCTGACCGCTGGGACCCCACAATCCCGAGAAACGTGGCTTTGTAGATCACCATGTAAATGGAGCTGCGGTTGATTTCCCTTTGCTGCACCATTCACATGTGGCTCTTCAGAAAACTCCTTTAAGGGTACTTTCACATCAGTGTTTTTTTTAAATCGCGGCAGTTGCGGTGAAAAAATCGCGACTGCCGCGATTAACGCATAACGGCTGCACTTGCGGCACAGTTGCGGGAAGCCCCATGCAATGTCTATGGGGCTTGCGGTAAGTGTGCAGCGTTTTTTTCACGGCAACTGCCAATTTAAAAAAAACGCTGATGTGAAAGTACCCTAAGAAAGTGATGAGGCCACGACAATGTAAAAGCTAAATTCACTGATCGCGGCTAATGGGTGATATAGTATGTGGGCTGCTGGGACTTGGTTTCCAGGGCTGCTTTTTGGTCCCAGTCCGGCCCTGCTAGGCAGCACGCACTGCCTAGATACCCGATGTATACCTTGGTTACCAGCCTTCTCCGCTCACCAGCTGGTATCCAAGGTACACAGCGGGTAACTAGGGACCCTAGTTACCCGCTGTGTACCTTGGATACAGCCAGTGAGCGGAGAAGGCTGGTAATCAAGGTATACACCGGGTATCTAGGCAGCGCGCGCTGCCTAGTTACCCACATGTTACCATGGATACCAGCCTGCAGACATCGTGGAAACGATATTTAAATAATTTTCACGATGTCGCTGGTCCACTGATCGCTGGTGAGTCTGCCTGTGTGACAGCTTACCAGCGATCAGCCGTCAATGTCGCCAGCGATCAGATCAGATTAAGAATTTTTTCTGTGGCTCTGGCATGCTGAATATCAGCTTGTGGACCAAATCCTGATAACTCATTCTTATCTAATCAATGCTTGGAGTTTACCACAATTTCTGTGTTTTTGTTTGTATACTCACTTTTTGACCATTGGTCATAGTTTCTCAGTGGAATTGAGATCTGGGAAGCTTCCTGGTCATGGAGCAAAAAATATAATGATTTGTTGTCTGAGCCTCTTAGTTATCTCTTTTGCCTTGATACAAGGTGCTCCATTATGCTGGAACAAGAATTGTTCATCACCAAATTGTTCCTGGATTGTTGTGAGAACTTTCTGCTTATTTACCATTCTTTATTCATGGCAGTGTTCTCAGGGCCCTGTTACACTTAACAATGTCCCAGCGACCCGACCAACGATCAGGGCCGCCGGGACAACGTTATCTGATTGCTGGTGAGCTGTCACACAGACAGACTCACCAGCGATCAGCCACCGGTATAACGACCTCGACATTGTGGAAAAGAATATAAAACATTCTTTTCCGCGATGTCGAAGTCCTGCTACGCTGGGGTAAGCGGGAGAATGCTGGTAACCAGGATAAACATAGAGTTACTAACCGCAGTGCTCTGCTTGGTAACCCGATGTGTACCCTGGTTACCAGCGTGCTGCGCTTAGTAACCCGATGTGTACTCTCGTTACCAAGCACAGCGTGCTAGTAACCAGGGTACACATCGGGTTACTAAGCAGAGCGCTGCGGTTAATAACCCAATGTTTATCCTGGTTAGCAATTATAGATTTTAAATTTTAAATAAAGCATATTGATATATGCAATTGAAATGGATCATAGACCACTTTTCGACTCTTTCAAGCCAGCCTTAGGAACTGTCAAACTAGGATCATGGTGGGGTTTGAATTCTGTGCTTGTGTTGTAGCATCATTTTCTGCACTAAAAAATACATTAAAATGCTGCAAATCTGCACTAAAAACAGCAAAGAGCAGAAAATGTGTCAAATAAATGCAGCAAAGATGAAAGAATCTGAAAATATTTTTAGTGTGCCTTTTGATACAGACACCTGCAGAAAAAACGCAGTGAGAAAAAAAGCATTTATATTGTATGGGGGAACATGACCCCATGTAGATTTGTATTACAGTATCCAAAAAGTGTACAAAACACTCCTTTGGTACAAATTTTCAATCTGCAGCAATGACAATTTAATTTAGCTGATTTTAACTGGAGATTTTACAGCTTGAAATGTACAGTATATGTGCATTATTATTATGAAAAATTAGACAAATCTGCTGAAAAATTGGTGTGTAGTCATACTGATTTTCTTGCGTAATTTTCACTGATTTTCTTGCAGATCTACTATGTAAAAATTAAGTTATAACATGAAATTCCCTTCCAATGTTTTAAGAAGGCAGGTTGCTTTCATTAATAAGGTCTGTATTGTAATATTGTCAGGTGCCCCTTTTTATCATCTTTAATTCTTGTTCCGATCCAAAAACAAAATAACGTGTACGGTAATTTCTCTTCAACCAAGCTGTTTGAAGATGAATTACCTAACACCGTGTCTCAGCTGACAGCGATAATATGTATCATAGCGTGGGCTGGAATAATTGATACTTCTTTCTTTCTTTCTCGGTGCTTGGTTCATCTGAGGAGAGGGGAAAAAAACTCTAGTAGATACACAAGAAGCAAGCTTATTTTCTCCTGTGTTCCAAAATCTCATGAATATCTCACACGAGATATTATTTAGATTTAAGAATGATGCAGTGTTAATAAGAAAAAAAGCTCACAATTATTTATACACTGTGCCAACTGCTCCTAAACTTCTGGAAAGTATTACTGGAATATGTCAAGGGTAAATAAAATGACTATATGTTAACTAAGGCTGGTTTCACATTTGCGTTTGTGTCTGAATGCGGAGGGCATGCAGACTCAAACGCAGCCATACTGAAGTAAACGCAGCGGAGAATCTCCACATGCGTTCACATCAGTATGCAGCCTGGAAAGCCAATCAACTGTCTCGGCAGCGTCTGGGAGGCGGAGATCAGGAGTGGAGATTTCCTCCTCCCGGCCGCCCTGATCTCCCGGCGGTGTAGGCGGGGAGAAGCAGCTGATCTGACAGCTGTTTAAATCTCCCGAACCGACACCAAAAAGGTGATGTCGGTGCGGAAGATTTAAACAGCTGTCAGATCAGCTGCTTCTCCCTGCCAACACCGCCGGAGATCAGCAGCGGCCACCAGGATAGATTTCAAAGAGATCTGCGCTGTCATGCTGAGGGCACACTTTTTGTGCGCTTGCGGGAGCTTGCAGATAAAACAAACTCCCGCACAAAAAATGCAACATGTTGCGTTCGGAGGCTCATAAATTACGCTCATCCTAACTCAACCGCAACCGAACGCAGTCAAACGCAGGTACTATGCGTTCCCATGTTAAACATACAGATTTTAGGAAGATGGTGTACCACTGTCCGCGCTGCTGATTAAAAGTTAAAAATTTAAAGTTTTTTTAGCAATTAAGAACCTTGCATTGTAAGCTATAAAAAACCTTGTTTTGTGTTGTACATGTACTACCCTGATGAAGGTGCCAGGAGAGGTGCCGAAACACATTGGTGGAATAAAGGAGAGTGTTACTTTTGGAACCTTGCATTCCTTGTGACTTCTTGGAACCTTACATTCCTTGTGATTCCATTGGGGCAGCAGCGCGGACCGTGGTACACATCTTCCCAAGATCTGAACGTTTTTCCACATGCGAGTGGCTGGTGGAGGTCCTGCAGCAGCTAAAAAACCAAATGCTCATAAACCAGTTGTGGGGCACACAACTGGATCAGGTGAGTGCACACCTATAGATAAACTCACACAGACAGTGTCACTAGTGATAGGGCACTATAGCGCCTCATGTCTCCCCCTTTTTTGTATTTTTTGTATTTTTTTTATTTTTGTATTTTTTGTATTTTTACATGTTAAACATAGTAACACAGTGCGCGTGCGTTTTGCTGCATACGGTACGCTGCGGTTTCATACGCAAGTGTGAAATCACCCTAAGAATAATGTAAAGAACAAATACTGAAATATATCATATGAAATTAAAAAAATCCAGGGGCAACCATACAGGGCACTGAAACTCAAACAGAAAGTCATACTTAGCCAAACGGACGGTGTCTTGTGGTCCATGCTGTTGTCTAAGGATGGAGACCACACAGGATCTTCAAACAATGATGCTGTTCATTTTTTCAAAGCGTTTTGGAGCCAGCCATGCTGCTTCATCAGGAAATAGTCAGAAATTCACACTTGGCATAGCAATTTTCCAACTATGACTTGTTGACTATCATCAGTATAGGACTCATTCAGACATTCTTTGCGTACGACTTAAAGCCGTGTTTTGAACAGATAGATCTTGAACCCAGTATAACCTAGACTACGGTTCACACAAAGAATTGTTTCATGGACTTAAAATCAAAAAGATATTTCCAAAATTGATCTGACAATGTTGACAATACAAGTCTATGGGTTAATGAAAAACGGGCTGTGCTTAGATGGACTAAGAGAACGGCAAGAACTTTTTATTTTTTTTTAGTTTTTCACCTGAGAAAAACTGATGAAACCAGGACCGAACTAAGGTAAATTTGATGAAACTCTGCCTTGGGCACAGAGCATAAATATGACATAGACACATTAAAAACACAATTAAACTCTCCAATTAGGATGTATTCCTATCTGTGTTTGGACCATCTATTGCAGATTTTGTTCGCAATTGAAAGGAAAAATGGCACTACGGTACATATAGCACTGTTTTATCCAACAAAATAATGGACACCATGACAAAACCCAAAGGACAGCAGCTGTAGCCATTGAGGGCTATTGGCAAAGTTTTGTGAAAGATCCAAAATTGCATTCTGTGGACACCACAATGTTGATGTCGATATAGAGCCTTAAATAATAGAACAAAGCTCTGTAGATAAATCAAGAAGAAAAAAAAAAGAAAAAAGGTCCAGCATCTGCTCAAGTAAGGTATGTAAGTTTTATTTAAGTAAGGTGCAAAAATACATTAAAATATAGCATAGCACACCACAGGCTAGGTCTACGCATTTCGGGTACCACGTACCTGAAATCATGATATTTATCTTTTTTTTTTCCCTTGGTTTCACTGCTGCAAGATCCAGCTTGCTGATCTCCATACATGCAACATACCGCAACATACTCTATCTTCTAGTTCCAAAGGTGAGTTGATTTGAATAGGGATGAGCGAGTATGCTTGTCACTACTCGGTACCCGCACGAATATCTCGGTACTCGGGGTACTCGGCAATACCGAGTAATCTCGCTATACTCTTGCTATGCTCGGGGTCTACCTCCCTGCATGTTGGCGCTCTTTACAGAGCCAGCCCGCATGCAGGTATTGGCTGATAGACACTGTAATGCCACAGCCATGTTGGTTGTGGCATTACAGTGATTGGTTGGCCGCACAGCGTCATCAGGTCTTTATAAGACCTGACCGCTCTGTGCTCGTCACTCTGCTCTACAGACAGTCAGTGTAGGGAGAGCTGCTGCTGATTGAGGGACAGATTTGTGGCCTTTCAGCTAGTGTAGGCGCAGGGCTGGCAATATAATTACCACAAGAGTCCTTCTGAGGACTAATATAGCTGTATACAGGCAGGCAGGGAGGCAGGGTATATAGCAAACTTCATTGTGCCAGTATACCAGCCTGCATCACATCTGGGGCTAGTGTACAGGCTCATCCATCCCAAAACAGTGCCTTTAGGGATTAATTTAGCTCTCTATAGGCAGGAGTAGGTTGTAGCATAAATTGGGATACGCCAAAAGACTCGGTATTCTTGTCAGCGTTTGTGTCTGACCAGTCCACCTGCAGGGCCTTAATCTCTAATCTCAATGTCCAGCTAAAAAACAACTCTTGTCTGCATTCATTTAGCATCTTACTGCAGCTGGAGTAGGTTTTAGCGTAAATTAGGATACGCCAAAAGACTCGGTATTCTCGTCAGCGTTTGTCTCTGACCAGTCCACCTGCAGGGCCTTAATCTCTAATCTCAATGTCCAGCTAAAAACCAACTCTTGTCTGCATTCATTTAGCATCTTAGTGCAGCTGGAGTAGGTTTTGCTGTGAATTGGGATACGCCAAAAGATTCGATATTCTCGTCAGCGTTTGTGTCTGACCAGTCCACCTGCAGGGCCTTAATCTCTAATCTCAGTGTCCAGCTAAAAGCCAACTCTTGTCTGCATTCATTTAGCATCTTAGTGCAGCTGAAGTAGGTTTTAGCGTAAATTAGGATACGCCAAAAGAGTCGGTATTCTCGTCAGTGTTTGTGTCTGACCAGTCCACCTGCAGGGCCTTAATCTCTATTCTCAATGTCCAGCTAAAAACCAACTCTTGTCTGCATTCATTTAGCATCTTAGTGCAGCTGGAGTAAGTTTTAGCGTAAATTAGCATACGCCAAAAGACTCGGTATTCTCGTCAGCGTTTGTGTCTGACCAGTCCACCTGCAGGGCCTTAATCTCTAATCTCAGTGTCCAGCTAAAAAACAACTCTTGTCTGTATTCATTTAGCACCTTAGTACAGCTGGAGTAGGTTTTAGCGTAAATTAGGATACGCCAAAAGACTCGGTATTCTCGTCAGCGTTTGTGTCTGACCAGTCCACCAGCAGGGCCTTAATCTCTAATCTTAGTGTCCAGCTGAAACCAAATCTTGTCTGCATTCATTTAGCATGGAGTGGCTTGTATCTCCAAGTAGTATACGCCAAAACATGGTATACGCGTCAGCGTTTGTGTCTGACCGTTCCAGCTGCTGGGATTAAACCGCTGTAATCTGTAATCTCAGTGTGCAGCTAAAAACCATCTTTTGGACGCCTTCGTTTAGCTCTATACAGGCAGCACAACATTGAAAATGCGCAAGGCCGGTGGCAAGGGACAGGGAACTGGACGTGATGGTGGTGCAGGCAGAGGCCGAGGCCGTGTGCAAGCTCGAATTGCGCCACGACAAACGCCCACATCATCTCGCTCGACCTTCCTGTCCCAAATTCTAGGGGACTGCAGCAGTACGCCACTATTAAACCAAGACCAGTGTCAACAGGTTGTTAGTTGGATAGCGGATAATGCTTCCAGTCGGTTTGGCACCACCACAAATACCCTGTCTTCCACACGGTCAAGTGTCAGTAGCCATGAGACTGGACTGCACATTCCACACCCTGATCCTCCTTCCTCCCACCATGCCGAGTGCCCGGCCCCGGACATAACTGATCCCACACTTGGACACTCTGAAGAGCTGTTCACTTATCCATTCGTAGATTCTGACCTCTCGCCAGCTCCAGTTGAAGTGGGTCATGAGGAGTTCGTATGTACCGATGCCCAAATATTTGAGCAGCCACGGTCTCACGAAGGCAACGGTGGGAACTTGTCTCAACAAGAGGTGGACTATGATGAGACACAATTGTCAGAAAGTCAGGAGGAGGACCAGGGTGCGGAAGTGGAAGACGACGTGGTGGATGATCTAGTAACTGACCAAACCTGGCAGGATGACATGCAGAGCGAGGATAGCAGTGCACAGGGGGAGTTAGGCATAGCATCACAACAGGCCGGAAGAAGCATGGCGGTGTCCGCAGGCAGAAGGCAGGCAACCATTCCCCGGAACAACAACACGACAGAAGTTGCCAGTACAACTGTTAGGTCTTGCCGAGTCTAGCTGTTTTTTAAGGTGTCTTCAGATAATTCCAAAAAGGCCATTTGCAACACCTGCCATGCCAGCATCAGCAGGGGCAGCAAAACTAGCAGCTTGACCACCGCCAGCATGATCAGGCACATGGCAGCAAAGCACCCGACTTTGTGGGATGTACAGCAGAGTCCAGGAGCAGTGTCTGCGGGTGACACCGCTGCGTCTACCACTGTTGTGCATGCAAGACAATCTTGCCTCCTTCACCTGTAGTTACACAAGCAGAAATAGCACCATCATCAATCACGTCCTTGTCCCAGCGCAGCGTTCAGTTATCCATACACCAATCTTGGGAACGCAGGCACAAATACGCTGCCAACGCCAAACATGCCACAGTTCTAAATGCACACATTTTGTGACTGCTTGCGCTGGAAATGTTGCCTTTAGGCTGGAGGAGATGGAAGCAATCCACAACATGATGACGTTACTCGGTCCCCAACCGCCACTATTTTTCCCGGTGTGCCGTTCCCGCATTACATAAGCACGTGTCACAAAACATCATACGTGCCCTTAACAACGCAGTTTCTGGAAAAGTCCACCTAACCACGGACACGTGGACAAGTGCTTGTGGGCAGGGCCGGTACATCTCGCTGACGGCACACTAGGTTAATATTCTGAAAGCCGGGACCCAGTCTGAGCTTGGGACGGAACACGTCCTTCCGACACCAAGGATTGCAGGCCCTAACTCAGTCAGGGTTTCACCCATAGTGTACAGCTCTGGAGCGTCTTGCTCCTCAGCCTCCTCCTCCTCTTCCTCCACTTCACCCTCCACACCAGTCCCAAGCTGGAAGCACTGCAGCACTCTCTCGGCGAAGCTAATATGCGTAGGTGACAAACCCCACAACGCTGTAGAGTTGTGGACAGCTCTGAAACCGCAGGCAGATAACTGGCTCACACCGCTGAACCTACAGCCAGGCATGGTCGTGTGTGACAATGGCCGGAACCTTGTGGCGGTTCTGAGGCGAGGCGAGCTGACACATGTTCCATGCGTGGCCCATGTGCTCAACCTCGTGGTTCAGTAGTTTATTAAATCCTACCCGGAGGATAGGATACATAGGGTCTCCCGTCCAGGCCCTATAGACCCGGATAATCCTAGGATGTCTTATGCAGGCTACACAATTTTACAGATAAAGACAATCTGATACAAGCAGCCTGGGACTTTGGTGATATTGTTTTTGAGGAAGCAAGTATTCGCCTCTTCCCGGATGTCTCTAGCCGTACCCTGTATATGCGGCGACAGTTACGTCCCTTGCTTGCGAAGATAAAGGAATTAGGGGCCACATATCGCTGGGGTCATCCTTTCCATCTGATCGTAAAAAAGGGCAACAGACTGTTCTATTTATGGCATAAAGATGACCTAAATGACTTATTCTTATTTTTGGACACTCCGCCCTTCCCGGTCCCGGACTGGCTCTCTTTAGAGGGCTTCAAAAGATTTATAGCATTGGGTCGGCAATGTAATTATTCAAAGGGGTACGCACGCAAAAGAGGGAGAAGAGGCGGTACCATCCCAGGCGCCTCTCCGTCATCGCCGGGCAGCCAAGGAAGGGGGAAGTGGACCATCAGAGGACCTCCCGACCTGAATCTCCGCTCGTATATCTGTGGCTTGATTTATCTGCTGCTTTATCTTCCCAGGGACAGGTTTTGATAAACCTGGGAAGACAATGGGAGGTGATGTTGCCCATCTACATTGCAAATGGGCTATTGTTTCTGTTTTTCTGATTTTGTTTCCTCCTGGTTCTTCGGAGCACCAGAACTGTGATGGACTAAGCTCAGGTTTTTTTTTCCTTTTTTACACCCACTGGGTTATTATTGTTGATTTGCATGACACCTGAGTTGTTTAAACTGTTATTAATAAGTTCCGGGTCTGCGGTTCGCCACCGCTAGATCAGTCATACCCTCAACGATCCCCCATATCTCTTTATTCTCTGTGGGGATCGTATTTATCGGTTTAAACCGATTTTGACTGTATAGTCTCTTTTTGACTCTCCTACATTGTAGGGGTCTTTGGTGGTGAGTGAAGTCCTTTTCTCTTCACTCTCTACCAACTTCTTTTCCTTTATCTCACTTTCTCTCTACTCTATCTGTTACCTCCCTGTTTTTCCCCTTCCTTCCCTACACACCCCCCCTAATTTAGTGTATTCTTCCTTTACTTTATTTTATTTATCGTATTTTTTGCTATACTTTACTTAAGAGCCCGTGAGGTTTATTAAGTAACGGTCATGGCAAGTGGCGATATGACGTCTCTGAAGATAGGTACACTAAATGTGCATGGTTTGCACGATGCGGGAAAACGCTCGATATTGTTTAATTACCTGAAAGCTACCAAAGTTCAAATTGCCTTTCTACAGGAAACCCACATGACTGCAAATAAGCCTTACAAACTCTCTAACCACTGGTTTCCTTTTTCATACCATAGTTACTCAGCAGATCCGCACTCATCTGGCACCAGCATTGTGCTGTCGAGATCGATACCTTGGGAGTTCTTGGATACCTTCGTCTGTTTCCCCAGTGACGACATGGCACGCTCATAAATGTGTTCTGGGAGGTGTGCTGATACAGCATGGCTCAAGACAAAAAAAAAAAGGGACACTGAGACTCAGGAACTCATGACTAAACTGAAAGACCTGGAGACTAGACATAAGCGTCATGAACTCCCTACTGTAAAGAAGGACCTTTTAGACGTCAGAGAAGCACTACGATCCATCTTACTACAAAAGGCAAAGGGCGTGCTCTCTCGCTGCCGCCGCCACTTTTATGAACATGGGAACAAGCCGGGCAAATCCTTAGCTAGAGCATCTCGACTACAGAAAGCTGCCACATATGTCCCAGAGATACTTAATCAGAACACCTCGCGACGGTCAAAATTGCCTCTGGAGATAGCAGAGGCGTTTAAGCAGTATTATACTGCTTTATATAACTTGGACGATGCAAAGTCAGCATCAGCGACTGCTTCCTTTAGAGCTCGCATACGAGATTATATAAAAAAATCAGGGTTGCCAAGACTTTCGGAATCAATTACAATATCTCTGGAGACCCCAATCTCAGAGGTAGAGGTGGGGGAGGCTATCTCGTCGGCTAAATCGGGCAAGGCCCCAGGTCCTGACGGCTTCACTATAGGTTACTATAAGTAACTTAAAGGGAACCAACCACCTCGGATGACCCTCATACACTGTTAATATGTGCCCCTGCAGCCTAGTAAACCATTTGCAGCACTGTTTTTGTGTGAAAAGTGGCTGCAGTAGAAGTGAGATAATGATTTTATACACTTACATGCCTGCGTACTTCTGGGCGTCTCCCTGTGTGTGCTGGGACTTGTGAGCTGTGCTCATCATGTCTGCTCTCCCCCTCCCTTATGCACGCCCCCTTTCAGCTTGCTATAGTGATGTGAGGCTGATTGCGTCATAAAGGGGGTGGGGCTACCGGGATGCCGCGATTTAGCCCCGCCCCTTTATGACGCAATCAGCCTCACATCACTATAGCAGGCTGAGAGGGGGCGTGCATAAGGGAGGGAAGAGCAGACATGATGAGCACAGCTCACAAGTGCCAGCACACACAGGAGACGCCCTCAAGTACGCAGGCATGTAAGTGTATAAAATCATTATCTCACTTCTACTGCAGCCACTTTTCACACAAAAGCAGTGCTGCAAATGGTTTACTAGGCTGCAGGGGCACATATTAACAGTGTATGAGGGTCATCCGAGGTGGTTGGTTCCCTTTAAGTTGTCCTTACTTCCACACTTAACAGCTTGCTTTAATGCGATGTCAGCCGAAACCCCGCCCCCTAAAGATGCGTTACGCGCTACTATAGCAGTGATTCCGAAATCGGGAAAGGACCCCCCTGGTCTGTTCTAGTTACCGTCCGATATCCTTACTTAATGTGGATATTAAGTTATTTGCTAGGATTTTGGCGGCCAGACTCTCACCATTCATTCCTGATATAGTACATCCGGATCAAGCGGGATTTGTTGGCGGGCGTGAGGCTAGGGACAACACTACCAAGGCCATCAACTTAATTCACCACGCAAAAACTTCTAACACCTCTTTGATGTTGCTATCTACGGATGCCGAGAAGGCGTTCGATCGCGTTCATTGGTCCCTCATTGAAGAGACGTTACTGCATATTGGCTTGGGAACAAAGATGCTCGATTGGGTGTTGTCCCTTTACTCAGTCCCGTCGGCAAGGGTTCGGGTGAATGGTATCCTATCTGACTCCTTTGACATTGCCAATGGCACTCGTCAGGGATGTCCGTTATCCCCGCTAATTTTTATATTGACACTGGAGCCACTGCTACGACATATTAGGGGGAATGGTGACATCTCTGGTTTAAGACTGAAATCACATATGCATAAAATAGCTGCTTATGCGGACGACCTTTTGTTTTTTGTGACGAACCCTAGAGTCTCCATCCCAAATTTACTGAAAGAATTCGAGAAATATCGTGTTCTCTCGAACTTCAAAATTAATAGAACTAAATCGGAGGCCTTAAGTGTCTCGCTGCCTGCCGATCTGGCTGCTGAATTGAAAGGCGCGTTCGCATTTCACTGGCCTCCCAAAGCACTTCGCTACCTGGGAATACAGCTTACATCAGAGGTCCGAGATCTCTATGGAGCGAATTTCCCCGCTCTCTTAAATTCAATTAGATCGGATTGCGACAGATGGTTATCATCTGCCTTTACATGGATGGGCAGATGTCACCTTTTTAAAATGACTATTCTACCGAGGATTTTATATTATTTGCAGACACTTCCCATCTATATCCCGTCGTCGTTCTTTAAGTCGGTCTCCCAAATTCAGACGAGATTTATCTGGAATAAACTGAAACCAAGAGTGGCAAAATCTATCCTACACAGGCGTAGGGAAGACGGTGGGATCAACCTTCCAGACGTTAAATTATACTATCTTGCCAGCCATCTCGCGCGTATAATAGATTGGTGTCGACATAGCGGGAACAAATTGTGGGTCCAAATAGAGCAGGACTTCACCCCACTCAGACTCCGAACATTGCCATGGGTGAGGTTGCGGAATGAGGAGACAATCACTGGACATCCAACGATTGGACCCACCCTTAAGATCTGTGAACATAAACTAATAAGGGCATCTATAATTCCGCATGCTTCAACCATGTTCCCTGTTTTGAGTCACCCTGATTTTAGACCTAGCATAGGTGACCCTATATTTCAAAGATGGATCTCTGATGGGATGGACAGAGTAGAGACTTGGGGTGAAGGAGATGTTTGGCCTTCACTTGAACAGCTTAACCTGATTTCGCGTCCGACTGCGTTGGGATTCTTTAGATGCCTTCAACTTGCACATCATCTACGGTCACTCCCAGCTAAATCGTTCTACCACAGACCTAAAACACTATTTGAGAACCTATGCCAAAACGAAGGTGTCTGTAGACACGCCTTATCGAGATCATATGCCTTTTTGATCTCCCCTCCAGACGCATTGACTCCACAGTTTATGCTGAACTGGGAGGCTGACTTAGGATTGGATTTGTCTCTAGAGCAGAGATCGGACATATATACACTGGCGCATTCTACCTCAATATGCTCCCGACTACAGGAAGCTAATTATAAGCTGCTGACTAGGTGGTACAGAGTCCCCTCGCAACTACATAAAATATTTCCCTCTGTCGATGCAAAGTGTTGGCGGTGCGGTGAGGCGGAGGGTACATTGCTTCATATATTCTGGGAGTGTGCTCGACTTGAGAAGTTTTGGTCTGAAGTCGTGAACATTATTAGAGTGGTCACGGACTACCCCGGTGATCTTGGCCCGAGTCTCTTCATGCTGCACCACAGCGGGATTCCTCTCCGCGGTTACAAAAAGTCTCTCTTGAGATTTCTGGTGATGGCGGCAAGATCCTGCATCCCAATTCTATGGAAGAAGGATTCTAGCCCCTCCATTGCTCAGTGGTTGGGAAGAGTGAACGATCTCATGCATCTAGAGGACTTGACCTCCTCAGTCCATGATACATATGAGCAATTCAGAAACATCTGGTTTAGTTGGATGACGTTCCAACAGTCTGACCTTTATAAGTCATATAGAGATCGTTAGTTGCTACTTCACGCCAATGTGCCCTATTGTGCTCACTTTAATGAAGGTTTTCTCGGGGATGGAATGTGAGTTAATTTTTTTTTTTTTTTATTCATTATATCCCCCTCCCCTTTTCCCCCCCTTCCTTCCCCTATCCATTTCTATCTGTTCTTTCTTTCTTGTCTTTCTCCTCTTGTTTTTTCTAAATTTGTTCGCTCATTTGTTAGGTTAAGCGAACCTAGAATGCATATCATTACAGTTACTATCAGATAGTTTACTTTTACTAAGTAGATACGAATGAGGTTCGGAGAACTCTTAGTTATACTTGTAAGCTGTTTGTGATGGATCAAAGCCTGAATGGACCTCAAAGGCTCACTGATATAATATGTACATGTAAGGGAGCTCTATTATGTTGTGGATTGTATTGCCATACATTTGTTTTGTTTTACTCCACAGTTGATCCCGCAAGCTCTCAGAATATATTTGACGGATAAATTTGTTCATTCTATGTTAATTTTTCTTTTCTCTGTAAAATGCATAAATGAAGAAATAAAGAATTATAAAAAAAAATCCTACCCGGAGCTGTCGGATCTGCTCGTCAAAGTACGCCGCCTGTGTTCCCATTTTAGAAAGTCACCTACTGCTTCTGCCGCCCTTGCAGGCTTTCAGCAGCGTTTGCAGCTTCCTGCTCACAGACTGGTGTGTGATGTCCCCACGCGTTGGAATTCCACACTGCACATGTTGGTCAGGATTTGTGAGCAGAAGAGGGCAGTTGTTGAGTACCAGCATCAAATAGGCCGTTGGTATATGGTTCAAACTCCACACATAAGACCTCAAGAGTGGACATGGATGTCCGACATATGTACCGTCTTCCAAAACTTTGAGGACACCATCCCGCTTCTCTGTCTTCTAAAATGCTCTCTGCTCAAAATCATAGACGATGCATTGCAGGCGGAGCAAGATGATTTGGAGCAAGAAACCGTACTGGGTGATTACACACAGCCCAGCCTCATCTCATCCCAACGTGCATTAGAGGACTATGACGAGGAGGATGAAGAAATAGAGCTACATTCATGCGGAATTGACGGTAATACATGCACAACCGTCAGACTGTCGGCTCAGCATGGATGGCCAGAGGACAGGGGAGAGGAGGAGGAGGATGATGAGGCCAGCATGGCCAGACATGCTGTTGTTGAGGACCATGAAGTCTTGCCTGTTAACAGTCTGGCGCACATGGCTGACTTTGTTACGCTGCCTGTCTCATGATCCTCGCGCTATCATCATCTTGGCAGACATTCATTACTGGTTTGGTGACACTTTTAGACCCACGCTACAAGGAGAACTTTATTTCTCTTATTCCCGAGGTGGAGAGGTCTACAAAAATGCTGAAGTACCAGAAGGCCATAGTCGCGGAATTAGTCAAAAAATTCCCTTCTGAAAACGCTAGCGGCAGAGGTCACGATTCGGTGGACAACCAAGGTGTCCGGCCGAGAGAAGCAAAAGTCCAATCCAGCAGAGGTAGGGGAACACTCTCAAAGATCTGGAACACTTTTCTCAGCACCTCCCGTACCACAGGTCTTGAGGTGCGGGGTAGTGGCACAAGGACTGCAAAGTTTGCCAAGATGCTGAGGGAGTACCTTGCCGATCGTAGTAAAGTGCTCCTAGACCCCTCTGTGCCTTATAATTATTGGGTATCCAAGCTGGACACGTGGCAGGAATTGGCTTTCTACGTCTTGTAAGTCCTGGCCTGCCCTGCCGCCACCGTTTTGTCAGAGCGTGTTTTTAGTGCCGCAGGTGGAATCTTTACTGATGAACGCACCCGCCTGTCAACTGAAAATGCTTTAACTGTATAAATACAAAAATGGGGGAGACAAGAGGCGCAATAGTGCCCTATCACTAGTGACACTGTTTGTGTGAGTATATCAATAGGTGTACACTCACCTGGTCCAGTTGTGTGACCCACAACTGGTTTATAAGCGTTCGGTTTATAGCTGCTGCAGGACCTCCACCAACCACTCGTACGTGGAAAAAACGCTCATATATAGGGAAGATGGTGTGTCACAATCCGCGCTGCTGTCTCAATGAAATCACAAGGAATGGATGTCTCTAAGAAGTCACAAGGAAGGCAAGGTTCCAAAGTAACGATCTCCTTTATTCCCCAACGCGTTTCGGCACCTATCCTGGCATCTTCTTCAGGGAGAATAAAACTAACTAACATACACCAACTCTGTCTCACAAGTAGGTATGAGCACTTAATATTTTCTCTATGAAAATCCATTTTGGTTTCATTTTGTAACGTTTTCTTGACAGTCCGTAAAACTGCCGTAATAGTCTGACAACACTGTTCACAGCAGTGACCTTGGAGTCTGAAATGCTTACATGGGTCTTCCCCATACTGTTCCCATGTCATTTGAGCACTGTTCTGATACTTTTGCGACATTTTTAGGGTTTATCCATGCTGCCGGGGGTCATGCCAGAAAAATACTTGGGATTCCCTTAGGATAACATTGGGTTCGGTGCTCGGGCCAAGTACATGAGTATCTTGGGATGCTCGGCCCGAGCTTCGAGCACCCAAGCATTTTAGTACTCGCTCTTCTCTAATTGGGATGCATTCAGACATAGAAAAATGGTGTAGTGAATGTTCACTTTGCTACCTCACCAAAGCTGGCAAGAGAGATGTCAGAGCTCCTCTTCATCCAATCCATTCACAGAAACCAGACGAACTTGTTGCCCTTGATCATATGAAGCTAGCGCCAACTCGTTCAGGCTACACGTATGCCCATACCATGGTGGACTACTATAGTAAGTGGATTGCTGTTTTACTAGTGAAAGATCTCACAGTTCGGACTACAGTCATCACCTTCAACCATAAATATGTGAGACAATACGTTTGCCCTGAATCAGTTCTCATAGAACATGGACCTCATACCCATAAGTCACAATTATTCCATGAGTTCAAGAAGTTAAGAACAACTGACTATCATCCCCAAGGGAATGGCCTTTGAGAGAAAGTCAACCAGATCTTCATCACTATGGTGCGAACAGCATCTCTTGCTAAACAAGCTGAATGGCCTCAATTACTTGACGAGTTAATGGAAATCTTCAACAATACTATCCACTGTTCTACAGGCTACTCGCCATATTACCTGATGTTTGGAAGACAAGGTCAGCTCCCAAAGGTCGTGCTCTGGGAATCCAAGTTCCCGATGTGATCAATTCTCTGCCTAAAACTGATTTAGTCTCGGAGCATGAGTGAATAATACTAAAAGGCCAACAGACTTTCAATTACTGCATGGTTGAGGCTCACTGTCGACAGGAAGAGAGCTACAATAAAAGAGCTAATGCTTCCCCACAAATTGGACATGAGATATGGCTAAAGAAGCACCACCGTACAGGGATACTTGATTCACTTTTTGAAACAGAGCTATACACAGTTACAGCTATCTCATATCCTGAGTTATATGTATATGAAGTGAAAAAACCTGGAATGGCCCCAAAGACGGTGCACAGAAACTGCATGAAGTTATGTACCAAAGAGGATCGACTGGTGATGTCCTCACCTCCTCCACAAGTCACGCCGGTCTTCACACCAGTTCCTGCCTTGGGACCACCACCCAGACAACCTTAGAAGAGTCCCTCTACAACTATCAATGTGTCCTTCCGCGCTATCAGTGTGCTCCTGTCTGAGTTCCTGCTCCTGTTGCTGTCTCTCTGCCAACTCCACCTGAACCAGCAGTCCATATCATTCCTGCCCAAGAGGAAGATCAAGTGTTGAGGCATTCAGAGCGAAGCACAAAAGGAACACTTCCAGCCTGCTACAAAGACTAAAAAGCCATATCTTTTCCCATGTGTATATATCCATGTATTTTTTTAGTTAGCTAGGCAGTCAGTTTAGTAACATTTAAGCCTCCGCACCTGGGGTAATACCATGCACTTTGTTTATTCTTTGCATTATTTTTACATACAGCCATGGACTTATTATGGACTGCTTCTTGCCTTTAAAAGTGCCATTCCAGAGCCTTTCATATGGACGATAGGGTATTGCAGAAAGAGACTCTATTTCACATTAGCACTACCACCTTCATGTTTTGCAGTTGTATATTGCATATTGTTCTTCCATATGTCTGAATATTCTTACCTTGTCGTTACTTAACATTGCATGCATCTTTCCATTCTTTCTTAGTAGTCCTTTACTCGCACAATCATCAAGGACGGCTTACCTTCAGAGGGAGTATGTAGTGACCTGATCCAGATTATGTCTGTCCCTTTAATCACCCTTGGACCGTGAGTAGCACTGTACACTGCAGATCACTCCTTGGCTACCCCTATACTGTTATTAGTGAGTTTTAGATTCATTTAAATCATATCTCATATATGGTCAGATATGTTTCATTTGTTCTACTAAATGCACTTTTCATTGGTTGTGTTTCAACACCATCTGCTGGTGAAATGTAAAGTTTATAGTACTTTATATTGTACAAATATGACATGCAAATTGAGCGTTGTCCTATTGGCTGGTGATCCTCTTAAAAGGCTCAATGAGTGGAGCTACTCCAGTCTCAGTTTGTCTAGAAAGACAAGAGATGGAGATACTCCAGTCTGGGACAAAATGCCACAGGGAACAGAGTACACATGGAGACTTCCTTTAAGACAAGATTTCCTGCCATGTCTCAAGGCCTAGAATCCTTCTCTGACTTCCACAGACAGTATGCTAAAAGCTTTCTACCCTGGATCCTTGCTGTCCAGATCTACAAGTGCTTCATCAGACGTATTTCTGCACGTGCTGTGAAATTACCCCAGGACTCTCAGATCTGTAAAACACTCACGCTATGTATAATCTTCGGCATAAAGCTACAAAAAAACTTTGAACCTCACTATAACAACTTACAAGCAATACATCTAAAGAATCTGCGCTCTTAAAGCTCAAGAACCTCAATTCCATGTCAGTATTCAACTTCAAACTGTATTGATTGTGGCTAGTGATGGGCGAATCCTAAATTACTCGGAATCGCTTGACTCTAGCGAGTCCGAGCACAGGACTCGCTACTCATTGCGAGTCTAGCGAGTCCAATGTTAATGAATGGGGAAGCGAGTAATAGCGAGTAGTGTGAGATTTACAAATCGCAGATGTGTCTCGGAAGCTTCAGCCTGAAGCAATCCTAGTCTTGTCATTTATTTGCATTGGACTCGTTTACTTTGCAACTGTAATCGCTGGAAACTCGCACAGATAAGAGTCCTGTCTGCTCAGTGTGCTGGCTGCCAGCTCCAGGGTCCTAGAGCCCGCCTGCTGCCTGATGTAGCAGAGCTGAGATTGTTCTCAGTCTGCTCATTCCCTGTGTACAGACATGAATGTCTGTGCACAGAGATGATGTAGCAGAGCTGAGATTGTTCTCAGTCTGCTCATTCCCTGTGCATAGACATCTATATCTATGCACGGGGGATGTAGCAGAGAGGACATCGCGTTTTGGACTGCGTCGGACGGAAGAAGATTTTTTTAATTAAAGATGGAGTCCCTAATGGCTTTTTTTTTTATTTCTAATAAAAAATTTTCTTTGTGTTGTGTTTTTTTTAAAACAATTTAATAGAAATTCATGGCGGTCATGTCTAATATTGGCGTGACCGCCATAAATTTCGGGCTTAGGGCCAGCTGATAATACAAAGCTGGCCCTAACCTCTTTATTACCCAGCGTGCCATCGCTACCAGGGCCGCTGGAAGAGCGGGGTTCAGCGCCAGAGGATGGCGCTTCAATGAACGCGCCATCTTCTGGGGCGGCTGCGGGCTGCAATTTGCAGCGGGGGGTGCCCAGAAAGCTTGGGCATCCCTGCGCTGCGGATTCCAGCCCCCAGCTGCTTAGCTGTACCTGGCTAGACATAGAAATTGCGCGGAGCCCCACGCATTTTTTTTTAATTATTTCATGAAATTCTGAGATTCTGACTCTGAGATTCTGATTCTGAGACTCTGACTCTGAGACTCTGAAATTCATGAAATAATAAAAAAAAAATGTGTGGGGCTCCGCGCAATTTCTATGTCTAGCCAGGTACAGCTAAGCAGCTGGGGGCTGGGATCCGCAGCGCAGGGATGCCCAAGCTTTCTGGGCACCCCTCGCTGCAAATTGCAGCCCGCAGCCGCCCCAGAAGATGGCGCGTTCATTGAAGTGCCATCCTCTGGCGCTGAACCCCGCTCTTCCAGCGGCCCTGGTGGCGGTAGCACGCTGGGTAATAAAGGGGTTAATACCAGCTTTGTTATACAAGCTGGTATTAAGCCCGAAATTCTTAATGTCAGGCCACGTTTGACCCAGCCACTAAGAATCTCCAATAAAGGGTTAAAAAAACACAACACAGAGAAAAAATTTTATTTGAAATAAAAAAAAAAGCCATTAGGGACTCCATCTTTAATTAAAAAAATCCTCTTCCGTCCGACGTAGTCCAAAACGCGATGTCCTCTCTGCTACATCCCCTGTGCATAGATAGATGTTTATGCACAGGGAATGAGCAGACTGAGAACCATCTCAGCACTGCTACATCATCTCTGTGAGCAGGCGGGCTCTAGGACCCTGGAGCTGGCAGCCTGCACACAGAGAAGACAGCTGGACTCGGCTCGCAATGTAAAAGCAGTTACTTTGCGAGTTTCCCTGCTATCACTGGCACAGTAGCCGAGTCTAATGCAAACAATGGCAATCCTAGTTTTGTCAGCGTTTCTGACAAAACTAGGATTGATATTGATTTGCATTGGACTCGTGCGAGTAATCACTGGGAAACTCGCAGAGTACCGAGTCCTGCGAGTCCCTTACTACTCGCCGAGTAACGAGTCCTAGCGAGTAGATTCGCCCATCCCTAATTGTGGCCTAACCATGGGAGACTGTGTAACATATTTACACTCCATGTTGGATACCCTCGCTCCTGCCGAAGTAATTGTAACTGTTATTCCCAAGACAGTGGTCATTCCATCACCTGCGGACGCTGCGTAGGGGTAAATAGCAGGGAACGAAAAGGTGTCGATACAGTAATGCATCTAAGTCCCTTGTCAGGGAAGTAGTGATCATCAGCAGTATAACAACAAGGAAGAATTAACCAAAGAAACTATTTCTATACCTTCCTGACCAGGCCAAATTTTACAATTCTGATCAGTGTCACTTTACAATTCTGATAGTGTAACTCTGGAATGCTTCAACATAACCCAGTGGTTCAAAAACAGTTTTTTCATTCATGACGTTTCGGTTCATATGATTTGTGTTCATCTATAAAGATATCAAACCTTTAAAGAAAATTAGAAAATTTTCAAACTTTTAATTTTTAGGGTTAAAGTTTATCAGTAATTTCTTATTTTTAAAATAACATTTACAAAACCTATTTTTTTAAAGACCACATCACGTTTCAAGTGACTTTGAGGGGCGTAGGTAACATAAAATACCCAAAAGTGAAACCATTTTAACAACTGCACCTCTTAAACTGCTCAAAACCATATTCAAGAAGTTTGTCAACCCTTCAGGAACATCACAGGGATTAAACCCATGTGGAGGGAAAAATTTACATTTAAATATATCCTATGAAATTGTTGCTTTTACCCCAAAGTTTTCATATTCACAAGGGTAACAGGAGAAAATAAACTAAACAATTTGTTGTGCGACTTCTCTGGAGTACACCAATGCCTCATATTTAGGGGAAACCTACTGTTTGGACACACTGCAGGGCTTGGAAGGGAAGGTGCATCATTTGACTTTTCGAACACAAAATTGGCTGGAATAGATATCGGACACTATGTTGCAATTGCAGAGCCCCATATTTGCTAAAACAGTGGAAACTCCCCACAAGTGACCCAGTTATGGAAACTACACCCTTCAAGAAACCTATTTAAAGGTGTGGTAAGCACCTTGAACCCTCAGTGCTTCACAGAATTTTATAACGTTGAGTTGTAATAATGAAAAAATACATTTTCTTCCAAATAATGTGGTTTTGCCCAAAATGTTTAATTTTTACAATTGTCTCCAGAAAAAATAAGCAATACAATTTGTTGTGCCATTACTCTTAAGGACACCGATACCCCACATGTTGTGGAAAATAACTGTTTGGGCACATGGCAGGTCTCAGAAGGGAAGAAGCACCATTTGACTTTTGGAACACAAAATTGTCTGGAATAGATAGCGGACACCATGTTGTATTTGCAGAACCTCTTATGTGTCTAAAGATTGGACAACACCCACAAATGATCCCGTTTTGGAAACTACACACCTCATGGAATTTAGAATTGTTTTGAGCACTTTGAACTCGCTGGTGCTTCACAGAATGTTAGAACGTTGAGCTATAAAAATACGAAGTCACATTTTTCACAACAGACTAAAAAAGACCATACAATTTGTTGTGTAATTTATCTTGAGTTCACCAATACCTAATATAAGGTGGAGAACTATTGTTTGGGTGCATAGCAGGGCTCGAAAGGGAAGAAGCATAATTTTGGTTGGAATCGATTATGACCGCCATGTCACATTTGAAAAGTCTTTGACCAGCCAAAACAGCAAAAAGCCCCACAAATTACCCCATTCTGGAAACTACCTCCCTCGACAAATTTATTTAGAGGTGTGGTGAGCACATAGGGAGAAAAGAAAAGCTTACCACCTCCTCTTAATCAGAATATGAAAATACATTTTTCCCACAAACGTTGCTTTTGCTAACAAATTTGTAATTTTCACTAGAGTAACTGGAAAAAATGTACAGTACAATTTGTTTTGCAATTTGGAAGATGCTGAGTGAAAATTGCAAATTTGCCATTGTAGTGTCTAGCACATATTTGCGCCCATACATAGTGCTTCTCACGTTCCCACTTCTAAGCATGTAACTTGGGGTGCACCTGCAAGGGTAAATTTATCTCCTCTCAGGTTAGGGTCACTTTTGGTAGGGTGCATCCTTTGCAAGGATGCGTTAAAGGAGGCAGTTTTTTCATTTGCTATTTTTTTTGCCATTTTTTTCCCTTTTTAGCGTTAGCATTAATGCATGCGTTAACACATGGTACATATATGTACCATGCGTTAATGCATGCGTTTCCCATAGACTCCCATATTAAAAAAATGCGTGCGTTTTTGCAAACGCCCCCAAAAATGCTGCTTACCGCTTTTTTTGGTGCTTTTGCAAAAACGCCTAGCGTCAAAAGTGTTGCACTTTGACCATGCGTTTTTTGCATGGGAGCGTATGGAAGCGTTAATGCTAGCGTTTTTCTAAATTTGTAAATGAGAAAAACACTAGGATTTAGCGCTTCCATGGCTCAAGTGTGACCCTAGCCTCACTCAATCCAGCACTCAACCTCTGTTTTAGGCTATAAAGAGAACATAAATCATAAACTGACACCGTCCCCACAACCCTGTTACACAGCATGCTGCCACCACTCATCAAACACATGGGGTGATGAGTCTTCAAAATATACTATTGTCTGATAATCAACAGGGTCATACAATCTCTGAAAGGCTATTGTCATGAATGGCAGCTAAGGAGTCTGTGGTATATATTAAAAGAGTTTTTTTTTTCATTCGGATCTGCAAGGGTTAAGGTCTTTCTCTGCTGCTGCTGGTCAGGTAATGTGGTTTTGCTATCCCACCACCCTTTAACTGGGCTCATGACCCATCACCTGACGCCGTTTATAGAGTTCATTCTATACTAGACCATTATGGTGTGTGGACCTCTCCTGTGCCTTCTGGAGATCTACTGTCTAGGACCCGAACCTTTTGTAGCCTTGGAGTTGGGTTGCTTTCCCAAGTATTTGTATCCTTTTTGTCTCTCCTATCCCTGTGTTTTATTATATGCAGTGGCGAGGCTAGCACACTTACCGGCTAGTGCACCAGCTGCGGTTACACTAGGTGACAGGCAGACACTAGATATGTGATGGTGGCAGGGGAATGACCTGTTAAGGGTGTTAGGGCAGTGAGAGACAGACATACAGCAGTATCAGGAGGTGTCCCTATCCCCCTCTCCCTCCTGCTAAGGCCTTCCTTCACTTTACCATGCTGTTGTCCTTTTGTGTTGCACCGTGCAACAGAGATTTTCCCGCACATGATATTATAAACGACTCTCTATTTCTGAGTCTTGATTCTCACAATGAAGTCTTTACATGCCTGATTCAGACCCTCACCAATGAGGTTACAGGTTGGCATACACAGGTAAGGCTCATGCCCAGGCTCAACCTGAACCCAAGATGTCTCTTCCTGATAGGTTTTCTGGGAGAGAGATAAATTTACGGTGTTCAGGGAAGCCTGCAAATTATATTTCAGTTTAGAAACAAAGCTGAGACAGAAAAAAAGTAGTAATGTGAACAGGCCTGTATAGCAGGTTCACTACCAACGCCAAATTGTATGAAATAACAACTAGCAAACAAAAAAAGTATGTGTAAAGTGTCTCCAAATACCTTGCAATAAAAAAGTAAAAGCTTTCACTTTTTTATTGAAAGGTATTTGGAGACATTTTACACATACTTTTTTTGTTTTCTAGTTGTTATTTCATACAATTTGGCGTTGTTAGTGAACTTGCTAGAAGTAAAGGATCCAGCACCAGACAGAACTCCATATAAAAGTTTCTTCTTTATTAAATCATGTCATCAAGGCATAAAATTATTGTTGCATGTAAATATGGGAACGCAGTCCCAAGATAGGCTGGGCGCGTTTCGAACGACAGTTCTTTATCTACAGCATAACACAAATGAGTGCAAACAACCCTTATATACAGATAAAACCTAGCCCCTCAGACACAGCTGTCCTAATTAGATGCTAAAGAAGTTAGTTAACTCATGATATGCAGGTTTTTGGAGCAATCCTGCAAGCATGATAAAGCAAACCAACCTATATTAGTAACCAATGCAACTTATTCTAGTAAAATTTACATATATTGCATTATTTCATATCATATGATATCAATAAAAATAAGTTGCATCGGTTTTGTAGTTGAGTCCATTGGGAACTCTCACATTCAGTGTCATTATCCAGAAAAATTCTTTACATCTAACTTGTCGCTCCCAGTCCCCTCCCCTTTTGTTTTAATTGATTCTATCGATACCCATAACACGCAGGCTGGACATATCTCCATTGTGTACATCTTTAAAGTGCCTGGATAGCCCAGATAGATTTCTAGTAGAGGCTCTGGTGTTTGGATTGGACGCGGTAATATGCTCTCCCAGGCGGATTTTTAAAGATCTAGTAGTACATCCCACATAATCTTTATTACAAATAGTACATGATGCCATATATATCAAATGACTAGTGTTACAGTTCATGTAATTATTTATGGTGTAACTTCGTCCAGAAATCCGATTGGAAAACTGCTTGGATATCTGCATGTATCGACAGAGACCACACCTGTTCCCACCGTACGGGTAGCTCCCCTTAGTAGACAGCCAGGTGGGTATTGTAGTAGTGTGGGGGAACTGGGATGGAGACAAGATATCGCCGATAGTTAATGATTTTCTCGGCACACATCTATATCCTTCAGATAGAATTTCTTTTAGTGTGGGATCTTCATGTAACATAGGAATGTATTTATGGATGGTTTTAATGATCTCATTATAATCTTTGCTGTAGAAAATGTTGGAATAAGTTTATTATGGGATATAGAACAAGCACCGCTACATGTTGCAATATCGGTACCATTTTACATGCCGCTAGTTGCCACCCGCGACATGTAACAAGGAACATACCAAAAGGTGAATTTATCAGAGCTAGGAGAGCCTGCTCAACTGAGCAGAGCTTCAATCATGAAGCTAATATAATGAGTGAACGACTGTGCAGCCGCGGCTATTCTCCGCATGATGTGAGTCACGCTTTACAACAGGTTAAGCTCAGACCCCGTAGATCACTATTAAACACGGACGATTCTTCTCGTAATACTGGGACACATAAGACTGATAAGTCTCATAAGCCGTGTCACTCTGGTCGTGTGGAGGGAGAAGATCAAGGTATGTATATTTCTTCAATTTTCATGTTTCAGTTCCCAATTTCTGCTGAAATAGTGATTGATGGCAAAACTGAGACTATTCCAGTTCTTGTGGATAGTGAAGTACATATCAATTTGGTGGATTCTCGCTTCGCTCAGACCCATGGTCTAAAATATAGTATGCTCGCAAGATCCATTTCACTACTTGACACTGATTCTGCTCTTCTCAGAAGAGTTGTACCCAAGTCGTATACAATGTGAACTTACTCATAGGGCCGCTTCATAAAGAGAAACTGTCATGCTACATCTTGGAGGTATGCCTATCACCATCATCCTGGGTCTTCCCTGGCTTAAGAAAACACTATTCGGTCATGGATTGGTGGTCCAAAGAAATAGGTAGTTGTGGCAAGTTTTGTGAAGACAATTGCTTGGGTACTACTGTTTCTGCAGTCTTTGTTCAACCTACTCCTACCTGTTCGGTGGAGGTGGCTAAGGTGCTGCCAGAGAATAGAGTTGAGTCTATTCCCACACTGTAGGTCAATACTAGATCTCTGTGCCTTTTAAGGGAAGTGGGTCATGGAAGGGTGCTGTCTCAAACAAAGAATCCTGAGGGTAAGAGTCTTAGGACACAGGGGGGTGCCTCTGGTATCTATCCTCTTAGGAAAGTACCTTTGACCAAAAAATTGATGTATGGTAATAAATGTTTAGGTTCGGACCTGTGTATAGATGACTGTGTATGCATGTTTTCTAAACACATAGGGTGCAAGTGTGCATCTGGGGCTCCAGGCTCTTAGGCTATTGGTCTTTTAGGGCGACAGCCATTCTCAACCTTGTAATCTTTCAACTTGAGCTGCCCTCAGTACTTATCTGCAACATATTCCACAGATCATCACTCAGGAATTTTTCGTGTCTCGGGAGTCGACTTTCTTACCACCACTCCATATCTACAATTTTGGTAGGGATGGTTGACGTTATTTCTTGACAAGTCTGGCTTAAAGGGTCCTGAGGCCCTTCATAGAGGGGGAGGTATTGTTATGAGTTGCAGATCAGGAGTCAGTATATATAAAATATGTTTATTTCCTTTGTACCTGCAAGGATTAATGTATTTTTCTGCTGCTGATAAGGTGAAGTGGTTTGCTGATCACTCCCTCCACCCTTTAAATAGGCACACGACCCATCACCTGAGGTCATTTAAAGAGTTAATTGTATACTAGACTATCCTGGTGTATGGAGCTCTCCTGTATCTGCTGGAGATCTGCTGTCTAGGAGCCGAGCCTTTTGGAGGCTTGGAGTTAGACTGCTTCCCAAGTATTTCTCTTCTTTTTGTCTCCCTTGTCTGTCAACCTATCCCTGTGTTTTTATTACCTGCAGTGGCGAAGCTAGTTTTTTTTCCGGCCAATGCACTATTATTATTATTATTTATTTATATAGCGCCATTGGTTCCATGGCGCTTTACATAAGAAGTGGGGGTAACAAGAACAGGTACAGTACATATGAACAGTCAAGGCTTGCTGATACACGACGGAGAGGACCCTGTCCACGAGGGCTCACAATCTACATGGGTGGGAGAGGACACGATGGGGGGGGTAGCACCAAGCGAGTGGTGAAGCGGCGCTGGGTCTCATCATAGGTTGTATGCTTGTTGGAATAGATAAGTTTTCAGGTTCTTTTTGAAACTCCTAAGGGTAGGTGAGTGTCTGACGTGCTGGGGGAGAAAGTTCCAGAGTAAAGGGGAGGCACGGGAGATGTCTTGTATGCGGTTGTGGGAGGATGAGATGAGGGGGAGGAGAGGAGGAATTTTTGTGAGGAGCGTAGGTTGCGTGCAGGTTGGTATCGGGAGACCATGTTGGAGTTGTAAGGGGGGACAGGTTGTGGATGGCTTTGTAAGTCCGGGTTAGGATTTTAAATCAAGATCTTTGTGAGGTGGGGAGCCAGTGAAGTGCCATGCGGAGAGGGGAGATAGGGGAATAGCGAGGAGGCAGGTGGATTAGACGGGCAGCTGTGTTTAGGATAGAGCGGAGGGGTGCAAGGGAGGAGGCAGGGAAACCAGTGAGCAGTAGGTTGCAGTAGTCAAGGCGGGAGATGATGAAGGCGAGGACGAGAGTTTTGGCAGTGTCATGATCAAGAAACGGGCAGATATGTGATATGTTCTTAAGTTGGAAGCGGCGAGGGCTTGGATGTGGGGCTTGAAGGAGAGGGAGGAGTCGAGGGTGACCCCGAGGCACTTTGCGTGGGGACTGGGGAGAGGGAGCAGTCATTGACTAGGATTGACAGGTCTCGAAGAGGGGAGGGCGGCTGGGGGAAAGACAATGAACTCTGTTTGGTCCATGTTCAACTTGAGGAAGCGAGCAGAGAAGAAAGATGAGATGGCAGACAGGCATTGGGGAATTTTAGACAGAAGGGAGGTGATGTCAGGCCCGGAGAGGTAGATCTGGGTGTCGTAGAGATGGTACTGGAGGCCATGGGACTCAATGAGATGACCTAGGCCGAGGGTGTAGATGGAGAAAAGTAGCGGTCCCAGTACCGATCCCTGGCGGACGCTGACAGTAAGGGGTAGGAAGAGGAAGGGGTGTGGGAGTGGGTGACGCTGAAAGTGCGGTCCGTAAGGTATGAGGAGATCCAGGAAAAGGCGAGGTCGGTGATACCAAGGGATTCTAGGATTTGGAGTAGGAGGGAGTGGTCGACTGTATCGAAGGCGGCGGATAGGTCAAGGAGGAGGAGGACAGAGTAGTGTTTTTTACTCTTCGCGGTCAGTAGGTCATTGGTGACTTTAGTAAAGGCTGTTTCGGTGGAGTGGTGAGGTCGGAAACCGGACTGTAGGTGGTCGAAGAGGGAGCAGGAGGATAGGTAGGAGGACAGTTCAGAGTGTACGTGTTGTTCAAGTAGTTTGGATGCGAAAGGGAGAAGAGATATTGGGCGGTAGTTGGCGACAGATGATGGGTTGAGGGTGGGTTTTTGGAGGATGGGTGAGATCAAGGCGTGTTTGAAGGGTGAGGGAAAGACGCCAGTAGTGAGTAATAGGTTGAAGAGGTGGGTTAGGGCAGGGTGAGGTTTGGGATGAGATGGGAGGGGAGTGGGTTGAGGGCGCAGGTGGTGAGGTGAGATCGTGACAGGAGGGTGGAGAGCTGGGCTTCAGTCACATTGGAGAAGCTTCCTTTTGTCAAGGAGGGTTGGGTGGTAATGGGGGTGTGTTGGGGGGATGTTGGGCCAAAGCTTTCTCTAATTTTATCAATCTTTTGTTTGAAGAAGGTGGCAAAGTCGTCGGCGGAGATGAGGGGGGAAGGAGGAGGTTCCGATGGACGGAGTAGGAAGTTGGAGGTTTTGAATAGTTGTTTGGGGTTTTGGGACAGTGTGTTGATTAAAGAAGAGAAATAGGTTTGCTTTGCGGCGGTGAGTGCGTCCTTGAAGTTGGAGAGGGATTGCTTGTACATGGTAAGGTGGGCCGTGGAGTGGGATTTCTTCCATTTCCGTTCAGTGACCCTGGACGTTCTTTTGTGAGAGAGGTGACCCAGGGTTGTCTGTGTGTGCTGGGTTTGGTGTGTGTGAGGGGGGCAGCCTGGTCGAGAGCCGCAGTTAGTGTGGAGTTGTAGAGGGTGGTAGCAGTGTTGACGTCGGGTGAGGAGGCAAGGTCTGTGAGAGAGAGGAGGGAGTGAGAAAGTGAGTTGAAATCAATAAGTTTAAGGTTTCTATTAAATAAATAGGGAGAAAATTACAGAAATTCCTAACTTCCAGTGTAAAGTTATTCTTCTGTTTTCTTGGGGAAAGGAGGAATTAAATATAGATAAAATCAGCATTAGCAGACCCCCACCTATGAACAGCTTTCTTTTGTGCTACCCAGCTTTTTATATGCTTGACCCTGAGTTTGTGTTTCCAGGATGGCCTAGATTTTAATATTTTAATCTCAGGTCTGTGACTGGACCATGGGCTAGTTTAGGGGTGCGTACACTGCATATTAAATGTCCTTTTTTCCAAGAACCCCCCTTCTTATAGTAAACAGAGAATGTCAGGCCTTGCCACCAGAACCATTTGTTCAGTCTTTGATGCTTGAACAAATGTCACTAATAACACCTTCTGTCTTCTCTTGGAAACTCCCCTTTGTTCTGAGTTCCTGTAATCAAAACACCTAAAGGTTATGCCTTTTGTGCAGATATGGCAGACTTGAACCAATGTTACTTTACTGCTACCTGCTGCTGTCATATATTTCTCCCTACAGTTACATATTTCCTTCACCGTGCCCAATTTGCGTGTCACATCGCCATTGGACGGTGGCCGGTGTTCCTGCCTCGGCCGCTGGAGGAGCCGGATTCCTTCGTCTGGTGGTGCTGGTGATAGGAAGGCCTTGTCCTCATATGGACCTGCTCCAGCGATGTCTGCCTCTGTCGCTGAGCGCCGCTGTGTTTTCCCTCTGGGTGGTGTTGGTCGCAGAAGAGCGGGCCCTACAGAGGTGTCCGTTAGGCGCAGCCTGCGTTCTTCTGTCAGAGGTGGGATGGATGGAGCCAGTCGTGCATCTCCATCTGGCCTGGCTCTAGGGGCGGTCCGGATGAGGTCATCAGGCTGTGAGCTCCAGCCTATGGGAGGTAACCGCGCCCTTCAAATACATTGGAGCCTGTCTTGCAGGCCGCCAGATATAGTTTTGGTTCCCCAAGTGACATAGTGTGTGTGTTTGGTTTTGACTCTGACCTTTGCCTGGATTTTTGACTCTGTACCGCCTGACGATTTTGTACCTTTGCTGCCCTCTCGTTTTGACTCTGACCTTTGCCTGGATTTTCGACTTTGTACCGCCTGACGATTTTGTACCTTCGCTGCCCTCTCGGTTTTGACTCGGACTCCTGACTACGTTCTTTGCTTCCTGATTTTTCCCTTCCTAGACGACCTCCCTGCTCTGCTGCTCCCATAGGCAGCTACCTCCTGGGCTCCGCTATAATTCCAGATCCCTGTATAGGGATTAAGGGTCTCGGGTTTCTCGGGGTGCTGCCTTACCAGCAGCTCAGCCTTACAGCGGATGGTCGTCACATTGCGCTTCCGGAGACATGGACCCCGTAATTTATGCAGTCATAATTTATTGGACCACATTTATCTTGTGCTCTATGCTGAGCACTTCTGGGTTTCTATTTAAATCTCTGAGATGACATCACCGAGGAATCCATTCTCTAAAATCAGGCAACAGACTTAAGGGCCCTTTACACGCTACGATATCTTTAACAATATCGTTGCAACATCACGGCTTTTGGGGCATTGCTATGATGTCATTACGACGTCGTTGCGTGTGACACGTAGATGCAACCAACAATAAGTCGTTAAATTGTTGATTGTAGATTTATGAACTGGTCCATAAATCTGTAGTTTGTCATTCGTTGGATGTGCTGCATCGGTGTGTAGGACACCTTTCCAACGATCTCGTTTTCGACTTCGCCAATTCAGAACTGAACCACGTAGACAACCAAATGACCGCAAGTATCGCTCACTTTTCGCGGAATCGTTGCTGCGTCATTCAATATATCTGTATGTGTGACACCTAAGCAGCGATCAGTAAACTATGTCCCAGCGATCTCGGCCAGGTCAGATCGTTAGTGGGATCGATGGGACATTGAAACGTGTAATGGGGCCTTTACTCTGACTCTGTCTGGCCTCTGTTCACCATTGTACTTTACAGAAGTGTGCAAAACTGTGAGTGACCGCGCTTTGTGCACTCTTATAAAGACTGACACCACTGAATTGTAGGTCAGAGAGAGTCCAAAATGTCTCCTTGTGCCCCATTATCGTGAATGTTCTGTTTGGTGTTCTGCATGTATTTCACAAATCAACATGGAAATCCTGGTGAAACCGCTCAGTATAGAGCACAAAATAAATATAAGCCAAGCCTTAAAGCAATCTTTGGGAAGCAGAGTAAACTAATCAACAGTAGGTCAAGAATTGGTTTTATTTCTCTTTCATCTGTTCTTGCTGTGGTATAAGTGATTACATGACTTTATTCACTGCAAATAAAGCTATACCAGACTTATCTAACTTTTTTTTACACAATAAAAACAATTTTATAGAAAAAATTATTGTTTTTGCTTTGCTATATTCTGAGAGGTATAGCTTTTTCATTTTTACGTGTACATGGTCATGTAAGGGCTTGTTTGTGTGGGATGAGTTGATGATTTATTAGTACATTTTTTGGACACAGCATTTTTGATTGCTTTCTGCTCCAATTATTGGACGCAAATCAGGAATTGTGTTTTTTTATTTATACTGTTCACTGTGAGGTAAAAATGCTAAGACACCTTTATTGTTTAGGTCAGTAGAATTACTGCAATGCCACATTTCTATATTTGTTTTATGTTTTGCTGCTTTTACACAATAACAACAATTTTATATTTTATAAAAAAATAATTGTTTTTACATTGCTGTATTCTGCGCGGTATAGCTTTTTAATTTTACGCTGATTGAGATGTATAGCAGTTTGTTTTCTGTGGGACAAGAGGACGTTTTCAGTGATACCATTTTTATCTACATGCAACTTTTCAGTTGTGTTTTATTCCTCTTTTTCTTCGATGGTATTGTTATTTGCCACTTTTTTCCTTTATTTCTTTTACTATGTTCACTGAAGGGGTTAAGTAGTTTGACAGTTTTGTAGATCAGGTTGTTCCAGCTGTGGCAATATGAAATGTGTACTTTTTAAATTTTTTTTGTTTTTACATAAAAATACATATTTATTGGTATAATTTTTTTTCATTTTCATATTTTTAAAAATATTTTTACAAGTTTTTTATATTTTTATTATTCAAATCTCTGGTATAATGTATTTTCAATACCAATAGTTGTAGATTACACCTGTTAGTATGACACTGTCACAAGTTTTGCCCATCATTTGGAGTCATGTAACAGCTCTGGAGTCTGAGTTTAACATGAACTTGTGAGACTCTGGATTTTAAGTGTTATTGCTTTCATTTGGACCAGAAAGCGTTAATGTCATTTTCCTTATTGGTAGTTTCCATTTAGTTCATCTTAGCTCCTGCCGATTTGTGACCATTTCTCCTTCCCTTTAAATTGTCGCATGATTTATCTCCAGTTGCCAGTAATAGATTAATTTTATTCTGACCATCATGGATGAAGGAAGCATGGTGCAGCTGCTTGAGTTCTTTTGCTGGTGCCTTGTCATCTGCAGACCTGGTGTTTTGGCTGCATCTCTGAAGTAGTATATCCCTTTGCTTTGTTTCCCTGTCTGTCTACCTTTTCCTGTGTTTTACTACAAAAATGCACTCACTAGTAGGGATGGGCGAGTCTACTCGCTAGGACTCGGGACTCGGCGATTCTGAAGGTACTCGCAGGACTCGTTACTCGGCGAATCTCCCAGCTTGGACTCGCACAGTGACGAGTCCAATGGAATTCAATGGCAATAAGCTTGACTCGTCACAGATACCCGCTGTCAGCAGCGAGTCTGAGCGAGTCTACGATTCCGAGTCCTACGAGTCTACGAATCCGAGTCCTGTATACTGTATTCGGGATTCGGACTGTGGAATACAGAATCTGTTATGTTCCGAGTCAGCACAGCGTGCGTGTTAGGTCAGAAAACTTGTGAAAAAGCCAATCATAGTCAGTAATGGCATAGCAAAGTTGGTTGTGTCAGGACTATGATTGGCTGCTGTCCAGCGTCATGCCTATGTCATCTATGACAGGCAAGGCAGTATATAAGGCTTGTCCCCGCCATTTTGGGCACATTCCTGAGACGATCTGACCTAGTATAGGGAGAGAGAGATATATGCTGGAGCAGATCAGGGATTGTCAGTGTAGGGAAGATTCCTTATATTAACCCAAAAAGCTCTTCTGAGAGCTAGGAGGAGGACGGAGTAGTGCTGTGTAGGCAGGCAGGCAGGCAGGGAGGGAAGGAAGGAGAAGCCTTACAGTGCACACAGGACGGACCTCATAGCTTAGCTTACTCACTCAGCTTTGCTAACAGCTGCAGTCAGAGGCTTAGCTGAGGTGCTGTTTCATTTTTGTTTTTGCACCAGATCGATTTTTGTTCCTAATAAGCCATAGAGCGTTATTTTTTCTGTGGCAGACCAGTGCGTTGCTGCTAGCACGTACTCCACCTTAGGGAGTGTAGTGTGCGGCTTCACTGCCAAGTGGGTGTACCCCTTAGTCGATCTGTAGGGCCATCAAATGGAGAGCCTCACAGTCAATAAGACGCAGTGCTGTTCACCGTAGCCAACCCTGCGTGCCATGATTGCACTTGATGAATGGATCTGCTTGTGTGTGCGCCTGTCAGGGCGACTCGCTTCCATGTTTCTTAAAGCCATGGTGTGGCTGGAGAGATCACTGACCTCGCATCATCGCTACAAGCTCAAAATAAGCGCGACTTAAAACATGTTTTTGGACTGCACTTTCGGCTGACACTCATGTGAGTTGGTAAATGTCTTACTCGCCTATTACTCGGGTCCTATATTAACACTTGGACTCGCTGTGGACTCGCATGAGTCGAATCTTGACTCGACTCTTGGGTCTTGCGTTCCGAGTCTTTCGGACTCGCTATTCCTTCACTAGCCAGGTGATTGAGCGACAGCACAGGCACTGCGCATGTGACAGCCGTGGGGCAAAGGACCCATTATGCAACGTTAGGTGAGTTTACATGTACAGGATAGTGTCAAGAAAAAGGTGTCCAACAGCTTCCAGACATAGGGTGTTCTTCTCCCGTATACATTACATGAATGTGACTTATGTTGCACCACCTAGGCCAGATCTTAGTGCATCACTTGCATCCTCAATGAAACTGTCGTTATCCATTATGAATAGGGTGTGTGGACATTGTAATATACTCCGCTACATAAGCATCTGGTGCTCAGAGCCCTGAGAAGCTCTGAGGTACATCACTGTGGATTACCATCAAGGGTATGTTGAGGCTAATAAATGAGTGAAAGAAGGTTGTCTGGCATTTATCTAAATATAATTCTTACACAGTGGTAGTCAGTGTTATTTTAACTATTTTCTTATAGGATTGGTAATGTGCGGTTTATTAGAAGCCTGAATAGGTTTCAGTATGGTCTTGCTGACACGTCATTATTCCAGCTATCATTTAACCTCTTTTATATCACGATTGTGCACCACACCGGGCTTGGGAAGAGTTCCGGATGTAAAGCACCAGAATTAGGTGCTTATAATGAATGACAATTTATGGGGGCTTCGGCTCTATTCTGTCAGCCGGTGCAGCCGTTATCAAATCCTATGGGCTCACAGGCTAAGTGATACCACCCGAGCTGCTTTCCTTACCTTGGTTGGCAATCAAATATAGGCAGGAGCCCACCATTTGTTTAAAAATTATTTATTTAACAATGAAAAAAAATTGGCGTCCACTGTATTTCGAATGCCATCCAAAGGTAAACAGGTGCTGAATGGGCTGACTTGGCCATTATCTGTGCTGACAATTCAAAAATACAAGACTGCGACATATGCAATTTTTATTAGTGTATTCATTTTTATGCACTATAGACTCCCCTCGTCCCACAATAAATATTGATTAACGATATCGTTAGTAGTCATGGCTTTTTGGGTTGGAAGTAATTACGTCGTAACAGCGTTCGTGTAAAGTACAAACGATCAATGTATAGCAGGATGATCGTGATGAAAGGTTTAAACTGGACCTAAACTAACGAAGAACGTCCATCAAACTGCAGCATCAGTGTTGTGACACCTTGATAACGATGTTGTTAACAACTTCACCTATTCTAACTGAAAAACATAGGAGATCAAACACCTCCCAGTATCGTTCGCATTGTGCTGAATCATTGCTGCCTGCTTAAAGATATCTTTACTTGTGACATTTCACTAGCGATCATTGAAGCGTTTCAAGTCTGGTCCAAGTGGATCTATTGATCGGATAGCTCGGACCTTGAAGTGTGACGGTTCCTTACAGACTACAGGTTCGTTGCCAATACACAATGTAGAAGTCAACCAATGTACTTGCGAAACGATGCGTTGGGCTTTAACGCCTAATCAGAGATGCTTTCATATGGCTGAGTGGGCACATATGTGATTGGCCTGTTGAAGTCTTGCGTGAATAACATGAGGTTAATGTAGCTGTACCTAGAAGCAAGTGTGACCCAAAGGCCAGGACTGGTAAGTTTAATTCTACCACTTTAAACATCGATTTTGCTTGTACAGCTTTCTAGCCAAATATGAACCAGTAACATAGACTCTAGGGAAAGTCAGTTCAGGGTCCACAGCAGTATTCAGGGATTTACAGTTCGGGTATCACCGCATCACTATGGCCATGTGTCTTTTAAATGTTGGAGGAATTTTGACCCACTCATCTTTGAACGAATCTGTTAATAATTCAGTCACATGGAGGTTTCCAGCTAACCGCTTTTTAGGTCATGCCCCCAAATCTCAATTGATTAAGGTTAGGCCTTTACTAGGCCACTCCAAAGTCCTTGTTGTTCTCTTAAGCCATTCCAAGGTTAGAATTTGCTAGTGTGTTTTGGCATTATTGGCCTGAACGCTACTTCAGTGCTTCTTAAGCCTTAGGTCAGAACAGACATCTACTACTTAAAGATTTTAGTAGAAGCAGAATTCATCGGTTCCATTGTACAGACAACGTTTCCAGGACCACGAAGTAACAAAACAGCTACTGCTACCTCAGAGTGATATGCACCACAGGCGTTCACCACGCCGCTATTCTGTAAGACCCTGTCTGCACTCGCCCGTTACTTCAGCCCCTGATCCTCCTCAAGCAACCGCTGACGAACTTGACCCACAGGTGTTTGCTACTGGCTTAACTCGACCCACAGCCCCTTATACTGTTTCACGCTATCTCTCTCCGCCGTATAGACCCAACCTGTAACCTGACCAGACTGTGTCGTACAAGAGTGTTACTCTATGTGTTCTTCTCCCACACTGCTTATTGCACCCAGCACGTAATCTGCTCCCAGACGTGAATGTTATATAATAATTCCACGTCGCAGACAACCTTGATACGGAGGTGAGAGGCGGGTATAAATTAGTGGTTGTACCTTGTCTTGATATTACAGCTTATGCGCGCAGCTCTACTTTTTTAGATGCAAGGAAAGATGAAGCTTAGAGATGGTATATTGACCAAATATGGTCATAATACTATCTTTTTTATGGTTGCACAAAGACATTAAAATAATTAACATAATGCACATATGAGCACCAGTAACCAGAGGAATGTGCGCTCTTATTGTAAACAATCAAACGAGAAGATTATTTACTATGACCCCTCAAATATAGAACTACGTGGCTGAACAACAGCCTGTTACCTATGGCTGATCTGTGGGCTAAAACACGCATGAACCCACTGTGTGGCCTGTACCCTCTGGCTGAACACGAGGGCCCTAAGGATGACTGGCACCTACATTGCCAACCTTCATGCCAAGTGGACGGTGTGGGGTGAACGCGGCCCCTAAGTCACCCACCCCGAACTATGGCTCCCACGAGTCGCTCACGTGCTAACATCGAACGATAAGGTCCTCGGGCAGCCGTGCTGATACTCATCCGCGCCAGCCTGCGCTGCTGGACAGGTTCAGCCCTCAGCGACCGGCACCATCCCGCCTGTTCACAATTGGGGATTTAACCACTGGTGTATATCCGGGGTGACCGCTGGGCTCTAATGATAGGCTTATACAAGCGTTTGTTTCTAGTTTTGCATTGGTCGTATACCGGTCTAACCGTAAACATTCTTAATAACCATATTCATTCCGTTCAGGCCGAGAAGCAAACACCTGACCATTACACTACACCACCATACTTTACTGTGTTATCATGTTCCTTTCTGAAATGCTGTGTTCAGGAAGGCGTCGATATTGGGTGATGAAATTGGGCATAAACCGCGCTGCTGTTTCACCAGGAACAATTCAAATCATATGATTTGTCCTGAGGAAGAAGCTCATGGTGGCTTTGAATGCATTGACTTAATAAATCATCTTTTATCTATATGGATTGATCTGATAGTATTCCTGGTGAAGCAGCAGCATGGGTTTATATCTAATTCATCACCCTATATTGACATCTTTTCACGTGGGTCCGCAGCAGCTGTTTCATGCATTAATAGTGGTTGTGACTCTCACAACCACCAAAGGTGAGCCTTTCCTGCACTAATATGGCAAATGTGTATTTGTGCTTAATTTCTCTCTCCAGTTTTTGGCTGTGTTCAGGAAAGGGGCAAACACATTTTCAGTGAAGAGTTCTCTGCTTGCATTCGCTGCTTAAGGTTTGGCATATAAAGTTGGATCCCTTCCACTTCAGAGTTGGTTCTTACACCTGCCAGGAAGGATCAGTGGCCCATCTTGCAGTCTTCTAGCACAATCTCTAGTATTGGGGCAATTCGTCAGTTACTAGCCCATAGTTCGCTTGTTTGAAGTTCCAATTGTCGGGAGGACTTTTTACGCTACCCTGCAGTCGTTCTGCTGCTTCGGAGCAAATTAGATCACCCACTAATTGCAGTCTTTTAGATATCTCTCAACCTACATGTTCGAACTCTACTTTGGTCAAACTTTATTGGAATCTAAGATGAAGTCAGTCCTGTTCCCTAATCACTGGCTCCTCCCCCTGTGAGTTATTCTCATAAAATACTTCTTCCTTACCCTGCAGTCACCTAAAAGCAGAGCAAGTCCTGTCTTAGCAACAAGCAATTATTTACATTTCTATCTTATACAACATTCATAACACAGCTACACTATATACTATCACATCCTACATATTACATACAGTTGAAACCAGAAGTTTACATTCACTATATAAAAAGACAAAAGCTGTACATTCTTACACTTGTGGTGCAACGGCTGGCTGCCTTGCAAATACCTATGCTAGGACTCAGGGCCGGGACGATGGGTAGGCGACCCTAGGCGATCGCCTAGGGCGCCATCTTGTGGAGGGCGCATTGCCCGTCCCCAGGAGGGCCCCGTGCTGACCGCCGGCGGCCGCACCGGCCAGAGAGGAGGGAGGAGGGGACTTCCTGTCCTGCAGCTGTGCCCGGTGCCCGCCCCTCCTCTCCTCCAACATGGTGCCTATGGAGCGCGGATCCGAGGAAACAGCTGGATTCCTCGGACCCGATCTTAGTGTACTGAGCATGCTCAGTACACTAAAATCGCTCTGTGCCATAATATGACTTCTGCAATGTATATTCATACATTGCAGAAGTGATATCCTGTGAAATGAAAGGGTTAAAAATAAAAAAATCATTATTCTCACCTCTCCACGATCCAGCGATGCCTCCAGCGCTCTGTGCGTCTAGGACCTGGCCTGACGTCACAGTTGAGTCACATGACCGGTTACCGCGGTAACCGGTCATGTGACTGTGACATCACGCCAGGTCCTGTTGATCAGAAGAAGCTGGAAGCAGCGCGGGTGTCGTGGAGAGGTGAGAATGAAGATTTTTTTTATTTTTTAAGCTCTGCAGAAGGAGGGCAAAGAGGGGCTGCAAAGAGGGGGCAAAGAGGGGAGCAAAGACGGGGGCAAAGAGGGGGCAAAGAGGGGAGCAAAGAGGGGGCAAAGAGGGGAGCAAAGAGGGGCTGCAAATGGGGCAAAGAGGGGAGCAAAGAGGGGGCAAAGAGGGGAGCAAAGAGGGGGCAAAGAGGGGAGCAAAGAGGCTGCAAAGAGGGGAGCAAAGAGGGGCTGCAAAGGGGGCAAAGAGGGGAGCAAAGAGGGGGCAAAGAGGGGAGCAAAGAGGGGGCAAAGAGGGGAGCAAAGAGGGGAGCAAACAGGGGGCAAAGAGGGGAGCAAAGAGGGGGCAAAGAGGGGAGCAAAGAGGGGCTGCAAAGGGGGCAAAGAGGGGAGCAAAGAGGGGGCAAAGAGGGGGCAAAGAGGGGCTGCAAAGAGGGGAGCAAAGAGGGGCTGCAAAGGGGGCAAAGAGGGGAGCTAAGAGGGGGCAAAGAGGGGAGCAAAGAGGGGGTCCAAAGAGGGGCTGCAAAGAGGAGGGCAAAGAGGGGCTGCAAAGAGGGGGTCCAAAGAGGGGCTGCAAAGAGGGGGGCAAAGAGGGGCTGCAAAGAGGGGGGCAAAGAGGGTCTGCAGAGAGGGGGGCAAAGAGGGTCTGCAAAGAGGGGGTCCAAAGAGGGGGGCAAAGAGGGTCTGCAAAGAGGGGGGCAAAGAGGGGGTCCAAAGAGGGGCTGCAAAGAAGGGGGCAAAGAGGGTCTGCAAAGAGGGGGGCAAAGAGGGCTGCAAAGAGGGGGGCAAAGAGGGGCTGCAAAGAGGGGGCAAAGAGGGTCTGCAAAGAGGGGAGCAAAGAGGGGGGCAAAGAGGGGCTGCAAAGAGGGTCTGCAAAGAGGGGGGCAAAGAGGGGAGCAAAGAGGGGGTCCAAAGAGGGGATGCAAAGAGGGGAGCAAAGAGGGGGTCCAAAGAGGGGCTGCAAAGAGGGGGGCAAAGAGGGTCTGCAAAGAGGGGGGCAAAGAGGGGCTGCAAAGTGGGGGGACAGAGGGGACAAAGAGGGGAGACAGAGGGGAGAAGGGTGACAGGAGGGGGACAAGGTGACAGGAGAAGCAGGGAGAGGATCCAAACTGATGCTGCAAAACATCGGGATCGGATGCCTATTTGGCATCCGATTGCAGTCATCAGTTTGGATCCGATGCTGTCTGAGGGGTGCTGCAAAAAGTCTGATCCCCTCGGACAGCACAAAAACGCTGTGTGAAAGCAGCCTTATTTGGTCGGATCCCATTCGGTCCGATTTGACCCGCTGTGCCAAAAATCGAAGCAGGCTGCGATTTTGGGCACAGCAAAAAATCGGCCAGAATCGGATCCGACAAAAATCGGATGCCAATAAGGCCAAATCCGATGTGATCCGTGCCCATAGGATAACATGGGGTCAAAATCTGATCCGTGGCTGTCCGTTTTACAACGGACAGCCACGGATCACAGAAAAACGCAGTGTGAAAGCAGCCTTACAGCAGACGCACGGTGACGGCGGCCGCGGTGAGTGTGCAAAGGCGCGCTTCCCCCCCCCGGCCCCCGCATACTGGGCCCTGTATACACCACTGGGTCTTGTATACACCACTGGGCCCTTTATACACCACCACTGGGCCTGCTGTATATACTGCTGGGGCCTGTATATACCACTGGGGCTGCTGTATATACTGCTGGGGCCTGTATATACCACTGGGGCTGCTGTATAACCCCTGGGGCTGCTGTATAACCCCTGGGGCTGCTGTATTACCCCTGGGGCTGCTGTATAACCCCTGGGGCTGCTGTATTACCCCTGGGATGCTGTATTACCCCTGGGGCTGCTGTATTACCACTGGGGCTGCTGTATTACCCCTGGGGCTGCTGTATAACCCCTGGGGCTGCTGTATAACCCCTGGGGCTGCTGTATTACCCCTGGGGCTGCTGTATTACCCCTGGGGCTGCTGTATTACCCCTGGGGCTCCTGTATTACCACTGGGGCTCCTGTATTACCACTGGGGCTGCTGTATTACCACTGGGGTCTGTATATACCACTGGAGAGGCTGCTGTATACCACTTTGCTGGGGGCTGTATACCTGTGCTGGGGTCCACCCTCGGCTTATACACGAGTCAATAGGTTTTCCCAGGTTTTGGGGGCAAAAGTAGGGCGGTCGGCTTATACACAGGTCGGGTTATACACGAGTATATACGGGTAGTAATCCTACAATGTCTGCTGGACATGGTATGAGGAGGTTTATGGCTCAGTCAGTACACACTCCATACTTCATGGTAAGGGGAGGGTTTATGGCTCAGTACACACTCCATACTTCTTGTTATTAACCAGTTAATGCTCTCTTGTCCACCGCACTGCAGTTTCAAAAGAGGACAACAGCGAGACAAGCAGCAACATGGCATCAGAGAGTCCCTGACCTCGAAATAGAAGATCCTCAGATCCTGGTATTGTGACATAATATTAAGAATAATACTTTTTGCATTTATATTACACTATGAACTCCACAGCACTTTACATACATCATGAACACTGTCCCCATTGGGGCTCACAATGTAAACAACCTATCAGTATGTCTCTGTAGTGTGGTTGGACGAACCTTTTATAGGTCCCTGTTAAATTAAATTTACTTTCAAAGTATGCTGACATTTTTATTCCCAGACATATTTCGGGGGGGGGGGGGGGGGGGGTTTGCCTTACCTGCCTAGGGCACCAAAATGCCTTGTCCCGGCACTGCTAGGACTGGAGCTTCTACAGGTGCAGATAATGCATTACATGTGCTAGACTTCAGGTTGGAAAAGCCATGGGAGTGTCTGAAGAACTCAGTTCCTCCCATGAGTGTGTCAGATCAGACATAGGCTGACTCCCTCCTGGTCACATGGGCTGTGAGGTCAGTACAGGTCTTGTTCCTTTGTGTTGAGAGGAGCCTTGTGGCCAGACACAGAGGGTTTAGAGCTCCTGAACATGGTGAGGAGTGCTGGGAGACGCCTCAAGTAACCCTGAGCTCTGGAAGCTTGAACCTGGTCTGGGCGTGGATCAGGCTGGAGTCCATGCGGCCTGTGAGAGGCAGCAGCCTCTGTAACCGATGGAGTAAGGTCAGTGGGGCACGGTGGCACTGTCATGTTCTAGATGTAATGGCCCATGTGGGGACACTGCCATTGAGAGAGACAGGGAGGGTCTCAAGTGTCCCGTTTAGCAAGAACTACACAAACACTGCCGGGCAGGCGCATCTGCCATTGGAAAATGGCTGGAATTGTTCCATTAAAGTGTGCACTGTGTATTACCACGTGAACTGTGCATTACAAGCTGTTTATGACATTTAATAAACTGCTGGACATTGTGTTGTTTTAAGAACATGACTGGTTGTATCAATTCTGCTGCCAAGCGAGTCCCCAAGGGGGCGCTACCTCACATATGGTGGAGAATGCGGGCATCACGACATGGTGGGGCATCAGAGCATGTTTGCTGATGGTAGCGCTGGAAGTACATGTGCCACACGACTAGCAGGGATACAAGCATCTGGCTGGTGGCTCGGTGGGTCCATGAAGTCTCCAGGCCATCGCACTCAAGTCCGTATTGTGGCTCGGTGGGGTCACGAAGTTTGTCACCGCTCTCGACCCAAGTGCACGTGGGAGGAGTCAAGTGACTGGCTGTAAGAAGTTGGCTCTGCTTGGTGAACAGTAATACACCACAGGCTGGAGATCCTGGTTGTGCGGGCGGTGCAACCAGGAAAGGTTAGTGTTATTCTACCCCCCTTTCCCCTAGAACACCGGGTATTATCCATTGGAGTGACCCTCCTGTTTTGTCTCATTGCAGCTAGAGAAGCCTGGCAGCATGGAGGAGCTCTTGGAAGACCTGCTGCAGAGCCAGCAGCGGCAGCACCAACAACATGTTGTGTGGGTGTCCCAGGAAAGTATCCCCTTTAGACTGGGTGTCCCAAAAGGGCGTGGAGTCCCAAAAATAGGCAGAGACAGAGTTGCCCAAAAGAGGGTGGAGCCTCCCGAATCCAAAGCGGAGGTGCAGATGGACCGGAGCCGGGGACTTTGCGGTGACTTTTACCAGTGTCCTATCTGCGGTATAGACGGTCCATCCAACGTAGGGTCACGAGTGTGTTCTATAAAAATCAACGGACACCATGTCTGGTATTCTAGACCTGAGGAACTCAGTTACCCTAGTGAGAGCCACACCGGAACTCCATCTGATGCCCGGACAGCGAATAGAAGGACGCTGTAGTCATGGGGCCACTAAAGAATACCCACTGGGCAGAGTGATCCTTGACAAAAGAACACTGTGGGAAGTCCCAACTTAGAAAGGTGACAGAGAACGAGAAGCACGACCTGGTGACTGATGCAGTTGGAGTAGCGCCAGAAAAGAGAGTTGAGAGCAAGTTAGCTAGCAACTTGCAGGTCCGCAATGCCAGAGAAAGCGTTCTTGACTCCCAGGGTGACTGTAACTCAGTGTTGACAGGTCCAGAGTACAGTAAGGAAGGGCCAAGCCAGGGCACAAAACCCTCACGTCACCAAAAGCGCAAGGGGAAAAAAAAAGCAATGCCGGCTGAACCATCTGAAAGTGTGAGGGAAGTCAAGTTGCCATCCCGTTTCTGTTACTGGTGTGAATTCCCTTCCAGATTCGGAGGAGTTCAAGAAGGAAGATGGGGTGATGTTGCCTGTAGGAACCTCCGGTATACTGACAGCCAACCAAGACGATCAGGACAGAGAACCAGCCCAGAAGTCGGAAGGGGTATTATCTCCAGGTTCTGAACAGACATCTGATGGACTATAATCAGAGGACTTCATAGAAGTACATGGAACCATGGCCGAGAAGGTAGACGACCAACCAAGACGATCAGGACAGAGAACCAGCCCAGAAGTCGGAAGGGGTGTTATCTCCAGGTTCTGAACAGACTTCTGATGGACTATAATCAGAGGACTTCATAGAAGTACATGGCACCATGGCCATGAAGGTAGACGACTCCCGAAACTCTGAGGATGAAGAGATGGAGGGTGTGAACCTTTCTGAAACTGACACCCTGGAGACCCAAGAGAGGGATGAAGATGTGGCTGCCGATGCCCAAGAGAGGGGTGACGTAGCAGAGGTCGCAGGTGAAGCAGTGGAGACCCCAGGACAAGCACAAACTGATGCTGCCGAAGTTACCACCGGTGCTGAAGGGCCACAAGAGTTCAAAAATGCAGAAGTAGAAGAAGCCACTGGAGAAGGGAGGTATGAAGGGAATACCACCTCAAGTAATGCGAGCTCGGCTGGTGTGGTAGATGTGACAGCCGAAATAAGGGAGCTGAAGGAGATGCTGCAAGTCCATTTCAAACAAGACAAGCTACTGAGACAGGTTGTCGAGAGTCGAGTGGGTGCTTTGGAAACAGAGAGGTCTCAAAGAACTCTGCTGGAAAATGAGCAGTTGGAGCAGGAAGGGCTTCGGAGATGAGCTGTTGAGAGGTGAGTGGCTGAGCTAGAGGATGAAGTCTCTGAGCTCAAAGGTCACCTGGCAACGTGCCAGTTGATGAACGAGGCTGCCTTTGAGAAGGTGGAGCGACCAGTGTCCCTCTCCAAACACGCTGAAGAAGCTGAAAGTCAGTTGGCCCTGAGCCAGATGATCATCCGAGGACCACCAGTAAGACAGAAACTTCTCTGTACAAGTGCCTCATAGATGTACCCGAAGACTTGAGAGAAGAATGCATCAAAGAGTCAGTGCATGAGAAGTTTAAAAAGGCCGTGGGAGCCTGTTTGGTGTACTTGACCCCAGAAGCTAACCAGCTGGTGGTCCTGTCCACAACAGAAGTTACGGTGAAGAGGGTCGCTATTCAAAGTGACATACACTGGCGATGTGTTCGCATGAAGCGGATAGTGCGGTTGAAAACAGAAGAAGCCGTACGACAGCTGCAGCTTGTGAGGAGAGATCAAAGCCTGCAGGAAGAAGTCATCCAGGTGCCTCATGCTCTGGTGGACAAGCTCATTGGAAGAAAAGGCCAGACCATGCAAAACATGGTAAAGATGTCTGGGGTGATGAAAGTAAGGTCTCCACGTGCTCACCAGGTCTGGATACCTGATGAAGATGGTATGGTGTCCTTCTCTTCTGTGGAAACGGAAGAAACTCTCGGGTACATACGGATGCTGATGGAGTAGCATCTGTCCCACCTGCGAGAAGTGGAACAACAAACTCTTGCAAGACAGAGTTGAGAGACAGCGTCCTCTGAGCAGCAGGAGGTTGCAGCTAACCAGGAATTGTGAGACGAAGGGGCCTTCCAAACAATGGATTGGCCACAGCAGAAGCTAGAGCCAGATGACACATGTGGTGCACTGGTTCTCTCATGGTAACAGGCGATGAAGAAAGACGCCAACAGTGAGACCTCCAGAGACATTCTGAGGGTAGCGGGGGTAGTCCGGTTGGAGGTAGTAAATCCTCCAGTACCTCAAGTCTGAGAGGCCCACTCAAACGACCTACTAGGGTACCTGACAGGAAAGCGTCAGACCCGACCTTAGATATGAAAGCAAATGACTCCACCTATAGTCATGACCACTGGGGACGGGGAAGGTCTGACAGTCAGTGATGCTGACGGGTTGTAAGTCCCCGAGGGAGAGGCTGCGGTCGATGACTCCTGTTCCTGGAGCTGAGCAGCGCACGGGTCCGGTGCTGGGAACCTGTTTAACCTGTGGGTTGTAATGCGCCTGTGCATCATATGTTCAATACTGCAGGCTTAAACATGAGGTGTGGGATATTTGGTGCAATGGATGGCTGCCTTGCAAATACCTATGCTGGTACTGGAGCTTCTACAGGTGCAGATAATGCATTACATGTGCTAGACTTCAGGTTGGAAAAGCCATGGGAGTGTCTGAAGAACGGGGTTCCTCCCGTGTGTGTGTCAGATCAGATATAGGATGACTCCCTCCTGGTCACATGGGCTGTGAGGTCAGCACAGGTCCTGTTCCTTTGTGTTGAGAGGAGCCTTGTGGCTAGACACAGAGGGTTTGGAGTTCCTGAACATGGTGAGGAGTGCTGGGAGACGCCTCAAGTAACCCAGAGCTCAGGAAGCTTGAACCAGGTCTGGGCCTGGATCAGGCTGGAGTCCATGCGGCCCGTGAGAGGCAGCAGCCTCTGTATCCGATGGAGTAAGGTCAGTGGGCACAGTGGCACTGTCATGGACTAGATGTAATGGCCCATGTGGGGACATTGCCATTGAGAGAGACTGGGAGGGTCTCAAGTGTCCCATTTAGCAAGGACTATGGAAACACTGCCGGGCAGGTGCATCTGCCATTGGAAAAAGGTTGTAATTGTTCCATTAAAATGTGAACTGTGTATTACCACGTGAACTGTGCATTACATGCGGTTTATGACATTTATTAATAAACTGCTGGACATTGTGTTGTTTTAAGAACACGACTGGTTGCATCAATTCTGCTGCCAAGCAAGTCCCCAAGGGGGCGCTACCTCACATATTCTATACATTTGACGCACCCGCAGGGACCTGTGTACTCAGAGCCAGACCATGCTGTCTCTGGGGAGTGCCACAGTGGTGTGGCCTGGCTCCGTGGCCCCAGGAGTGGCAATAAAAAGGGGGGATATAAAGTTTATGGCGTTTTCGTGACACCACCCATGGTGTGTGGTCAGAGGAGACCACCGCTGCCGTGTTCTTGCTGGGGATGATTGTGAGGGGCAGCCCGTATGGAGAGCCCTCCATGGGTAGGGCTGTTATCTTCAGGGCAGGAGTAATGGGGAATTGTGTACTCTGGACGCTGTACTTGTTTCTCCCCTACAGCACCTCCAACCAGCACACAGGGACAGCTCATAGGCGGCTCCGCAGGTGGAGATTCTGCGGTGGTTAGAATAATAGTCTCAGACACTCTTGAGCTGACGGGTACTTTACTTGGTGCTCTGCAGTAGTTCTTACAACAAACACAGTTCTTTTCATGCTTTACAGACCCGTTCACAACACTGCTCCGAGCTCGGGTTCTCCCTGCAGCTTAGACAGTTCCTCTACGTCACTGCCCTCAAAGTACCTTTCAGGCCTTTCAGTTCTGTACCTGTCCTCACCTACGGGTTCGGTCCGGCCATCACAGGCTCTGTAGTGATTAGTCCCCCTTTGCGGGTCACTAGCCCTAGTACGATGGCTTTATCCTACTCTGTGGTGGTAGTTAGGTCACAGGTCACAGAGTCCCAGCACCCTGCTGGGATGCCTTGTGGTTAGGGTCGTGTAGTTTCCCGAGTCACGTCTAAAGAGCCGTCTTTCTGGCTGTCCTGGCGTAACCACCAGCGACCTGTGTTGGTTGGGCTCACCTGGCTCCTTCAGTCTCTCCGATTTTAACTTTATGATGTATCGGCTTGGGGATCGTTCCCTTTTCCACTCTCCAGGCCAAGCTCGGTTCTGGGCATGTTACCTCCAGGTAATCTTCGATTGATTGTCTGCCCAACTTAGTGTTCCAGTGTTTTACTACTGTTCCTCCACCCACTTGTCCATGGCCTTTTCTACTTCCCACCCACACGTCTCTGAACTCCTGCCACCCCTTACCCAACATAGAGTGATTGGCTTTGGGTCAGAGCGTCTGTGTGTCGAAGTTTTGCACGTTGACCGTCTTACCTAGTCTAGCTGAAGTTCACCCTGTGGCTGCCCTGTCGCCTTGTGTTTAAGGGGGCACCTTGTTACCTCCTCACATATGGACAACAGACAGAGAAGAGAACTATCTGAGAGCTTGAGAGCTAACATTTTTTAAAAATATTAATAATTTCAAGGTTACAAGCCCAGCTCCAGATATCTTAATGTTCCTTTGTCCATGGTGTGCAACATAATCAGAACATTTACAACCCACGCCAGTGTAGCTAATTCCCCTGCACATTCACGCAGAGAAAAATTGATGAAAGGTTGCAATACAGGATAGTCTGGATGAGGGATAAGCAGTCCCAATTAAGTTCCAAAGAAATTCAAGCTTTTCTGCAGACCCAGTGTGCATCAGAGGCAGCGCGAACTATCCATCAACATTTTAATTAAATTAAACACTATAGCAGGAGACCAAGGAGGACCTCACTGCTGACACAGAGACATAAAAAATTTACATTGCAGTTTGCCAAAATGTATGTAAATAATCCAAAATCTTTCTGGGAAAGTGTCATGTGAACAGATGAGACCAAGAGAGAGCTGTTTGGAGAAGCACATCATTCTTTTTTTTTTTAAATATTTTTATTTTCAATTTTTTAGACATAAACAACAACATGATACAAAATGAAAAAAACACATACTATTAAAGGGAACCAACCACCCCAAATGACCCCCCCGGACTAATAATATCGGTCCCTACTTGCAGCACATACATGTGCTGCAAGGTTTTTTGCTAAAAAAACTGCTTTATAAAACTTAAGATAATGCTTTATAAACTTTATAACCAAGGGACGGGTGGGCGTGACTTACATGTGGCAAAAGCCGAGATTCTGCTGTCACTCATTCTCCTCTCTGGCTCGCAGCAGTAACGGCCAGCCCTTTTTGCAGCGTCCCAGGCTGGTGCACGGGATGTCATGCCCGTGCACACGTCATCAGCTACAGCCGGGTAGCGAGCACGCGCTCTGACTCCCTGCGCTCGGCTGTGGAAGTCAGAGCGCGCGCTCGCTTCCCGGCTGTAGCTGATGACGTGTGCACGGGCATGACATCCCGTGCACCAGCCTGGGACGCTGCAAAAAGGGCTGGCCGTTACTGCTGCGAGCCAGAGAGGAGAATGAGTGACAGCAGAATCTCGGCTTTTGCCACATGTAAGTCACGCCCACCCGTCCCTTGGTTATAAAGTTTCTAAAGCATTATCTTAAGTTTTATAAAGCAGTTTTTTTTAGCAAAAAACCTTGCAGCACATGTATGTGCTGCAAGTAGGGAACGATATTATTAGTCCGGGGGGGTCATTTGGGGTGGTTGGTTCCCTTTAACGACAATAATGGGGAAATAAAAAAAAAAAAAGAAGGGAGGGAGGATCCTACACTCAAAATTGCACCAACCTGGTGCGATACCATCATATGTAGAGACATAAAAAAACTTATTCTACATCAAAATCAAATAAATCAAGTCAATTCAGCTTCATAACAGTAACATAATCCGTTACCTATACTATTTAGGCCATATAATATTTACTTTCTACCGAAGGCTTCCATAACATGGTTACCTTTTTTTTCCCAGAGTTTGATTGAACCAACATTTGTTCATATTTGCAGTGTATATTTACTCTTTCTATTACCTCTTTTATGTTTGGGGGAGGAACTTCTTTCCATTTCGATGCCAAAATAAAACGGGTTGCAATCAGTATGTGTGATACTAACCCTCTTGACTAGGAATATTTTCCAAACCGATATGGAGGATCGCCATGAGAGGATTGATTAGTACCGTAACTCCCGTCATTTTCAAAATCACCTGCGATATAACTACCCAAAGAGCAGTAAGGGCCGGACATGGAAACCAAACATGTTTCTGAGAGCCTACCTGTCCGCAACCTCGCCAACATAACTGTGAAATATGCGGACTGAACTTAGCGATTCTGTTTGGGCAAAGATACCATCTCAATTGCGTTTTTTTCAGTTGTTTCACATGGTTTATACAAGAAGACACTCTTTTAATCTCCTTTATACTATTCCCCCAGGCTTCTAATTCTATTGGCGTATCCAACTCCTGTTCCCATTTCTCCATATAAGGGGCTTTAACCCTTTCAACTGGGATTGTTAAAGACTTATAAAACATTGAAATTCCCCTTATATTTGGGTCCGAGGACATAAACCATTTATTTATCCGACCCAATTAAGTTCCAAAGAAATTCAAGCTTTTCTGCAGACCCATGTGCATCAGAGGCAGCGCGAACTATCCATCGACATTTGAATTAAATTAAACACTATAGCAGGAGACCAAGGAGGACCTCACTGCTGACACAGAGACATAAAAAAGTTACATTGCAGTTTGCCAAAATGTATGTAAATAATCCAAAATCTTTCTGGGAAAGTGTCATGTGAACAGATGAGACCAAGAGAGAGCTTTTTGGAGAAGCACATCATTCTTCTGTTTGCAGAATGCGGGCTACAAAGAAACAAACACAGTAGATACAGTTAAATATGATGGAGATTCAAAGATGTTTTGGGGTTGTCGTGCTGCCTCTGACTGTGTGCAAGGCATAAAAAAATCTGAAGTTTACCAAAGGACTTTGGGTCACAATTCAGTGCCTGGAGTCACAAAGCTGGGTTTGTGTCGTAGGTCATGGGTCTTATAGCAGGAAAATTACCTCAAACATACTAGAAGAAGCACCCAGAAATAGATGGAAACAAAGTCCTGGAGAGTTCTGAAGTGGTCCTGATCTAGATCCCTTTGAACACCTGTGGAGAGATCTTAAAATTGCTGTTGGTACAGCCCCTGGCAAAAATTATGGAATCACCTGGCTTAGAGGATGTCCATTCAGTTGTTTAATTTTGTAGAAAAAAAGCAGCTCACACACATGGCACAAAACTAAAGTCATTTCAAATGGTAACTGTCTGCCTTGAAGAAGCAGTAAAAGAAATCTTGAAAAAAAATTATGCTAGTCAGTAATGGTTACTTTTGTAGACCAAGCAGGGGGAAAAATTATGGAATCACTCAATTCTGAGGAAAAAATTATGGAAATACCCTGTAAATTTTCAATTCCAAAACTAACACCTGCATCAAATAAGACCTGCTCATTAGTCTGCATCTAAAAAGGAGTGATCACACCTTGGAGAGCTGTTGCACCAAGTGAACTGACATGAATTATGGCTCCAACACAAGAGATGTCAATTGAAACAAAGGAGAGGATTATTAAACTCTTAAAAGAGGGTAAACCAACACGCAATGTTGCAAAAGATGTTGGTTGTTCACAGTCAGCTGTGTCTAAAATCTGGAGTAAATACAAACAACATGGGAAGGTTGTTAAAGGGAAACATACTGGTAGACCAAGGAAGACATCAAAGCGTCAAGACCAGAAACTTAAAGCAATATGTCTCCAAAACAGAAAATGCACAACAAAGCAAATGAGGAACGAATGGGAGGAAACTGGAGTCAATGTCTGTGACCGAACTGTAAGAAACCACCTAAAGGAAATGGAATTTACATACAGAGAAGCTAAACAAAAGTCATCATTAACACCTAAACAGAAAAAAACAAGGTTACAGTGGGCTAAGGAAAAGCAATCGTGGACTATGGATGACTGGATGAAAGTCATATTCAGTGATGAATCGCGAATCTGCATTGGGCAAGGTGTTGATACTGGAACTTTTGTTTGGTGTCGTTCCAATGAGATTTATAAAGATGACTGCCTGAAGAGAACATGCACACAATAGACCTCGAGGCTGTAGGTCAGAGAAGGGTGGGGAGCGAGAAACAGGCACAGATTTAAATGTAAAAGTACAATATTTCTCAGAAGTACACAGGGCAAGAGAACTCACCTTTATTGTGTCTTGTTTCTTCGCATATCGACCCACTGGGGGTCTTACAGAGGTCTATGCCTCCTTGGTATGCTGCTATTCTCCAGAGAGCTGAACTCCCAGCTAAGAGCCTGTGGAATGAAGCAAATAATCAAGGTATGTAGATGATTGAGCACTCCCAAGGAGATTGACCTTATGATAAGGACTCTGACTCTCTTTTTTATCTTGGGAGGAACTGAGTAACACTAATGAGAATGGATACTGAAGACTTAGACATGTGTGATCAATATGATTAATTAGGAGGGATAACACACACTATATAACCTCCAATTTTTATGTAATACTTCATATTCCTGAGGAAGGCTATTTTATGACATATATAGCCGAAACGCGTTGTTTTAATTATGCTTTTATGAATCTTATGACTTTTTATTACTGTGAAGCCATTTCAAATAAATCTCTAAGAAAGAAAATGGAGTCAGAGTCCTTATCATAATGTCAATCTCCTTGGGAGCTCTCAATCATCTGGATACCTTGATTATTTGCCTGAAGAGAACATGCAGATTTCCAAAGTCATTGATGATATGGGGCTGCTTGTCAGGTAAAGGCACTGGGGAGATGACTGTCATAACATCTTCAATAGATACCCAAGTTTACATTGATATTTTAGACAGTTTTCTTATCCCATCAATTGAAAGGATGTTTGGGGATGATTAAATCAATTATCAAGATGCCATAGAGCAAGAACTGTGAAAACATTCCTTGAAAGAAGGCACATAAGGTCAATGTCATGGCCTGCAAATAGTCCGGATCTCAATCCAATTGAAAATCTTTGGTGGAAGTTGAAGAAAATGGTCTATGACAAGGCTCCATCCTGCAAAGCTAATCTGGCAACAGCAATCAGAGAAAGTTGGAACCAGATTGATGATGAGTTTGTTGATGACTGTTTCTCACTCATTAAGTCCATGCCTCAGAGACTGCATGCTGTTATAAAAGCCAGGGGTGGTGCAGCAAAATACTAGTAATGCATTTGAGTGTCGTTTTGTTTATTTACTTGTCATGATTCCATAATTTTTTCCTCAGAATTGAGTGATTCCATCATTTTTCCCCCTGCTTTGTCTACAAAAGTAACCGTTACTGGCTAGCATTTTTTTTCAAGATTTCCTTTAGTGTTTCTTCAAGGCAGAGAGTTGCCATTTGAAATTACTTTAGTTTTGTGTCATGTCTATGATCTGACTTTTTTCTACAAAATTAAACAACTGAATGAACATCCTCACAGCCAGGTGATTCCAAAATGTTCGCCAGAGGTTGTAGAAGGCACCTTCAAATATGAGGGAACTGGAGGAATTTGCAACAGAAGAGGGGACCAATATTCCAGTTGAGAGGTATAAGAAGCATGTTAATGGTTATTGGAAATTATTGATTTCCAGTGTTTATTCCAAAGGGTGTGCAACCATGTATTAAGTTAGGGTGCCAACCATTTTGTCCAACTCGTTTTTAATGCTTTGTGTTATGTCCAATTTGGCTTTCTTAACTTTTTCTCTTTTTTTGTGTGTGATTCCAATACACACAAAGGAACTAAACATGTGTATTAAAAATATATGCAATTGCAATAATTGTCTGTGATAAATACTTCATTTTCTGAAATAAAAAATGTAAAGGGTGGCAACAAACAATTTCAGCAATGACTATGTGTATACTGTGTACATATATTAATATCTATTATATAATCGCGAATCGCTTTTTTGCCCCTTTCGGCGCTACTTCCGGCGTGGTCATGTGGATACACGCGAAGCATTGGCCGCGAAGCGGCCATTGCGAGCTGTTCTAAGTTGACTCGCAATGCCCGCGCAGCGGGCATTGCGAGTCGTTCTAACTCGACTCGCAATGCCCGCGCAGCGGGCATTGCGAGTCGCCGCCCAAGCTGCCTCCGCTCCCCGCTACCCACAACTCGCCCGGGGACCATGGAGCGGAGGCGGCGCAGCCGCCTCAGCTCCCCGCTACCCACAGCCCACCTCCGACTATGGAGCTGCCCCCTGTGCCTCCCCCCCAGCCCCGATCCACAGCCCAGCACCGCTCCCCAGCCCCGCACCGCCCCCTAGCACTGTACACCCCCAATGCCGCACAGACCCCCCCTCACTGCCCACACACCTCCGCCGCCAGCCCCCATCCACAGTCTAGCACCACCCCCCAGACCCGCTCCCCAGCACCGCTCCCCAGCCCCGCAATGTCCGCACCCCCCCTCCATATGTCCGCACAGCCCCCCCCCACAATGTCCGCACAGCCCCCCCCCACAATGTCCGCACAGCCCCCCCACCACAATGTCCGCACAGCCCCCCCCCACAATGTCCGCACAGCCCCCCCCTACAATGTCCAAACAGCCCCCCCCAATGTCAAACAGCCCCCCCAATGTCAAACAGCCCCCCCCCACAATGTTCACACGGCCCCCCCCACAATGTTGCACAGCCCCCCCCACAATGTCCGCACAGCCCCCCACCCAATGTCCGCACAGCCCCCCCCAATGTCCGCACAGCCCCCCCCCACAATGTTCACACAGCCCCCCCCCTACAATGTTCACACAGCCCCCCCCACAATGTTCGCACAGCCCCCCCCACAATGTCCGCACAGCCCCCCCACAATGTCCGCACAGCCCCCCCACAATGTCCGCACAGCCCTCCCCCCACAATGTCCGCACAACCCCCCCCCACAATGTCCGCACAGCCCCCCCCACAATGTCCGCACAGCCCCCCCCACAATGTCCAAACAGCCCCCCCACACAATGTCCACACAGCCCCCCCCCACAATGCCCACACAGCCCCCCCCACAATGTTCCCCCAGCCCCCCCCCACAATGTCCAAACAGCCCCCCCCACAATTTACAAACAGCCCCCCCCCACAATGTCCGCACAGCCCACCCCAATTTACAAACAGCCTCCCCCACAATGTCCGCACAGCCCCCCCCCCACAATGTCCGAACAGCCACCCCCCCACAATGTCCGAACAGCCCCCCCACAATGTCCGAACAGCCCCCCCCACAATGTCCACACAGCCCCCACCCACAATGTCCACACAGCCCCCCCCACAATGTCCACACAGCCCCCCACAATGTTCCCCAGCCCCCCCCACAATTTACAAACAGCCCCCCCCCACAATGTCCGCACAGCCCACCCCCAATTTCCAAACAATTTCTATTATTTATGCTATTAATGCTATTAATAATGCTATTAATGCTATTAATAATGCTATTCATGCTATTAATAATACTATTAATGCTATTAATGCTAATATTAATGCTATTAATTGTATTATTAATGCTATTAATGCTATTAATAATGCTATTACTGCTAATAATAATGCTAATAATGCTAATAATTATGCTTATTAATGCTAATAATCATGCTAATAATGCTAATAATAATCATATTAACGCTATTAATAATGCTATTAAGGCTAATAATCATGCTATTTATGCTATTCAAAATTCTATTAATGCTAATAATATTGCTATTAATGCTCTTTATGCTAATCAATGTAAACAGAAGGAGGGGCACCAATGCTGCAGGTTACGCGGCAGGACAATTGTGGAGCATAGGTGTGGGAACCGGGGTGCCAGTCATTAAGGCCACATGCAGGTAATTCTTAGAAAGAGAAGACAGCACTCACCGGGTCTTTTACTGTGCTTTATTCATTCGCAATTCACAAGGTGCAGGGAGAGAGCAGAGGCTGGGATGACGACGGCACCGTTTCGAGCTGTGTGCGCTTCAACGGGTCATGACCCGCGAAACGGTGCCGTCGTCATCCCAGCCTCTGCTCCCTCCCTGCACCTTGTGAATTGCGAATGAATAAAGCACAGTAAAAGACCCGGTGAGTGCTGTCTTCTCTTTCTAAGAATTACTTGCTCTTTATGCTAATACTCATGCTATTAATGCGATTATTTATGCTATTAATTCTATTACACTGGTCAACAGCATTTTTGGTGCCAAAGATATTTCATTGAATTTAGGGTAACTTTGGGGTGCTGATTCTGAATATGTCATCAGTTTTGCCAGATTGGCTCAAGTTTTTGAGATTTTTCGTAAAATGTGTAACAAAAAAGACGTTTTTTGCTACTTTTTTAACGAAGTCTGTTATGTTTCTTCTATGTTTTGTCAGTGTATATTCACCACAAATGTAACAGAATGAGTCTGGATCGTTAAGACAACTTCTTCTTGATGAGTTCATGCTTTTCACTGGACAACAGAAAACAACATAAAGTTAGTGCAAAAAATCAAGCTATGAACAAACTTTTAGAACACTAATTAACACAAAACTATATTGAGAACTGCTCAGTTCAAGTACTAATCCAAAGAAATTAATGAGATGATGCGTCGCATTTACGAACAAGTGCTATAAATAAGATACCAAAAATCTCAAAAACTTGAGCCAATCTGGCAAAACTGATAGCATATTCAGAATCAGCACCCCAAAAATACCCCAAATTCATTAAAATATTTTGGGCACCAGAAAAAAAATTTTTTTTTGTTGACCTGTGTTATTTAGGCTATTAATGCTATTAATAATGCTATTAATGTTATTAATAATGCTATTAATGCTATTCATGCTAATATTAATGCTATTAATGCTATTAAGGCTAATAATCATGCTATTAATCCTATTAATAATGCTATTAATGCTATTTTTAATTCTATTAATGCTATTAATAATTTTATTAATGCTAATAATGCTATTATTCCTCATAATAATGCTACTAACGCTATTGTTAATGCTATTTATGGTAATAATGCTAATAATACTAATAACAATACTATTATTAGTACTATTATTGCTATTAATAATGCTATTAATGCTAATAATAATGCTATTAATGCTAATAATTATGCTATTAATGGTAATAATAATGCTATTAATGCAAATAATATTGCCACGTTCTAGAATCCCGATGCATTTGCATCGGGCTCACAGCTAGTATTATATAATTGCGAATGGCTTTTTTGCCCCCGGCGTGGTCATGTGGATACGCACGAAGCATTGGCCGCGAAGCGGCCATTGCGAGTTGCTGTGGCCATGTGGATACGCGCGAAGCATTGGCCGCGCAGCGGCCATTGCGAGCAGTTCTAAGGCGACTCGCTATGCCCGCTGCGCGGGCATAGCGAGTTGACTTAGCAGCGCAAAGCATTGGCCGCGAAGCGGCCATTGCGAGTCAGAGACTCGCCGATCTAGAATCCCGATGCATGTGCATCGGGCTCTCAGCTAGTATATTAATATATATATATACACAGCTCCGGCAAAAATTAAGAGGCGACTGCAAAATTTTCAGTTTTTCTGATTTTTCTCTTTATAGGTATATTTTTGAGTAAAATGTATTTATTATTATTAAACTACTGACAGCATGTGTCCAAAATTTAAAGCTGAAAAATTTTATAAGAAATCATCAAAATAATAAAAAAGAAACAGACCTCAAATAATGCAAAGAAAAGAGGTTCATATTAATTTAGAAGCAACAATACTAATGCTATAACTCAGGAAGAGTTCAGAAATCAATATTTGGTGGAATAGCCATGATTTTTAATCACAGCTTTCATGCGTCTTGGCATGCTTTCCACCAGTCTTTCACACTGATTTTAAGTGACTTTATGCCACTCCTGGCACATAAATTTAAGCAGTTCTTTGCTTGATGGCTTGTGACTATCCATCTTCCTCTTGATTACATTCCAGATGTTTTCAATGGTGTTCATGTCTGGAGATTGGGCTGACCATGACAGGGTCTTGATGTGGTGTTCCTTCATCCTCACATTGATTGACCTAGCTGTGTGGCATGGGACACTGTCCTGCAGGAAAAAACAGTCCTAAGAGTTGAGGAACATTGCCTGAGCAGAAGGAAGAATAACCTTGTATGTGGCTTGATTCATACATCCTTCGCAAAGATTAACCTGGCAAGACACTGTGGCTTGTACGCCTCTCCAGGTCTCCGTCTGACCATTAGACGACCATGTGTTGGGCAAAGCTGAAAATTAGACTCACCAGAAAAGATTACCTTACTCCAGTCCTCTATGGTCCAATCCTTAAGGTCTTTAGCAAGTTTCAGCCTGGATCTCCTTTGCTTCTCATTGATGAAAGTCTTTTTTTCTAGCTCTACATGATTTGAGACCTGCCTCTAGGATTCTGTTACGAACTGTTATTGCCGTGCACTTCATTCTAGCTGCCATTTGTCATTATTCCTTTTGTAGGTTACTTGATGTCATCCTGCGGTTGCTGAGCTACATTCAAATAAGATGATGGTCACCCCAGTCAGTGGAGAGTCGCTTTCGCCCTGTGCTGGTCTGTAACTTTGTTGTCTCTAATGTCTGCTGCTGGACCTTGTTCTATTGAACTGCTATCTTTGAAACTTTAAGAATGGAGGCAACATGACGCTCACTGTATCCCTCTACTAGTAAAGCCAGAAGTGAGCCCTTCTTTTCCTCACTCAAGACATTTCTTTTCAACTCCTTTGGCATGGTTAAAAGTTATTTTTACATTCAAAGTACATTTGGGCTATTCCTAGCACTTGTTTTGCCATCCAGCTTGTCCTATTGCAAGAGGATTGTGAAGACCACAGCAGTGTTTTTTTATACTTTGGTTCAGGTGATCACCTAATCAGAAGCACATTAAGTAGAATGAGGTGTACTTTGGTTGGAATTCAACTGACACTGGAATGGAATGGCTGTCAGACATGTAGAGATGGTGATTTTTAGAAAACAGTGCAGTGGTCCCTTAATTTTTGCCAGAAATGTATATCTATCTATCTATCTATCTATCTATCTATCTATCTATCTATCTATCTATCTATCTATCTATATATATATATACATATAGTACCTTTCAAAAGTTTGGGGTCACCCAGATAATTTTGTGTTTTTCATGAAAACTCCTACTTTTATTTATCAAATGAGTTGCAAAAATGAATACAAAATATAGTCCGGACATTGACAAGGTTAGAAATGATTATTTTTATGTGAAATAATAATTTTCTCCATCATGCTTTGCTTTCATCAAAGAATGCTCCCTTTGCAGCAATTAAAGCATTGCAGACCTTTGGCAGGTACTATTTAATGAAGCTGCCAGATGAGAAGCATTGAGGTGTCGATTTTTCAAAGTAGAGACTCTCATGTACTTGTCTTGTTGCTCAGTTGTGCAGCAGGGCCTCCCACTTCTCTTTCTACTCTGGTTAGATCCTGTTTGTGCTCTCCTCTGAAGGGAGTAGTACAGAGAGTTTCATAGAACAAACAAATGTAATGCTTCAAATTCTCAACCTCCTTCTCAAAAGGAAGGTCAATTTTATAGCTTCTCTAATCAGCAAAACCATTTTTAGCTGTGCTTACATACTTGTACAAGGGTTTTCTAAACATCCATTAGCCTTCTTACACAGTTAGCAAACACAATGGTTGTTGAAAATGGGCCTATATACACCTATGTACTGTAGATATTGCATTAAAAACCAGACGTTTGCATTAGAATAGTCATTTACCACATTAACATTCATTTAATGTTAGCATCATGGAATCATTGAAAAAAAAAATGATTTTCTGTAAAAAATAAGTAAACTTTCAAATGACCCCCAACTTTTGAACGGTAGTGTGTGTGTATGTATATATATATATATATATATATATATAATTTATTTTTATTTTTTTTTACACAAATTCTTTTTTAGGGCTTAGCAATTTTGGCTGGCCTTAGTAGCATCTGTGAAGTATTTCATGAATCAAGTTAGTGCTGACAGCCTTAATGACCTGTCTGCCTTCTGTCAAATGTAAATATGCCTTGCACTACCAAAGGCAGACAAAATATGTAACCTTTGGAAATGTTCTCCACCCAAATTGAATTATTTGTTCATACTCCATAACTAATAGTGAGATGTTATAAAGTTTATTTTTTTTAACCTTTGATCAGATCCTAATGATGAGATAACACTTTCATTATCGGTTAGGTCTGTATTGTGCTACTACATAGAAATTTCCTATCATTCTGACATTGAGACTACTTTGATTGGATTTGTTATTTAAAAATACACCTGGGTAGTTATGAGTTAATATTTAGGGTCCAATATTGGTTAAAGGTCAACACCACACACGGTAGTTAAGATGATATTAATGATAGTATATATGAAGAGTCAACGTATACATATTATTTCATTTATTTTATACTCCTTACTTTTTTAAAATAAATACTGTACATTTATAGCATATGTAGTACCGTTTTTTTAAATTAATATATACATATGAGAGGCATATCTGGAGGCTCAGCTTAAGGGCGTAGCAAAACATCTGAGTTAGCCCCTAAACAGGTAGCTGCACTAGCAATTACAGTGGCACAGCCTAATCATAGGTATAGGGGAACCTCAGCAGATGATCAGGGTGTTACTGGAAATACATCTGTATACAAAGCCCAATACCAATATTACTGCTATATCGTGACCGTATCATGAAAGATGCCAGTCCTGCAGAACCTCTATTGTTACTGGGACCATACCATTTTTTGCATTTTTGGTGGTTTTCATCAAGTTTTTGTAAACATTTAAGGATTACAGTCCTCTGTGTTGGAGGAGAGGTTTTCTTCCTAAATAATTAGGGTCTGGAAGGATTTAAAAAAAAGTCTTTTGGAAGTTGGTGAAAGGATCAAAAGAGATGCTAACCTTAGACGTATAAATTAGGGATGGGTGAATCTACTCGTTAGGACTCGTTACTCTACGAGTAGTAAGGAACTCGCAGGAGTCAGTACTCTGCGAGTTTCCAAACGATTACTCGCACAGTAACAAGTCCAATGCAAATCAATGGCAATCCTAGTTTTGTCAGAGTTTGCATTCAGTATGCTTCTCAGTCGCTAAAATCACTATCACATCGCAGTCTATGTAGCTGGATTGTCCCCAAATCGTTTAAACAATAGCACCGGTTCACGGATACCTGCTGTCAGCAGCGAGTCTACGACTCTTGTATACTGTATTCGGGACTCGCTGAATACAGAATATGTTAATGTTCCGAGACAACCTAGCATGTTAGGTCAGAAAACTGTGAAGATGGACAAGCATGTTAGCCAATCATATTCAGTAATGCCACAGCCCTGTTGGTTGTGGCATTACTATGATTGGCTGCTGTCCATTGTGATACCTATGTCATGTATGACAGGAAAGGCTGTATATAATGCTTGCCCCCACCATTTTAGGCTCAGTCCTGTGATGATCTGAGCTAGTACAGGGCGAGTAGGGAGACTTGGAGCAGATCCTAGCTAGGGAGTGTCAGTGAGTGTAGAAAAATCACCTCAAGATTCCTCACATTTAACCCAAACAGCTAATAACCCAAATAGTTAATAAAAAAATTCCTCTTTCGTCCGACGTAGTCCCAAACGCGGTGTCAGCTCTGCTACATCCCTCTACATAGACACACAGGTCTATCCAGAGGGACAGCAGGTGAACCTTGCTGTCAAAGCCCGAATCTCTGCTGCAGGCGCCGGAGATTACCGAGCGAGGACAGCAGTCCGTTTTTATAAAAAAAAAATTTTTTTAATATTCTTTAAAAGCCAGAGGCTTTTTCCACTGGCTTTTAAAGAATAAAATGGGGAATTGCAGGTTTTTCCTCTGCTGCCAGACCCCTTATAGGGTCCAGCAGCACAGGAATCGCTGCAATACTCGCTTCCCCATTCATTAACATTGGACTCGCAACGAGTAGCGAGTTTCCGACTCAGACTCGTTAGAGTCTAGCGATTCCGAGTATTTTAGGATTCGCCCATCCCTAGTATAAATCAAACTTATGTCTTTAAGGTGAGGGATTTTGTTTGCTTGTCCTCTAATATTCTACTCTTAAAGGTCATGGCCAGGAATTTTGGATCTACATTTGAAGGTCCATATAAAATTAATAAAATACTTAACCTTGTGACATTTGAGTTATAACTTCCTATTGTCTGGAGAATCAATAATTCTTTCCATTTTTTCCTTTTAAAAAAAATTGAGGGGATACCTGGTCCCTAAAATTTAATTGAGATAGATATGGAAGGGGATTAGAAGTAAGAGTTACAGTGAGTTCTTGGTTCCAAGCGGATCATCTGCCATCTACAGTATCTTGTTAAATTTGAAGGGTTATGGTCCTGCAGATAACTCCTGGGAAAACCTTTGTGTAGATCGCCTGGTGAGGGAGTTTTGTCCGTGACATCAGATAGTAGGAGGTTTTAGGGGTCCAGTGGTCACTCGTTGGAGCGGAGGTACTGCCATGGCTCGATTTGGGGATTTAATCTGGTGACCTGTGGTTTTGTGGCCGGTTCCTCTGTATGCTGGGCTATTGCTTTTTCTTCCCTGTCGAAATGCTGATGGTTCCAATGATCTTTGTTTTTCTTTCTCATTTCCTCCTGTCCATGTGTTTTTCATTTTCCTGAAATTGTACTTCCTTGCTGGCTATATTTCTATGTGGACTTGTCACTAGGAGTTCTAGAACTTCATCATATGGGTTTACCTTTATAGTAAACACCAGTGGAGTTGTCTGCTGTTAATTAGTGTGTTTTTCTTCCCATCTCCCAATCCTTTCACCTTATTTGAACTTGTTTTAGTCATCTCACACTGGATTTCTGTTTATTCCAGCACACCTTCCTTTACAACTCTCTGCTTCAGGAGGCATGAGAAACGCCTAGACAGCCTTTTAGGGAGCAAGTTCTGAGGTGGTGCTGTTCATTGTGTGGCAAGGGTCTTTTTGTATGTACAGGGACCAGTTGGGTGCAACTGTACCTTCCTCTTTACCGTTACCTGTGTGTATTGAAGTTATTTATGTTTATTACAATAGAAACTTTATTTCATCTATATTTTTGGTCTGAGTGATATCCGTCAATAAATCGAATTGCACTCAGGCCAATGTTGTTCAGTGAGGCAGTGCACAGGTCCAATTTTTTTTATCTTCGGACTGAATAGTCCAAGGAAAAGCATCCAGCAAGCACAATTTGCCTCTGAGAATTGGATGACACACGAACATTCAAGTCTATGAGTCCATTAAGAAAATGAGACCACACATGGATGACATCCAAGTACGATATGATTTTCACAGATCAGAGAAAATATGTGTATTTAATCAAGTATATCATTTGCATATAGTATTAGTAAACAATGAAAATCCAATTCCAAAGTAAAAACTGACAAATATCGAAGTAAAGGAGAAAAAAAAAAAAGAATTGTCTCATTCATTTATATAGAGAAACTTGCTGTTCATATTTTCAGCCTTATGAACATCTTTTAAACGTTTCAGGCTTTCAAAAACGCTAAACTCTTACAAAAAGTAACCTATACTATACATTCTTCAGCCATTTTTAACTATGAAGGCACTCAATATTTTATCCTGCAAGTCAACAGAACGGCTAAAAAGATGTCTGGAAGATGACCAGGCATTATATTGAGTATTTTGTAGGCATGTTAACCTAATAAATGCTAACGTTTTCTTCATTTTTTAATGACTTGCAAAAAACATCGGAAAAATTACAAAAACACTGGCTCAAAATATTGAAAAGGTGCACAGGAAAAAAACAAAATGAACAGCAAGAAAATAAACTACAGGATTGCAAAATGCTAGAGAAAAGGAGCGATTTTCTTTTGCTTGAAACTGACATTTTTGATCGGTGGAATAGATGCAGTGTGAACATGCCCCACATAACATACAGATATATTGCATCAATCCATACAATTAACACGCAATACATTATTTAAGGACAATGTACGTATCAGACACCAGTCAACACCAAAACTATAACTGGTTCCATAAAAACAGATTAACTTTTTGTGAGATAAACACTAAACATTAGACATAGCAACATTTGTTATGGTGTTAATAAAATATTAAAGTTTTTTCTTTGGCTATATCAAAGAATTTCACTTTTCATCCCACTTTGCTCATTTAAAGGGTAAGATCCAAACCATATTGTACCATATTTTTTGGATTTTAGACACACTTTTGTTCCCCCAAATTGTGGGAGAAAGTGAGGTTGACGGTGTTTTATAATCCAAATCTACCTTCTGTACTGTGGGGGGAGGCGGCTCTGGAGCCGTGTCTGAGGGCTGGAGGAGGCAGGAGGAGGCAGGAAGTCACGTGTTCCTGCTCAGTAGCCTCATGTAAAATGCACTGCACCCTTTGTCCATCACCTCGGTGCTGAATTCGCACCGAGATATGGACAGGAGAGCTGCGCATATTACATGTGCCTGCACTCAATCCCCTCCATTCTGGATATGGCCCCTATCACTGTTTATGGCTCCCCCCATGCTGCTGCCCACACTAAAAGAATAAACACTTTGAACTTACTATCCCGCACTGCTCTCCCTTGCGCTGCTTGCCGCACTTCCTGAGCTGGTCATGTGATTGGGGCATGCAGTGATGATGTCACTCTGCTTTGCTGATCACATGATTGGCTGCCCCCGGGATGGAGGCCTCAGGAAGTGCGGCAAGCAGGCAGCAATGGAGAGCAGTGCCGGATGGTAAGTTCAAAGTGTCTATTATTTAAGAGTGGGCAGCAGCATGGAGGGCCATACACAGTGGTAGGGGACCCATATCCAGAATATGGGGTGAGCATATCCAGCACAGGGGGCTATGAGCCATCACAGGGGGGCTAGGGCCTTCACAGGGGGGCTATGTGCCATCACAGGGGGCTATATGTTCCAGCACAGGGGGGCTAGTGCCATCACAGGGGGACTATGTGTCATCACAGGGGAGCTACATGTACCAGAATGTTGGGGCTATATGTGCATCACGGGAGGACTAGTGCCATCACAGTGGGACTATTTGCCAGTACAGTGGGGCTATATGTGAAATGACAGTGCGGCTATGTGTGCCATCACAATGCAGCTATATGTGCCATCACAGTGGGGCTATATGTGCCAGCACAGGGGGGCTATATGTGCCAGCACAGGGGGGCTATATGTGTCAGCACAGGGGGGCTATATGTGCCAGCACAGTGAAGCTATATGTGCCAGCATAGGGGGAATATGTTCCAGCACAGTGAGGCTATGTGCCAGCACAGGGGGGCTATATGTGTCAGCACAGGGGGGCTATATGTGCCAGCACAGTGAAGCTATATGTGTCAGCATAGGTGGAATATGTTCCAGCACAGTGAGGCTATGTGCCAGCACAGTGGGGCTATATGTTCCAGCATAAGGGGGCTATATCCAATATAACGGGGCCATATCAAGGATGGGGCAGCTATATCCCAGGATGGGGACTGTGTACATATATATATATATATATATATATACACTCTAGATGGTGGCCCGATTCTAATGCATCGGGTATTCTAGAATATGTATGTAGATGACATACTGTGACTGACAGAACTCGTTAAGTCAACGTGATTTAACTGCATATATATAGCAGCTCTATGGTATATAGTGGTACATTACAGCACATGTATAGCAGCATTATAGTATATGGCGGTACATTATAGTAAATGTATAGCAGCACTATAGTATATAGCAGTACATTACAGTACATGTATAGCAGCGCTATGGTATACGATGGTACATTACATTACATGTATAGCAGCGCTATAGTATATGGCGGTACATTACAGCACATGTATAGCAGCACTATGGTATATGGCGGTACATTATAGTACATGTAAAGTAACACTATAGTATATGGCGGTACAGCATAGCACATGTATAGCAGCACTATAGTATATGGCAGTATATTACAGTATATGTACATGTGCACTATAGTATATGGTGGTATTTTATAGCACATGTATAGCAGCACTATGGTATATGGCGATACATTACAGCACATGTATAGCAGCACTATGGTATATGGCAGTACATTACAGTATATGTACAGGTGCACTATAGCATATGGCGATACTCCACTCCCCGCTCCCCGCGGCCCCCCGCTCCTCCACAGTAAAAGTAAAAAAATTCTTAGTGACGATACTCACCTGTCCGCCGACTCACTCCACCTCCGTCTTCTAGGTCCTACAGGCCTTTAGGACCCGTCATTGCCTGGGAAACCGATCAGCTGATCGGCCACATGACCGCTAACTGCCGGGGGGGTAGGATGGAGCAGGGGGGCAGGATGGAGGCGGCGGGGGGGGCAGGATGGAGGGGGGGGGCAGGATGGAGGCAGAGGGGGGGCAGGATGGAGGCGGGGGAGCAAGAACAGTGGGGGGCAGGATGGAGGGAGCGGGGCAGAATGGAGGGAACGGGCAGAATGGAGTGAGCGGGGCAGAATGGAGGGAGCGGGGCAGAATGGAGTGAGCGGGGCAGGATGGAGCGAGCGGAGCAGGATGGAGGTAGCGGGGCAGGATGGAGCCGGAGGAGCAGGATGGAGCAGGATGGAGCCGGAGGAGCAGGATGGAGCCAGAGGAGCAGGATGGAGCCAGAGGAGCAGGATGGTGGCAGGGTGGAGCACGATGGGGGGGCAGGATGGAGCGACGGGGCAGGATGGTGGCGAGCGGGGCAGGATGGTGGCGGAGGAGCAGTATGGAGCCGGAGGAGCAGGATGGTGGCAGAGGGGAGGGGCAGGATGGGGGGGCAGGATGGTGGCGAGCGGGGCAGGATGGAACGAACAGGGCAGGATGACGGCGGGAGGGCAGGATGGTGGTTGGGGGGCAGGATGGTGGCGGGGCGGCAGGATGAAGCCGGCGGGGCAGGATGAAGCCGGCGAGACAGGATGGTGCAAGCGGGGCAGGATAGAGAGAGCAAGGCAGGATGGAGCCAGAGGAGCAGGATGGAGCCGGAGGAGCAGGATGGTGGCGGAGGGGGGCAGGATGGGGGGGCAGGATGGTGGTGAGTGGGGCCGGATAGAGCGAGTGGGGCAGGATGGTGGCGGGAGGGCAGGATGGTGGCGGGAGGGCAGGATGGAGCCGGCGGGGCAGGATGGAGCGAGCAGGGCAGGATGGAGCCGGGTGGCAAGATGGAGCGGGGGGGGCAAGATGGAGCGATCGGGGCAGGATGGAGCGAGCGGGGCAGGATGGTGGTGGAGGGGCAGGATAGAGCGAGCGAGGCAGGATGGAGCCGGAGGAGCAGGATGGTGGTGGGGGGCCAGGATGGGGGTGTGGGGAAATATGGTAATTTCCTATAGATTAATAGACTAATCATATGTTTTAGAATGTTTGTACTAACACTTGGAATATAATATTGAAGTTTTTCATATTTACTCATAAATATATAATATAGATAGTTTTTCTGATACTCCATCTTTCTGTTCTTATTTCTCTCTCTTTCTCTAATTTGTTCCTCTATTTCCTATTTTATCTTTATTCTCTCTTTCTATATATATTCTTCTTTGTCTGTTTATCTCACTTTAGCAAAAAGAAGTATCTTAATGCTTTTATTCTAACTTTCCTCCTCTCCTCCATCTTGTCTGCTTTCTATTGCTTCCATCTTGAATTTCTTTGCAGGTTTTGTTCTGTGCCATTTTATGTGTGTGAGATTAAATTACAGGGACATAGATACATCTGATGACGTGAATCTGGTGAGAAAGGAAGAGATAAATCACGGACATAAAGGGCCCCATTGAGGATGTATCGGAACAAGGAATGTAGAGATGACCTTCGAAATGCTGGTGACTGGTCTGAAGATGGCACGGGAGATGAAGGCGTGGACACCTGAGCATAGATACATACTAATTACAATTAACCAATCTATACGCGTATATTAGCATGCAGACCACCTAACACCCTAGTTAATACACCCAGTTTTGAATACTCCCGCCTAGTCTATTAGAAGTATAAAATGTGTTGTATCCCGGAAGCAAGGCAGTTGTTGCTGCTGAGGACTGTACTTTGTTATCACTCTGAACATAATATAAGTTTGAAACAGATCTCAGTCTGATTTATTCTTATAGCGGTACCATATGTTCATAGTCTAATTTGGAATGACCGGTGAATGAGCAAGACGCGAATGCCGTACTAAAGTGACCTCGGCATTTTTGGCGCCCAGCACGTGGGGCGTGATCTGTGGTCCACGGCTCTCCGGACCTACGCGTGGATATCTGTGGACGATCTGTGACGACTGACGAGGATTGATCACCCTCCAGAGCACGAGGTAAGTGGAAAGACACATTCATATGTGCTGACCCTTCCTCGTGTCTCAGTCGTTATAGATTGTTCTGCGGGTGTCTAGTGGGTACGGGGGGCAAGCGGTCGTGTGGTGAGACCGTGTTTGACCCAGCATCACGTCTGAACCAGCAGCATTTGAGTCACGCAGCCTTCTGCGCGTGTCTGTGTTTTCACCACGCCTCCTCCACTGGTCATTAACATTCTGTAGCTGTTAACCCTTCCCGTGATTGTTATTGTGCATTGAAACGTATAGTGAGACTTGATAGGCACGTGTGCTGGAGGACGGTGTAATGAAAGTGAAAGGAGACGCAATCTCTGTGATGTAATAGTGAAGGAGAATTTCTTCTGAACTGAAGTACCGTAGCAAAGTAATCTGTAAGCACTGGGTCTCAGTGTTAGGGGAGCATAAGAGCCGGCTGGCTTTTATGACTCAGGGGTGTTGTTGAGTAGGGGCTCCGCACCTCAGAAGTGTTGTTGAGTTGTGGCTCCTCACTTCTTGGATCGGAGACGGAGCGTGGAGCCAATTGGCTCTATACTTCGTAGAAAGAACGGGACACGGAATCAGCAGATTCTGTGTTCGGAGGTACATTGAGTTGGAGCTCTGTGCCGGGTGATAATAGAGTGTATGGAGTTGGAGCTCTGCACTTGTGAGTTAGTTGGCAGAACGCGGTGTCCATAGACCCAGCGTTGGGAAGCACATGGAGTTGTGGCTCTGTGCTTAGGCATCAAAGACAAGTTTAGAGACAATAGGCTTTGTATTTGTCTGCACGTGGAATTTGGATTCTGTGTGCAGTGGTATGTTGAGTTGGAGCTCCGTATCACTAGACTGAATACAGAGGCGATAAGCCCGGTATTCACTCGAGCACGTGGAGTTGGGGCTCCGTGCTTTAAGGGGAGGGTGTGCGGCAGTTGAGCGGCACACTCGGTAGAGCTGGGAGTACGTAGTACTAAGTACTGTATACTCATTGAAGTTGATCTGGGTTGAGTTGAGTTGGAGCTCCTCAAGCCGCAGGGAAAGGTACGTGGAACTTGGGTTCCGCCCCTTGGGAAAGAGCAAACTAGAACACGTGATCGCTTGGGCTCCGTGTTCCTTAGGTAAAAGTATCACCGTACGTGGAATCCGAGACTCCAGACGGTGGGAGCCCAGTGTTGTTTACTGTTGCCAGCGTTCTGAGCTGCAGTTGGGACGTAGTATTGAGTCATGTTGCGTCTATTTATGCAGAATAAGACCGTCCCCCACAAGTTAGATGAGGATGTAGAAGAGGCAAAAATATTGATGGAATCACGGGAAGGCAAGCAGGCTGTTAAGAATGTGAAAAAGTTATACAAGCACGCAGGATTGCTTTGTCAAAGAGTTTGCAGCCGTCTATATGAAATGATCTTATCCAGAGAAAAAAAAAATAAAAATAAGACCAAGGGCTGCTAGATTAGGCACAAGTTTATCTACGAATTGCAAATAGTTTGAAAAGTGAGGAATGAAGAGAAGTAGATGGAGAAAGAAAAAAAAAAAAAAAAAGATGATACAGAACCTGTGTTTGATTATAAGTTGTTTCCTAATAATAATTTTATACAGTGTAAAATGGCCGCCACGCCATTATTATTGAGTACGCCATTCCAGCCACCACCCTATAATGGCGGCGATACAAGGTCCCCGGATGTGTGGGTGTGTTCCTAGCTCCAGAGTGGTTAGGGTAAATTAGGGTGAGGTGTATATAATCTTATGGAGATTATTCTGTTTCATTGAAGTTATGCCGACTGTCACTACACTCTGTTCACGGTCTGTCTATCAATATATTTTACTATTTTTCCTGTCATAGAAAGTTTTTGAAGTGATAAAGAATAAATGAAAAGTTAGGTATTAAGCCACGGGATCTCAGATAATGGCTAGAATTGTTAGTTGTATATAGCTACAAGTGTGAAACAGTTAATCAAATTTGTGAGCTCAGTTTGGGAGAGAAAGATTTCTTTTTTCCATTGAATTCCTTATCTAAACAGATGTGTGCGCGTATGATTTTGTGAAAGCTGCTTCTGTAGGGAGGAGGGGAGGGAGAGAGCCAGCGAAGGGTGGAATTTGCAGGATGCCTGATATGAACACTGGAATCTTACCCGTCTTTTCAGGGATTCTGAATGGCAAAGATAGATTTTTCACATTTATGGTAATTGGGTAATAATAATAGTAATCAGATTTTTATTGACTTATATGAGTGAATGTTGTCAATAGCCATCTGCAGCACAGGGATAATTTAGCTAGAGATGTAGTTATGGCAGGGGGAAACTTTCCCTTATTTATAGTTGTTGTGTGTTTTAAAAATTAAGCTATCTAGAGGAAGATTAATATACTGAGCGCCCAAGGGGAAATAATATATATTAGCAAACAGAAAAAATAGCCGCACTCACCGACCATAGATCATTTACGTCTTTTTATTCATAGTCCATCTTCATAAAAGAGCCGACCATGTTGAGCAGGGAGGGGAGTGCAAGGGAGGCGGACGACGGTTCACCGTTTCGCGGCCGTATGCCGCTTCTATGGGTCCCGTAGAAGCGGCATACGGCCGCGAAACGGTGAACCGTCGTCCGCCTCCCTTGCACTCCCCTCCCTGCTCAACATGGTCGGCTCTTTTATGAAGATGGACTATGAATAAAAAGACGTAAATGATCTATGGTCGGTGAGTGCGGCTATTTTTTCTGTTTGCTAATATTGGATAAATGCTGTTCCGCCAGCACCACACGGCTAAAACCTGCAGGGCAGAGTCACAGTGGTGACAGTGACCTGTTGCAAGTTAGTGCCCAGCATTTCTTATAATTGGAAATAATATATATATTGACGCTGTGGGGAGGTGGTACTAGACAGGAAAATCTAACTACAAGATGATGAAGTTATTGTTAAGTTAATAGATCCAGAATGTATAAGGTATGTCGATAAGCAGGAATATAGATTGTATTTTAAGGGGACACTCAATTGAATCAATGTGAGATGTTAGAGATGGAAATTAGCAAGTTTGATGAGAAAAGCAACAGAAAGTATAGTTTAGAAAGTAACGCAAAGTCGGGAAAAAAAAAAAAAAAAAAAAAAAAAGGGGGGAAATGGGAAGACAAGAAAGAAGAAAGTAGTTAGGTCCTTTATCAGAATTGTGGACATCTTGTGGGCATGTCAAGGCCGAAGAGTTTGAAAACATGGAAGGGAGTGAACCACTCCTCCACACCTCCTTAAATTCTTTCTATCAGAGCAGTTTTTGTTCTCTACTGTGTGAGAATATTTCTTGTAGTCCGTCATTTATTGTCCAGTAATAGAAAAATATTCAAAATAACTAGTAGAAAGTTGCAATTATATTGTTGAATAAGAATTTTCTAATCTCTGAAATTAATACAAATTTCTTTAAGTTTTTTATTGCAGATATGTTTATAGACCAAAGAGATTTTATGCTGGATAATGGTAGGATCCTCACATGAGGTAATCAGAATATTTGGTTCTGACTTGCACTTTCTGAGCGAATGGAGCGATTTCCGGTTGAAGAATTCCTTAACAATACGGTAAGCCTACTAAATGCAGAATTGGTATATTATGGTGAGGTAGACACCATGTTATCAGTCTAGGATGGTATAATCATACTGACAATCACCACAGGTGTCCTGTCCTCTCGGAGGTAGAAGGCAAGTTACAACAAAAGGTAGGAAAGGTAATGGCGGGTGGTTGCCCCATCCCAGCCGGATTGCGCCTGGCGGCCTGAGCCCTCTCTATAGTCGACTGCCTTATAGGGACTGACCGAACCACTAACAGTGTTAAACTAGGAGTCGTGAGAGGGGATAGGGCAGGCCATGATGTCTCTCATCAGCAAAGGTTAGACTGGTCTCTGCTTGGCCTCACTTTACGCCTCAAAATAGGTCACGGGTGAGATCAGGTGAGTACCTCCTAGTTCGCTCCTGGTACAGGTAAGCTGTGTATACTATCCTGCATTATTCTTGCGCACAACACAACTCAGAAAGGTACGGGCTTCGAGCGGCGATCGCTCCATGGGTTTGGAAATTGCAAATAGTGAGCGGACAAGGAAACCAAGAAAACTGTATAAAATTGTCCCAATATGTGTAAATCTCTTTTTCCTATCTAAGGTATTATAGAATGTCAAACATACCCTGGTTAAAATGTTTTTAGAATAAATAAGTACAGGAGTACATAACATGGTTCTTGTATGATTTTGTTGTGTATCTCTTTTCTCTTGTGGATAACTGTGCTTATTTGCAGATATTTAAGAAGTTCATATCCTTTTGTATACCCTCCATAATGATAGTGGTATATGATAAAGTGTTCAAGGGAGAATGAGTCTTGTATTTTTAAGGTTATATGTTACTAATAGTGTAAAACTGATACACAATTCCCCAGGCCGTTTCTAATATGTTCTGAGGTTTTCGTTAGTAGGAACCTTTAAACTGGGATTTTGTAATGAAAACAGCTCTGTAAGTATAAATTTATTCAGTTAATATATATGATATATGTATGATATTTACTAGCTGTGTGGGGATGGTAAGCTCTGATCTAGGTTACCTATAGTCTGCACAGGACAATGCACCTTGATTAAATTAGGAATGCAGTTCAGAATCTTGCCATGGGACCCGATGTCTGTTTATAAAATAGCCAGAAAACAAAGACGCTTTGATTAGCTGCACATGGGATATGAGGAAGACCCTCAGGTGTATATTGATTCCATTGGAGTGCCAAGGGGGGAAACCACTTTAGCTCTCAGGAAAATTATTGAATTGGCTGCAGAATTAAAGAATAATGTTGGGGTGGATACATCTTTCTTTTCCAGCTGGCTGGGTGGACTCAAAGGATTTTTCCAACAGGCATGTTTGGTTCTGGCTATTCTGATAGTAGTAGGGTGCATGATACTCTGCTGTGTGATTCCCTTATATAGGAAGGTTACTGCAAAGATAGTTTCAGCTCATACCTATCTTTACCGAGAAACTGATACATCTGCTGAAGGAAATATTGAATTAGAGGAAATGCCTAAAGGTATATCCCTTAGACAGTCTAAAAATCTCCCCTATTATCAAGCACAGTTGAGGAAATTTGAGTTAAGGGATAATGGGAGGGCTCCATGTGAAGTTAGTATAGGGGTTCAGATGCCTGGTGCCTTTCACAAGGAAAGAGATTTCTAAGGTGTCTGAATGAAGACGTCCAATCTATCTCCTCTTCCCATCACATGGACAACCTCAAAGGGTTTCTTACAAATAGATTTAGGGATAGACTTAGGGAAAATGTTAGGTAAATATAGAAAAACTTAGGGGGGATTGTGGGGGAAATATGGTAATTTCCTATAGATTAATAGACTAATCATATGTTTTAGAATGTTTGTACTAACACTTGGAATATAATATTGAAGTTTTTCCATATTTACTCATAAATATATAATATAGATAGTTTTTCTGATACTCCATCTTTCTGTTCTTATTTCTCTCTCTTTCTCTAATTTGTTCCTCTATTTCCTATTTTATCTTTATTCTCTCTTTCTATATATATTCTTCTTTGTCTGTTTATCTCACTTTAGCAAAAAGAAGTATCTTAATGCTTTTATTCTAACTTTCCTCCTCTCCTCCATCTTGTCTGCTTTCTATTGCTTCCATCTTGAATTTCTTTGCAGGTTTTGTTCTGTGCCATTTTATGTGTGTGAGATTAAATTACAGGGACATAGATACATCTGGAGACGTGAATCTGGTGAGAAAGGAAGAGATAATTCACGGACATAAAGGGCCCCATTCAGGATGTATCGGAACAAGGAATGTAGAGATGACCTTCGAAATGCTGGTGACTGGTCTGAAGATGGCACGGGAGATGAAGGCGTGGACACCTGAGCATAGATACATACTAATTACAATTAACCAATCTATACGCGTATATTAGCATGCAGACCACCTAACACCCTAGTTAATACACCCAGTTTTGAATACTCCCGCCTAGTCTATTAGAAGTATAAAATGTGTTGTATCCCGGAAGCAAGGCAGTTGTTGCTGCTGAGGACTGTACTTTGTTATCACTCTGAACATAATATAAGTTTGAAACAGATCTCAGTCTGATTTATTCTTATAGCGGTACCATATGTTCATAGTCTAATTTGGAATGACTGGTGAATGAGCAAGACGCGAATGCCGTACTAAAGTGACCTCGGCAGGGGGAGGGGCAGGATGGTGGCGAGCGGAGCAGAATGGAGCGAGCGGGGCAGGATGGTGGCGGGGGGGCAGGATGGAGCGAACGGGACAGGATGGTGGCCGAGCGGGGCAGGATGGAGCGAGCGGGGCAGAATGGAACGAGTGGGGCAGGATGGTGGCGGGGGGGCAGGATGGAGTGAGTGGGGCAGGATGGTGGCAGGGGCAGGATGGTGGCGAGCGGGGCTGGATGGAGCGAGCGGGGCAGGGTGGAGCAAGCGGGGCGGGATGGTGGCGGGGGGGCAGGATGGAGTGAGCGGGGCAGGATGGAGCGAGCAGGGCAGGATGGTGGCAAGCGGGTCAGGATGGAGCCTGAGGGGCAGGATGGAGTCGGAGGAGCAGGCTGGTGGCGGGGGGGGCAGGATGGTGGCGGGGGGGCAGGATGGTGGCGGGGGGCAGGATGGCGGCGAGCGGGGCAGGATGCAGCCGGCGGGGCAGGACGCAGCCGGCGGGGCAGGATGGAGCGAGCAGGGCAGGATGGAGCGAGCAGGGCAGGATGGAGCAAGCAGGGCAGGATGGAGCAAGCAGGGCAGGATGGAGCTGGAGGGGCAGGATGGAGCTGGGGAGGGGCAGGATGGAGCCGGCGGGGCAGGACGCAGCCGGCGGGGCAGGATGGAGCAAGCAGGGCAGGATGGAGCGAGCAGGGCAGAATGGAGCAAGCAGGGCAGGATGGAGCCGGAGGGGCAGGATGGAGCCGGGAGGGGCAGGATGGAGCCGGGGAGGGGCAGGATGGAGCCGGGGGGGGGGAACAGTATGGAGCCGGGAGGGGCAGGATGGAGCCTGGGGGGGGCAGGATGGAGCTGGGAGGGCAGGATGGATGCGAGGGGGCACGATGGAGGCGGGGGCAGGATCCCCCTCGCCCTCCTCTGTTCTCAATCGTCTTCTGTAGTTGTCTTGTGACAGGGCGGGCTCTGTGATGTTACATCAGCCCGCCCTGTCAAATGACCAATGTGTACAGTCGGAGAAGACGGGTGAGAACAGCGGGAGGCGAGGGCGGCAGTATGGATGCGGGTGGGGTGGGAGGCGGGGGCAGTATCCCTCTCGCCTCCCGCTGTTCTCACCCGTCTGTACACAGGGCGGGCTGATGTGACATCACACACACAACCTTCCCTGTGTACAGACGGGTGAGAACAGCGGGAGGAGTGGGGGGAGGCGAGGTGGGGGAGTGGGGGATAGGCGAGATGGGGGCGGCGGGTTCCCTGTGTACCTCGGTAACAGTGGTGCATTAGCACCTGTCGCCGGGCTTCAGCAACAGCGGCGCTAGCGCACTACTGTCACCGGGCTGCAAATTGGCACGCAATTCGAACTTTGAATTTGCGCGCCAATTTGCATAGTCTGCGATCATTGGTGCCCGCTGGACATTGGTGCCCGCCGGTCTGTGACCGACCTTAGACAATTATATAGTAGATATATTAGGATGAGACATATATATATATGATTTGTAAGGTGGACCCTGGCATTTTAAAATGGACACCATTTAACATTCAAAATTATTTTTTTTTCTCTTTTCCTTCTCCAAATTTGTGGGTGCATCTTATAATCCAGTATGAAGATTTATGTCCGCTCACCTGTCTTCCTGTGTTCCTCCCTCTCAGAACAGATCCCAGAAGGATTCAGGCTGCCTCCAAACACATCAAATGATTATCCAGCGAGTGTAGGAACTTGGCACTGTAAGTTCTTCATAAAATCTCCATTTATTAGATTGGGTTAAGAACAACTCTTAGCACATAAAATTTCAAAAGGTCAGTGTATCATGGTCTTTAGGTGACGTGTTTCGGCTACTGAGTAGCCTTACTCTTGATCATGAGTAAGGCTACTCGGTAGCCGAAACGAATTGCCTAAAGACCATGATACACTGACCTTTTGAAATTTTATGAGCTAAAAATTGTTCTTAATCAACTTCTAATAAATGGAAATTTTATGAAGAACTCGAAGTGCCAAGTTCCTACACTCACTGGATAATCATTTGATGGGTCTTATAATCCGGTGTGTCTTATAAAGCAAAGAATTCGGTAAGTAATTTCTGTGGCTGACACAGACGATGTACTACTTATTATCTGACTGGGTGTATTTTGTACATACAATAAGTAGCACTATTTAGTGAAAAATGATGATAAAAGAAAAAATTGCAGCTAAGCTAAAAGGAGAAAAAGAAGACTCTTAGCTTTATCAATGCGCATTCACAAACCACGCAGTCACCACGTTGTGGTGTGTCTTTTCAACTGGGTCCCTAGATAACTTCCTAACTATTTTCTGGCACAACTTTGATTCATTTTTATAGGCTGTCTGATACCTGCAAGTAATAGAGAATGTAGGCCTATAGGGGCAAGGAAAGGTGTTACTTATTAGCAATCTCTGCCTGGTTGGAAACAAATTAACCTCTTCAAGAATAGACTGGAAGGTTGACATCAGAAAGCAATAGCATATATGGACACCGGATAACTAGTTGGGGAATGGTACATACATAGGGGGTGAACCCATATTCATTCATTTATAGATGCAGTACTAATTCCTATCAGTGTTAGTGCACTTAAACACAAGTTAGATACATACAATAAGTGGCACTATTTAGTGAAAAATTATGATAAAAGAAAAATTGCATTCTCTATTACTCGCATGTATCAGACAGCCTATAAAAATGAATCAAAGTTGTGCCAGAAATTAGGTAGGATGGTGGCGGGGGGCAGGATGGCGGCGAGAGGGGCAGGATGGAGCGAGCGGGGCAGGATGAAGCGAGCGGGGCAGGATGGTGGCGAGTGGGACAGAATGGTGGCGGGGGCTGGGGGTCAGGATGGAGCCGGAGGAGCAGGATGGTGGCGGGGAGGGGCAGGATGGTGGCGGGGGGCAGGATGGAGCCAGGGAGGGGCAGGATGGAGACGGGGAGGGGCAGGATGGAGACGGGGAAGGGCAGGATGGAGCCGGGGGGGGGGCAGGATGGAGCTGGGGGGAAGCAGGATGGAGCCGGGGGGGGGAGAAGGATGGAGCCGAGGGGGAGGCAGGATGGAGCCGGGGGGGCAGGATGGAGCTGGGGAGGGCAGGATGATGGAGCAAGCAAGGCAGGATGGAGCGAGCAAGGCAGGATGGAGCGGGGGGGGCGGAATGGAGCCGGGGGAGGCAGGATGGAGCCGGGAGGGGCAGGATGGAGCCGGGGGGGGGGCAGGATGATGGAGCTAGCGAGGCAGGATGGAGCCGGGGGGGCAGGATGAGCCGGGGGGTGGCAGGATGGAGCCGGGCGGGGGCAGGATGGAGTTGGGGGAGGCAGGATGGATCCGGGGAGGGGAGCGGGATGGATCCGGGGGGGGCAGGATGGAGTCGGGGGAGGCAGGATGGAGCCGGGGGGGGGGGCAGGATGGAGCCGGGGGGGCAGAATGGAGCCAGGGGGGGGCAGGATGGAGCCGGAGAGGGCAGGATGGAGCCTGGGGGGGCAGGATGGAGCCTGGGGGGGCAGGATGATGGAGCAAGTGAGGCAGGAAGGAGCTGGGGGGGGCAGGATGAGGCGGGGGGTGGCAGGATGGAGCAAGCAAGGCAGGATGGAGCCGGGGGCGGGATGGATCCGGGGGGGCAGGATGGGGCCGGGGGGGGCAGGATGGAGCCGGGGGGGGGCAGGATGGAGCCGGGGAGGGCAGGATGATGGAGCAAGCGAGGCAGGATGGAGCCGGGGGGGTAAGGATGGAGCGAGCAAGGCAGGATGGAGCCGGGGGGGGGCAGGATGGAGCCGGGGGGGCAGTATGGAGCCGGGGGGGGGCAGGATGATGGAGCAAGCGAGGCAGGATGGAGCCGGGGGGGGGGGCAGGATGACCTGGGGGGTGGCAGGATGGAGCGAGCAAGACAGGATGGAGCCGGGGGGGGGGGGCAGGAAGGAGCAAGCGAGGCAGGATGGAGCCGGGGGGGGGGCAGGATAGAGCCGGGGGGGGGGCAGGATGGGTCCGGAATCTAGGGACCCAGTTGAACAGACACACCTCAACGAGGTGACTGGGTGGTTTATGAATGCGCATTGATAAACCTGTGTCTTCTTTTTCTCCTTTTAGCTTAGCTGCAATTTTTCTTTTACCATCATTTTTCACTAAATAGTGCTTATTGTATGTATCTAAGGCTGCCTTCACACTAGCGTTTTAATCAGCAGCGCATGATGCTGATAAAAATAATTCCATCAGCATGCTTATTGCGTCTCTATCCTTAGAATGGTAAACGCAATTGTAAGCAAAATGCTGCTTTTGACTGCTTAAAGGTGCTTATGCGTACGTGTCCTCCGAAAATCAACTTCCTCTGGACGCAACATGTTGCATTTTTTGGGTAATAAATTATGCGCAAGAATGCGCATGCGCACACTTGCGCATAATATCTGCATTATCGCCTATGGGTACGCCAGCGTGCGCAGGACATTGCTGATGCCCGCTTTCGGTACGCATGCGTACTCGTCATTGCGCAAGCCCAGAGTCTGATTTTCAGGTCCGCCCACTCTCCGCCTACATATTTTAGATACGCATGCTGACATAAAACGCATGCGCATGATCAAAACGCATGTATAAGCAATGATGCGCTGCGTTTTTAAAAAGGAATTCGTATGGATATGCGAACAAAAAAAGCAGCATCGCGATGCGCACGAGTGCTTTTTACAATGCGGATACGCATGCGCATCGTGCGCTGCTTACCCAAACGCCAGTGTGAAGGCAGCCTTAATTGTGTTTAAGTACACTAACACTGGTAGGAATTAGTACTGCACCTATAAATGAATGGGTGTATTTTGTAGCTAATTCTTTCACTTTGCTCTCCAGGTAATGTTGCTGTCACATATAGAAGATGGATCAGTATGAATTTCCATTGCTTTCAATGTAGTTTTTGGCTCGGATGAAAATCCTTGTGTTTAATGCAATTCCCTGGCAGCATTAAGTTATTAAAGTGGAATGATATTAGTTGTACTGCCTTTCATCCACCAAGTAGTATAAAACATGACTATGCTAACTGGTGCTTTTCCAGATGACAATTACCTCTGGCAAGACGTTTTATTGCATAGTTGTAAGGAAATGGTAGAAACGTCTAACTTTAAAAATGTATGAAAAATGTACAGATGCCAAAACTGTCAGGAAATCTGTTTTTCTGTTCTGATATGAGTACGTGCCGTGGCCCTGTCATCGCAAGTAAGCTGAGATGATGGATCTCGGCAGACATGTAGCACAAGTGTAACTAATGCATGGCATAACAGGTTAGAACAAGGTGGTAGAAAGCACAGGCCTCTGAGTCTAGAAACTGATCACTACAATACACTGATCGAATCATCCTCATTAAAGTACTCAGAATGTAAGGGGCGGCTCAGGTTAATGATGTCTGTATCCAGAAGAGAGCATATACCAGGTTTAGCTACAACCACCCACCACTTCAGGATCCAACTGGTGCTATGATCTTCACCTTGGCAAGTACAGATCCTTTACTTTATTAATCTACTTAATGAGTGTGCTTGTACAGAGGAACATTTTTGTTAGATAAGCAAACTGTGGAATGTGGTCCTGAATGTACTCAGCAGCGAAAATACTACTTAAATTACCTGTCTAGACATTGGATGGGCATAACAGCTTTTTTATGATGTATAGATTCATCAAATATTTCAATGACATTGAGTATGCTTTTATGTCTTCTCACAAGACATGTTCTTTTCACTTGTATATTTATAATTTTATTTGTTCTAGACATTAGATAATTTTCTACTGAAATAGATGAAGGCGTATGATGAGGAGCCCAATAATGAAACACAGAAACACTGAAAGCCACCATGTCAGCTTGCAAGATTACTCCAAAACTAATAGGATTGGTAGTATCAACTAGATGTAATTCTTAAAGGATAAATGTCATTTCTTTGGAAAAAAAAAACACAATATTGCACTGGTTGTTAATGGTGGGTCACATAGCAGCTAAGATAATGCTTTTTGTACGATATAACTTATCTTCTGTGCTCTTTAAAAAAAACATTTTATGGCTGTGTGCGTGTGGCCAGCAGCTAATAGGGCTTAGTGCAATGTGATGTGATAGCAGAGAAAGGGTTAACAGAGATCCTGACTAAGCTGTGTGGAGCCAGATGACAGATCAGAAGCTTGTGACAAGGAAAGAGGAGTTTGCATTGATCCTGACATTCTAACATTGCTCAGCACTGTGCTGTAGGTTGAGGTAATCTGATACACTGTGTCCTCACCATCTGCAGTCAGGAGCTCTCACACAGTGTAAGCCGTGCCCCCTCCCTTATATGGATACATGCTCTGTATTCAGTGTGAAGACAGATCTGACTGATAATGAAAATATATCTGCTTCACACACAGTCTAGTGGGAACACGAAAGGTTATGAATTGTTTTCAACCAGAATTTTCTAATGAAGTATATTTGAAAGTTTATTAAAATCTCTTGCTCTACATTATTATGAAATAAAAATGTAATCGGCGGTTACGCTTTACATCACCCTCTCTGTCCTATGCATTATTATTAATTCATTATTTTAATTAATTTAGAATCATGCTTGGTAAAATAATTGATGCAACTTCAGGTTTTTTAGTGGCATGAAGCCGTATACCTCAACTTTTTGTTGCAGGTCAGCTTAATATTTTGAGTTCGATTGAACTCTTGCTCCTACCATTATCCATCTATCAAAGGTGTGATGTTTGCGCAAGGGAACTCCTCTCAAGAAAAGTATTATTGGCAGAAAGTACCTTACAGCACCTAGCAGTTAAAACGTGAGGTTGTGACGCGAGAAATAACTAGTCCCAGAGGTGAGGAAAAATACTGCAATTACAGATAGCAATTATAATAATAATTCTACTTACTGGATAAGTAAAGGGAGGTCAAACAATCCAAGGTCAGGTCCAGGAAATGGTGCAGTAAGAGCTAGGGGTAATCAGAAACGTAGTTCAATTCATAAGTTGGAGTCAGCAAACCAGAGATAAGACAGTTTACAGTGAGCAGGCAAAAGATTTCTAGACAATTTCAAACCCTGACAGAGATATTGAACAGGGTATAGGAAAATATAAGTCGTAGAGATTAGGGATGGGCGAATCTACTCGCTAGGACTCGTTACTCGGCGAGTAGTAAGGGACTCGCAGGACTCGGTACTCTGCGAGTTTCCCAGTGATTACTCGCACGAGTCCAATGCAAATCAATATCAACCCTAGTTTTGTCAGAAACGCTGACAAAACTAGGATTGCCATTGTTTGCATTAGACTCGTGCGAGTAATCACTGGCTACTGTGCCAGTGATAGCAGGGAAACTCGCAGATAACTGCTGTTTCTTTGCGAGCCGAGTCCAGCTGTCTTCTCTGTGCAGCTCCAGGGTCCTAGAGCCCGCCTGCTGCCTGATGTAGCAGTTCTGAGATTGTTCTCAGTCTGCTCATTCCCTGTGTACAGACATGAATGTCTGTGCACAGAGATGATGTAGCAGTGCTGAGATTGTTCTCAGTCTGCTCATTCCCTGTGTACAGACATGAATGTCTGTGCACAGAGATGATGTAGCAGAGCTGAGATTGTTCTCAGTCTGCTTATTCCCTGTGCATAGACATCTATATTTATGCACAGGGGATGTAGCAGAGAGGACATCGCGTTTTGGACTGCGTCGGACGGAAGAGGATTTTTTTAATTAAAGATGGAGTCCCTAATGGCTTTTTTTTTTTATTTCTAATAAAAAATTTTCCTTGTGTTGTGTTTTTTTTAAAACAATTTAATAGAAATTCATGGCGGTCATGTCTAATATTGGCGTGACCGCCATAAATTTCGGGCTTAGGGCCAGCTGATAATACAAAGCTGGCCCTAACCTCTTTATTACCCAGCGTGCCACCGCTACCAGGGCCGCTGGAAGAGCGGGGTTCAGCGCCAGAGGATGGCGCTTCAATGAACGCGCCATCTTCTGGGGCGGCTGCGGGCTGCAATTTGCAGCGGGGGGTGCCCAGAAAGCTTGGGCATCCCTGCGCTGCGGATTCCAGCCCCCAGCTGCTTGGCTGTACCTGGCTAGACATAGAAATTGCGCGGAGCCCCACGCATTATTTTTTTATTATTTCATGAATTTCAGAGCCAGAGTCTCAGAGTCAGAGTCTCAGAGTCAGAATCTCAGAATTTCATGAAATAATTTAAAAAAAATGCGTGGGGCTCCGCGCAATTTCTATGTCTAGCCAGGTACAGCTAAGCAGCTGGGGGCTGGAATCCGCAGCGCAGGGATGCCCAAGCTTTCTGGGCACCCCCCGCTGCAAATTGCAGCCCGCAGCCGCCCCAGAAGATGGCGCGTTCATTGAAGCGCCATCCTCTGGCGCTGAACCCCGCTCTTCCAGCGGCCCTGGTAGCGATGGCACGCTGGGTAATAAAGAGGTTAGGGCCAGCTTTGTATTATCAGCTGGCCCTAAGCCCGAAATTTATGGCGGTCACGCCAATATTAGACATGACCGCCATGAATTTCTATTAAATTGTTTTAAAAAAAACACAACACAAGGAAAATTTTTTATTAGAAATAAAAAAAAAAGCCATTAGGGACTCCATCTTTAATTAAAAAAATCCTCTTCCGTCCGACGCAGTCCAAAACGCGATGTCCTCTCTGCTACATCCCCTGTGCATAAATATAGATGTCTATGCACAGGGAATAAGCAGACTGAGAACAATCTCAGCTCTGCTACATCATCTCTGTGCACAGACATTCATGTCTGTACACAGGGAATAAGCAGACTGAGAACAATCTCAGCTCTGCTACATCATCTCTGTGCACAGACATTCATGTCTGTACACAGGGAATGAGCAGACTGAGAACAATCTCAGCTCTGCTACATCATCTCTGTGCACAGACATTCATGTCTGTACACAGGGAATGAGCAGACTGAGAACAATCTCAGCACTGCTACATCAGGCAGCAGGCAGGCTCTGGGACCCTGGAGCTGTGGCAGCCAGCACACTGAGGAGACAGGACTCTTATCTGTGCGAGTTTCCCAGCGATTACAGTTGCAAAGTAAACGAGTCCAATGCAAATAAATGACAAAACTAGGATTGCTTCAGGCTGAAGCTTCCGAGACACATCTGCAATTTGTAAATCTCACACTACTCGCTATTACTCGCTTCCCCATTCATTAACATTGGACTCGCTAGACTCGCAACGAGTAGCGAGTCCTGTGCTCGGACTCGCTAGAGTCAAGCGATTCCGAGTAATTTAGGATTCGCCCATCACTAGTAGAGATGCTTCGGCTAACCGTACACATTAAGGCCCCTATACACATTAGATAGCTATATGCCAATTTATACTTTAGCCGATGGTTTGGCTGACAACTATTTCAGCTGTCTCTTCTATACATAAGTGCTCATTCAACCTGGGGCTACCAATAGACAGCTCTGCCGGTGATTGATCTCTAGGAGAACAAAGTGATCGGCAGTCTGAAATCAGACATGTCGAATCGACATATAACTTAACAATCAGTTTGACAACACCTCTATGAACATTAGAGTGCTGGACGAAACCCATAAATAGCAGAGGCTGCAGGGGAGATTAGCTTAATGTGTATGGAGGTGTGGCGCCCCTCTGGTGGGACACCACAGGGAGGTACTGCATCCCAAACAGAAGGAGTAGTGCCTCCATAGTCACAGGTAGAGGGGAAAGCTACAGAGTCTGTATCCAAAACCACAAAATCCTAATCACAGCAATCCTAGCACCAGTGACTGTATATTCAGTAGGTCCCAGGGGGGTGGAGCTCAGCAGAGCGGGAGATGTGATGTAGGTGACAGTTGACAGCAGTCAGTCAGACGGCGTGAGGAGATCAGCAGAGACGGACACAGGGGACCCTGCGGGCGTGACAGGAGGGCACCTTTAAACTGAGATGTGACCCAGACAATGAAGGGGACACTCCAGGACTGGTCGGGGCCTGCTGGAGAGTCCAGGTTGATACCGGTAAACTGGAACCGAGGCTGGTTTACTGGTATCGACCTGGACTCTCCAGCTGTAGCAGTTTGTAAAGGTTCATCCCAAACTGCTGACCGGCAGGCTGTGGGCCTTATCAAGAAGGTTCCACAGCACCCATCAAGGTAGTCTAACCTCTGTCCCAAAGCTGGGTTCAAGACACTGACAAGTAAGAGAAACTTTAAGCAACAGACCCGGGGACCAGACACCAGACTCAAGAGTGGGAGTGTAAGGAGCCAAAAGAGCACATAAAGGAACAGGACTAAAAAAGCATTTAAGAGCCACCTCTGACAAACTCTGTGGCAAACCCCACAGCCTGTGGCAACAAATTCCCTGGCAAACTAGACTGTACCGTGTACCTATTGATCCATCTGGTACCAGTAAATAACTGTTTGGGTTAACTTGGTGTCTCTGCATCAATTATTTGTCGTCTGGGAGGCTCCTACAGCACCACAGAGCCAAGGACTACTACTTCCCTCATCCACCCCGCTGCCCTGAGGTAAAGCTCTGCCTGTGGGGATCTGTACTACCCAAAGCTGCATCAACATCATCTCAGCGGTCAGCTGCAGCGCTGGTAACTACATTACCAGGTACCACAGGTGGCATCACGTATAATAATCCCCCATCCTGTATAGTTTGACCCTCAGCCATTGAGTGTCCAGGGCACGGGATCGGGACCCGACCAGCCGTGATCCCTACCGAAGTAGCAACCTTTCCCGGTATCCAAGTACCCCCATACCCTGTCAACCGACTCATTTCTGGCATCACGAAAAGGATTGAACCAGCCTGGTAACACCAGGTAAAGTGTGCCTATTGACTTTATTGATTATCAAAATGTGAACTGAGCCACCATTGCCACAGAAATTAAAGCTGCGTCACAGAGCAGTTGAAAAAGAGCATGACAATAAGCCCCACCCCTTCACTCTGCCAAGGATTGACGAAGTGCAGTGGTTGGTTCCGGAAAGACCCGAGGACTGATTGACTGAACTTTTCAGAATAGGGGGGTCTACAAATGTAAAAGACTTTGTGCTGGCCTAGGGACGTGCCTCGGCCCCTTAGTGACGTAAGGCCATGCAAGAGGCGCCAAAGTGTCTCCCCGCCCCCCTTGCCATCAAACAACCAAGGGGGCGGGTCAAGAACTGGACCGCACCAGCTCGGGAATATAAAAGGTAGACAAGGTGCGGCCGGAGGTCAGATCGAAAGACATTGTCAACTAGACCTGCTACCCGTCAGCGGCCTGTTCACGATGTCGGTGTTAAAACTTGCCGACTTGATCCGGGAAGTCGAGGAGGACGTGAGGGCCGACCGTGCTGCCCCAGGAGTGCCTACCCTGGTAAATGAGGGTGAGGACATTGAGTTTTGGGGAGCAGCCTTGCGGGACCTGTGAGCCCGACTCCAAGAGACAATGGAATGGACCGTCAGGCATTAGAGTGCTGATATGGTCTTAAAACCGAGCCGCAGGATAGAAAGACAACGGGGCCTGAGTTAAACATGGAACCGGGGGTGTCGGTAAGACCAGAGACCGAGCACCTGGTAGCCGGTGATGATTCCATTACCATCACTGAGACTGAAGAACCTCAGTCCAACAATCTACCACCCGTTCAAGAGAATTCAGCAACAGCAATACCAGCAGCTGTGGAGCCTGGAGAGGAGGAAGCTGTCGAACCAGAGGATCTGATCCAGTTCTCTGAGGAGCCCAACCTAATCGTGGAGGAGTTTATTGAAGAAGGATCTACCAGACAGGTGAGTTCCAGGGAGGATGACCGGGTGGAAGGAGCAGTCAGAGGCGCAGAGGGGTTCGGGCCCAGCGAGCCATGGTGGGCCAATCGCCAAGAAGAACGACCAGTCGGCGGTGCAGAGGCATCTGGGCCCCACGAGATATGGTTGGCTGATCGCCTTGAACAGGTGGAGTCAGACAACGGCGCAGAGACGTCCAGGCCCTGCGAGCTATGGAGGGCCAGTTGTCCAGAACAGCCACCAGCACGGGTTGGCGTAGACACGAGGCAACATACAAGTCAGCCTTCAACTGCAGATTATGGCTCCTGGCAACCCGTCGGGAGGCCGTGGTTCATCTAGCCTGTACAGGGTGATGAAGTGGAACGGCAGAGGCGGTGGCAAGCATGGTGGATCAATGAAATGGAGACCCAACAGGCCTGTGCCTTTGCCCGAACCCAGCCGCCATTACCCGTAGACCAGCGGAAAAAGGGGACAATCACCATGTTCAATCTGGTGACCAGGTATGGCTTTGCCCGGGAGGAAGGCCTCTATGCTGAGGTATTCATAGGAAGAAGAAAGGTCAAACACCATCTCCTACATGGCCACCCGGACTGCGATTTATATAAAGGCGATGTTATAACATATGAACACCATGCGGGACCCCGAGGTTGGAACGCGATCGGGGTTAGTAAATGCTAAAATTGTTAAAGTGACCTCAGTGTCGTGTGCGTTGTATATAGTTGCAAATGGTGTATGTTCCTTGCAGAACCTAAAGAGACTTACATGGACTTAAATGTGAACTTTTTCTTTTGGAGCCTGATTGAAGTAAATCAGAGGCTCACTACCCGGCCCCCGTTGGGCCAATGTGGACTAGTATATCATTTTATTTACAACGTTCTAAGTAATAAGTGCCTCCTACAAAGAAAGAAAGAATGCGTATGATTTGATGTGATGTTGGTGTTTAAAAGTTACCCGGTTATATGTAACAAAAATTTAAGCTCAAACCCAGTTTGGTTTTTTACACTTGAGGACGAGTGTATTTAACCAAGGGGGTATATGGCGCCCCTCTGGCGGGACGCCATAGGGAGGTACTGCATCCCAAACAGAAGGTGTAGTGCCTCCATAGTCACAGGTAGAGGAGGAAGCTACAGAGTCTGTATCCAAAACCACAAAATCCCAATCACAGCAATCCTTGCACCAGGGACTGTATATTCAGTAGGTCCCGGGGGGTGGAGCTTAGCAGAGTGGGAGATGTGACGTAAGTGACAGTCAGACGGTGACAGAAGAGCAGAGAGGACGGTCGCAGGGGACCCTGCAGTCGTGACAGGAGGGCATCTCTCAGAAGGAGGTGACCCAGACAACAGAAGGGGACACTCCAGGACTGGTCGGAGCCGGCTGGAGAAATTCCGGATCAACACCGGTGAACCGAAACAGAGGCGGTTAGTTGACGGTTTATCCATAACCGCATGAAAAAATTGAATCCGTTTTGTAGCAGAAAAATTCTTTATTTGTTTCTGCTTTTTTGCATAAATTGATTGCAGCAACAGGGGTTGCTGTAATCAATTTATGCAAAAAAGCAGAAACAAATAAAGAATTTTTCTGCTACAAAACGGATTCAATTTTTTTCTTAAGTGTGTGCCAACTATACTATAAACTATTTACAATTTTTTTGAGCACCACGTATTAGGTGAGCCAAGGTCTTCTCATACCTTACTATCCATAACCGCAGACCGGCAGACTGTGGGCCTTAAATTAGGAGCCACATCTCCACATCGCCACAAGACTAAATCCCACCTCTGTCTCAAAGAGGGCCCAAGACACTAAAAGGGAAGGACTAATGAGTCGGTCGACAGGGTAGGGGGTACTCGGTTACCGGGACAGGTGGTCACCTTGGTGGGGGATCACGACTGGTCAGTTCCCAGTTCCGTGCCCTGGACCCTCAATGGCGGGGATGGTGGGGGATGATGTTGATGGATGGGGAAATGGTAACGTGACGCAGGGTCGGACTGGGGTGTCAGGGGCCCACCAGGGAAATTGACTCTAGGGGCCCACCTTTCAGTTATATGCAAATACCTGTTACCCGTTATACCCATCATAGTGGCGGCTCCTGCACATCATTGTGCGCTCACTATGACTGCGATGTAGAATTACTATATTTTGTATAAAAGTGCACCTGTCATCGGTTTTGGGGATTCTAAAACCTGCCCACCACCTTTAACATGATGTAATTGTGGTTCCTGTAACCCCCTTCATATCCCTAGACATCCTCAGGCACTTCAGAAATAGAAGCTTTATTCTGTCCTGTGCCATATAATTTTTTTTTATGGGTAAATGGGGTCTGCAGAATGCGGTCAGAGCCGGCCCGCTCCATGCCAACACCGCCCCTCCTGATTGTGTGCAACTGAATGACACAGGATGTCATCCACAAATCACAGGTCTCATGCCTGCACAGTGGAAACACTGGCTCTTCAATAGGGCTCAGCGAGGCACCACTGCACAGGCGCGAGACCTGTGATTTGTGTGGATGACATCATGTGTCATTTAGTTGCACACAATCATGTTGGCATGGAGCAGAGCGGCTCTGACCGCAATCTGCATACCCCATATGACCCATAAAAAAAAATGATCACATGGTGCGGGACAGACTAAAAATCTATTTCTGAGGTGCCTGAGGACGTCTAGGGATATAAAGGGGGTTACAGGAACCCCAATTACATTATGTTAAAGGGAACCTGTCAGGTCATTTTTATAAGTGGAAACCGCACTGTCAGAAGTATGTGGCCCTTTTATCCCCATTATAAAATGCAGTGGCCAGTAATGATACGACCGCGGCTCCATTCATCATCATTGGGGCTCCCAGAAAAAGCCAAACACCTCATTCATAGCCATTGAGGAAATGAGCGGATCATGGGCGAGCTGTACATCAGCTCCAGTCTAATGGGGAGAAAACAAGCCTATGACAGGACCGTCTTTAAGAACAATGTTTTTAATGTGTGTTTTAATGTTTTTTCTAATAAAAATAAATTTTTAAAGAGGGTATCTGGGATTAATAAAAAAATATATTCCTAAGCACCAACAGGTAGGTAGCTGCCACCTACCTGCCTGTTGCTGCCGACACCAGTCACCGCCTTTCTCCTCTGGCATAGACCGCTCCTGCCAGGGACAGCATGGCGGCGTAAACAGAGCAGAGACGGCTTTTCCGTTCTGCTCCGTGTGGAGGGGGTGGGACAGCTGACATCATGCTGATTGACAACCAACTCCTCACTACCTGATTGGATGAGCCGGCTGTCATTCAACATGACGTTGGCTCTGACGCTCGTCGACAGAGTGAAGAAGCCGCCCCTCTGTTGACGTGACATCAGCGGAAGCAGCAAGATCGCCGACAGGAGCGGTCTGTGACTGCCATCCTTGACCAAAGCACATATTCTCACCACATAGTGTCTGAATAATAGCAAATACAAGAGACAAATACCTGCACACCATGACCAAAGCACATAATATCAAATACTACAATGTACAAGGTATAAATACTGCCACACCCTGACAAGACCACGTATAATGACGCTGACACTGGTGGTACAGGATAAACACGCCAACACTGGGGCTACAGGATAATGGAACTGACACTGGGGCTACAGGATAATGGGACTGACACTGGGGCTACAGGATATTGGGACTGGGGGTACAGAATAATGACGCAGACACTGGGGGTACAGGATAATGACGCAGACACTGGGGGTACAGGATAATGATGCCGACACTGAGGGTACAGGATAATGATGCCAACACTGGGGGTACAGGATAATGACACTGGGGGTACAGGATAATGACACTGGGGGTATAGGATAATGGGACTGACACTGGGGCTTCAGGATAAGGGGACTGGGGGTACAGGATAATGACACTGGAGTTACAGGATAATGGAACTGACACTGGGGTGCAGGATAATGGGACTGGGGGTACAGGATAATGACGCCGACACTGGGGGTACAGGATAATGACATTGGGGGTACAGAATAATGACACTGGGGGTACAGAATAATGACACTGACACTTTGGTACAGGATAATAACGCCTATACTGGGGGTACAGGATAATGACTCTCGGGGTACATGATAATGACACTGGGGGTACAGGATAATGACACTGACACTGGTAGTACTGGATAATGGCACAGACACTGCGGATACAGGATAATGACGCGGGAAGTACTGGATAATGGCGCCGGCACTGGGGGTACAGGATAATGACACTGGGGGTACAGGATAAAGATGCTGGGGGTAAAGGATAATGGTGCCGACCCTCAGGGGTACAGGGCAGGGGCGCAGACCTTCAGGGGTACAGGGCAGGGGTGCCAACACTGTGGGGGTACAGGGCAGGGGTGCTGACACTCGGAGGGTACAGGTCAGGGGTGCTGACACTCGGAGGGTACAGGGAAGTGGCGCCGACACTCGGGGGGTACAGGGAAGGGGCACTGATACTTTGGGGTATGGAATAATCACATGAAAACTCTTTCCCACAGCAAAAAGCTATTTCATGATATCAGAACATAGGATAGCTGGATGCTGAGGGAAAGATAAATAATAGAGCAGGGGATAGGACTAGCTTTTTTCCATCAGTATCCAGCTTTCATATCCCCTGCTCTGCTGGCTGGACATGGACACACTTGGCACAACTAACCCCGGGCCCTCATTTACGTACAGTACTAGCATCAATAGCTGCCAGGAAATGGGGGTCCTCTTCTAGCAATAATGGCGTTCAGTCAAGCCGCTCCTGTCTTCTTCCTCACTAACGCTCCGCTGTGGAGTGTAGGAGGGCGGGCTTATCATCATGCAGCACAAGCACGCATGCCTAGGCTGCTGCTGAACTCATGACCCCAGCCAGGGTCACCATCTATGTGGTGGACATTTCGGTCCTCAGAGCTTCTTCCAGAAATTTGCTGGAAGAAGGTCTGAGGACCGAAACGTCCACCACATAGATGCCTGAAGGCCATTAAAGGCAATATACATCATTTGTGGAGTGCTGCAGTCGTCATTTGATCTGTATATGGGGATGAAGGAACTAAACCCTGGACTGATTTGCACCACCCTTATAAGGGATTAAGTGCTGCTCTTTGTTTTTTATATATACTGTATATACACACATACACACACACTTGAGACTGCTGCTGGCTGAATCAATAGTAGCTGTATACATAATAGAGAATACACGATGAGACGGCTTCAGTCCGTATACACAGTAATACTGCTGCTGACTATCCACACAATAGAGAATACTCAATAGAGATGGCTGTGGGATGCATGCAAAACGCTGAAGGCTGCTGGCCATACGCTCAATAGCCTGCCGGCTGTACGCACAAGCCTGGACACACAGCAAAGCCCTGGACACACAGCAGAGCCCTGGACACACTGCATAGCCCTGGACACACTGCATAGCCCTGGACACACTGCATAGCCCTGGACACACAGCAGAGCCCTGGACACACAGCAGAGCCCTGGACACACAGCAGAGCCCTGGACACACAGCAGAGCCCTGGACACATAGCAGAGCCCTGGACACATAGCAGAGCCCTGGACACATAGCAGAGCCCTGGACACAGCAGAGCCCTGGACACATAGCAGAGCCCTGGACACATAGCAGAGCCCTGGACACATAGCAGAGCCCTGGACACAGCAAAGCCCTGGACACAGCAGAGCCCTGGACACATGGTAGAGCCCTGGACACAGCAAAGCCCTGGACACAGCAGAGCCCTGGACACATAGCAGAGCCCTGGACACATAGCAGAGCCCTGGACACAGCAGAGCCCTGGACACTTCATAGCCATTGGGTCCCCACTGCTGTGAGCCCCTGGGCACTGTCCATTTATTCCTGGGGGTCCCCTGTGACACCCCCCCCTGCTCCCCCTCCTAACCTGTGTGGCAGACAGGCACACAGACAAACACAGAGAAACAGACACACAGACAGCATACTCACTAGCAGCAGCGAGTCCGTCCTGCCTGCTCTCCAGCCTGTCGGCTGCCCAGTTCTTCTGCCTCCTGCCGGCTCCTGTGCTCCTCCTGCTGGCCCCAGCGTGACTTCCGAATTCAATCTCGGCCAGGCCGGCCCTCTCTCTCCCTTGATAGCCGCAGAGACCCGTTCTAGAGGTGAGGAGAGTGGCCTGTAGAAGAGGTGAGGGGGCGAGGCTTTGAGGAGATCGAGGCCCGCCCCCTAATCTCTCCTCTGAGCCCCCTCTTCTGTGAATCACCGCCGGGAGCGAGAGGGCTGTGTTTGGGTTGGGGCTGCGGGCGGCCATGTTTTGTGTGCACTGCGGATGGCAACACTATCGCCGCTGCAGTGCACACTTTCTACATGACACAGGGGAGCAGGAGCTGCAGGGGGCTTGCGCTGTCATCACCTTCGGGTTGGGGCTGCGGGCGGCCGTGTTTTGTGTGCATTGCGGATGGCGGTACTACCGCTGGCTGCAGTGAACACTTTCTAAATGATAGCAAGGGCAAGGAGCGGGCCCACCGGGGGTTTACCAGGTACCCCGGCAGGCCAGACCGACACTGACGTGACGCCACCTGTGGTACCTGGTAACATGGATACCAGCGCTGCGGCCGGCCGCTGAGGTGATGGAAGTAAAGCTCAGAATAGTACAGCTCCCCACAGGTGGAGCTTTACCTCAGGGCAGCAGGGGTAGATGAGGGAAGCAGTAGTCCTTACCGATTTGATGCTGTAGGAGCCCTCCGGGTAGCGGAGACGATGAGGACAGTCACCAGGTCAGCTCAAGAAGTTCTTTACTGTTACCAGATGAAAACAGATACACGGTGCAGTCCGGTTTTACGGGGTTGTAGCCACAGATTTTGAGCAATCTCTGCAGAGTCCTTCAGGGGTATCTTTGCAATAGCTTTCTGGGTCTGGTTTCCTCTTTACCTCTCTTTAACCACCCTGAAGAGCCCTTTGACCAGTCTGTTACTGTTAGGTACAGTCGGTCCATTACCGGTACGAACGGGAGCAACAGATGAGTAATCCTCCCGCCACGGGAATTCGGTCCTTTCCGTAAAGTGTCCTGGACCCAATTTGGATCTGAGGTAGGGATTCAGTCCGTGGCGCTATGGCTCCCTTATGTCGGTCCCACAGCTTGTCGGTTTGCAGTCAGGGATAGACCGACTGACTGCCTCGGCTCTGGTATGCCGGTGACGACCCCGGACTCCCCAGCCGCCTCCAACCAATCCTGATTTGTCCCCTCAGGTGTCTGGGTCACCTCTCTCCAAAGAGGTGCCCTCCTGTCACAGACGCAGTCTCCTGACGTCCGTCCTCCTGCTGGCTCACACGCTGACTGACTCTAACTGTCTCTCACTGTCACTCAAGTCTCCCACTCTACTCTAGGCTCCACCCCCTGGGACCTACTAAATATACGGCCCCCTATCCTAAGGTGGCCTAGTGTATGCGTGCTTATAACAGACTCTGTAAGAACCCCATATCCCTGACTACAGAGGCACTACACCTTCTGTTTGGGGTGCAGTACCTCCCTGTGGCGCCTTCCCATAGGGGCGCCACACACCCCCTTGGTGAATTACACTCGTCCACGAATGTTATAACCAAACCGGGTTTGAGCTGACTTTTTATATGCATAATAAACAGTAAACACTTTTAATAACACTAAGCATTATTCTTGATCTTCCCGTCTGGGAGGTGCATCTCTTGTAACGTTGCAAACATATATATTACTTTAGTCCACATCGGCCCAACGGGAACGGGTATCAAGTCTCTGATTTCAAGTTCAATGAGGCTTTTCCACAACATGAGTTCATATATATACCGTATAAACAATAAACTATTTACATTGATATATGGTACGGGGATTGTTTCATCACTCCATACTTCTGCTAACCCGGATCGCATACCACCCCCGGGGTTCTGCGTGGTGCTTGCAGGTTATGATGTCGCCTTTCCGGTCATCCCGGAACTGTGGCCTCCCAACAGGCTGCCAGGAGTGCGGGATCGGGGATGGAGGATGGTAGTCAAACCGCCTCATCTCCCTACCGAACCGGTCTTGTTGTTGTTCCAGGCGATCGGCCCACCATAGCTTGCGGAGCCCGGACGCCTCGGCGCCGCCAACTGCTCCTTCCTCTCGGTCCTCCTCCCCGGAACTCACCTGGTGGTTGGATCTTTCTTCCTATAATGCCTCCACTGTCAGGTCGGGCTCCTCGGTGAACCGGATCAGATTTTCCGGTTTGGTGGCTTCCTCTTCTTCTGAAAGGAGTCAGAAATACCTTAGTAACAGACCTGGGAACCGGTGAAGGTGCTCTTTAGTGTGGCTGAGAACAGTGAGCCAAGAGCCACTGGAAGTAGAGACCAAGAAAGGTATTGTAGAGACACCTCTGACAGACTCTGGGAAAGCATCCAAAATCCGCGGCTACAACCCCCATTAAACCAGACTGTTCCATGTACCGTTTTCACCTGGTGCAAGTAAAGAACTGTTTGAGCTGATCTGGTGTCTGGTGTCTTTTTATCCACCGCCAGGAGGGCCTCTACAGCAGGGGGGTGCACCGGACCGGCCGGCTACTTACCGCTGCCTCCGCCGGCGCCGGCTGCAGCCTCGCCCCCCGTCTCTCTGCTGCTCTTTCCGGAGATTCCCGAACACTGACAGAAGCAGTGAATAAATTAACTTCCGTCACTGCTCGGGAATCTCCAGAGCAGAGCGAGTCTGGCTGACAGCAGAGTTCAGCTCAGGTCATAATGACCTGAGCTGAACCCTGACTGTTTAGTCAGTTCTCAGCTCTGCTACATCCCTGTCTGTCTAAGCACAGACAGGGATGTAGTAGACCTGAGATTGCGTTTTGGACTACGTCGGATGGAAGAGAATTTTTTTTAATTAAAGATGGAGTCCCTAATGTCTTTTTTTTTTATTTCTAATAAAAAAAAATTTCTCTGTGTTGTGTTTTTTTTAAAACAATTTAATAGAAATTCATGGCGGTCATGTCTAATATTGCCGTGACCGCCATAAATTTCGGGCTTAAGGCCAGCTGATAATACAAAGCTGGCCCTAACCTCTTTATTACCCAGTGAGCCACCGCCACCAGGGCCACTGGAAGAGCGGGGTTCAGCGCCAGAGGATGGCGCTTCAATGAACGCGCCATCTTCTGGGGTGGCTGTGGGCTGCAATTTGCAGCGGGGGGTGCCCAGAAAGCTTGGGCCTCCCTGCGCTGCGAATTCCAGCCCACAGCTGCTTAGCTGTACCTGGCTAGACATAGAAATTGCGCGGAGCCCCACGCATTTTATTTTTATTATTTCATGAAATTCATGAAATAATAAAAGAAAAGGGCTCCCATATATTCTTGTGTCTGGCCAGGTACAAATAGGCACCTGGAGGTTGGGGGCAGCCCGTCGCTGCCTGCTGGATCCGGCTGGTTCCAGAAATACGGCGAAGCCCACGTCAAATTTTTTTCTGACAAATCCATAAAACAATATAAATAAAAGGGACTGCATCTTTATTAACCCCTGGACCATGGGCGAGGGGTTAATAAAGATGCAGTCCCTTTTTTAGGATTGTTTTATTGATTTTTCAGAAAAAAAATGACGTGGGCTTCGCCGTATTTCTGGAACCAGCCGGATCCAGCAGGCAGCGACGGGCTGCCCCCAACCCCCAGGTGCCTATTTGTACCTGGCCAGACACAAGAATATATGGGAGCCCTTTTTTTTTATTACCGTATATACTCGTGTATAAGCCGACCCGTGTATAAGCCGACCCCCCTACTTTTGCCCCAAAAATCTGGAAAAACCTATTGACTCGTGTATAAGCCGAGGGTGGACCCCAGCACAGGTATACAGCCCCCAGCAGTGTGGTATACAGGTCCCCCCCAGTAGTATACAGGCCTCCCCAGTGGTAGTATACAGCAGCCCCAATGGTAGTATATAGCATCCCCAGCAACCCCAGTGGTAGTATACAGCAGCCGCAGTGGTAGTATATAGCAGCCCCAGCAGCCCCAGTGGTAGTATATAGCAGCCCCAGCAGTAGTATACAGCAGCCCCAGTGGTAGTATATAGCAGCCCCAGTGGTAGTATATAGCAGCCCCAGTGGTAATATATAGCAGCCCCAGTGGTAGTATATAGCAGCCCCAGTGGTAGTATACAGCAGCCCCAGTGGTAGTATACAGGAGCCCCAGCAGCCCCAGTGGTAGTATACAGGAGCCCCAGCAGCCCCAGTGGTATATACAGCAGCCCCAGTGGTATATACAGCAGCCCCAGTGGTATACAGGCCTCAGCAGTATATACAGCAGCCCCAGAGGTTATACAGAACCCCCCAGGGGTTATACAGCACCCCCCAGGGGTTATACAGCACCCCCCAGGGGTTATACAGCGGCCCCCTGGGGGTACCCAGCAGCCCCCTGGGGGTACCAACATACCCCTGGGGGTACCAACAGCCCCCAGGGGGTACCCAGCAGCCCCCTGGGGGTACCAACATCCCCCTGGGGGTACCAACAGCCCCCAGGGGGTACCCAGCAGCCCCCAGGGGGTACCAACAGCCCCCTGGGGGTACCAACAGCCCCCAGGGGGTACCCAGCAGCCCCCTGGGGGTATCAACATCCCCTGGGTTTACCAACAGCCCCCAGGGGGTACCCAGCAGCCCCCTGGGGGTACCAACATCCCCCTGGGGGTACCAACAGCCCCCAGGGGGTACCCAGCAGCCCCCAGGGGGTACCAACAGCCCCCTGGGGGTACCAACAGCCCCCAGGGGGTACCCAGCAGCCCCCTGGGGGTATCAACAGCCCCCAGGGGGTACCAACAGCCCCCACAAGCTGGCACTGTCCCCGCTTGTAAGTGCCCCCCCCCCCGGTGCTTATACATTACCATCCCGGTGTTCTGATCGGCGCCGCTCCTCCGTGCTGCGTCTTCATCCTCCCGCGCTGGCTGCATCCGGGTTCTGAGTTCTCCAGCGGTCGCGCGATGACGTCACATCGCTGCGACAGCCGGAGATCACGGATGGAGCCAGCGCGGGAGGATGAAGAAGCACCGAGGAGCGGCGCCGATCAGAACACCGGGATGGTAATGTATAAGCACTGGGGGGGGGGCCCTTACAAGGGGGGACAGTGCCAGCTTTTGGGGGGGCCATATGCACTGCTTCCCCCTGCCGCTGATTGACAGGGGGATGCAGTGCATATTTAATGAGCGGCCCCACGTGACGGGGCCGCTCATACAGCAGCCCCCCCCGCCTCCTCCAGCCTCCACAGCCCCCACCACACAGCCCCCACCACACGGGTCTACCGTATAGACCCGTGTATAAGCCGAGGGGGGGACTTTTCAGCCCAAATTTTGGGCTGAAAAACTCGGCTTATACACGAGTATATACGGTATTTCATGAATTTCATGAAATAATTAAAAATAAATGCGTGGGGATCCGCGCAATTTCTATGTCTAGCCAGGTACAGCTAAGCAGCTGGGGGCTGGAATCCACAGCGCAGGGAGGCCCAAGCTTTCTGGGCACCCCCCGCTGCAAATTGCAGCCCGCAGCCGCCCAAGAAGATGGTGCGTTCATTGAAGCGCCATCCTCTGATGCTGAACCCCGCTCTTCCAGTGGCCCTGGAGGCGGTGGCTCACTGGGTAATAAAGAGGTTAGGGCCAGCTTTGTATTATCAGCTGGCCCTAAGCCCGAAATTTATGGCGGTCACGCCAATATTAGACATGACCGCCATGAATTTTTATTAAATTGTTTTAAAAAAACACAACACAGAGAAAATTTTTTATTAGAAATAAAAAAAAAAAAGCCATTAAGGACTCCATCTTTATTTAAAAAAATCCTCTTATGTCCAACGTAGTCCAAAACGCGATGTCCTCTCTGCTACATCCCTGTGCATAAATATAGATGTCTATGCACAGGGAGTGAGCAGACTGAGAACAATCTCAGCTCTGCTACATCATCTCTGTGCACAGACATTCATGTCTGTACACAGGGAGAGCAGGCGGGCTCTAGGACCCTGGAGCTGCGGCAGCCCGCAGGACCCGAGCCCGGCACAGAGCAGACAGCCGGACTTGTTACTGTGCGAGTTTCCCTGCGATTACTTGCACAGTAACGAGTCCAATGCAAGTCAATGGCAATCCTAGTTTTGTCAGAGTCTCTGACAAAACTAGGATTGCCATTGATTTGCATTGGACTCGTTACTGTGCGAGTAATCGCTGGGAAACTCGCAGCGTACCGAGTCCTGCGAGTCCCTTACTACTCGCAGAGTAACGAGTCCTAGCGAGTAGACTCGCCCGTCCCTAATTAACAGCTAAAAAAATGCTATTTCAATGTTCCCAATTGTAGATTGTCTTATATTATATCAATCTAAATGTAGGAATACATGTACAGTTTTATGGTTTATTCAGTTTATCAATCCATGTCAAGGTACTTTCTGTCAATGTAATGGTCTTGTACCCGGCAGTTTTAGGCTATGTGACACGTCAGGTCCATGTGTAAAGAACTGTAACATGCACTACAAATATGTGTTCACCAGCTTCAGTCTGTGGCAATCTATCCATGCAGTTATGCAGCCCAAAACATGCAAAAATGCGGCATTTCACAGTACCAGGCAAGTGATTGAGATTTCTACAAGGTCATGGTCATGCTGCTACTGTTGCTTATTTTCCTTTGTAGATATGAACCTACAAAGCATGTCTTCAGATCTGCAGGATGTCGGCTCTTCCATTTTTATTTTTTCATTCTTCTCAGCATTCATGCTGTGTTTATTTGCAGTGTTGTGCTATCACATAGGATGGTATATCAGGGCTGGAGTGTATGTGTGAAGCATTGGGTCGGCGGTCACGCCCCCTGCCATGCCCTCTCCCCATACAGAAATGTGAGGGGGTGTGAATGTAGAATGATCCTGCAGCCCCCAGCATCCACACCCCTGACACACCTTCTACATGAAGCTCTCAGACAGAGATTTGGGTTCCCTGAGGGGGGGCTACAGCAGAGGAGCAGGTATGATTTTATGGAATTATAAGAGATCTATAGATCCGAGAACTGCAGTGTACGGCTCTGCTTCATCTTTTAGGAGGGCAGGAACTGTACTAAAAAGTTTTCTTTCACTGGAGTTCCCCTTTAACCTCTCTCTCATCTGGTATCTTTCCCACCCCCTTTTAAGACTTCAAATCTGCACTTCTAACAACAGACTAGTCTCTAATCTCTCCTTCATTTAGAATCTTCTGGAACATTTGGTTCACTAGTCTAATCTGTTATCCCTCAGATATCTTTTCTTCTCTCTTTACAAGCAATTTTAGGCCATGTGCTCACCTAAGGGTCGTGTATTTTCTAAAATCTGCAAGGGAAAAAGCATGCCAGCAAAGTCAATGATAAAACAGAAGTGTTGTGCCCAGCTTAAGGTTTTTTTCCTTGTAGATTTTGGTGCAGAAAAAAAGCACCATGTTCATTTTTTCTGCGTTTTCCCTGCATTTCTCTCATAGACTATATGATAGAAACACATGTGGAAAAACACACAGCAAAACTCATTAAAGATGCTAAAAAGGCAGCCTTTTTTTCTGAAGCTTTTTTTCCTGCCAGGAGATGCTGATTTGGTGCAGAAAAAATATGCTAGGTTGGCACATAGCCTTGCATTCTACTGAAAATGCCCTTTCTAAACTCTTTCCTTCACTCCCTACATCCAATTAGCTGCTCACGCATGTCACCTCGAAAACAACTCTTGAATTTGACCTTTTATTACCTTAGACCCTACAAAAACTCTAGGCTAGGGTCACACTTAGAAGGCACAATCCGGTAACCACATCCATTACCGGATGAAGTTTTTCACTGTGCCTTCATACTTCTTAAAAGTTGTCAAAATGCAATCCTCATTCCGGATCTGGATGCATTAATGCATCCGGTTTTGGAATGAGGATTTTTGCAATTTTCAAAACCGTATCCGGAACCGGATTTGGTACCGCAAGGTACATTTATGTACCTTGTGGTACCGGATCCGGTTCCCATAGGCGCCCATGTTAACAAAAATGGATCCGGTTTTGCAACCACTCGGAAAAATGCAGCCTGCATGATTTTTACCGCAGGCTGCAAAACCAGATCCGGTAACTGGATTGCCATTTGGCCAATCCGGTTTTTGTATTGCAGCCTATGGGCTGCGGATTCAGATCTGGTTTTGGGCATTTTTAATGCTCAAAACCGGATCAGGATGGAAAAAAAATCTACTAATTTGACCCTAGCCTTTAGCCTTACTGGTGATCTTATTAATTCTTGTCTGGATTATTGCAACTCTCTACTAATCATTCTCCCCCTTGCTATACTCTCCACTTTCTAATCCAACCTGAATGCAGAAGACAGGATCACATTGCTCTCCACCCACTTCACTAATGCCTCTATCCTTTGCCAGTCATTGCACTGGTTGCCCATCTGCTGCAGAGTGCAATATAAACTTATCACTTTCACCAGAAAAGCTCTCCATAGTTCTGCACCGCCCTACATCTTCTCCCTCATCTTTGTCTGTCACCCTATCCATTCCTCATTTTCTACTAATGACCTAAAACTAATATCCTCAATAATATGAAACTCCCACTCCTGTCTCCAAGACTTCTCGCAAGCTGCGTTAATTGGAATCTGGAATGCACTACCAGGAGCAATTTGATTAAGTCTTAATACCCACAGTTTAAAGTGTGTCCTAAAAGCACATTTCTTTAGACTGGCCAATTGCCTCACCTTACTTACCGTATATACGGTAGCTATTCCATTTTTGCCCTTACAAAATTTTACAAATCTGATCCTTTGTAGCATTTGTTTACTCACCCTCCCTGCACTTAACAGCACTTTGTACCTGTGCTTGGTCACATACTTGCTTGAGATCGTTTTATGCAGTGCTATTTGAATACCCTATTTATTATATTGATTACTGTACTATATATGAAAACCACTTTTATGCTTCCCCTACTTCTTTATAGTTTTTAAGCTTGCAATCAGGTGCTTACTCTAAGGGTACCTTCACACGCCACCACAGAGTGCAGCAACCGGTATCCACCGCACGTGCACGCACACGTTTTTAACGGTGGATACCGATCCCTGATGCCGCATATAGACGCTGCCACTGAGTGCTCCACTGAAGGTATCTGTGTTCCCCGGAAGTGCGGACAGCTCCTGCGGCTTCCCTCCTGTGGAGTACCTTCCCTGGTTTACACGCCGCTACCACAAAGGAATATGGGCGTACATATTGCGCGCCGTAAGTTCATAGGCGTGACAGAGTTGTGCATTACGTGATGTTCGTACGGTGATTGGACAATGCAATAGCATCATGATTGGCTAGCCAGCGCAGGAAGGCTGGCTAATACATGACGCTATTGCAAATGTGTAGTGTGACTGGTCAGCTCGTGGAATATGTGCAGGGACAGCCAATGGTTACACAGTAGCCCTGAACCAATGATAGCTGATGGGCCGTGGTAACCATTAGGCTGTGGCACACCCCTGGGCTTTCACTAGGCCCCGCAAATACCATGCCTGTGCCCCGATTACACGCCGCCACCATAGGAAATGTTCCTTCCTGTTTTTGAGCACGGCTCAGAAACGGGTATCCGAAGGAACTGCAGGGGACAGGAAGGAATTTCCTGAATTACACCCCGCCATTTCGTAGTGATTTCATGGCAACAGGAACAATTGTCCCCGATGCCTGGCGGTTTCTTCCTTCCTGTGGCGGCGTGTAAATGTACCATTAAGGTACTTTTACATGCGGCAACTTTTCTAGGAATTTCACTGGCAATTTACTGGTTGCAGTGAAATCATGGAGACATTGTTCCATTTGTACACAGCAACAAGATAGAACAATGTGTCCATGATTTCACTGCAACCGGTGAGTTGCCTGTGAAATTCCTAAAAAAGTTGTCATGTGTAAAGGTACCCTTAAGGGTATCGTCACACCTGGACACTTCGCCGGCGATTTCATAGGCGATGCAGGGGCTCGACAGCGCTGGTGCGTTGCCCCGTGTAAAGGGGTGTTAATGAGGCGAAAATTCGCCTTAGAGTGGTCGCCTGGTTTCGCAGCACTGCTCTGAAACCAGGCGACCACTCTGGGGCAATGTGTACACATTGCCCCATGTAACATGGCGATCGCCTATGTTACAGGCAATGGGAGCCATAGGCTCCCATGTTACAGGATCCCCACTGGGGTTTGCAGACACCCCAATGGCGATGCCACCTGTAACATCGCCGGTGCGTTGCCGGGGGCACGCAACAGCGACGCTGGCAGGGCGCCTAAAATGGGCGCACTCCCGACCGTCGCTGTCAATATCTCCTGCGAGGTGCCACATTGTGATGATGCCCTAAGGGTGCCGTCACACCTGGAGACATCACCGGCGATTTTGCAGGCGACGCAGGGGCGTGGACTGTCAGCGGCTACATCGCTTGCGAGTCGCCCCGCGCTCCGTAAAATCGGCTGAGAGTGGTCGCCTGGTTTCACAGCGCTGCTCTAAAACCAGGCAACCACTCTCAGGCGATGTGTAAGCATCGCCCCGTGTAAAATCGCGATTGGCGATGTTACAGGCTATGGGAGCCACAGGATCCCATGTTACAGGATTGCTGCTGGGGTTTGTAGACACCCAACAGCGATGTCCCCTGAAACATTACCACAGCATCACCAGACATATCGCCGCGTGTAAACACACGACGGTTACGCTGGCGGGGTGCCAAAAACGTTCGCGCTCCCGTGCGTCGCTGGCAAAATCGCCGGCGATGTCTCCAGGTGTGACGGTACCCTAAGGGTACCGTTACACGTCGCAACATTGCATGCAATTTCACTGGCAATTTGCTGGTTGCAGTGAAATCATAAACACATTGTTCCATTTGTACACGGCAACAAAATAGAACAATGTGGCCATGATTTCACTGCAACCAGCAAATTGCCAGTGAAACTGCATGCAATGTTGCAACGTGTAACGGTACCCTTATGGTATCTGTTGAATAACGTATTTACTTTGTAATGTCTTTATTATCAGTAAAAGTACCCTTGGAATTGTAAAGTGCTGCGGAATATATTGACGCTATAGAAAAAAAATTATTATTATGAATATGGGGCCTTTAAGAGGCAACACCATGTGCCGATGGGACTTTAGAATTGTTGTATCGAGATTGTGAATGTACTTTTTGCTGTGAATATGACTTACTTTGTATGTTTTTAGCTTACAGACTCATCGTATAAAGGTACGAAATAGTATTACAGATCGTTATTAAACAGTAAAACTTATCTTGGTCGCAATAAACTATACAGGTTTAACTTTCAAATATGTAATTTATAATGCTACATTAATGCCAAATATTATTTCTGATAAAAAAGGAGACAGTTTACTGCTTCTGGCAGAAATACAGAATGACCTTTATATTATATTTTATTATATTTTACATTCCAGAGTTCATGTCTACAAGTATTAACAGGCAGTTAAAAAATGAGTTTCATGCAAAAGTGCATTTTTATTTATCATAGTGGTGGATTATCATTGGCAGCATGAGTGGTACACTATGTTCTCACCTGCGAGTTTAGTAGTGTGTTGGCATAAATACAGAGCTAGAGCCAAAAAGCGCTGCCAACAGGGATAAAATATTACATCTATTTTACTATTATTTATCACACTTCACCACATTTATTAATGAGCTCAGCGCGCCAGAATATTCAGCTTTGTTCTCAAAGGGGTTCTCCTTTACTTTAAAGGTTAACCTTAATGTGCAATGAAAAAAACGTATTCTCAGCTCCTAAACCATCCCTGTGCTTACACAATCAGTACTGTGTTCCAAGTCAATCTTATGTTATCAATATCTGGAAGGGGTGTCACACAATAGATAGCCACAGCTGATTAGCAATCTCTGAGTGGCTCATACCTTCACATTCCGTCGGAACAGGAAGACGAAAGATGTCACATGATGCCCCTGCCGGATGTTGATGCCATGAAATGATTGGAGGATACAGTGCTAATTAGAACCACAGGTCCAGGAGTTTCTTACACACATCTGGGCCCATTAAGTTAACGTATAAAGTAGTGAACAACCTCTTTAAGACAAATTATGTTTATGTGGATTTTGAGTTATGGACTGTATCAAAGGTCCTGTCCCCAACAGTTAGGCTAAGTGCCTACTGTGCCTATTTTTGTGCTGCAAAACGCAGCACAAATCTATTGCATTTTGCTGTATTTGTGCACATACAAATGCAGCACAATTAAGGAAACACACAAACACTGATAGACACAGAGACAGACAGACACACAATTTCTCACCCTCTGCAGCGATCATGCAGTGGTCCCCAGTGATTTTTTCTCCATGCAGTGGTGGGAGCTGTCTCTATCTATCTGCCAGGACCTTTGCATCATGTGATAGGCTTTGGTTCTGATAAGACAATACCCACAGATCCTACTGCTGGTGCACAGAGGAAGAATCATCTGGGATCACTGTGGAATCGCTGGGGAATGTGAGTATTGGTGCATTTTTGTTTTGGAAATCTCATGAAAAAAGCACAACAAATGGACTGTGGGAATACCAAGCTGTTTGTGGTGTTTTTTTATGGGGGTTAGAATGAAGTCTATGAGAAAAACGCAGTCTAAAAATGGGCAAGTTAATTGCAGGGACATAAAAAAACCGCAGGCGATTTCTGCACCAATAACGCAGCACCCAAAAAACACATGTATGGGCACAGCTTTTGGGACATCACATAGACTTTCATGTTAAAGCTGGTGCTGCATTTTTGGTGCAGAAAAAATACACAGTGAGTACATAGCCTTAGGCTAGGGTCACACATGCCAATCAGTTTTTTTCCACTGGTTTCAATAACAAATCCCTTTTTTATAAGCTGTTTTTTGAGCCTCCTGTGCAGCTATGCATTTTTTGCCCAAAAATACTAGAAAAAAACGGATCCATTTTTTTACTGCACCAAAAAAACGATCAGTTTTCCCATAGGGCCCCATGTTAAAAAAACAGATCCGTTTTTTTACTGCACCCAAAAACGTTGCTTGCAGTGTTTTTTTGGGTCCAGTAAAAAAACAAATAGCTTTTATTAACAATGCAGTCACACTTGATCCGTTTTTAGCATCAGTTTTTGCTTGTATCGAAATAAAACCTACCCAACCAAGGCATTCTCTAGTATGGAGAACCACATGTCCCAGAAGTCTTGAAGACAACTACCCATCAAAAGAATTTGCTGCATGGGAGCACCATGGGGGACTTTTTGTTCTTGGACTTGGCAAACCAGGCTAGATTTGAAATGAACCTCTCTTGACAAAAGAGAAAAATTACAAACTTTTGGACTTAGGCTAGGGTCACACTTGCAGCTGGGCCCTGTGGATCCTGATCTGGTTTTGAGCAGTAAAAGTGCTCAAAACCGGATCAGAAATCGCAGCCCATAGGAGCCCATTATAGTAACCGGATTGCACTACATGCAATCCGGTTACCACTTGCGGAATTACAGCCTGCGGTAAAAATCATGCAGGCTGCAGTTTTCACAGCGGTTTGCAAACTGCAGGAGGCTTGCTATAATGGGCTCCTATAGGAGCCCATGCGGCTGCCGCAAGTCACATGTGAATGCCCGCAGCAGCCGTATGCTTTGTTCATCCCTGCTGCCAAGATTAACCCCTCACATGCCCACCTGAGTGGACAGCATGTCTCTAGGGAGGGTGGTGAATCTTTGTAATGTGTCTGCAATTAAGTTGCCCATTTTTGGGCTGCAGTTTCCCCATAGACTCCATTGGCAATTTCCAAAGTACACTTGTGATGCTTTTTAAAAGCGATTTCTGCAGCATAAATGCACCTGTACTTACCTTTTCTGGCAATTTCATGGTGATCCCCAGTGATCTACAGTGATACCTTCATTCCAGGCACCAGGAGAAGTGACTGCAGGACCTTCAGTGCCCCATGTGACCAGTCATGTGACTCAACATGTCACATGGCTGGCCTCTGATTGGACAAAAACCACAGGGCCTTCAGTCACTTCTCCTGGTGCCTGGAATAAAATTATCACTGATCAACGTGGGCTTGCCGGAGGGTGAGAAAGTCTGTGTGTGTGTCTGTCTGTGTCTGTTTGTCTCTGTGTGTGTCAGTCTGTCTTTGTGTGTGACCTTATTAGTGCTACACAATAGGTTTGTGCAGCTTTGGCTACTTTTGTGTACATACAAACACAGCTCAAAAACGCAGCACAAAAAATACACACAGTGGGCACTTAGCCTAATAATAAAGCTGTGGGTGATGCGTTTTAACTGCAGCAAAAAAAACACAACAGAAATGCACAGTGGCCACATAGCCCTGTGTGCCATTAAACTATAGTATAGTACTGAGCTGGAATGTAGTGGCATACAAAAAGACCACAACACAGACTGAAAATGTCTTCTCCCAGCAGATGTACTGCGCTGCTGGGTATTGTACTAAGCTGACAAGTAGAGGCCAGTCAGACTTCGGTGTGCAGTGTGACACCAGGTCATTGGCACATGGGCAGATCACTGTGTACACCAGAGGTCACATCAGCCACCAGGGATTTGTGTTGGGAGGACACAGAGGGACGCTACAGAGACCATAATCACCGCCTCGGTGGGCATAATATCGGCTGGCTGGACTAGGCTGCTAAAGAGAAGTGCATGCCACTATGGCTAATCAAACTAATTAGCATATGCAGGAATAAAAGATTAAAATGCTAATCTTATGTCTATAAAATCCACTTTTCCTTAACCCTGGGGTTGCTTGAGATGAGCATTTCATGACAAATACAGCTCTGTAAAGAGTTAATAAGGGTAAATCCTGCTGTCAGGTTCCCTTTAATTGTAAATAACTAGGAAGAATTATGCCATGTCTCATTATGTCTACAGGGTCCACAGGTCATTCAGCTTTGACTCAAATATGGACAGACTCTTCTATTAGACTCATCTTGCACTGATCAAGACATACCGAACATTATGTTCATATAAACATTAGTTAAATATTTTTATATTCACAAATGCCACCTATTAAATGTTATTTACTTGAACCCAGACAGTCCTGTAAAATAAGTTTCTTTTATAAATAATATTGAAGGTGTGTTAACAAGTTTTATGACTATTGCAGAACAAAGTCCATGAGCGATATCATTATTATATTTGCCCACTTAGATATTCATGTTCATTATTAAGGATTGCACAAAAGAAACAAACTAGAAAAGTACCTCCAGGCTAACAGAAAACTATATAACTTCATGTTACTAAACAAGTGTAAAATATTGTTTTCTTGAATTTATACATGATGACTTTTATCCAGAAGTTAATAATTCCCAGCTTTCCTCTCTGTGGTTATTTAACATTTTTTTAAATTCATATAAGAGAAAGCACATACCAGACTTGTCTAGGAGAAAAATGACGGAATCTTCAAATGTCAAATTAACAACCTCTCATTAGCCGCATTTGCTTTATTTGGCAAATCCGAATATTACAAATCATGACAAATCCAATAAACTATTCATACACATGCTCACTGCCATTCACTTACAAGATAGTTAAATCCAAAATGTGTATTTTGGAGGTTTGTGAAATATTACACACCACATTTTTTTAATTTTAAGTGCCTCATGTTTAAGCTGTAAATTAAAAAAAACTGATCCAGGTAATGATGCAAACTGATGCGATTTTAAAGGGAACATGTCAGATGGTTTATGCTCCCCCAGCTATCACTTTCTGTACCTGCAGCTTTATAATACCAGTATAATCATCCCTGTTTGAGTTGATAGTGTAAAGTAAAAGGTGAAAGAAAAGCATTTATACACTTACATTTCAGTCTACACCGTGGAGGAGGGAGACTGTCTGGCAGGATAATAGTTAACTCACTATTAACTTGCATGGCTAAAGGACCTGTGTGATGTAACGATCATGTCAGTATAGTGGGCGGAGCTAAGAAAGCAAACTCATATTATATTATAGGGACTTAGCTCCACCTATTGTAGTCACATGGTTATGACATCACATCAGGTCTCACAACATGTTCTAACATAAGGCTGAAAAGTTAACTATTAACCTGCCAAACAGTCTCCGTCCTCCAAGCTGGGGACTGACTGCCTCATTACATAAGGAAATGTAAGTGTATAAATGCTTTTCTTTCACCTTTCACATTACACCATGAGCTCAGACAGGGATGATTAGAATAGTATTATAAAGCTGCAGCTGCAGATAGTGATAGCTGGGGAGACATAAACTAGGTGACAGGTTCCCTTTAAGTAGACAGATCTGTTTGGTTCTCTTTTAACATATGCAATGCATACAGTTTTTTTCTTAATGGATCTTTAAAAAAAAAAAAAAATGACAAATAGGGGGAGTGCTAGGAGATCATGTGACTTGTTTTTGGGTGCAAAAAGAAAGTGAAAGAATAATGCAAAGTATGAAAATAAATTTGTATCCAAAAATTAGATAACATGCAGCTTGAGTGCAAGTGTTATTGTAATAGTATATGTAATGTTCAGAGTACATCAATTCAGACCTTCAGGTTTAGGAGGTGACAACAATTTATCTAATTTTTGTATTGTGGAGTCATGCCCTGTCTGTCTACTCCTTCCAGTTATTTTAGGTGTTTTTAATCATCATTCTCTATTAGCAGGTCCTTATCCAACCTATATTGAAGAGGTCCCTCTTGACACAAAGAGATGAATTTGACTAGGTTAGGACCCAGTTGAGGGGTACACCTTGTTGTGATAACTGGGTTCAAGTAAAATTGTCCATTTTTATTTGCTAAGTATATCATTTAAAAAAAAGTATTTATTTTTCTGGGCAATAATGCATGTTCATATTCCCTTGTTCACTGTTTGAATCCTTCAGTCTATTTTCCTTCCTTCCTTGAGTGCAACTATTATTGTGAAAGTATATGTTATGTTCGGTGTGCACCAGTTCAGACCTTCAGGTGTAGGAAGTGCCAGCAACTTATCAAATTTTTGTATTGTGGAGTCATGCCCTTTGTCCAGGGGCTGTCAGGCCCAGGTGACAGGGCAGGCCAGTGGTTAAGCAGCAGTTTTGGGGCCGCCAGGCCATCTGTCATATTGGTCTGGGAGGCCGCTCTGCCCCTGAAGCTCACTGCTCATGGGCCACTGCTGTGTGCTTGCCCCCAGGCCAAAATTTGCCAGCCAGCCCATGCCTTCGTCTGTGCACTCCTTCCTGTAATTTCAAGTGTTTTTTAATTCTCATCCTCTGCTAGCAGGCTATTATTCATCCCATATATAAGAGGTAAATTTATATAAAGACATGAAGAGAGGCATTGACTAGGTTAGGACCCAGTTGGAAGATAAACCTTGGCGTCTTAACTGGGCACAAGTAAAATGGCCATTTTTTTTCTGCTAAGTATCTCAACTTTTCACTAAAAAGTGTTTCCATGTATTTTCTGGGGAGTAATGCATGTTCACTTTCCCTTGTTCACTGTTTACATTCTTCAGTCTTTTGCCCCCTAGCCTGAGTGCAACTATTATTGCGATAATAAATTTGTATCCATCTTCCGTAAACTGCAATGTTACAAAAATGGATCCATTTTCCATCTGCTTATCTGATTGATAAAAAAATGGCATTTTTTGCATTCTGTAAAAAAAAAAGTATTGAATTGGATATGTGTACCAATATATTCCAAATTGACAGTTTTCCCATTATATACTGTGCAAGTACAAACACATCTGTTTAAATACGTTGTTTTACAGTACAATCTGAGACATCTAATATATCACAAAAACATGGTGCGATACCTTTTCCTGAACGCTCTGCAATAGCGCATATCCGGTCCTTGTGAGTGAAGCCGTCGGCTGCGCTAAGCTTCAGGTAACCATAAAGATGCATAAGCCTGCTGCTTACATGTCGTTAACGCTATGCGCTCAGCCTGCCAGAATCTAAGTTTTAAGCGAATTCGGCAGGCTGAGGGCTGATGCAGGTCAGGCCCTAGCCTAACCCTTTTGTTGCTGGAGAAATATGAATCATTTTAACTGTTTACACACAATCTGTTTTCACTTTCCTGACCAGGCCAATTTTTTCAATTCTGACCATTTTCAATTCAGAAGTAATAACTTCGAAACTCTTCAATATATCCCAGTGATTCTAAGATTGTTTTTTCGTGACACACATTACTTCATTAATATGGTATATACTGGTTGATATAATTTGTGTTTATTTATGAAAATTCAAAAAAATTACAAAAAATTCAAAGTTCAGCAATTTTCAATATTTATGCCCTTGTACTAGCTGATTACACCACACAAAATACTTAATAAATAACATTTCCCACATGTCTACTTTACATCAGCACCATTTTTGAAACCTAATTTTTTGTTAGGAAGTTAGAAGAGTTCAAAGTTTGTCATCAATTTCTAATATTCCCAATAAAAAATATTCAAAATCAATATTTTTAGGTATCACATCACATTTGAAGTGATTTTGAAAGGCCTATGTGACAGAAAATAATCAAAAAAGTCACCATTTTTAAAACTTCACCTCTCAAAGTGCTCAAAACCACATTCAAGAAGTTTATTAACATTTTAGGTGCATCACAAGAATTAAAGCAATGTGGGAGTAAAAAATGAAAAATGTACTTTTCCCCACAAAAATGTTACTTTAGTCCCCCATATTTGTCATTTTCAGAAGAGTAAGGCCGATTTCACACTGGCATTTGACAGCTTTGCGCAGTGATGCGTAGAAGTGTGTGCCTCTATGCATCCACTGTGCATCCCTATGTTTAACATGGGGACTCACAGTGGATGCATTTGCCTTCGGATGTATGTGTTCGCATACGATCTCGCTTTTTCCCAGGCAGTGAAAAACACGATTTGTTGCATTTTTTTTCTCTCTCTCTCTTCCTCTCTCTCTTTCTCTTCCTCTCTCTTGCTCTCTCTCTCTCTTCCCGAAACGATTTAGGCCAGGGTCACACATGGCATCCATTTTTGCCTTGGATCCGTTTTTGGGATCATTTTTGTCAAATTTTTTTTCTAAGTCCAAAAACGCACATCCATTAACAGATGGTGCACTTAGGTGTAGACACTAATTTAGGCTGGTTTCACACTGCAGTTTTTTCCCTGATCAGGTTCCATCTAGTTTGTGTGCCGAAACCAGGAGTGTCTCCAAAACTCAGAACAGGTGTCAATCTTTCAATTATAGTTTTTCTCTGCAAGTTCCTCTCCTGGTTTTGGCACACAAACAGGATGGAACCTGATCAGGCAAAAAACTGCAGTGTGAAACCAGCTAAAACAATGCCTTTTTAATGACATATTTTAGGAGCTACGGTAGAATTTTTCCACATTTCTGCCAACAGAGTCATGTGAGTGCTTGTTTTTCGCATGATGAGCTGATGGGTTATTTTGTGAACTATTTTCAGGCACATAATGTTTTCTTATCGCTTTCTACTTCGAGTTTTGGGGGAGGCAGCATGAAAATGAATCAGATTCAGGAATAGTTTTTTCGTTTTTTTTTATATTGCCCACTGTATGTTAAAGTTGATAAGATTCTTCATGTCAGTAGGATATTAGCAATACCACATTTATATGATTGTTTTCATGTTTTGCTGCTTTTAAACAATAAAAACTGTTTTAAGAAAAATAGAATTGATTTTGAATTGTTCTCTTCTAAGCTATAGCTTTTTTATTTTTCCACTGATAGAGTGGAGGCTTATTTTTTCTGGGATAAGATTATGTTTACGGTGATACCAAATATGTGTACTTTAATAATAAACTTTATCTTTGTTTTAACATAAATATATGTATTTATTGGTATAATTATTTTTTTTTGTTCAATATTTTGTGATTTATTTTAAAAACTATTTTTACAATTTTCTTTACACTTTTTTTTTACTTTGTTTCTATATGGGACTTGAACTTTTATGACTTTTGATCACTGATGTAATGCATTGCAATACATATACATTGCAAAACATCACACCTGTCATTGTGACACTGGCAGATTACCTTTTAGACCATGCTCTTGGCATGGTCTAGCAGACCACCGTAGCTGGCAGACCCAAAGGTAATCATTTGACCTTGGGTTGCCATGACAACGAGTGGGGCCCAGTAATCATGCTGCAGGGGTCTTGAAAGAGGGAGTGTAATGCCTCCCATCCTCGTAAAAGCTGCGATTGCAATTGATTGCGGTATTTAAAGCGCTGTGAAATGAATGGCACTATGTAAGTGAATAAATATTCTTATATTAATATTATTAATATTTAGTTGGTTGAACAGAAAGGGGCAGAACGGCCACCATGACTGGCTGTGATAGCTGGAGCTTGGCTATAACTTACCTTGATGTGGCGATCATGTTGACACAACTTCAATGTCCACATGATCGCCATGTCATAAGTTTACGTCATTTTGTGGAACCCCTCCTCAACCATGACGTAAATTTACGTCAAATGTCATAAATAGGTTAAAAGTCTAAATCCTTTTTAATCAAATACAACATTTTTAATGACCTATGCCATTGATGTGCTGACAGAAATAGAATTTAATTTGATAAACTGAAAATTATTATTTTCTGCCAAATATGCTTTGCAGACTTTTAACCTTTAAAAGTAACAGCTTTCTCTCTTGATCTACAGATATTTGGAATCTGCTTCTACAAACTCAATCTGGTGACATTCAAGCATCTTGTCTCATTCTCAGGATCGTGAATTGGCATTTCTAAAAAAGAATCATAATTAGTACTGAGCAAACTTCATCTTTACACCCTGGAACAGATGGAAAATTTGTGAACACTTCAGCTCTACCCTTTTTCTCTTGCATAGTATCTACTGACTTTTTCACGAATAAACCAAATACTTAAATAAACTTGGTTATGCTTATTTAAAACTGTGAATATTACAAAAAGGCAATATAATGTACTAGTGCATATCAATGAATTGCAATATCATAAAAAAGTTACTGTAATTTATTTCAGTAATTCAATATATAAAGTGAAACACATATTATATAGAGTCATTACATACAGAGGGATCTATTTCTGTTAATGTTATTTATGTTAATGTTGATGATTATGGCTTATAGCCAACGAAAACCCAAAGGTCATTACTCCAGAAAATTAGGGTAGGGAGGATGAAGGGTTGAAAATTGCGCTGCTGTATTCCACAAGGCATCAAAGGGTGAATATAATATTGATTTATTAGTCAACGAGTTTCAGGGCTCCCAGAAATGCTTTGAAACATGGCAATATTATATTGATTTTTGATGATATTCTAATTCTTTGAGATGCACTAGTATCTTTACCTGTGTCATGATGACTCCTCATTAATGTCCATAGAACTTAACAACTTTCACACTCCCTTACAAATGAATGGAGACAGCCTTGAATCTGTGACCATCTCTTTACTCATAGACAGTGTGCAGTGCAATATGACATAAATGTGGAAGATGGAATATACCTTTAATCTCATCTATATGGTAAGTAGCAAGTGAAAAGATCTATGAGTGGCCTTATAAGTATCATAATATAAAGCAAAGGTTAGGAAGTTCACCACGAGTTTACTTTGCATGCCGACACCTGTGATATGTCTGCATCCTTATCTAGTATTATCCTTTTATAACACTGACTTGATACGCTTCCCGGGTAAAGGAAGTGAAGATTTTTGTAGAAATATACAGTATATGCCGTAAAGAGTGGTATTTCTACTAATCTGGGGGAATGTTGGGGCTTCAAGAGATTTTCACAGAAAACACCTGCATGAATATAGTGGGGTTTAGACATTATCATGATCATGTAAAGTTTTATAACGTGAGATATATGCATCCAACAATTTACAAAATGTAATAAGGATGGCTCAGGACCAATTCACCATCTGCTTTTATGAGAGAGAATGTAAGGAGATTTGGATGATTCAAAGAAGAAACACTCTGCAAGGAATAGGAGGAGAACTAAGCACACTAACATTTATAGGATGATTTATTCAATCAGACAACTCCCTTGACATTCAAAAGCCCAGAATGCACATCTGCTGGGAAAAAAAGAAAACCGTTTTCTGTTCCGTTACTATGTTCCATTGGAAACAATAAAAAGCTTAACATGAAATCTAAAATGTGCCTGATTCATAGCAGGGACGTCGGATTTTGGGCGGATAGGTATAGATTACAATACCACAAAAGGTATAATAAAGCATAAGATGCTACAGCCCATATATCTAACGTCAGACAACATCAACAAGGCATAAGCCAAAAGTAATGTGAACACGGAGGTAATGGCTTTAATATATTACGGGAGAGGGAAAATCAGTGCAGACCTAATACATCCAGTGATGGAACTGAAAACCAATGCACACAGCGATATCACAGTACAGAGAACTGGAACAGGATTTCACCTATGCAAACAAAAACATCATTTGCATCCTTAATCAGTATATCATATTAATAATGACAATTATCATATCAAATACTGATCAAAAACTTCTACTATACACTAAAGGGGGGAGAAATAGCGCAAAATAGGGTCTTAACTGTGTGGTAAATGGTCATGTGTGTTGTGCTTACCTTTTTAGGTTGTGCCTATTGTCTGGAGGCAGCGCACAAAAAAATCCCTTTCTTTTATTTTGGAGATCATCACTGATCAAAAACGAAATATTCAAAAATAAAAACTGATATTAACCAATCCAGAAGATGAAATCACGACGGGGCCAAGTGGATATAACAGATAACTATTGTTAGAAGATGCAAATAATAACCCTGGATCAGAACAAGAACCCTTTGGTGATTTATTCTCCTGAATTTGTTACTATTACACCATATGTATCTTTGTATATATTATTTTTAATCACTATTTGATGTCACAGTACCCCATGTCTCCCCGGCCGTGAAACAAGTGGAAAGTGTGGCGTCCGCATCCCCAATTTACACACAAGGCACCACCATGTACCGCAGCAGGTATTCCTAACAATATACATAACATATAGCACAGTGCAACCTAATCTCCTGTTTCACCTTAGGAAGATGTTTTACATTTATTATAAGTCTCTACATTGATAACAGATGGACAAAACAGAAAGGGGAAAGAGAGAATTGAACTTGGGAGAATGTTCTTTCTCAGACTAATAGGAGTTGAACTTGCGCTAGCATGCGCCTCCTTAGCTGGTAAGTGAAGACCAGTTATTTTGAGAGCAATAAAGTTGTTGTTTCACATCTGTTATGTTTGTGTTAAGTTCCATGGAGCTGTGTAAGATGACTTAGTGTTGACATTTACCGTTTGCTCCCTACTTGCAATGTACCAGTATGAATGAGGAACTGTAAACGGTGCCACTCAAACATGTCACATTAATCTCCTAATGACTTCAGCAATAGTGGAAGTCTAGTGTGAGATATTTCTTTCATAAACGTTTAAACAGGAAGCTCTCACAAATGGTGCTGTGCTATCACAAAGTCTTGGCAAACTATAGGATAGGTCCATCTTTGCCAGCCATTTTTAAAATCAATGTAACTTTTAAAGGGGCTTTATGCCTTGAAATGTGTTGTTATTTGAGATAAATGAATTTGATATCCATTAATACCACTGAACTTTGTATAGTCAATATACAAAAAGGAAAACTCCAGTCCAGTATTTATATTTACAGATTTTCCATTATTGGCAAATGACCCAACTAATATAACTCAGCATTTACACTACATTCACAATTGGCTGTTGTTTCCACTACACCAAACGATGAGCAAAACTCCACCCAGAATTCTTCTGCATAAACTGGCATGAGATATTGGCCTGTTTATTATCGTTTCTACATCCTCTCTGTTTTATTATTTTAGTCTTTCATTCACTTAATTGAACACTATACTTCCTATGTGTCTCCATGTTTGCAGACTACAAAATATGCTTTAAGGTACCTTTACACGCCGCTACTGGCGGGTGGATACAACCAGCTACAGGCTACAAATATAGCTTGTAGCGGCAAAATACCCCGTAGTAGCGGCGTGTAAAGGCGGTAGGAGGCACCCGGCCACAGATACATCTGTTTCCGAGCACTGCCCGGAAACAGGTGGCTACACAGGCGATTGTAGCGAGCTGTATCGGCGTGTAAAGAAGCAACAGAAGGGATGTGTCGACACCAGGCAATGTAGCTGGTATGTAGCTGGGGCGTGACTCAGGCTCCGGGTTACCGCGCCCCATCAGCGATCATTGGTGGAAGATACTGCGTACCGATTGGCTCTTCCTGCACACTCCGCCATGTCACAAGCGCTTATTCCGTGCCACAGTCCGATCACTACTACGTCAGGTGTTCACCATCCGCCCTTTGCGTCGTGCCCAATCAGAACTCTGTTGTGTTAGCCAATGGTTGTGGTTTGGGTGCGGCGTGATGGACTGTGGCACGCCTATATGTTTTCTCTGCTGTCTTTGTTCCGCCCAGAGTACCCTGTGGTGGCGGCGTCTGAAGATGGTACGCTAAGCTACAGATGGCTACTTGTGGCACCCAGCGGTGTATCCGGGGATAGATGTCACATAGCGTAGCGTAGCTTGTGGCGGCGTGTAAAGATGGTGCGTTGACCGTTTGTAACCGTTTGTGCGTGCTCGTGCACGTGAAGTAGCTGGTTGTATCCACCCGCCAGTAGCGGCGTGTAAAGGTACCTTTAAGGTTTAATCCGAAAAAACGAAAATGCAATATGCTTTGGTTAATATTTTACTATTTCACCATCAAATTATGGTTTAAAGGCTTATGCTCAAATTGTGTCATGAACAGCTCACAGGCCTGCAGTCCTCTGGTTGCTTGCAGGTAGTCACTCCTTCTTGCGTGATTGTTCTGAGCTGGAGCAATATGTCAGTGTTGGTTACTTTCTCTTGCTAGCACCTACACTGGAGGTGTGCTCGTCATTTCTTAATGTTAGTGTTTGGTTACTGTCACGTGTGCACTGTTTCTAGTCATCTGCCAGCTCAAAAATGGCTTCCACTAACAGGCTTTTGGCGCCAGCTGCTCGTTTTTCCAGTGCCCAAGGGTTGTCCTGACCTTAATCCTTTTAACCCCTATACAGCAAACTGGACTTACATAGGGCAAGGGTCCACACAGTCAGTTGCTGTTTGGTGGTGCAAGCTGGTAAGATGAATAATCAGGTAACCGGGTCAGAATCAGGTGTTCACGACAGGAAAAAATTTGTAACGTAAAGCAATAGTTAGAAATTAAGCCGAGGTGAAATAACTGGAGTAATCAGAACAACCGGGTCAGAGCTTGGCAGTATTCAGTAGGACAGCAATAGTATTAACTAGAAGTGGAGGCTGCCTCTCTGGGGTTTAAATAGTTCAGCCCCACCCAGTGCTGACAGGAGACCAAAACCAAAGCAAAAGATTAACCCGGTAGCTACCAGACAGGACAGAACCACATGTCCCTGGATTAAAATAGGATTGATTCTGTAAGCATCACCTGCAACAACAATGTGGTCCGCACAGCGGCCAAAGCAGAAGCTGACGCAGATGCTACATCTACACTACTATCAGAATACAGAGGTAAGGCTATGTGCACACTGGTGGGCGGGTTTTCGGCGGCGGCGGCTGGGCGGACCTGCCAGGAAGCTCCGGAGCCGTCCACCGGCATCCTGGCGGGTATGTGCGGCGGGTGACGGGCGGGTGCCGGGCGGGTGGCCAGCGGGTCAGCGCCGGCGGTGTTGCGGCGGCTGGAAGCAGTACATGATTCTGCTTGCAGCCGCTGCAGAACCGGCCGGTTTATAGAACATGCTCATTCTTTGCTAACCCGCTGGGAACACAGCGGGTTAGCAACGGATGAGCATGTGTAAACCGCCGGTGTGTGGACACCGGGTGTCGGTTTACATAGGTTTTAAAGTTAATCCAAACGCTGGTTTGGATTAACATAAATTTACATGAAATTTATGTAAACCGACCGGCGGTTTACACATCTAAACCGACCCTAACCCGGCCAGTGTGCACATACCCTTACAGTGCCTTAAAATCAACTTGACAGGTGTTGAGAGAGGCTGAAAAGAGATGTAATGTTAGGAGTTACCGCCAGTCCTGGAATAGAATCGCTGTGCACACTCTGTCCACCTCTGGTGGTCAAGTTCACTGGAAACAACTTTTACACTATGTAAGGTAAAAGCTCTCATTGCAGGAGAATGACAGCAAATATATAAAGAAAGTCAGTTGCAGACTTACTTATTTTCATGCTGTAATCTAATAAAATGTCCTTCAGACACATATTTTCTCACACATAAATGTTATATCGTTTAACAAAAAGTTTATATTCTGTTTTTATCGGTTTTTAATTGATTTTGGTTATTCCTATCAAGCATAATCATACATTATGATTAGGTGTGTCTACTTGATTAAACATTGCTTCAAAAACTGGCACAATCTTGTCCTCATATATTAAAATTTTATGCCCAGGATCGGGATGAGGGGTAGGCGGGGTAGTCACCCGCATAGGGTGCTATCTCCTAGACCCCCAAGGAGGTCACACTTTAAAAAAAATGACATTGCTAAATGCCTCTTGTCGCACGTGGCCATACTCTAGCTGCAGGCATTCAGCACAGTGATGGCCACTGTGCAGGCACACAGGTGAGCAGTATCAGTGACTGGGCTGGCTGAAGTGAACATTATACTGGGGGCAAGCTGTGGGAACATTATACTGGGGCCTGGCTGAGGTGAACATTATACTGGGGGCTAGCTGTGGGGGATATAATACTGGGGGTTGGCTGTGGGGGACAATATACTGGCACCTGGCTGAAGTGAACAGTACACTGGGGGCTAGCTGTGGAGGACATTATATTTGGGATTAGCTGTGAGGGTCTATTACACTAGGGGCTGGCTGTGAGGGACATTATACTGGGGGCTGTTGAGAACATTACACTGGGTGGATGACTCACTGTAGAGCCCGTGACGGCTGGTCCGAACCCGTATGCGTGAGAGCAGAGAGAACAGAAGGGCCCGAGAGGTACACTGAGGGAAGTGATGCAGAGGAACTGCCCCACTGTAGTAAGAGCCCCAGCTGGTGACTGTTGCGTGGACCCAGTCCACAGCTTGTGTACAAAGAACTGTGCTTGTGAACCACTGTGAACTGTGTGTTGTGTAACTAGGAAAGTAAAATACCGGGCCAACTCAAGAACCGTGTGTGTGACTTATTGAGACAGTAACTGCAGCTGCTCGCCTGCGGAGACATACTTTGCTACCTGCGTCTGCTGGCTGGAGGAGCTGCATGAGGAAAGAGAAGTGCAGCACCCTGGACACGCAGGACCTTTCCCTTTGCTCTGGGATGTTAAGCCCTACCCGTGTAGGCTTAACATCCCGACTGCCGGCACCACCACTCGGCAGGCCCCACGGCAGGGTGGCGTCACGTTGGCCACAACCCACGGGTGGCGTCACGAATAACACCCCATAATAACTTTATTAACTTTTCCCTCTTTTATTGCTGCACCTGGGGCCACGGAGCCTGGCCACACCACCATGGCACCCCAGAGACAGTACGGTCTGGCTCCAAGTACCCCGGTCCTTGCGGGTGCGACAACCTGGCATCACGAACAGGATAAACCGCCCGGTAAAACCTGGCCTTGTGTGCCTGAAACAATATGTGTGCTAGGCCTCAATAATGGCGGCCCAAAAGGACTAGTGCCATGTGCTGGCTACGGGGTGTGCCAGGGCCCTTCATCATGGGCCTGGCCAGCACAGAGCAGGAAAAGAAGACCCTGTCCCTGCCATCCTTTGCTGTGGAAGTGGGCAGCTCCAGCAGTGATGAAACTCCGCCTAGGGGTGAGTCGGCCGACAAAGGAGAGGTTCGGCGATGCCCACGAAGGGATGGGAGAGAAGGAGACGACTGTGCCACAAAAAAAGGAGCATGCACTGAGACCCCGATGCATGGTAGTTGCCCGGAGGGAGCCCGAGACGGCCTGGTTATGGAGGGGAGAAGTGCAAGGAGAGGAGCCTCGTGTTTCCCGGAGGCTGGCCAGCAGCAGACTGAGGCCATGAAGGAGTTGGGACGCCGGATGTAGTGGGCCCACGTGCAAGAAGCTGAGTCGGAGCATGGCTCCAGGGCGGGTGCCCTCGTCCTAAGAGGCCAAACCAGCCCCGAAAGTTCCGGTCAGGGGAACAGTGACAATCCCTGGGGGAATATGGACAGTGGGAATCCAGGCCTGCCAGCACCCTCGATCCCTGCCCCACCGACTTAGGAGGTCCAGGGATGAGATGATGGGCTTCCCCGGGGAGGAAGGAGCTGGAAAGGGGTGTGTGGAGATCCTCACCCGGGAGGAGTTTCAGAGGCGGTGTATTGCCAGATGGCAAGCCGAGAAGGCCGAGAGACAGGTCCAGGAGCACGAGACGGTGACTAGAACCATAGAGGCCAAGGCCGCGGCGTAGATGGATCCATCAGTCCGGAGGGCTCCGCGCCGTGAGGGAGTCATCGTCGCCTTCAAAGAAAAAAGAGGTTTTGGGTTTGTCCGGGAGCCTGGAGTAGAACATGAGACTTTTATAACCCGGACAGACGTAGAGTCTCACCTGCCCCTGGGACACCTGGGCAGGAATCTGCAGAAAGGGGACAGAGTGACTTTTGTCCGATGTGAGGGAGAGCGAGGTCCCTATGGAATCCGGGTTAAGCGGCTGCCCCGAGAAACTGAACTGACAGCTGTAAACCGTGGGAGGCAGGAGAGAGTCTTGGCAGCTGAGCTCCATCCAGAGACAATTAAAGCTGCACCTGCCCCAGCAAGCGCGTCAGTGTGCCGACAGGAGACTCAGACAGTTTTAATAGGTTGACTAGAGTATTCTGCACCATCCTTCCATGTGACCTGTGCCCAGCAGCAGGTACTCCCCTGGAAGGACAAGAAAAAGGAGAAGATGAAGTAAGCCCCGGATAGGCTACTAGTACTGTAAGCGTGAGTGATATCTTTCCTTGTTGTCCCCATCTCTTTCCTGTATGAATATGTTCTATTTCCCCTTGTTGCTCATGGACATTGATCAATGAACTATGCTTGTGAGGCGCCCCCAGGCCATGGAGTACTCAGGGCCGAGCCGGTGCTGTCTCTCTGGGATCATGGTAGTTGTGACCCGGTCCCGTGGCTTGAGCTCAGTCCAAAAAGGGGTTATATACAGGGGATTTGTCGTGACGACACCTGGGGTATGTGGTCAGTAAGACCACCGCTGCCCTTTCCTGCTGGGAACGGTGACTTAGGGCAGCATAGATTGTAAGCTCTCCTCGGGTAGGGCTGAGAGTCCACAATGCAGGTGTAGTAGTGGTGGAGGGGTTTGGTGAGGGATTGTGCTTTGTACAGTTCATTTACTTTGCTGCTGCAGCTTCTCCAGCCAGCGTGTGGAAATAGCAGTGGTGCTGAAAGGAAGCAGTCTCAGGCAGTGGTGAGCTCACCGGGTACTTAACTGGTGACTTTTCAAACAGTTCACAAGGTACACAGTCACTGTTTTGGGTAGCTGGCCGGGTAGTCACCAGAGGATGCAATGTCTCTGAGGTCCTCCACGATATTCCTTCTTTAGTCACTCTCTGTCCTTTCTCTACCTGCACTTTTACTTGTAGGCTCCTGCTGCTGCTTGAAGCTAAGCGGCTTGCCCTCTCTCTTCTGTGTGTGCCGTATGGCAGACAGCTCGAGTGCTTCACTTTCTCTACCCTGCTCCCGGGCGTCAGTGTTGCTGAACTCTATGCGCTGCTTTGCCTCCTTGACACTGTGTGGCTGGGAAATCTGGAATTCCCCACCATCCGGAATTTACTGCCGGGATATGTGACCTTGCACAGTCTTGGTGTCCGTTCTCTGCGCTTTCCTCTAAGGCGAGCACGACGCTCCTCGTCTCCCCCAGGCTTTCCTCTCCTTCCTCCTCAGACTCACTCCATGGCTGTTCTGTTCTCACTCCCTTCATCCTGCTTCTTCCACTACCCCTAAGCTCCTCCCACCGGGGGCTCGGTTTCACACGCAAACAGGTTAACCCTTTAGTCCCCCTATTCTAGGTGTGTGAATGCAGGGATGAGGGCCTCAGATTAACATCACATCCTCTGGTCACTGAGGATACAACACACACTGATCTGGGTGCAGTACCCCTTCTGTGGCGCACTGACCAGTGGGGCGCCACACATGATCAGAACTTTATTTGTAAATAGTTTGTGTACCCCGTGTACACCCTATTGGTTTTAATACTGATTTTATAAATTATTTATAATGTAAGTGAACTTGAGTACTGCTTGAACATGTTGCACTTGAACTGTGAGCGCTTAAGACCGCACCGTTAAAAACCCACTGGCGCAGCCGATGAATCGGTCAGTGTGAGCCCCTGTTGCTGCACCCAGGGTGATTAAAGAGTGTTTTTCTTGTGGTGGGTTCCCGAAGACCATCGATTGCGATGTGCGCTGGACTCTTGGACTGTGACTATTTAAATTTTGCACTTTTATAACTTTTACTAATTTTTCATATAGCCATTAGGAGGTTTTTGATAAGCAACGTTTAAGCTATGTACCTCCCAGAAGGGAAGAAAAATAATCTTATACTGTTACTGTTTGGTTTGATGCATAAAAATTGAGTTGTGTCACCTGTACTGGGTGCTGGCCCAAGGACGTGCCAGGCTTTGCTCTGGGAGAATGTGGTGCACTTGCGACCTGGCGGCCCCAGGGTGAACTGCAGCAGGACAGGTAAGACGGTCAGCTCACAAAAACACCCACACACACACTCTGACCCTGAGCCCAAGACGCTTTATGCCAGGCGAGGGGTGGCGGGAGTAGCTACCTGTGGGTGGGAAGTAGAGGGAAGCCGGAAAAAGGGGTGGAGGAACTAGACTCCAGAAAGGACCTAGGAACACTAAGTTGGTCGAGAAGATCAATAGCTTCCCATGAGAGAGGAGTAGACAGAGAGATTCCCTAGAAGATGGAGGAGAAAGGAAGCCTACCCAAGCCAAGACACCCTTCAGCTGAGTACTGACTAACAGAGACTGAGGACAACGAGGCTCTGCAGTCTGCACCATTGATGGCCAGCCAGGAGCCCAAAAAGCTGAGAACCATGGACGGTAAAAGGAGCCAGGTGAGTCCGACTAACCCGGGTCACTGGTGGCTGGGCCAGAGAAACCAGAGTGCCGGCTCTAGATGTAGCTTTATTGCCCTAACCATGAGACACCCAGAGGGTGCAGGAACTCCAAGTCCTCGAAACATAACAACCAGTATGGAGTAGGACAAAGCCATTGGACTAGGGCTAGTGACCCAGAGTGTGGGATGACTCACTGTAGAGCCCGTAACGGCTGGACCGAACCGGTATGCGTGAGAGCAGCGAGAACAGAAGGGCCCGAGAGGTACACTGATGGGAGTGACGCAGAGGAACCATCCCCACTGCAGTAAGAGCCCCAGTTGGTGACTGTTGCATGGACCCGGTCCACATCTTGTGTACAAAGAACTGTGCTTGTGAACCACTGTGAACTGTGTGTTGAGTAACGAGGAAAGTAAAATACCGGGCCAATTCAAGAACTGTGTGTGTGACTTATTGAGACAGTAACTGCAGTGGCTCGCCTGAGGAGCCATACTTTGCTCCCTGCGTGTGCTGGTTAGAGGAACAGCATGAGGAAAGAGAAGTGCAGCACCCTGGGAGCGCAGGACCTCTCCCTCTGCCCGGGGACCCAGCCCTACCCTGGAGGGCTTAACATCCCAGCTGCAACCACCACCACCGTCCCCGGCAGGCCCCACGGGCAGCGTGGCCACATTGGCCACGACCCACAGGTGGTGTCACGAATAACATCCCATAAAAACGTTATTAACTTTTCCCTCTTTTTATTGCTGCACCCGGGGCCACAGAGCCTGGCCACACCACCATGGCACTCCAGAGACAGCACGGTCCGGCTCCGGGTACCCCAATCCCTGCGGGTGTGACAGAAGCATTATGCTGGGGTTTCCTGTGTGAACATTATATTAGAGGCTATCTGTGTGGGACATTATACTGTGAGTTGGCTGTATGGGACTGGTTGTGGGGGACATTATGGGGCAGGCTATGAGGGAGATTATACTTGGGGCTGGCTGTGGGAACATTATACTGTGGCTGTGGAGAACATTATAGAGGGGGGAGGGGGTTGGCTGTAGGAACATTATACTGGGGGCTGGCTGTGGGAACATTATACTGGGCGTCAACTGTAAGAACATTATACTGGGCCTTACTGTAGGAACAGTATACTGGGGGCTGATGTGGGGGACATTATACTGTGAGCTGGCTGTAGGGGACATTATAATGGGGGCTGACTGTGGGAGACATTAGGGTGCAGGCTATCAGGGATATTATACTGGGGTCTGACTGTGAGATCATTATACTGAAGCTGGCTTTTGGGGACATTATCCTTGGAGCTGGCCGTGGGTAACACAATACTGATGCAGGCTGTGGGCAAAATTATACTGGGGGCTGGCTATGAGGAACATGGGAACACAGAACCCTCTAGACTTCATAATAAACCTTATACTAATAATAAAAACACACAAGACTATGGTATGGATAAAATGTCTTTATTAAGGGTTACTAAATAATTTAAACAAATAAATTCATAAATACATTTAATACATACTCAAATAAATTACCCAAAAATTTAAAAACAACAAAAACCTGCCCAATTTGATTGGCCGATTTTCCCCTATAACCAAAACCCCACAACACAGATGTAAATAATTGTCTTCTTTTCCTGTCACAGATTAGGCTTTTTTCAAACTACTGTTTTTCAGTATCCTTGTGAATCTAGCTGAAATTGGACGCACCGGTATCTGTTTCCGGTTCCACTAACTTAGATCAAGTTCTTTACACTTCCCCCTGATCTGGGTGGCCACTGTTTTTTCACTGAGATCAAAAACGCAATTTGTAACAATTTTGGTGTCCATTTCAAAACCGAGAACATCCGGATCCGGGGCAGTGCGGGTTAAATTACAATGGTACGCTATGGAACCCGGATCCCGCTGGATCCGGACACCAGATCTGATTTTTTTTGCCTCAGAATGCCCGGAACCCAGTTTTAAATTACACTCCCACTAGTCGGCATGTCATTTTCCACTGAATCCAGCTAAAAAAGTTACACAACCTGATGCAAAGAGATGGGCACACGCTGGTATTATCACTGATCCGTGACGGATTAGTGATAATATCAGTGCCGATGCATAAGGTTGCAACATGACAAACAATTACTGGGGAATCCGGGGGAGGGGGGGGGTGCAGGTTTTACCTGCATTACAACAGATTCCAAAAACCAGAAGTGTGAAGCTAGCATTAGGGTACCTTTACACACCGCAATATCACCTGGTGATCTTAAAGGCGACACGTCGCCGAAAAAACGATCGCCACAAAATCGCCCCACGGTTGTGGCGTGTGATTGGGGAATTTGGTGCCGATAAATCGCCTGTCACCTGATTACTGAGCACTGCTCTGCAATCAGACGGGATCCTGAAGGCGAGATTTCCGGGTTTTAGCGTGTGATAGGGCGATAGTAATGGAATTTGCGTCATCTATTGATCTCCCGTAGGCGTGCCACAGCGTGCTGTAGTCCGCGCACCGTCTGCGATGATTAGTGGGGGCTACTGTGTTCCCATAGGCTGTCAGTTCACAGGGTGCCATATTTGAAGAGCTGTCTGTGTGTGTATTTGTGAGAAACTCCGAGACACAACCGCGTCATGTATTAGCCAGCCTTCCATAGCAGGCTGGCCAATAGTAACGCTGTTGCGTTGTCCAATGAGCGTGTTTGGGGCGCGGTGTAATGCACTGTGGCATGCCTATGTCTCCGCGCTGAACATGTACGCCCACATTACCTTTGGGATTGTGGCGTGTGAAGCGGCAACGAAAGTCGACCGGATTATTGCTGTTCTGGGTGAGGTGATTTCCCGGGAGACACATCGCCTTTCTTTCAGGGAGAGATTGCGGCGTGTGATAGCGCCATCAGCGATCTGAGGCGAGCGTGAAAAACGTGCACACGCATGTTAGATCGCCTCATATCGCCAGGCGATATTGCAGCGTGTAAAGGTACCCTTAGAGTGACAGAAATCACTCATGATGGGTTTTTTTTAGCCCCCTCCTTCCTGCACTTTTTTCCACCAATCAGCTGCGGGATGACACCACACAGCAGGTGGGCCAATCAGCACAAAGCTGGCTTGCGTTACTGAATAGTGGAACTTTTTACCCCTTCATACTTTGCAACCCATTGGGTACTGTATGAAACTGCTGAAAGCTCATAAAAGAAGCATAAAGGTTAAATCATCCTAACAAAGACAGCCAAACTAAGGGAAAGAGGTCTGTGTTTGTTCTGGCACCATCACCCTGTACTTAGGCTGCTTTCACACTGCGATTTTCTTGGATCCGTGGATGTCTGTTGTAAAACGGATAGCCATGGATCGGATTTGGCCCCCATGTATCCCTATGGGCAACGGATCTGATCGGATTTGCCCTTAATGGCATCCGATTTGTGACAGATCCGATTATGTCCAATTTTTTGCTGTACCCAGAATCAGAGACTGCTCCGATTTTGGACACAGCATACCAAATCGGACATAATCAGATATGACACGTGCCGCGGCCATTAACATAGGGGCCTATGGAGCACAGGTCCGGGAAAACATTGGATCGTTTCCCAGACCCGATTTTAGTTTACTGAACATGCTTATATTTCGGTTGGAAATATAAAAGACAGGACTAATGCACCAGCTCCTTGCAGGGTGTGAAGATGCTGATAACATGGAAACTAGAAAGTGCACAATAATGATTTTACGTGTTTTTAAAAGGTCTGACCAGGCCCTATTCAAGGGTAATATTAGCATCATACTAAAAAATGACCTGACAGTGTCCTTTTAATGCAAAGTGGAATGACATTTTTTAAAGGGAACCAACCACCCCCAATGACCCCCCGGACTATTAATATGGCTCCCTACACCCAGCACATACATGTGCTGCAATGTTTTTTGCTAAAAACTGCTTTTTAAAAGTAAAGATAATGCTTTATAAAGTTTCTACCGAAGGGACGGGTGGGCGTTACTTACATGGGGCTAAAGCCGAGATTCTGCTGCCACTCATCCTCCTCTCTCCCCTTGCAGCAGTAACGCCAGCCCTTTGTTCAGCGTCACAGCCTGGTGCACGGGATCGCATGCCCGTGCACACGTCATCAGCTACAGCCGGGTAGCGAGCATGCGCTCTGACTTCCTGCGCTCAGCTATGGAAGTCAGAGCGCGCGCTCGCTACCCGGCTGTAGCTGATGACGTGTGCACGGGCATGCGATCCCGTGCACCAGGCTGTGACGCTGAACAAAGGGCTGGACTTCAATGCTGCGAGGGGAGAGAGAAGGATGAATGGCAGCAGAATCTCGGCTTTAGCCCCATGTAAGTAACGCCCACCCGTCCCTTCGGTAGAAACTTTATAAAGCATTATCTTTACTTTTAAAAAGCAGTTTTTTTAGCAAAAAACATTGCAGCACATGTATGTGCTGGGTGTAGGGAGCCATATTAATAGTCCGGGGGGTCATTGGGGGTGGTTGGTTCCCTTTAAAACAAATGTTACTGGAAAAGTTTGCTTTAGCCTTAATTTTTTACTTTTACTTTAGCATGACAAATGGACCTCACACTTTGTTACCCAGTTTTTTTGAGGTTGTTGATATGTGGTGCCCTGCTAACACAGGTGACCACACACTCACCTACAGCATGGATGAGTTTCTACAGCGGGTACACAAACACAGACAACACCTTCCACCCCAGCAAAGTAGGAGGAGATGCACTTTCTGCCTTTAGGCAAGATCCCCTATAAATACTAGTGCTGGGGGCGGAGTTAGTTGGAGTGTGCAGGCGCTACAAGAGCTGTGAAGACGTACTGGTGTTCGGTGCCTGCAAAAGTCCTGTAAAAGAGAGAAAAAGTGGTTAAAAAATAAAAAAATCGAATACTCACCTTAACCGACGGCTGTACCGGGACCGGCCGATGCACGTCTATTCATGGAAAAGGACCTTTCACTCTCTCAGCCAATCAGATGGCTGGGAGAGATCTGGCCAATCAGATGCCGCCACGTCACAATGACGTAATCGGTAGCGGCCACCTGATTGGCCAGATGGAAAGGTCCTCGGTGTACCTGAGAGGACCTTTCCATCTGCCCAATCAGGTGGCTGTTAGCGATCACGTGATTGTGACATGGCGGCATCTGATTGGCCAGATCTCTCCCAGCCATCTGATTGGCTGAGAGAGTGAAAGGTAATTTTCCATGAATAGACGTGCATCGGCCGGTCCCGAGACAGCTGTCGGTTAAGGTGAGTATCCGATTTTTTTATTTTTTAACCACTTTTTCTCTCTTTTACAGGACTTTTGCAGTGTATCTACTGATACACTGCAAAAGTATTCGGTACTTGCTACTCCCGAGTAATCCTAATTTACTCGGCGAGTAGCGAGTACACGAATACCGCTACTATTCAGCGAGTGCCGAATAGTAGCGAGTATACTCGCCCATCCCTAGAGGCAGCTGATATTATTTTTCGCTAAATGGCAGGATTCCTTTCTAATTACTAACAGATTTCATCCAGTGTCATGACTTTCCGTGGCTGTTTGCACCTCTCTTCATGTGTTCAATACTTTTTCCCTGTTTAATTTTTCATTATTACGCATAGTTTATGGTCATCTATGGTTTGATTTCTTGGCATGAGTGGATTAGTTGAGCTGTTACCGACATCTGGTGATTAATTCATGACAATAGCAAATTTAGAAATATATTTACTTAATAAATTGGTTACATGTTCAATACTTATTTCACCTGCTGTATGTTCCGTCTTGTGTTGTGATGCACTATTATTAAGCGTTGTGTCTTTTTTTTACTTTCAAAGTGGTAAAGTTTTTGGTAGAGTTTATATATTATTTATAATGGGAGAAATGAATTTTTCATTTAGTTATAAATAGGTTACATTTCTTGACTGAACAGGTCAAGATGCCTGTAGGAGGATACTTAATTTGTGTATAACTTGAATGTTTTTGTGACATCATGAAGAAAAACACTGCTTTCATTTTTTTATTTTTTTTCTTCAGTCCCCCTAAAAGTGATAGTTTATTTTTATATATGTATGTTATTGCCATATAATTATTTTACCTGTAAAATGAACACACCCTGAGGGCCACTTTACACACAACAACTTATCTGTCCAACTTCTGAACAACTTACTGGTTGCAGTGAAATCATGGACACATTGCTCCACTTTGTGGCTGTGTACAAATGGAACTATGTGTCCATGATTTCACTGCAACCAGTAAGTTGGTCAGAAGTTGGACAGATAAGTTGGTGTGTGTAAAGTGGCCCTAACACATCATTACTGGATAGCCTTTGGGGTCTTTAATATGCCCACAGCTGTTACGATTTCCCAGTCGGTCTCATTTTGCTATGACTGACAGAGACAGCACATAGAGATCTGGGATCACAGTTCGCAATAATCACAGTGTTTCAAGGGTTAAATGATCAAGATGGCTGTTTTCTCTAATTTCGTCTGTTATTGCTGCAGTGCGGGTGTTGATTACAGCCACACTCCAGCCTCTGATCAATTGCACATCATTGGATTGGTTTGACAGCGTAATTATTGAAAATGTATATGTTCCACATTGTGTGGGACATACATCCCACTGGTAAGTAATTTTGCTTTAACTAGTGATAGTGTGGTAAAAAAAAAAAGCCCATTGCGATATACTGAGGTATTATAATATATTAATAATATTTTTTCATTTACATAGCGCTATACATACTTTTGTAACACTGTCCCCATTGGGACTCACGATCTAAATATCCTATCAGTGTGTCTTTGAAAATGTGGGAGGAAACCAGAGTGCCTGGAGGAAACCCACACAAACACGGGGAGAACATACAAACTCCTTTGCAGATGTTGTCCTTAGTGAAAATTGAACCTAATACCCCATTGTTGCAAGGTTGCAGTGCTAACCACTAAGCCACCGTGCCGCCCAGTTTATATCCATTCTGTCAGCAAGGATCATAGAGGGTAACACTGATAAAGCGATATTTGTATAATATTGGTACATCAATTGTTTTATTCAATTAGATCTTAAAGGGAGCCTGTCACTAGGTTTTTACAATCTAATCTGAGAGCAGCATAATATAGGACCGAGATCCTGATTCCAACAATGTGTCACTTATAGGGCTACACAGTCTACTTTTCATACAGGCTAGGGTCACATTTGCGGTAGCTGTAAAAATGCTGAAGACCGGATCAGGATCCGCAGCCCATAGGAGCCCATTATAAAACCGGATTGCACTACATGCAATCTAGTTACCGCTTCCGGATTTGCAGCATGCGGTAAAAATCATGCAGGATGCAGTTTTCAGAGCGGTTTGCAAACCGCAGCAGGCTTGCTATAATGGGCTCCTATGGGAGCCCATCCGGCTACTGCAAGGCACATGTGAATGCCTGCGGTAGCCGGCTGCTTTGTTCATCCCTACTGCCGCAGGGATGAACAAAGGGTTAATGTTAATAGATGTGGGCACCATATCTCCAGGGAGTGCCCACCCTCCCATATCTCCAGGGAGTGCCCACCCTCCCTAGAAGCATGGTGACCATATGGGGCAGCATATGAAGGGTTAATTAGGTGTGTTACTGTATTGCCGGCTATTGTCGGCATTTACTATTTTATGAATTAAAAGGATCCTGGCAGTACACCCACGCTGCATGCACAGTACGAGGCTTGAAGCCTCCAGAGCGGCGCGGGTGTACTGACGTCACCCGATACGGTAAATGACGCGATTTGCGTCATTACAGCCCCATTACAGCCCTTACAGCACCGAGAAGAGCAGGGAGGTGCTGATTACAATATGCATACAAGATCACGCCTATTAAGGCATGATATTAGGACGAAGATGACCAGCCTTAGTGACTAAAGAATATAGACACTGCTCATTATCATCACTAATGAGTAAGGTATAAAACATTTTTCTACACTTTTACAGGATGGTTTTCTGAGCAAAAAGGAGTGTGGGATACTATGCTGCAGGGACATGTTTGGATAGCTTGGGAGGCGATTTGGGGGTGACAGAATCCCTTTAAAGCCAGCGGCTCCTCGGCAGCAGGGATGAACAATGAATCCGGCAACCGGATTGCACATTATGAGCAATCTGGTTACAGGATCCGGGTTTAAAGACACATTTTGAACACAAAATGTGTCTGAAGGCTCATGCGATTACCGCATCCGGATCTGGATGCTGTATTCGCAATGAGCCTTCCAAGTGTGCCCCTAGCCAAAATCACTGTTTAATCAGTTTAATCAGACTATCATTAGTCTGGCATATTCACAAACTGTGAAATCTGTTGCAGAGAAAACACTAATTTAAAAAAAAAATGACAGCAAGCAGCTCAGTAAGTGATATATCACTGGAATCAGGGCCTCTACATTATGCTTCTGTCAGATGGGATGGCAAAAACCTGGTTACAGATTCCCTTTAAAACAAACAACCATCCACCAAGTCTCACAGTTCATGTTTAATATACATCTACCTTTGCTCTTATTCTATACAGCATATGTATTATTCTTTGTACATGTGATTTCATTTAGACTGTGGGAAAAATCCTCCCTGAACTTTTTGCCTGCATAAAGGCATGCAGCAGAGCTGTGGTCTACATTTATGCTGCTATGTGCTGGCAGACTCTGTAGCCAGTAATGGTTTAGATCACAGGCCAAAAGCAATAAATACATAGCCACAAATTGTTAGCGCTGCATTATTCCCTCACTACAGAGAGAGCGTCTCACCTCATTCGGAGTGTGTCATGTACAGTGTACATTAAGGTCGCAATCCTCACCACAACTCTCAGTTGTGGAAAATACAAATGCTGGGGGGAAGATTTCTATGACCTGATTTTGATTGAACCGCCCTATCCCTCAGGAACTCATCATTCTCGAGAGCTTTCAGGAATCCCCAAGTTAAATATGTTTCCCTGAGCAAATCAAAAGATTCTCATTATCTCATGTGGTTCCTGTTGGAGGCAAGGCCGTGGTGAGAATGTACTTCTGATTGTTGGCTTTATAAAAGCGAGCTTGCTTTCTTGTTTCTAAATGATGTTTCTAAAATTTTAAAAGGAGTAATCCTGTTTAAAAAAAACTTTTAAAAAATAGTAGAGGGGGACACTTTATTCGGAATCATAACCCTTGACTTGAGTGAAAAGCTGTAATAAAGATATTGTGCCCTATTCATCAAGATTGGTGTGAACAATGCGGAATTTGATGAAAGGTGTGTTTGAGTCAGGCTGTCCTGATTTATTAAGAGGCACATGCCTCTGAATGCATCCGATGCTTCGTGCACCCTGCCAAACATCTTAAGGCCACGTCACACACATCAATATTGTGAGCGATATTGTTAGCGATCACGTGCATGCGCGATCGCTAACAATATCGCTCACATCGCTGGTGAGCTGTCACACAGGCAGACTCACCAGCGATGTGGACCAGCGAGATCGCTGGTAACTATGGTAAACGTCGGGTTACTAGGCGCCGCGCGGCGCTTAGTAACCCGACGTTTACCATAGATACTATCTCCCAGCATAGGCTCTGCCGCTGGGAGATCGTTCATCGTGGTGTCACACACCATGATGATGCAGATTGATCAAGCGTTTATCGCTTGATTTGAGCTCCTGCTCACAAATCTACGATCAATCAATCAAGCGATTTTACATTGTAAAATCGCTTGATTACACGCAGCGACGCACAGACGATATCGCTTAAGCGATCAAAAAAGCAGATCGCTTAAGCAATATCGCTCATAAGATTGATGCGTGTGACGTGGCCTTTACTTCGGTCAATGACTGACAAAGATCTCTGGCATAAGATACACCTCAGCTAATCAAGAACTTGACAAGATGAGGCATCATGCCCATGTTCCACCCCAGCTCCTTCACAGCTCTTCCCATTTTAACTGAGATTGTGATTTATCAAACTGATTTACGGTAGATTTCTGATAAAAACACTGTGATGATTCGGAGTCATTGTTTATACTGTGCTACATTCTACAGATAACACATTGATTCATATAATCACTATGTAATGCTAAACGTAACCTCTGGAAGTGTTGCAAATGGGGCGCCCCACTGGTCAGTGCGCCATAATAGGGGTACTGCATCCATAACTGAGTGTGCAGTATTCCTGTCATTGGGGAGTGTAAAGTCAACCTGAGGCTCTTATCCTGCATCCACACACACTAGAGCAGGGGACTACAGGGTTAAATCCTCTGCTAAGAAACGCAGTCCCGGTGGGAGGAGTTGCAGGCTAGAGCAGTGTGCGAGCAGGAAGAAGCCAGGCAGAACGTCTGTGGACAAAGACAGGAGCAGTCTAGTTTAAGGGACAAAGCAGAGAGACAATTCTTAGAGGGACACCACAGGGAGGGTTCTCAAAAGGAGCAGCGACCCAGACAGAAGGAGGAAACCCAGTGCCGGACCTTACCACAGTCCGGGGGAATCCTAGTCCACGACGGGCTACCGGCTCCGAGTCACGGTGCAGGCGAGTCTAACCCTGAGCCATCAATACCGTGTGCCCAAGGCAGCCCCGACCAGGTCCAGAACGCGCAGCCCCGCCAGAAGCACTAAACCGGGTTGAGCCCCTTAGAGAAGAGGGTACCTCATAGCATCCAATGGGCCTGGTAGACAAGTGGGTTGTGCAGGACAGCACAAGGATAGTAAGGAGGCACAAGCAAGACACAGAGGTCGGTGAAAGTGACTGAAGGAACACTCTGGGAGCCTTAAAAAGACTTTATATTCCCCAGAGACTACCCGGCCAGCTACCCGCAAAAGACTATGTAACTGTGTACCTGAACTGCTGAGAACTATTGCCAGTAAAGTACCCATATAGAGTCAGCAAGCCTCCAGTGTCTTATACCGATAAGTAAAGAAGCAGCTGCTACCACGATAATCAGCTCAGCAGCATTGCCCCAGGGATGCCGCTTCGCCTGCAGGGAGCATTATCAACTGGCTGCAATACCACCATCCCCAGCGATCTTACAGCAGCACTGGTGAGATCACCAGAAACTGCACTTGGCATCATGAGACTTTTATTATTTTATCCCTTTTTATCCAAGTGACCCCGTGGTACGGGTCCGGGCAGGCCACCAGTGACATCCCCCTACAGTAAGCGCCCGGATACCGAGTCCCCATAAACCCATGGGCAGGTCACAGCGAAACTGAACACTAGGTTTCCTGCTAGGCACCCCAACAGATTATAGTTGATAGATGGGGGAAAGACATAGCAAGGACCTGTGTATGAAGATCACTGTTGTTCACACCAGTCTTGATAATATAACATGTTAGAATCAAAAGCACCTGAATCTTTAAGGGACTGGAGTAAAATTTGTGGCTTAAGGTGCCCCACAGCTAATCATGAATTACCACATCCAGTCCCACCTATATTCCACAAAGTTCCCCTAGATTCCCCTTTCATTGAACCCATAAAGTATGATGATAAGAAAAGTATCTCACAAATGCTCTATGATATCCCCACAGTGAATTTCTCCACATGCAGAATATGATGCTCTCCCATAATCCTGTATATAGTATCATGTGTCCCACATAGCCTTTCATATAATATAACACACCTCATAGTCCTCTGACTCGCCCCGATGGGGACCGTGGAATACTCGGAACCGGGCCCTCTCAATGTCATCGGGACTGTGGGATGTCACAGTGGCATGACCCGGTCCGTGGTCCCCTCGTCACGCGGCCAGTAAAAAGGTGAAGTTGAAAAGGGCATGAAAAAAAAAATAAATAAAATAAAAGAGTTTGTGTTGTGACGCCACCCATGGAAGGCATCCGGAAGAGCGGCTGCTGCAGTCGAGACCTCTGGGGATGACGGGGGTAGCAGTTGTGATGGTTTAGCTCTCCACGGGAAGAGCGGTTCCCCAGGGCAACCGTAAAACCTTTGGAGGTGATAGGTTCGTTGTGGGTGCAGGTACACTAGTGGGGCTGAGCTGGCTGTGCAGCAGGATCGGGAATGTTCTCAGGCAGGCACCTGCTGCCTGTTCAGCATTTCAGATGCCTTTTTATAGGCCATCAGTTGAACCATCTGATATTATTTTTCACTAAGTGTCAGAATTGTTTTTTAATTACGGTACTGATAGGCTAGGTTCAGGCTTGTTAAGGCAATTGCAGTGACCGCATCCAGATAAATATGTGTGCTGGAAACCGCAATCCGGTAACTGGATTGCTCCGGATGTGTAATCCGGAACAATGCGGTTACTGTCTACTTTCTTGATCCCTGCTGCGGCAGGGATGAACAAAGTGTTAAATGTTTATTAAAACATTAATTATTAATAGTAGCTGTGGGCAACATGTCTGTAGGGATGCCCACCCCCCTAGAGACATGCTGCCCACTCCTGTGGGCATATGAGAGGTTAATAAGCCTCTTGTAATGTTGCCGGCTTTTGTGGGCTTTGTACAAATTTATGAATGAAGCCGTGGCTCCCCTGACAGTCCTGGAGATACTGTACATAATGTATGTATAGTATCAGCCGCTGTCCAGGGTCCTGTAACCATTAACATTAGGTCTATGGGCAGCGCACCCCAATAGATCTAATGTTAATGGTTACAGGAGCCTGGACAACGGCTGATACTATAGGTACATTACGTACAGTATCTCCAGGACTGTCAGGAGCCGCAGCTTCATTCATAAATGTGTACAAAGCCGACAATAGCTGGCTTACTGTAAATGGCTTATTAACCCCTAACATGCTCACAGGAGTGGGCAGCATGTCTCAACGGGGGGTGGGCACCCCCTACAGACATGTTGCCCACAGCTACTATTAATAATTAATGTTTTAATAAAGATTTAACATTTTGTTCATCCCTCTGGCAGCAGGGATGAACAAAGTAAGCGGTAACCGCATTGCTCAGGATTACACATCCTGAGCAATATGGTTACTGCATTGCGGTTGACAGAATCGCTCCGGAAACTACAGCCTGTATGATTTTTAGTGCAGGCTGCAGATCCAGAGCCGGTAACCAGATTGCATATAGAGCAATCCGGCTACCGTAATGGGCTCCTATGGGGAGCATTTCCTGATCCGGTTTTGAGGTTTTTGACAGCTCAAAACCGGATCAGGATTTAAAAATTATGCCGCAAATGTAACCCTAGCCTTATGCTAGTGTCATTACTTTCCATAGCTTTTTGCACCTCTCTTTATTCTGTTCAATATTATTTCCCTGTATCATTTCTCATTATTACACATCACTAAATGTATGAAGATCTATGGTTTGATTTCTTTGCCTGTAAGAATTGGATAGGTTGTCTGGTGAAAAATTCCTGCCAATAGCACATTTAGATATATATTTACTTAGAAAATTGGTGTGACGTGTTCAGTACTTATTTCACCTGTTGTATGTAGCAGAGTATGGGTGTGTGCTTACGGTCCGGAGGAGCTGTGTGTTGGGCGTAGCTCCTCTTGACCTGAATGAACCCATGGGTGGCCGCAGGGAGACTGAAGCCACCCTGTACTCACCATGTGTGGTGGGTGCGGGGTGGCTTCTCCCTGCAGTAACCCGATGGTAGCCACTTCCGACTCCGCAGTATGAAATGAACATGCTGAGAAGGAGCCGAATGACGGCAATAAGCACGACAGCTGTCAAAACGCTATGGTCGAGTTAAGCATAGTGGGCAGTGGACTTCTACAAATTACATTTACTATGCTGATAGGCCTTGTTCACACATACCATCATTTTTGGCATTCTCTGTGTTTTTTAGCTGTTAATAAAAACGCACATGCGTTAACGCATGATGCACTTAAGTGTAGCTGCCTTTTTTGACAACACATGCAATTTTTTTTCACCATTCCAAAAAACACTGCATGCAGCGTTTTTTGGGTGCTGTAAAAAAACGCATGAGTTTTCTAAAAAACGCATGCATTTTTTTAACATGGGGCCCTATAGGAAATGCATGCGTTAACGCATGCCACATAAAGGCACCTGAGTTAACGCATATGCGTTTTTAATGAAAAAATGACTAAGTCCAAAACCTTCCCAAAAACGTTCAGAACCTTAGGGGAAACTATTTGGCACCCTTAGAAAAACGGATCCGTTTTTCTAAGGGCTAAAAAAACGCATTGGTATGTGTGAACAAGGCCATACTGTACTACGCAGCATTTTGGATGCAGCTAGAAGACGCGGCATCCAAAACGCTGCGTATACTGATTGTGAATATGCAGTCTCAGAAACTCATTCTATTCCTATCTGTCAGAAACAGGCTGTGTTACACAGTGGCGCACCCAGAAATTTCCCAAGGTAGGGGTCCAAGAAACACACACCAGCCCTGAAAGGGGGGTGTCGCTCACAGCTTGCTCTGCACTGCCTGCCCTGGCTGGCTGCAGCCTGTACTGACTTTCCCCAGCCCTCCACACTAATGTATGAGGCGATGCTGGGTGCCGATGCGGTAATAATAATACCGGGGCGGGCGGCGGTGGCCCCCCCAGCTTCTCAGGGCCGTCCAAAGGGGGGGGTCCAGACACGTAGGTCCCCCCCCCTGGGTGCGCCACTGGTGTTACATACCCAGCATATACTTGTAAAGAGCTGCAGCTACTGCTAGTTCCAATTGCTGCTGTTAATCATGGCAGCCAAGTGTTTGCTGAAGAATCCTGTGGCTGCGATCTTATTCCTCATATGTATCTCAGTCATAGTATTGTAGTATATAGTTTAAGTGATCAAATGATCACTGGTTTAAGTTACATAAACAAACTAAAAAAATAAAGTAAGAACAACCAATATAAGGGTACTTTCACATCAGCGTTTTTTGCCGTTCGCGGCAGAGGCGGTGAAAAAACCGCATCTGCTGCGATTACCGCATAACCGCTGCACTTGCGGCAAGCCCCATAGAATGTCTATGCGGGCTTGCGGCAGGTGCGGCAAGTGCGGTATCGGCACTTGCAGCAGGTGCGGCCGTAAAAAACCCGCGTCTGACCGCTTTTTTTTTCGTGGCCGCACCTGCCGCAAGTGCCGAAACTGCACTTGCCGCACCTGCCGCACACTTACCGCAAGCCCCATAGACATTGCATGGGGCTTGCCACAACTGTGCTGCAAGTGCAGCGGTTATGCGGTAATCGCCGCAGATGCGTTTTTTTCACCGCATCTGCCGCGAACGGCAAAAAACGCTGATGTGAAAGCAGCCTAAAACAGTTTTAAAATATAGAAAAGTTTACATCACACCCCTTTTTACCAATAAAAACAGTAAATAAATGAAAAAATTAACATATATAGTATCCAGAAAATTCTTATATATCAACATGTATTTAGACGCTTCAGATACCACCCTGCAGAAGAATCCCAGTGGATGAGCCTCCTGGACGAAGCCTTTCTGTGCGAAACGCACATCGAGTGAGGTGGGACCCTGGGCCTCTACATTTACTGCTGACAACGTTATCACAGTTTAGCTACTATGGCTGTGTTGTGATTATTCACTCTTTGTATTGCTGGTATTATTGTTGCTGATCTCTGAGCTTGGGAGTTATTTTATATCCCTCTCAGGATAAAACGACTATTAGTCAACAATACCATAACATTTATTGTTTTATTATTTTTCACCTGTATTTCTAGTATTTTTAATATAGTTGTCACTATGTCCTATTATTTTTGCTCAGGTATCCCCCAGTCTATTTAAATTGCCTTTCTATATTTGTGTGGGGCTCATTCACCATTATTACACTACTTATTTTTAATATGATTAACAAAGATTTTTCTTAGCTCATTTTTTTGGCTTATATCTATTTTCTTTGGTGTTTGTTGATATTTGTGATATTTAAGCCTATGTGATATATAGGGATTGTGATCTCTTTGGTGTATTTATATACATGCAGTCACGTGCCAACTTGACATGCGTGACCTCACTTAATGAAAATGAATTCAGTGACGCTGGACACGTCTAGTCAGAATGTGTCCAGAAGTATACAAATCGCATATGTGTGCTTATATGACCATCCAATCTTGCCATTGGCATGGGAGAATCCTAAAAGTGCATGCACTTTGAGAATTCAGAGGCCTGCTGCAGTAACTGGAGACTTTTATCTTGACGGCTGGCTCTGAACAGCCGCCGGGGTGACACCTTGGGCCGATACATCAGCATTCCACAAGCACCCCCGATGCCAGCTACACCCGGGCAGATGCTCCTCCTGCCTCCCCCCCTTCCTACATCTTCTGTCCTGCACTACCGCAAAGATTAATTATATCAGCATGTGGCATACACTAATCTAGTTAGTTGTAGCTCCAGGTGGGCCCCTCTAGTGCGGAGCAAGGGCAACCCCTTTTTCCCCCCTGTAGTTACCCTACTGATTTGCATTCTATTCTAATGGCTATTATTACAGTATGCAATCTCACAGTCACAGCTTAGTGAAATCTAATACTTCTTTATGCAGAGAAAATTATAACTAAACTATGGTTTACTTTATATTAGTTGCTTGAGCCACTGGGTCTGGACTGGTTTACTTTATATTGGTGCTTTTAAAAGTGCAAGTGAAGTTTGATTCATTCAGTTTTTTAGCTGGAAATTGACAAATACATAATATACTGTCATCCTGATTCATCAAGACTGGTCTTGTTGACACTGGTCTTGATGAGGATGTGGGCTGAAATCAGACACTCCTTATTCTTGGAGAAGTGTACATCTCTTGATAAATCAGGGGCATTGGAATAGTGGCATACACCTCTGTGTGTGCCTTGTCAGAAATCCTACTTCAGTCCCTGTTGGAGTATGGCGGCCGTCACACGCACAGATATCTTGCCCGATATCGTTTAAAGCGATCTCCTTTTTGATTGCTTAAGCGATATCGGGCTTAAAATCGATGCATGTAATCAAGCGATTTACGATGTTAAATCGCTTGATCGTGACATCGCTGATCTGAGGTCCGGTTCTCAGATCTAGCGATGAACGATGTCACGATCGCTTCATCGTGGTGTAGAAACACCACGATGAACGATCTCCCAGCGGCAGAGCCTATGCTGGGAGATGGTAACTTGGTACACGTCGGGTAACTAAGCGACGCGCGGCCCTAGTAACCCGATGTGTACCGATAGTAACGAGCGAGATCGCGGCTCCACATCGCTGGTGAGTCTGTCTGTGTGACATCTCACCAGCGATGTGAGCGATATTGTAAGCGATTGCGCGGTGCACGTGATCGCTTACAATATCGCTAAAGATATCTGTGCGTGTGACGGCCGCTAAGATGTGTGCTGTAGAATACACTACTGCTCGTCATGAATTTGATAAGTGTTGGTTGCCAACACCCGTTTCCGCTCCAGTGCCACTCACTTTGTTGGTGCTTGGCAAAAATGACAAAAATTGCTAAGTTTTAGTGCAGCCTGAAGTTGCTCTCAAATTATGCAACTTTTCAAAGCTTTTTACAACTGGTGTAAGAGCTTTGAGGAATCGGCCCGTTTATGTTCCTACAATCCAGACACATGTATATGTGTGCACAAGAAAGTAAACATCTACCCTGATTTTTTCAATGGGAATCTGACACAAAGCAAATATCAGCTAGAAAACGAATGGTGAATTTTCTGATAAAGGAAATTATAAACTGCAGAAGTGGAGCTGGCAGCAATAAGTAGAACCTTGGTATCAATTTCCTTTTAAAAGACAGTACGCAAGGAGCGTTATGAACCGAACAAGCCTATTTCATTCCTCATCCAGTGTAATAAAAGTGGTAGCGATACTGTGCGCTGTGAAGTAGGTACACATACTGTAAGTAAAGCTGTCTCATCCGGTTTGAAAGTGGAACATATGTTTCTTGGTCTAAATATAATGTTTAAATTACATTTACAAACATTTCCTTATAGCGTGTCACATCTTTAAATGATAGAAAAACCAACATATTTGTGCAATGAATAAATCAAACAGGATTAGCAGTTGAAAATGAGCCAAACCCAAAATATGTAAAACCATAGGTAAATGAATAATAATAATAATAATCTAAAACATTTTAAAAACTGTAAAATATTTTTGAAAATATTTTTTTTTGTATAATAATAATTTCACAATCTAATATACAAAAATTGTTGTATTAATAAATTAACAGCTCAATGTCGAACAGTAAAAACATTTAACAACAGGTGCATTTTTTTTTTACATTTTTTTTATCAGCCGTCTGAAATAGTAAGACCTTGTTCACACTTGCGTTTTTTTAGCCCTTAGAAAAACTGATCAGTTTTTCTAAGGGTGCCAAATAGTGTCCCCTATGGTTCTGAATGTTTTTGGGAAGTTTTTGGACTTAGTAATTTTTTCATTAAAAACGCATATGTGTTAACGCAGGGTGCCTATATGTGCCATGCTTTAACGCATGCATTTCCCCTACGGCCCCATGTTAAAAAAACGCATGCGTTTTTTAAACAACCCATGCGTTTTTTTACAGCACCAGTAAAACACTGCATGCAGTGTTTTTTGGAATGGTGAAAAAAAACGCATGGGTTGTTAAAAAACGCAGCTACACATAAGTGCACCATGCTTTAAAGCATGTGCGTTTTTTATAAACAGCTAAAAAACGCAGGGAATGCCAAAAAAGATGGTATGTGTGAACAAGGCCTAAAACTGCTCTAACAATGGGTCCTCTTGTGCCTTCTCTTCTAGCACATCTCTTCCCACCTTAAATATTCTTCTTCTAAATGTTTAATTTTGGCGGTGAAAAAGTTTTCTAGGTGTTGCTGCTACATCACTGTGCAATAAAAGTGAATGGGGATGCAGAGCAATCCCAAGGGAACCGAACTTGAGAAGGAAGTTGCAAAAAATCTGCGCAGTTGGACATCTTGTCATTTGCTTGCTGCAGCCACACTACTTTTGTGGTCTCAATGCTGCTCTATTAATAGCGATGTACGAGCAATACCTAACAGACTTATACCACGCGATACGTCACCATGAAGACCCAGTTTTAAGTCACTACTTCACATGCCAGTGCATTACTTTCTAATCAATAAACTCTTTCTCAACATAAGTTAATCAACGAAGTTGCCTATTGCAGCTAACAACCCCTTCCTAATAGCTCCAGTCTGCTGCACAAAATGAAAAGTCTTTATACTTACCTCCGAAACCAACAACAGTCCTCTAATCTCCCTGCTGTGCTTGATGTTTTTAATAATTGTCTGTCAATCAGCAGATACAGTCTTTTCTACTCCGTCATAGTGGACCACCAGCACCGCTCTTCAGATCTTCCTGCAGTGTCTCCGCATGGTCATGTAACATTGGTTGCAGTAGTTATATGATGAAACAATCAGCATCCGCTGTTCAGATCTAGGCTTTTCTGTTCTTTCAAAGTTGACATCTGCTCTGGTAGACAGGGCCGCACCGTCCATTGGACAGTGTGAGCCCTGTCATTCAGGCGGCAGCAGGCAGGGGGAGCGGCAGTGCAGAAGGGGGCGGCGCCTCATGCACACAGCCTCCCCCTGTCATGGCGCCGGCCACTCACCGCAGGTAAGCGGCGACCCGGGGAGAGGCACAGAAGGGGCGGCAGCGCTGCCCAGGGTTCAATAGCACCCCCCCCCCCGGTACTCACAGCCACGGCCGGCAATGACTGCCGCGGCTCAGGTGGCAGAAGGGGCGGCAGTGCTGGGCTCCACTAGCACCCCCCCCCCCGTAATCGGTGCCGCGGCTCAGGGGGCGGCAGTGCTGGGCTCCACTAGCACAAACACCCCCCCCCGTAATCGGTGCCGCGGCTCAGGCGGCAGAGGGGCTCGGTGCACCCCTGCTGGTAGAATAGGAATAGCCTGATGCTAATCAGTGACTGCTGATTGGCTGCAGTGGTCACATGACATAAAAATGTTACATGAAAAAGACTGAAAAGACAAAGGGGAGTTTACTATGGCGGAGCAAGTCTGGTAAGAATGCAGTTTTTATTTTGTGCAACAGACTGGAACGATTAAGAAGAGATGGGTCAAGTAATGGACAATCCCCCAGCTGCCTATTTGTATCTGGCTGGAAACAAAAATATAGGGAAGCCCTTTTTTTAAATTATTTCATGAATGTCATGAAATAGTTTAAAAAAACGAGTTGGGCCCAGCCAGGTATAACTAGGCAGCTGGCGGCTGGAATCCGCAGTGCAGGATGGCCCAAGTTTTCTGGCCCTGCTGCAAATTGCAGTCCACAGCCGCCCCAGAAAATGGTGCATTCATAGAAGCATCATCTTCTGGCACTGTAGCCAACTCTTTCAGTTGCCCTGGTGCCGGGTGGCTCGCTGGGTAATAATGGGGTTAGGGCCAGCTTTGCATTATTAGCTGGCCCTAAGCCCGACATTCATGGGGTCACGCCAATATTAGACATGACCACCAAGAAGTTCTAGTAAATATTTAAAAAAAACACAACACAGAGAAAATTGTTTTTTTATTACAAATAAAACAAAAAAAAACATTTAGAGATGCCATCTTTATTATAACAAAAAAAAAACCTCTGTCCGACGTAGTCCACATCGATAGCAATGTCAGCTCTGCTACATCGCTCTGTATAGACAAGCGTCTATACAGAGTGAGAAGCAGGCTGATACTGACAATGATAGTCAGAGTTCTGCTCAGGCCATGAACTCAGGTGAACCCTGACGTCACCACACAAACACTGCCGATGCCGCATGAAAATTGCTGAGCAGTGGAGTGAATAAACCTGGAAGTTAATGAGCAGCCCCTGAAGTAGATGCTGCTGGGAGACAGCGAGACGGGAGGATGCTTCGCGGTACCCGTAAGTCCACTTATTATGTTTATTATTCATTTTATGCTTCATCCTCCCTATTTTAATTTTCTGAGAAAATGATCTTTGGCTTTTTATTGGCTGTAAGACATAATCAGCAATATTAACAGAAATAAACACTTGAAATAGATCACTCTGTTTGTAATGACTCTATATAATATATGCATTTCACTTTATGTATTGAATTACTGAAATAAATTAACTTTTTGATGATATTATAATTGGTTATTGGGCTCACATGGATTGGCCGATACATAAGCAAAGTATCTCATTTTTTTCAAATATAGCTCCCATAACAGTAATGCAGTACCAGAATTCCCTCATTCAATATTTGCAAATTTTAGCTTTTTAGACTGCTGTTGTGTATATTTTTGCACCTGTTCACACCTAACAGAGGTGCTGGTCAGTCTTTTTTATATATTTTATTGCACAGGAAGCTGCCAGTCAATAGAGTTGGCCCAGAAACCGTATCACTGCTACACCTGCATCACACAAATCAGCTATTGTATCAAAACTGCACCAGGCATCAATGATCAGAGGCTAGCAATGCATAATAAAACAAATTATAGTTCCAAAATAAATGTACAGGGCTTTATATATCATCTTATTTGTTGGAATCAATGTATTTGGCGTAGTCTAGCCTCTGTATGTTCCACACACCCCCATAGAAAAATCTTTATCTGTTTATGATTCTTATAAATATTATCACACTGAGGCATTATAAAGTGTTGATCTCTACGATGTCTGGCTTTAGATTGATGTTATTGTACATAATGGTTTTACTGTTGCCATAGAGCTTCATAAAGAATGTTAAGAGGACACTTCATGATGGCAAACTATATAACATATATAGATATACTAGTGTAAACCATTATGGCTGCTGCTAGGCATAACAAATAAAGGGCATCTCAAATACCATATGTATTGAATATGCGCCTCTTAATTGTAAAGGGGTGCGGAATACGTTGGGAATATGTTGCTGCTATATAAATAAAATTATTATTATTATTAATATAATATTAATGTATGCACGGCATCTAGAAGTACAGGACATTTTTTTGCTCAGAGACGGTCATAATTATTACCTTTAGTGCAGTAAAGTGTCTAGCTTAACATAAATTCATGAAATATTATAAATGAACATAATTGTAGTTACACTTATTTTTTATTTCACACTGAAAACCTACTATATTATACAATTTATATTTTACTAATTTTTGTACATTACCAGTCGTTAAAGTGGATTACTTTGGAGTTATCTTAAGAACATTGAAAAGGATGTTAATAATGGACAATCCTGCTTAATCAATTCTGGGAACGACAGAAAGTAAAAACAGTGTATACTGTATACTCACTTCCATGACAAAACGCTGCTGTTGCTGGCAGGTGACATTGTGTCACAATACTGCTGCAGCCAATCACTGACTCTTGACCAGCTGCAGTCTTTATTATTTTGACATCCGCTGGATTAAATACTGGCAAGTTGCAGATGATAGCTGCAGTGAACATGTGACAACAATTTCCACCGAGAACAGCAGCGCAGGCATTGATATAATAGCACCACTGCAGGAGTGGACAACCCAAACACAACCTGACAGCAGATACATGATGCCCGATCCACAGGCAGCATGTATCAGGCACTGCTGTTTTATCCCAGCCATTATCCCAGCCAGGTATGTTTCACTCTGAAATGCTCTGGTGTTCCAGAAAAAAACATATTTTAAAATCTGCCGGGGACCAACCAAATGAGAGACTTTCCTGAAGTGAAATGTTTCTCCCTGCCTGCAGGTGGAAGAAGCTGTTAGGATGCTCTCACACTGGTGTTTAAATCGGTTGAGTGCAATGTGATAAAAAAAAAATCACATTGCACCCGGACCAATGTTAGTCAATGAGGCAGAGCATATCTGTGAGCTTTCCAACAGGTTGGAGGATATGTGGCTAGTCCCGTGTTTGAGACTCTTAATCGAGGCTCCACGGACTCCATTTGCATATTCCATCAGTTAAGTCAGACTGAGGATTATCTCCACTGTTATTTGCGGTGGCGATAGAACACCTCGCAGCCAAGACTAGAGCCTCTAGCAGGGTCAGGGGATTTCAATTTGGTGACATAGAAGAGAAAATAGAGCTTTACGCAGATGAGCTTTACGCAGATGTCGTTCTCTTATTTCTTCAAAACCCCAAAGAGTCCTTGAAACAGGCCATTGAGATAGTGGAGAGTGTTGGAGTGCTGTCATGTCTAACTATAAATTGGGACAAGTCTACTATTATGGCAGTGGATGTAGGGTTGGATCCTAGTGTGATAGCCGAGGAAGGTAGAAAACTTAGATTGGTGACTCAGTTTAAATATCTTGGCATACAAATTGTGCCCCGCTTACAAGTTATGTAGATCTCAATTTGACCTCGCTTCTGGAGAAGTTTAAAACCAAAGTAGGGGCATGGTGTACGTTGCAACCATCTGTATTGGGCCGTACCAACCTTATTAAGATGCTTCTAATGCCTCAGCTACTGTATGTGCTTTACAACGCCTAAAATGGCTCCCTAAGAGGAGATTTCGTAGGATCAGGACTCTTTTTGGTGAATTGGTCTGGTGCAAAAAACAGGCCAGGATAACGATGGAAATTTTACAGAGACAGAAAGATGAGGGACGGCTGGCGCTTCCTAATCCCAGGGTGTATTATGTGGCAGTACCATGTCGGCACTTGCAATGATGGAGTGGAAAAGGGAAGGACGGGTCCATGAAGACTATTTTAGAGATGGCAGTGGCATGGAGGTTTCTATTCCAGGGCCTGGAGGCTGGCAGTTTCAGGGGCTTGGGACAGAAATATCCTACACTGGGCCTAATTCACAAACTATGGTAAAAGATTAAGTTGATTAGAGGAGTGCAGCACCTTACGGTGTACTCCCCGATTTAGCAAAATGAAAATATTCCAGAATTTGGAAAAATGGGCAACCTTGTTAACTGGACTGCAAAGGGAATGCATTATGTAGCTCAGTTGACATGTCATGAGGGACTGAAATCCTTTGAGCGGTTATGTGAGGAATATGGGATTCCCGGAAAGTGCAGGTTCCAGTATAAACAAATTCAGCATGCATATAGTGCTCAAAGCAAGCAGACTGTCATGACGATACAAAAAGACATTCTATTAGACTATATAGGGGCACTGGGGGAAACAAAGGGAGTCATTTCCAACATTTACCATGACCTGATGCAGACCTTCTTGGTTCAACATCCGATTAAAGCTAGACAGTGTTGGGAGGAGGACCTAAATGAGATCACAGATGACAGATGGGAATCGATATTGGAATATGTGCCTTAATGTGAGCCGAGGAGACTGTCTCAGCTAATTGTCATCCATAGAGTTTACAAAACCCCAGAGTTGTTATATAGAGCTGGACTTCAGGGGGATTCAGCTTGTCCATGGTGTCATACAGAAACTGCAGGACTGTTGCATATGATGTGGACCTGCCCTAGACTATTTGCTTTTTGGACCACTGTCCTAAATAAAATAGGAGTATACAAATGTGTTATTGATAGGCGCTCTTTAATCTGTATCTTGGGTTATGTAGAGGAAATAAGGATAAATAATGAGCTTTAGGGTGCGTTCACATGCTGCGTATTTGCTGAGTATTTTTATGCGAATGCTCTTGCAGTTTTTGTAGCCAAAACCAGGAGTGGCTGATTAAAACCAGGAGTGGATGATTAAATACAGAAGTGGAGCACTTGTTTCTATTAGGCTAGGGTCATATTTGGCTAGGCAATTGCGTTCACCGCATCCAGTTCCGGATGCGGTGAACGCAATTGCCTTTACACACATTTTTAAGGAAAAATGTGTGCAGAAAACCAAAATCTGGTAACCAAATTGCCCCGAATGTGTAATCCGGAGCAATCCGGTTACCGTATACTTTGTACATCCCTGCTGCTGCAGGGATGAACAAAGTGTTAACTGTGTATTAAAGCGTTACCATTGGTCAGCCATCTCAGACAACATGGTGGCGATATGGATGCAATTGCCCATTCTACCATGTCGAAACTGATGTCCTATGTGATGTGTAGGAGCTCCAGCAACACACTGCGGCATCGCCAAACTGGCAGACAGGAACGCTAGCGTAGTGCAGTGTGTTTAGCAAATATGTATGGACATTGTCTACGTCTTCTGTTGAAGTTGGTAAGCTACACACAGGAAGTATGGACATGTGTATGCACATTACGTGGCATTTACGAACTATGTGTGTGCATACTTGTATGTACGGCTGGGGTCACACATAGAAATCCGTTTTTGGAAGTGATTTCCATGACTAAGGCTGGGGTTACACATAGAAGTCCGTTTTTGGAAGTGATTTTCATCACCAATCCGTTTTTTATAGGGTGCTTTTTGAGCCTCCTACACCCCTGAACGTTTTTGGACTTAGTAATTTTTTGACCAAAATTCTCAAAAAAACTGATCCATTTTTTTAAGGCACCCCAAAAAAACGGATCCGTTTTTCCATAGGGCCCATGTTAAAAATTTTTTTTTTGAAAAACGGACCCCAAAAACGTTGCTAGCAACGTTTTTGGCTCAAAAATGGACATAGCAATGTTTTTAAGTGCAGAAAAAAACGGACAGGGTGTTTATTACATCCAATCCGTTTTTCTATCAGTTTTTGGACTTAGAAAAATGCCAAAAATGAAGCCAAAAACGGACCAAGGGCTTATGTGTGACCCCAGCCTATGTGTTTACAGATATGTACATATGTCTCAATTGGACACTATAGAAGTGACCATGTGTGTACACATACCCATTTCTACATGCAGCAATCTGGTCAGGGAAACACACACACACACACCATACAGTGTGTTGACAACCGTGACACCTGTGTACTGTACCTGTGCACACAATGGTGCAGGGCCCCTTAACTAACATTGTAGTGTCACACCTCTGAGCACATCCCAATGCTATGTGCTACTGTTCTCAGCTAGAAAATAAATACTCACACGTGTTTGTCTGATCAGAAATAATATATTATGAGTGTGTGTACACAAATAAAAACAATAACAACAAATACACAACAACAAAAGAAGTGTTGCCATCACACAAGTAACATCTCACAAAAGTCAAATAATGCATAATTCTTCCATTAATTACATAACAATGTATGTTCCAAAAAAACATAAAAAGACATGTATGACACTAAGGTCAGGCAAAATATATACTCCCAACAAAAATAAACACACATTGGACGGTATGGACCCATGACACACCCCTTGCATCTGGTGGTCCTGCCAGGCCACCGCCCCAGGGCCATTGAAATATGAGCAGTAGCTGTCTCTGCTGCTCCTGGCATGCTGCTGATGTTGGCCCTGGCCCAACGGCTGGAGTGGCGCTAGTCCAGGGTCATTTGCATGCTACTCACCTGGCAACAGTTCCCCAGTTGCGGGGTCCACACAATCCACATAACTTGCTGGCATGTATGATTGAGTATACCTACAACGCAGAAAGTTATGTGTGGCACCCCTGCGGGGGATTGCCACAGGTTACACTGGTGCAAGGAAGGACTGACACCTTGGTCTGCTCAGCACACACCACCTACCACTCCAGACCTGAAGGGGGAGCTCTACTGGCTGCATTAAGTCAGTTGCCCTTTAAGAAGATCCAGGCTGGGAGGAGGAGACAGTTAGTCCCAGGAGACAGTTGGCAGTTAGTTCGTGTGAGGAGAGGAGAAAGGAGGAGGCAGAGCTGCTGGTCTCTGGTAAAGGACATAGGCCAGGACCAGAAGGGACAATTGTCGGCTGTTCATACCCCAGGAAAGGGGCCGGAGGAAAGTAGATGAGGTAGGGAACAAGAAAAGGGATCTGAATATATTCCCCTTTAGCACAACCGGACACTGGAGTCCGATGCTGTGGGCTTGCAGAGCCACAGTGAAAAGCCCAGCAGTCTTAGGAGGAGTTTAACCCTGAGGATAGTGACAAAAAGACTTTAAAACTAACCAAACATAGGACCAGGGGCCACAGAAAAAAACGGGACCCCGCAGAAGGACCTCACTGTTTAAGATAATAAAGAAGTGGAGGGTTCAGACGCAGGGAGGACTCATCCCTCAAGGCAAAGCACAAAGATAAAGGAGGCCTCATATCCTTCCAAGGAGTTAATCCTAAATTGCACCAGGGACCTGGTTACTGGTTACTCTGGACTGTGACCACCAGTAAAAAAGTACCAGAACAACTATCCCTGTGTGTATGTGTGACTGTTTTACAGCTATAATTCACCATCATCCTCCTTCACTGCCCTCCCTCATCACCTTCTTTAATTGCTGCCCTGAGGTAAAGCTCCACCTGTGGGGAGCTGTACAACACTTTGCTGCCCCTACCATCATCTCAGTGGCCGGCTGGCAGCGCTGGTACCAAATTACCGGACACTACAGGTGGCGTCACGTTCCCCTGTAAATAATTCCTTCATCCCCCTTCAAATGATCCCCAGGGCACGGCACCGGGATACCGTCCACCTGTGACTCCCTACTCAGCAGACCCGGTGACCGAGTACCCCCCTCAGCCCTGGTCTCATCATATGCAGTGCACAACACACCATCACTACCATTTTTAGAGATTCTAGTTTCATAGTTAAAGCACTATGACACACATGGAATATATTGGCCATGATCCCGAACGCATTTTCAATCACACGACGTGCCCGGGATAGCCGGTAATTGAAAAGGCGTTGCTCAGGGGTGATAGTCCTCTGGGGTATTGCCGCAGTAGGTTTGCGTGAAGTGCGCAGGCCTCATCCCCCACAAAGGCAAAGTTAAGATGTTCAGTGGTGTCATCATTTGGGGGGTAAGTTCAGTCGCCCGCTCAGAAGGTCTCGACCAAAGGAGGTCTGTGCCAAAACTCCTCCATCAGACACACGCCCATTCATCCCCACATCTACAAGGAGGAACTCATTGTTCGCATTGACGAGGGCCATGAGGACCACACTGAAATAACCTTTGAAGTTAAAATAATAAGACCCGCTGTTGGGGGGGTTGTGTGATCCTCACATGCTTGCCATCCAATACCCCACCGTAGTTTGGGAATTGCCACCTCTCCTGGAAGCCAGTAGCAACTTCCAACCATTTCGCGGGGGTTGTTGGAAACCGCATATAGAATGGCAGCAGACACCTTACAATGGTCTCACATGTCTCAGGGATTAGGCGGCTCAACAGTGGGCGTGAGACAGCAGCAGAATACTGCAGGTCAGTCATCGAGCGCCCTGTTGCCAGGAAATGCAGAGTCACAGCCAAAAGCTCCTCTGCTGGAACAGCTCGATGCATCACCGTGTCCTCGGGCAATATGTGGTGTAGCCAAGTCCAATAGTAATTTGGACATCCTGAGATAGTTCCTGAAGTCCTGCGGATTCCTGTCCTCCAGTTGACAGACAAGGCCCATGTGACTCAGGTGGCGCCTTTGAAAGAGCCAATCCCGAGACCACATATGCCGTTGTCTACACCTCCGAAGTCTCTCAGTTCTCTCATCTGTCAACAAGGCATCCTCCACCATGGACACAGCCACTACTGCCATCCCGGCACCATGCATGACGTCCAATCTCTGTTAGCAAGGCTCTGTGAATGTGAAAGGAAAAAAAAATAGTATGAGCACATGGAGGCATAGCAAGAACAAACTTCATCAACTAGCCCATGTACATAGTCCTGTCATACCCCTCCAATACACACTTACATGGTTGGCCTGTAACGTTACACACCATATAAATATTTTCAACCTTGCTTATTTATCCTACTACAGTATGACTGTTAACATAACACCCACTTCACATGTAAACCGATCCTACTCTTTATGTACAGCCTTCAAATAATGAACATCCAGAAAGCCAGTAGAACAACAAGATGTCTCCCATGGCTGGCAACACTCATTCTGTATGTAAGCAAAGTAAGCTTATGTCCAGAAAAACACATAATTGTGGAAAGTACATTACACACCACAAGAGGGTCATGCTTGCAGATGCATTTGTGTGTACATATAAACGACAGATGTACAATGCACAAGGCTGCATGTACTGAAATCCTTGAGTATCCAATGTGTGCGGGCAACCGGTGGTCTGAGATTTCTTGGCATTTGTATATAGTCCATATTTGCACATGGCCACACTATTGTGGTCAAGACAGGGTTAGTGACACAAAATGGATGTTCAATGACTACACACAATACAGCCTGTTGTAACCACCCACACACTCCCTAATATGGAGCATAAAGGCTAAATGTATTGTTAACAGTGGCTGAATGGCCCAGGAGTTCCTGGTGGTCATTAAAGCAAAGTCGAGGTCCTGGCATATTTACACAACGCACTTAAGACGCCCGCATATCCCCAAACAATTGTGCACATCACTGCTTACTCAATGGCTCTGGGAAGCAAACACAACATTGTTCGGCCGTTCCCCATTTTTATGTGTGAAGCAACCAATCACAGGCCGCTAGCGTCATCCAATTGTATTTGTTGCCTTGGCGTTGCAACGGCCGACGTCGCCGATTGGCCGACTCTTCAGCGATGTCATTGGTTGAGTGCCTGTTACAAATGGAAACACAACGTGATAGCGTCTCCTCTTCTGGCACTGCAGGACTGATGGTATGTATTGATGACTCTGCATCGTGTTCATCTCTTCTTTCTGTATGGGCTGATATTAGCACTCACTCCACTACAATGTGGTAATGTTCTTGTTGTTAGCTTATACTAGGTATGTGTCCTAATGGGCCATCTAGTGTGCACAGCTGCTATGAGCATCCCCTGAATGGCATATTCCTCATAATGTACAGCACCCCAGTTAACCTCATATATGTTGTGGGCCACACTATTGATGCACGTACGTAAAACGGTCATGTGATTGTAATGTATATCAACCTAAATCATAAATCTGTTATTAGTGGTAACTGACACATCATACATCCAATAATGCCCATTGCGGCGTTGCATTAGGAACCCTAACTTCCCATTATCCTGCTTGAGTAGCCTACAGCCAAATGTACGTATTGTTGAGCCATTTATATTAATGTGTGGTTCCTTGCCTGTGTAATGTGTTCTAGTTGTTAAAAATGAGTGGTAGCCGATTGATATGGGCACAGGACCACATTTACCCATGATAGCTGACCCAACATGATACATACATGTGTGTGTGTTCATGACGTGATTTTGTATCATGTTTCAGATGGCTGAGAACCAGGAGTTTGTCTTGGCCTTCATAGCCAAGTACCAGGAGCAAGAGTGCTTGTGGCGGACCACAAGGACCATCAGATGAAGGGAGTGGCGTATGACCAGCTCATCACCCTCTCCCAGCAGCACCACCCTGGTGAGAGGGTGGATAAGAGGTTTGTGCTCAAGAAGATCAGGAACCTTCGCACAGTGTATAAGAGGGAGCTCAATGAAGTAGAAAGATCAATGCAGTCCAGGAGTGGAACGGAGGAGGTCTATGTGCCACGCTTGTCGTACTTTGACCTCCTCCATTTCCTCCGGGTCCAGCATCTCCTCCAACTAGACTGTGCAGTAGGGACCTAGCACAAACCTCCGCAACTCCCCGGCTCTGCCACAAGAGGTACTTCATAATGTCTTTGTGTCATCATAGTCTTCAATGATGGTTGGATACACTTGTGTTGTGTTGAACCTGAAAAACATATCAGCGTCTGGGGTTTCGCACAGTGCACAGTATGTTTCGGTGTTGTTTCACACATTTTTGGGATATGAATTATTTTGTGCTTGTGTGAACACATATGCATTACCATGTTGGTTACTTATGTGAGTAGAGTAATCACTGTGTCATGTTACACATAGCCGTATCAATATACCAGTGTAATGGCCACACCTTTAATCAACATTTCACACACAAACACTACAAAGAGCTATGTGATACTAATGTATTGATGATATGTCAATAGGTTAATGTTGTTGTTTGTTTTTTGAATATTTCCAGGGCCCTCAAGACGTCAGGTCCAGCCTGGGGGGGCACCCGTTGGCGACCGTCCCCAACAACATCTGGGGGATTTTGGAGCCTAATCTCAGTGCCACCGTGCAGCACCCTCGTCCCGGTGAGGGGGTGAGGTGTTGGAGACCATTGCCACCCCCACCCAGCTGGGCGACTGGGTTAAGAGGGTGCTGCTTAACATGGAGAGGATCCCTTGCACTGGGATTGGGCAGCTAGTCAGTGAACGGATGTCCCGGCTGGACTATCAACAACGTACAGACCTCGAGAGGGTGATCTACCTCGCCCTGGAGGCGGTTGAGAATGGGACACTGAACTCCCAGACCATCTTGGCTCAGCCCCCAGAGCAGCCGTCGGTGTCCCATCAGCCGCCGCCGCTGGCTATGTATGTGCCTGGACTTACTCCTGAGGTGCCGAGGGATACTGGAAGACCTTTCCCTCGGCATTGACCACACCCACTTCCCGTAAGGGATGTGGGTGAAGCAGCCACGTCAGATCCTGCAGCTGCATACCAACAGTATTGGGGACGCTACCAACAATTGTGATGTGCCTGTGTGGGTATTTGCAGCTTGTTTTGGGGGACAGGACACTTTTTGTTTTTGTTTATGCTAAGGTGCATTAAACATTTTTGGAAAACCATACAACTCTGTGTTATTTACCACCTACTAATGGGTCATTGGTTAAATATATTTTGATGTGTGTTTCATCCAACACACAGATGTGTCACACCTGTTTCCTCCTTTCTGGGTCATACATGGTGTAAAAATATATTTTGCCACACTTAATTAGCGTGTGTTTGGTAAAGAACACAACTACAACATGTTGTGGCAGTGTTGCAATAATTATTTTGCAAAATCCCGTTTTTTTTTTCTTTTATGTTCTTTTGGAGTTATGACAATTTGCCACTAATCCCATTTGTTTTGTTGTTTTTTTTTTTTAAATAAGGCTTTGGCCAAAACAAGGGATTTGGTCCCTTTTTACCTCAACACATTGTGTTGACAAAAAAGGTTCTTTTAAAATAGTAAAGGGGGGTTAAACACATTGTCAACATGACAATTAACATTTCTAGTATGGAAATATGCCAACAAGAGTGAAACTACATTAATGTTTGCCCCCAAGTCTATACCCTTCCTTGTGCTCAAGGGCCCTCTGGATAAGGCCACCAAGCAGCTGTACCTGGGCCGTGGCGTGGCGCAGTTGCCTGTGGGCCTCTTGGTGGGCCTGCATCAGGTCCCTCAATGATGGTACACCTATAGAGATTAAAGAAAGTCATCATTAAAAGAACCTAGCATATGTGGGTGCCAGTAATTTGTTGTGTGACACAAGATAACTTACCCCCTAAATCAGATCCTGCATTCTCTGGGGAGGGGGAGGGGCCTAGGGACCACCCCAGGGCTGTAGCTCTTCTGACTAAACATAGAGAAATGTCATAAATAAATCTGATGGATGTAATATTTTACACATTGCCCAAAAAAACTATCACATTAACAAACAACTTTGTTAGGGTCAGACAGTTACCAGACACATCCAACCTAGCATGACCAATGGGGGACTCTGGGGGTGATGGGGTGTGTGCAGCCGTCACAGAGGGGTAGCCAAATGGTGATGCCGGAGTGGAACCCGGTATTGAGGCAGCTGGGGAGGCCACTGTGGAGCCCGGTGGTGATCCAGCAGGGGAGGCCGCTGTTGAGGCTGGTGGTGAGCCAGCAGAGGAGGCTGCTGTGGAGCCCGGTGTTGAGGCAGCTGGTGAGGGTGCTATGGAGCCTGGTGGTGAGCCAGCAGGAAAGGCTGCTGTGGAGCCTGGTGCTGAGGCAGCTGGTGAGTCTGCTGTGGAGCCCGTTGGTGAGCCAGCAGGGGAGGCTGCTGTGGAGCCCAGTTTTGAGGCAGCTGGGGAGGCTGCTGTGGAGCCCGGTGGTGAATCAGCAGGGGAGGCTGCTTTGGATTCCTCTGCAGGGTCGGCCTCAGCTGTTCGTTAAAACATTACATTTTGTTGGAACATGAAAGTGACATACACATATACAAATGTCAGGTAAATGACCTTTGGGGACCAATTACAGTGTTGGCCAAAAGTATTGACACCTCTGCAATTCTGTCAGATAATACTCAGTTTCTTCCTGAAAATGATTGCAATCACAAATTGTTTGGTATTATTATCTTCATTTAATTTGTCTTCAATAAAAAAAACACAAAAAGAATTGTCCTAAAGCCAAATTGGATCTAATTCCACACCAAACATAAAAAAGGGGGTGGACAAAAGTATTGGCACTGTTAGAAAAATCATGTGATGCTTCTCTAATTTGTGTAATTACCAGCACCTGTAACTTACCTGTGGCACCTAACAGGTGTTGGCAATAACTAAATCACACTTGCAGCCAGTTGACATGGATTAAAGTTGACTCAACCTCTGTCCTGTGTCCTTGTGTGTACCACATTAAGCATGGATAAAAGAAAGAAAACCAAAGAACTGTCTGAGGATTTGAGAAACCAAATTGTGAGGAAGCATGAGCAATCTCAAGGCTACAAGTCCATCTCCAAAGACCTGAATGTTCCTGTGTCTACCGTGCGCAGTGTCATCAAGAAGTGTAAAGCCCATGGCACTGTGGCTAACCACCCTAGATGTGGACGGAAAAGAAAAATTGACAAGAGATTTCAACGCAAGATTGTGCGGATGGTGGATAAAGAACCTCGACTAACATCCAAACAAGTTCAAGCTGCCCTGCAGTCGGAGGGTAAAACAGTGTCAACCCGTACTATCCGTCGGCGTCTGAATGAAAAGGGACTGTATGGTAGGAGACCCAGGAAGACCCCACTTCTTACCCCGAGACATAAAAAAGCCAGGCTGGAGTTTGCCAAAACTTACCTGAGAAAGCCTAAAACGTTTTGGAAGAATGGAGAAAAAAAGAGGCATTCAAAGAAAAGAACACAGTCCCTACAGTCAAACATGACGGAGGTTCCCTGATGTTTTGGGGTTGCTTTGCTGCCTCTGGCACTGGACTGCTTGACCGTGTGCATGGCATTATGAAGTCTGAAGACTACCAACAAATTTTCCAGCATAATGTAGGGCCCAGTGTGAGAAAGCTGGGTCTCCCTCAGAGGTCATGGGTCTTCCAGCAGGACAATGACCCAAAACACACTTCAAAAAGCACTAGAAAATGGTTTGAGAGAAAGCACTGGAGACTTCTAAGGTGGCCAGCAATGAGTCCAGACCTGAATCCCATAGAACACCTGTGGAGAGATCTAAAAATGGAAGTTTGGAGAAGGCACCCTTCAAATATCAGTGACCTGGAGCAGTTTGCCAAAGAAGAATGGTCTAAAATTCCAGCAGAGCATTGTAAGAAACTCACTGATGGTTACCGGAAGCGGTTGATCGCAGTTATTTTGGCTAAAGGTTGTGCAACCAAGTATTAGGCTGAGGGTGCCAATACTTTTGTCCAGCCCATTTTTGGAGTTTTGTATGAAATGATCAATGTTTTGCTTTTTGCTTCATTCTCTTTTGTGTTTTTTCATTGAAGACAAATTAAATGAAGATAATAATACCAAAGAATTTGTGACTGCAATCATTTTCAGGAAGAAACTGAGTATTATCTGACAGAATTGCAGGGGTGTCAATACTTTTGGCCAACACTGTACATCATGTGCATAACATTTTTTGCTCTGGTACAAGGGGACTGCAAGATCATCTGCACAATGGTAGCAATGTCATATATGTATATGTGTCAATAATAAAAGTGTCCTTGGCACGAAGCCCACACAGGTTTTTACTGTCCCCCAAATATGTTGGGGTGACACACAATTGTGTCATGAAGCTTGGTCAGCAGCACTTTTTAACATTCCCTTTAGCATACACATGGGGCCACAAGCACAGCCCCACACTGATAGGATATTTGGCAACATAAGAATCCATCATTGGTGCGAGGAACACAACATATGAAGAACATGAGGTAACAGTGAGTGGGTGTTTTGTTGGACATAACGCACACACAGGGGAGTTATGGGCCTAGACTTATGTGTACAATAAGCAGAAGGGTATGTGCTGCTATATGTAGGAGTTGTGGGAACTTATGAAATTTTGTTTGGTGTGGTCCATGACATCACATACAATATGCACATGCTACCTTCAAGCTTTATACACACCTATGTGTGTTGTTTGTGAAGTGTCAACAACAATACTGAGTGTATGGCATGCAACACACATTACTGCGTGAGGGGCCTCAAGCATGTACTGTATATGCAGGGCCAGCACATGAACACCCATCATGCATCAGCATCATGAGTTCAGGCACACTGACAGGGTGTACTTCCATGTAGACAAAATCTCGGATAATGTGGTGTGAGAAAACATGTGTGTATGTGTTATGACATCATACTCACCACGAGTGTCTGGATGTGGGCGCGGATGGCGGCAATGCGGTCCCTCGCCTTGTATTTCATGTCCGCCACCTTCTTGATTATCTGCTTGGGTGTGTGCATGACTTCCAGTCTCCTAAGAAGGGGCCCTCTGCACTTTGCGCACAATGCGCATCTTATGCAGGCGTGGGTACTGATGTGGGAACTCGCACCAGTAGTCCAGCCTATCCAAATAATCAAAGAGCAGGAGGAGCTCAGGTTCGCCCCATGTTGCAGAGCGCTGTATGGCAGCCATCTTTAGGCAGGGGACTGTAGAGCACCTAGAAGGCAGGGCCCGCCAGAAAATGACATACTGACGTCATGCCACTGAGTATGTACGGTGAGGATACTTGTACGTCCGCAAAGGAGTCACCCACACATAGTGGGTAAACACAGTAAACGCCACGGCGTCACATAAAAGGCAAAACCGCAACGCTCAGGCGTCGGACATGCCCGACATATCTGGCAATTATTGTAATAAGTAGACACGTGTTTACATTTTAATATATGTGCGACATGTGGGATGGAAGATAGCAGCTAGCATCAAAGAGGACTTTACATAGTGACATGGCACTTTTGGCCAGTACATACACTGTTGTTTGTGACGCTATGTTTTTAGCGTCGTCAATACGCGCCTAGACGTAGTCTTCAATAGTAAAGGAGGTGTTAGACAATGATACGCCTTGTATACATGCATTTTCACCATGTTCACGAGATGCAGAAGTCAATGTATGTAGTGGTGTATGCACACATAATCAAAGATGTCTCCTTTACCAAGGCCATCCAATCAGCATACAATACTAGCCACCAATCGCCGTAGATGGGGCACGGAAAACACAACCCACAGGCAGGCCTACGGCCTTGGTTGTGCAACCTGTGAAATCGCAAACAAGATCGTATTTGCGCCGTCACACTGCATGATCATGCCAGATCGCATATGCAGCATTGCACGGTTGAAGAGCACCATCTCCTTGCGATGTCATTTCTGCGATTTATTGCAGCCGCATCGCCCTGTTACACAACACAACGCATGAACGATATCAACTGCAACTGACCACACCACGTGACTTTTGGTCGATGTTGCATGCAATGTTGCTACGTGTAGCGGTACCCTCAGACTCAATTCATCAATGTAAGTCAATGGGTGTGAGGAAAAACACGTGGTACATGAACAGCACATGGACGGCACACTCAATGTGTTTTTAATATAATCTTTTACATGCTCTAAAAAGATAGAAAAGATAGAAACCGTAGATAGATAGAGTAACCTTTTGAGCAGCAATGCCTTCTGGGTGCCGGACAGTTTGGCTTTCTTCACAGCCTTTCAATACATACAGCTTCAAGAATTTCATTGCAGCACTCCTTTGAATTTGCAATCTCAGTAGTCTTTTATTCTGGCTTCAGATGGACAGAAGATGGCCACGTATCGGGCACACACGCCCTTTGTCAAGCAATCACATGCTCCACAGTCCAGCCTTTTATACAGTCTACCTTATTACAATAATCATTGTATTAATCTTATCATACTGTGTTATATTAATAAAACTGTGATAAACATTCCATTGTGCCTTGTTACAAATTACTTAGTGCTTATAATTACTTGTTTTTTTTTACTTTTTCCACTCTTTTTTGTCTCTCTTGTTCTTATATACTTATAAAACTTCTTAAACAGTAAATTCCAGCACACCTGCTATAAGTGAATAACATAATTACTGCTTAAAAGCAGATATTATACTCACTGTGTACCGCCATTATCCCCCTTGCCTCATGTAATTTGCTGGCGTTCAGGAAGTTTGTGCTGCACCCGTGCCAGGTCTTAATTTACTGTTGCCTTGGCTACAGGTTCACAGCAAGGTCTTGCGACCTAGTTGGGGATCCCACGCATGCGCGGTTATCCCATCTTCCTCCGCTGTTAACTGCGCCTGCGGGCTAAAATCGCGTCATACCGGTAGCCCGTCCCTTTCATGACGGGGCCAGGCTCTCAGCACTGCAGCAAGCCGAGAGGGGACGTGCATAATTACAAAGCGAGCGGAGGGAGCAGCGGACAGGCCCGCCTTTTGACACTTTTACAGAAATGGAGAACTCACACAGGACGAGGTGATTATAACCTCTATTCACTACTTTACAACATCGTTTTCTTCAGCAAAAGGGATGTCTAGAAATGATAAGAGGGGGGTGCAGGGACAGGTATAAAGATGCGGGGGGGTCAGTTTGTGGGGTCATGCACGCCGCTCTGAGGAGCCCGGCGCTTTTGTACATAACAGATTATAGCAGGATAAGCCCACCTGAGTGGGTGTAAGGTCTCTAGGGGGACTGGGCATCCCCTAGAGACATTAAACAAACATTTGTTTATTAAATAAATAGTTTTACAGAACACAGTACACTTTGTTTATCCTAGCGGCAGCCGGGATAAGCAAAGTATATGCGGGAACCGCATTGCTCATTATTACGCGCACCACTCTGTACAAGTTCAAACACCACCATTACAAAGACTGGCAAACTTGACAACATTGCCCATAGTTGTTCAAATACACTAAATAACACTATAATAATGTATATGAAATGCTTTACAGCGGAATTACAACCTCTTAACTTAGCATAAGGACCTTACACAATCATCCTTGGCACACTGGAGTCCAGAGACAACTCCAATACTGCCCATTAAAGGACAGAGAGATTTCATGGATGTGGAATCTCACTACAGCAATATCCCACACCAGGATGGATTAAATGCCTGCAAAACCTTCCTGGAAAACACAGGGATTGATGCTGATTATGTGGTGAAGCTTACAACATTCATCCTCGTGCACAACTATTTTACATTTGACGACAACATATATTTACAGAAGACTGGCACGGCAATGGGAAGCAAAATGGCACCACAATATGCAAATCTTTTCAGGGCCAAGCTTGAAAGTGACTTTTTCTCCTCTTGTCCTATCAGGCCTCTGGCCTATTACCATTATATCGATAACATTTTAATCATCTGGACGGAGTCTGAGCAACAGCTGAAGACGTTCCATGAACACTTTAATCAGTTTTATCCCACCATCAACTTAACACTCAACTACTCCTGCACTGAAATCAGCTTTCTGGACACTATCATCAAGCTACGGAACAATGAAATAGAGACATCCCTGTACCGGAAACCAATTGACCATCCAACATATCTACGATGCGACAGTTTTCATCCAAATCACATAAAAAACTCTATTGTCTACAGACAGGCAATCAGATACAATCAGATATGTTCCAACCCTTCAGATAGAGACAATCACTTTGAGGGCCTCAGAAAGACCTTTTTGAATCAGAGCTACCATCCAAGAGCAATTGAAAGCAATATTACAAGAGCCACCAGATTATCAAGAAATCATCTCCTACATTACCAAACTAAAGAAGAAAACAACCGGGTCCGTCTTGTTGTCACCTACAATCCAAACCTGGAGATGTTAAGAGGAGCTGCACGGAAACTACAACCACTACTATAAAAGGATGCCCGACTAAAATCTATATTTCCAGACTCCCATTTCTGTGTTTTAGCCAGCCCCCAAATCTAAATAGCATCATTATCAGAAGCTCACTGTCCTCCCAAACAGCAAAAGGAACCTTTCCCTACAACCAGAACAGGTGCAAAACCTGTCCATTTATAATGACAAGCAACAAGATAAAGGTTTGTGGCTCACATCAGGACTACAAGATCCCAGGTAACTTCAGCTGCACCACAAGGAATGTGGTGTACTTAACTATATGTTCTAAATGTGCGAGCTGGAATCTATATGTAGGGGAGATGGGGCAACAACTCAGAACTAGGATGAACTCTCATTCCCATACAATAAAGGAAAGAAGGACAGATTTACTTGTGCCTTGACATTTCTGTAGGCCTGATCACACAATCTTGGATATGAAAATACTAGTTCTAAAAGCTAATTTCAGATCACAGAGAGACAGAAGAGTGTGTAGAATATAAACTGATAATGAACTTTGACACACTTAAAGCAGGACTGAATGTTTCACATGGATTTATGCTGTAATGGGACAAAATGCCGGAATGCCCGTGCTGCGACCAGGAATCACCAGGAAATGAAGAGTTAACTGGGCAGATTTTTCTTTATTTAATCCTACGCATTTCGGAGTCTCTATCCGAGCTTCTTCTTCAGGGAACATCAAATAGCCCAGTTAACTCTTCGTTTCCTGGTGGCAGCGCGGGCATTCCAGCATTTTGTCCCATTACAGCATTCCTGTTTCCACAGTTATCGTGAAGGTACAGCCCTGCAGCAGCCATTCTACAAGCTATCTTACAGACGATTATACCGGTTGTGGGTTATGCGCATTTATCTCACATTTACAGGCTGATCACTTGGATTTATGTCTTTCTACATTCATTGAGGAATTTTCAGGTCTCGACCAACCACTAGTCAAAGAACAATAAAACAATCTGCGTGTCTTATCTCGGAACTCTGATTTTACCGCCCCAGCTGCTGTCCCCCACTCAAGCCTGACTACTATTTTCTGCTTTACATCACCTGTCATATTTACTGCATCATCCTACCCTGTATATGTATATGTGGAGCCCACTGGGACGGGGTACACGGTACTGGACCGGGGTACTGCTGGGGATGTCACGGAGGTCCTGGTCCGGACCGTGTCCCGGGTTCACACAAGTAAATGGGGGGTATTTACAAGGGATTAAGTTTGTCGTGACGCCACCCACGGGTTGTGGTCAGGGTGACCACCGCTGCTTCAGAACCTCCGGGGATGATGTTTGGCAGCTTTAGATGGAACGGCTCTCCACAGTAAGAGCCTGGTTCCCAGGGGCAGTGGTAATTAAAGTCTGTGATGGTTGTTATAGATGTTGCAGGAAAGGGGATGATAGTGGAGACGGTGTTGCTTGTGGGGAAAATCAGGGCTAGAGTGCAAGGATCACACAGACTCACGGTTTTTGTAGTTTTTCCAAGTCTTTACTGTGCAGATGGTGCAAGCAGAGTATTGTCCACGGAGCCTGTACCGGGGCCAGGTTGCTCCCACCCTGACCGGGTCCTTGGCTTCCCACTCCTGCGCTTTGTGTGTGGCCCTGCTGTTGCCTTTAGCTGGACTGCTGGCCCTGTCTCCCCTCACGGGTACCAATCTGCTAGGCAACTTGAGTCTTATTCCTTGTCACTGACCCCTCCGTGTTGCTTTGCTGTGGTACAGTGAAGATGGTGGACCTTCACTATTCCAGTGTTCACTGTGCTGTCTGTTTCAGGCACAGCATCGGATCCGGTATCTGTCCTATGCGCTTCTCCGGGGCGAGTTTAGGGTAACTCCTTGTCCCAGGTGTGTTCCTTTACTTCTCCTGCTCCTTTCCTCAGACCCTGGCTGGCCTGGAAGTCCACAGTGGACCGTGGGTTGAGCTTAAGGCAGCTCCTTTGCTCCCAGGTCCTTCGTCCTTTCCTCAGTCCTCTCAGGAACTGAACTAACTGTCACTTCCTCTCCTCCCAGAATATCTAGGGAAGCAGCTTTAGCTCCCCCTTCTGGCCTGGAGGTGCTAGTGCAGTGTCCAGTGTTGTGTGGGGAACTAACTCGTGTGATGTTACTGTGGCACATTAACCCTTGGTGTGCCACATATACATGTGTGTGTGTTCAAAGTTTGTGTCATTATTAGCTTGATAAAGAGGACATAGAGTCTCGAAAGCTTGCTTTGCTTTTAATTAACATCTTTTCAGTTAGCCATTAGAAGGTATCAACCACTGAGGACTCTCAGATTCTAATATTTTTCTATCTATTGGCCATCATGGTAAAAACATTTTTTACGTTATCCAATTGAAATTAAATTGTTACATAGCAAAGCAAAAATCACCAAGCATGAGGGGTATTTTTCTCTTCTATTTCTCTAATATGTATTACCTGTTGCTTCAAAGCCCACTGAGAATAATAAATGTAAAGATATGAATAGTATTTTAAAGGTTCCCTTCCCTGCCAAACACAGGAAACAGATGGGTGACTATAAAATCCAAGTACGCATAACTCACACACAAAGAGCCAATGCCGTAAGTGTGTGTTATTTCTTTTTATCGTGATATTAAGTGGAGAATTGCACAGGAAGTGCTGGCTAAGCTACACAAAGGAATATTTCTAAAGGTATTCCAAAAATGTTACTGAGGGAAAAGGGAAAAAACATTGAAATCTATAGAAAAGCATTGTTAAGGGAAAATGAGTTGTGGATTTCATTGAGAGATACTCATCAAAAGTATTTCCTTAACAACCCAAACTCCGTATAGTCTGTACTGGAACAATGCTAGCTGTAAGATATCTGTCAGCAAGGAGCCGTTTACAGCATAAATTAGCAGTTTATAGATTTCATTTTGGACAAAGGGAAATTCCACATTTGAACTAATGTTCACGGATCACATAGAATCCAGCTCACCTAAGCTATTGGTAATATATACTTATTTCTAGCCAAGAGACTATGGGTCTGATTCATTATTGCATCTGCACCTTCTATTGTCTGTTTTTAGTGTTTTTCACCAGTTGTTACTTATTTATTTAATGCCTTTTTTCAATCTTCTTTATTTGAGTGCACCTATTTTTTATGTTCGCCATTGTGGGTGGGGGTCAAGGTCTTCATAAGTTTTCAACTCTTCCATTAATTGCAACTCTTTTTAAAGTTACATCATTTTTGCACTAATGTTTTCCAGTCATCTAATATTTTTGCACAAATGTTGTGACAATTTAGCAGAAGAATGTAACTTCTTTGCTCTAAAATGTTACCAGAACATTAAAAGAAAATTAAGAAGTTTTATTTTGCACAAATTTTCAGAACCTCTTGCTCTATTTTGAAAAATATGGCTCACAAAATGACAATACATACCACAAAACAAAAAATGTAAAGTGATGAATGCAAATGATGAATCCTACCTGTTCAATAAGTAAAACAGAATCAAGATTACTGAGGTCAAGATTAAAAGCATTAATATATTGGTTCTGTAACACTGTTATTCCCTAAAACCCTCACGAGACCCTGACAAAAATTCTTCTGAATATCTGGTGATAACATTCCCTAAGTGAAAGGTGAAAATGTAAAGGGAAACAGAAAATTTTCATTACATCTTAAAATAATGGATTTTTGAGAAAAAATACTTGTCTCAAGTACCGTAGAACTAAAGTGTATACCTCGTAATAGTGTGATAGTTTCATTAGCAGGGGTATAGTCATCTATGACCTTGGCCAAACATGGATCAGAATAAGTGATGCTGTGCACAATTCTGCAAACTTGAATTGTATATAGGTAAAAGAAAGAAATTAATTTGACACTAGTTCTTCGAGGAGTGAGGAACAGAGTCTGGGGATTATACGCTCCCTTCTTAAGGGGGATCCCCAGGCCAGGACCTTCTCTCTACTGACCGATTCTCCATCTATGCAGTCGGTGGATGAGATCTTTGCGGCTCTGGCTCTGGTGTATGGAGACCCTGATGGCGTTTCCCTGGCGCAGTCAAAACTGCATAAGCTCAGGCAGGGAGCGCGGCCGGCCAAGAAGTATTGCACTGAGTTCAGTGGAATGACTCTACCCTCAGGAATCAGTTCTGTCCGGGTTTGTCAGATCAGCTACAATACTCTTAGGCTCAGTACGCTGCTCCAGAGTCGTTGGAAGCTGCTATGGCTCTTGCTATTAGGCTGGACAGATGCCTGAGGTAGAAATCTGAAACAACCCTCCCCTGATAGCCATCTCTGCTATGGGAGTTGCACATGTGGGTTCTGATGTTCCTAAGCAGTTGGGGAATGTAACTTCTCATACTAGTCCCTCTGCAGTTTATCAGGTTGGGAGGTCTTGTTTTTTGTGGACAAGCTGATTACCTTATTAGGGTCTGTCCAACCGCTCTAAACCTGTTTCTCAGCCACTGAAGTCCTTTGAGGATAATTGCCTGAGTACTAATATCTCTGCTGTGTTGGTAAGGCCTGCTCCTATGTCTCCGGCAGATGTGGTGAAACACCTACCAGAGAATAGGGGTAGTACCGAGCCTACACCTCAGATTGATGCTGGGCTCAGGTGTTATCCTAAGAAGAGTGAAAGGGGATGGTGGTGACTCCCATTAAGCCTTTTGTGAGTAAGTTTCCAGAGAAAAGAGAAGAAAATGTTGCCATCCTTTGCCCCCATGAGAATGGATCCTCTGTCTGTAAGCTCATGAATGGTAATAAACGGTCCTGAGTGCGGATGATTTTGTTTGGGTGTTGTCGAGACATGTAAGGTGAAAGTGTACAGCTGGAGCTACTCCTTCTTGAGATATTGGTTTAATTAGGATATTGGCCATTTGCAACCCTGAGTTGTTACAGCTTGAACTTCCTCCAGTGCTAAATAACTGCAATATCTTTCATAGATCATTACTCAGGAAGTTTTGATCATTACCAGACATGTCAGGCTTAGAGTCCAGAGGCCTCTCGTAAAGGAAGGGGGTACTTGCAGTCCACATGTAATGCTGCTGAAGTTTAATCAGTGTTAATTTTCTTTGGCACTTTCAGAATTAATGCCAGAAAGCTGATGTAGTCTATGCTGTGTGTGGTTGATGTGGAGGCAGGTGGAGGTTGAGGTGGAGGCGTGTGTCAGAGCTCTGATCTCGACTCCATCAGCCTTTAAGTAGTTGCACTTCCATCCATCGGATGTCACAGATAGAGTTCAGTCTCTGCCTGGACTCAGTGCAGTGAGGATGTGCTGTGCTGTTGCTGCTGCTTTTCCCTTCCATAGGAGCTGCTGGGTTTACCTGGTCTGTGGGTGGAGGTAGGAGCTCTTAGTCTAGGACTGATCAGGAGCAAAGAGCAAGGGTAGCTGCCTTGACATCCTCACCTTCAGAGGTAATTCCAGGATCAGAGTGAGCCAGGGACCCCAGTCTAAGGGTGCCGTTACACGGGGTAACATCGCCGCCCATAACAGAGGCGACATGGGGGCGGCGTCATCGCCCCTACGTCGCCTCATGTGAAGGGGCGATGTCGCCGGTGCCTGGAGGTCGCCTGGTTTCAGAGCAGTGCTCTGAAACCAGGCGACCATCATGGGGCGATGTGCACACATCGCCCCATGTAACCTGGCGCCGGTGACCTGTCAGGCGATGGGAGCCATAGGCTCCCATTGTCCTGCATCGCCGCTAGGGTTTCCATACACCCCGGCGGCGATGCCGCCTGACAGATCGCCGGCGCGGGGCTGGAGATGTCGCCCCGTCTAAATGGGGGGCGGCGACGCTGGCGGGGGCTGCAAGAGCGTGCGCGCCCCCGCCATTCGCCGGCAACATCTCCAGCTCCGTCGCCCCGTGTAATGGCACCCTAAGGGCCCCTTTACACACGGCTACATTTGTAGCTTGTCACCAGGTAACTTACTGGTTGCAGTGAAATCATGGATACATGGTTCTATCTTGTTGCTGTGTACAAATGGAATAATCTCTCCATGATTTCACTGCAACCAGTAAGTTACCTGGTGACAAGCTACAAATGTAGCCGTGTGTAAAGGTACCCTAAGTGTTAGCCTAGTTCCCCAGTTCACTCTTGCCCATCTTACCATCATGCCTGCTGATTCCCTATCCACTATACCACCCCATGACACCCAGTAGCAAGAGTACCAACACTGTTGTAAGTTTTTTTCTGTGGGTATATCCTGAATAAGAAGTCAGATGACTTTAAAACGCGTAAATAATAAAACCTCATTTCATCTACTTCATTATTGTAATACTATCAGCAGTGCAGAGGAACCACATTCAATTTACTTCTTAGATATTCATTATTATGTAGCATTCCCTTTTGTTATTTATAGCTCTGTCCAGTACTGGATAATGTCCTGTTGTTATTTATAGCACCATTTCTTACTACATAGTATCCTCTATTATGTGTAGCGTTATGTATAGCGTTGTACATGAGGGTAAAAGATTGTATGCAGCACTACACATATTGTTGTCTGTCATTTTGTCACTGCAGATGCACACCAGAGTGGCTGTAATATGATCATGTTACCTATCACGTTTTCTCAAGCAAATCATATGACATGTCAGGTGATACATTGGGTGCTGGGGGGCCCCTGTCCTGTAAACAGCTCAGGTCCTGGCTACTCTTAATCCATGCCTGACTATAATACTGTAATACTGCAGTATTACAGTACAGTTGTGGCCAAAAGTATTGACACCCCTGCAATTCTGTCAGATAATACTCAGTTTCATCCTGAAAATGATTGCAATCACAAATTCTTTGGTATTATTATCTTCATTTAATTTGTCTTCAATGAAAAAACACAAAAGAGAATGAAGCAAAAAGCAAAACATTGATCATTTCACACAAAACTCAAAAAATGGGCCAGACAAAAGTATTGGCACCTTCAGCCTAATACTTGGTTGCACAACCTTTAGCCAAAATAACTGCGATCAACCGCTTCCGGTAACCATCAATGAGTTTCTTACAATGCTCTGCTGGAATTTTAGACCATTCTTCTTTGGCAAACTGCTCCAGGTCCCTGATATTTGAAGGGTCCCATTCTCCAAACTGCCATTTTTAGATCTCTCCACAGGTGTTCTATGGGATTCAGGTCTGGACTCATTGCTGACCACCTTAGAAGTCTCCAGTGCTTTCTCTCAAACCATTTTCTAGTGCTTTTTGAAGTGTGTTTTGGGTAAATTGTCCTGCTGGAAGACCCATGACCTCTGAGGGAGCCCCAGCTTTCTCACACTGGGCCTACATTATGCTGTAAAATTTGTTGGTAGTTTTCAGATTTCATAATGCCATGCACACGGTCAAGCAGTCCAGTGCCAGAGGCAGCAAAGCAACCCCAAAACATCAGGGAACCTCCCCATGTTTGACTGTAGGGACTGTGTTCTTTTCTTTGAATGCCTCTTTTTTTCTCCTGTAAACTCTATGTTGATGCCTTTGCCCAAAACGCTTATTTTGTCTCATCTGACCAGAGAACATTCTTCCAAAACGTTTGTAGGCTTTCTCAGGTAAGTTTTGGCAAACTCCAGCCTGGCTTTTTTATGTCTCGGGGTAAGAAGTGGGGTCTTCCTGGGTATCCACCATACAGTCACTTTTCATTCAGAAGCCGACGGATAGTACGGGTTGACACTGTTGTACCCTTGGACTGCAGGGCAGTTAAACTTGTTTGGATGTTAGTCGAGGTTCTTTATCCACCATCCGCACAATCTTGCGTTGAAATCTCTTGTCAATTTTTCTTTTCCGTCCACATCTAGGGAAGTTAGCCACAGTGCCATGGCCTTTAAACTTCTTGATGACACTGCACACTGGTAGACACAGGAACATTCAGGTCTTTGGAGATGGATTGTAGCCTTGAGATTGCTCATGCTTCCTCACAATTTGGTTTCTCAAGTCCTCAGACAGTTCTTTGGTCTTCTTTCTTTTCTCCACGCTCAATGTGGTACACACAAGGACACAGGACAGAGGTTGAGTCAACTTTAATCATGTCAACTGGCTGCAAGTGTGATTTAGTTATTGCCAACACCTGTTAGGTGCCACAGGTAAGTTACAGGTGCTGTTAATTACACAAATTAGGGAAGCATCACATGATTTTTCTAACAGTCCAATACTTTCTGTCCACCCCTTTTTATGTTTGGTGTGGAATTAATCCAATTTGGCTTTAGGACAATTATTTTTGTGTTTTTTTCATTGAAGACAAATTAAATGAAGATAATAATACCAAAGAATTTGTGATTGCAATCATTTTCAGGAAGAAACTGAGTATTATCTGACAGAATTGCAGGGGTGTCAATACTTTTGTCCACAACTGTATGTACAAACATAGTAGACACAGGAGCTTTAAAGGGACACTGTCATGTCATTTTTCAGTATGATACTAATATTACCCTTGAATAGTGCCTGGGCAGACTTTTTAAAACATGTCAAATCATTATTGTACCGTTTGTAGTTTCTATGTTATCAGCATTGTCAGACCCAGCACGGAGATCTGGATTAGTCCTCTACATTAAAAGCACACAGGAATAGCCCTGATGTGTATAAATTGTCATGTATTTATGCACTCTCTCAGCAGCTCTCTCCTCCCTCCTCACTCTACCCTTTGCTAACAGTGCAGTGTGGTTTCACTTTCAGGAGGTCTGTTCTGTTGAAGACATGGAGGGAGAGAAGTATTACAGATCTGCCTTATTTAGACTCCATTTGTTTCTCCAAGCAGGTGTCCCTGCTGTGACAGTTTCTGTGATGTTTTTGACCTCTTGTGATGCTGCAAATACAGAGAGCAGAGATGAGAATACAGCCCTCTCCCCACACACACACTGATGTCCAGTGCAGTAATGTGGTGTGAGTATGTGACATGCATATTCATTTTATGGGGAGTGGACAGCAGGGAGCTAAGTGGATCATTCAATGTGATTGACAGATGGAATGAATCTCTTTATTTGACGTTTACAGAAGATAGGAGGGAAATATAAATTAAAGAAATACATAAATAGAGCAAAGAATTAAAAAATTATAGCAGTTACATATCCATTTTTGACCTAACAGCTTTCCTTTCAGTAGACGCTGTTTTAGTGCCATCTACATACCGTGTCTGGGGGACATGATAGGTGATAAAAAGTACACTCCTTACTCTAGCCTCTTAAATGCCTCTAAAAGGTTACATGGTTGCAATTAGAGTTCACTCTAATTGTATTAATAACTATTAGGTCCTGGCTATATAAAATCACTGGTATAAAGTAATTTATTATACTGTAAGGGCTCTTCAGACCCTATAGTATAATAAACAGAAGGTTTAAATATATACAACCATTATACTCACCTTGCCCTTCCCTTTCCCTGTCATAGCAGCTTCCGAATTGGTCCTCTTAGACTAATTCACTCTTTTGCAATGTGTCAATAGTAAGCCTGGTGCAAAGTCATTATAACGTCTCTTCGTGACATCATGATGTCATCTAAGATTTAGGGTGCATTCACACACTGAGTATTTGCTGCATATTTTTACGCGAGTGCTGTTGCAGTTTTTGTAGCCAAAAACAGGAGTGGAACAGTCAGAGGAAAAGTCTAATAGAAACAAGTGCTCCACTTCTGTATTTAATCACCCACTGCTGGTTTTAATCAGCCACTCCTGGTTTTGGCTACAAAAACCTCAAGAGCATTCGCATAAGAATATGCAGCAAATACGCAACGTGTGAACGCACCCTTAGTCAGTGTCAGCGGTTCCTAAGAGTGAAGGTGAAGGAAAATCCGAACCTGGAGGGAGGAAATAAGATTGAGAAGGATTGAGTGGAGAGGTGTGCCACAAGGACAGTTGAGAGACAAGGTGAGCATAAGTTTATATTTTAACCCCAGTTTGGCCCTTACAAGAATCAAACAAAATGACAGCCATTCTTTTTCTTGTTATAAGCCAATTGAATCTCAGATTTTGGGTTGTGGTAATCATTATTTTTTTTGTGAAATTTGAAGCAATTTTGATTCACTCTGAATCAATTCACTCATCTCCAATAACTAACAATTCTGCAGTATCTGTTCTAAAAACAGCTGAGTTTTACAATCTCCTTGTCAAATGAATGTGTCCCCACATTATCAGCTCATATATGATCAAATATTTTGAAAATCAAATTCGCCAGATTTGACAAGCTTTTCCCAAAGATTTGAGTCACAACAAATTGTAAGGCTGCATACCCTCTAATGGTCAAGAAAAGATGTGTGTGACACTAGGAGGTCTTCTAAAATTGTATGTAGCCCTTTTTAAGAACAATGAAGCTGTGTGCTCACGAATCAGGAATTGCAGCGTTTTGGATATAGAAGTAGCAGATAAAGAGGGCAGCTACCGGTTGCCACCCCCAGCTGCCTGGCTTTACATAGGCTGGCAATTAAAATATATGGAAGCCCAATATTTTTTTTAAGTATATAAATCAATAATTTAAAAAAAATGTGGGGGCTCCCACCGAATTTCCGATCACCAGCCAGGTAAAACCAGGCAGCTGGGGGCTGGGACTCTAAGCGTGGTAAGGTCCAAGCGTTCTGGGCAATCCACACTGAAAAGTGCAGCCCGCAGCCACCCCCTGAAAATAACGCATTCATGGTAGCGCCATTTCCAGGCACTTTACCCAGCTCTTCCAGTGGCCCTGGTGGGGGTGGAATGATGGGTAATAATGGGGTTAATACCAGCTTTGAATTGTCAGCTGGTGCTAAGCCCAAATTCATGATGTCAAACTAAATTAGATGCAGCCACCATGAATTTCTAGTACACAGTAAAAAAAACACAACACAGAGAAAACATGTTTTTACTAGAAATAAAATACAAAACACATTTAGGGACTCCATCTTTAATTAGAAGAGAAAAAAAAACCTTCATCCGACGTAATCCAGGTCTTCTTATCTACTTCAGCTCTGCTACAGTTTTGTCAACAGACAAAGACGTCTGCTGGCAGAGACGAGCAGGCACAGAATGACAGCCGGGTGCTGTGTGAAAGGATATTGAGTTAACATGAAGACAGATAACCCCAGCATCACCCGGTACCCAGAGCCCAGCTGGAGCCCAGCCGTAAGTGAGCTGCTCCTGCTCCTTATTGTTAAGGCCTTCCTTCACTTTGGCATCCCACCGTCCATTTGTGTTATGTCGCATGGTGAACATCTTTGTTTTCCGCTCGTAACACAGATCTACTAAATCTAATGGTGTCTTTAGTTGTGTTGATAACAGTTTGATTTGCTGATTATTCGCTGACAAGTATGTTCCTGAAAAAAAAAGATTTGTTTACTTAAACTTACATTAAATTATGATCGTAGGTAAATGTACACTGGAAAACAAAATAAAAATTTGGGATATCTTAGTCTTCCAATTCTCTAGAGCTGGACTGGGACCAAGATTCAACTCCGACATTTAGAAGAACGGTGGCCCATATGTGGTGTATTGAAGATAAATATTTCTGTGCACTTGGGGGTTATGGCTGATGATGGTGTATATCACAATAAAATAACACTGATTTGATGTACAGAATGTTCAGGCAGCAAGCTGGAGGAAAGGAATTTTTCACCTGACTAGTACTTCACTGACCACTGACCATTAGCATGCATTGATGAATTAATTCACTAAAAATTTTTATTCAGTTTAAGCAAAAATATAAAAATAAAATAGCTTGATTCTCTTCTTGTATTCTATGGGAAAAAAATGACTAAACAAGAGAATTAGATTTTTAACCCTAAAACCTAGTAAAACCTAAGCACTACCACCCATTTACCATTTAGTCAGATCCTTTCCCCTCATAGTGGTACCTTCCAATTCGCTGATTATTTTATACTATACTTAGAGATTTGCTGATCTAGAAAATCTTGTATGGCATTTCCTTATTCTGAATATTTTTAACCTCTGCAATATTCTGTGAACAATTTCACAGCTCACTTTTTTGCTTTCATTTTACATACTTTCTGTTGATATTTTTTTGAAGAAGTAAAAACTTGATCACTGCATTTTTTTCTCCTCTGTCCATTTAAATTCCGCATTATGATATCAACACTGAATGGTTGGTACCGGATGTTCCCGTACTGGTATTATACTGGATCTGTTGTCCTGTTTTGGGTCATGCTTAAACATCTAGTGTTCGAGCACGGACCCTGAACAGTTCGGGTGTAAAAAAAAAAAAGGATGATTAAAGCATTATACTTAGAAGTCTCAGCGCTGCGGTCATTTCCATGTCCCACTCTGTGACAGCATCTGTGATTGGCTGTTGCGCTTAACCTATTGTGTCTGTGATTGGTTGCCAACATAATAGGGGGTGCAACAGCCTATCACAAACGCTGTCACAGGAAGTGGGCATCTGTGATTGGCTGTTCAGCAGTAAATGCAATGAATATTTCATGAGGTTAATCAGCAGGACCCGGAAGTGAATGCAGTGCCGAGACAGGTGAGTGTAATACTTTAATCAGTGAAGTCCTTGTTCGGGGTCTATGCCTGAAGACTTAGGTGCTCGGTACAGACCCCAAACTTTACATTAAGTGACGATACTGACGGACCCCCCCGATGAAGTAATATCACTACATACGAAACGTATGGTTGGGTCCGGACCCGGGGGATCCTCCACTGCCATGGGCCTTGATCATACAGCGCTGGTAATATGCCTTTGTACACATTGATATAGGGGTCACCTTTAAGGGTCCCCTTTAGACCTTTCTCTGGGTAGTAATTTTACTCATGTTTTCTGTAAGGTTACACTTGCACTTTATACTTTATTTGTTGTTTACATTTTCCTGAGTTTACTGTGAATGTATATACCATCTGTATGGATCTCTTTTGTGAACTATCCATTGTGATATGTATACTGTAATTGGTGTTACTTGTATTATCTTGCCACCACTGTTTTGAACTCTGCTCCAGCATTGTTTTTGCCCATCCTTATACCATTGAAGCCAGTTTACTTGGGGCAATAAATATATTTGTGCACACTTCCTCTCCTTGTTTTTTTCATTTAAAACTTAGTTCTTGGGAGATTTTCATGGTTATAGTGAGTAACAGCTCACTACTGATGTAGTATGGGTCGTATGGAATTAATTCTAATACTCTCAGTGGAGCTAGCAGCCTTCCTCTAGGTGCAATGGATGTTTTACATGGCTATTTTTCGGTGAGTTGGGACTGAGATTCAACCTATTCAATGCTCTTATTATACAACTACATTATTATACTGTGTATCCCCAAAAACCCCTTCTACAATATTTTTGCTACTCAACCAGTAACAATTTTCTAAAGGCTATTCTATTCAGAATAATTGCTATATGTACCTTGTTTTCAAAATTGCAGACAAACATATCCATCAACCTGACAGGTGCAACAGCCACTACATTCATCCACTACATTAATTTATGCTCCTCATATAAGTTGCAGTTAAGGTAAAACTAACGTATTTATAGAAGCACATCTTCAAACCAATAATCTGGATCTATGTTTCAAATATTATTAATGCACAATACCTTCAACACATTAATACTGCAAGCACAACACTTGACATGTTCTTTACTGTATACTTTACGGTAGAGCACACTTTTTTCTTAGACTTCTCCATAAATCCTGCTACCACTGATGTTGCTTGTGCGTCCTTCTCCACACTTCTTATCATCACACTCTGCACATCAGAGACATTAAGTCATCGTCGGTTGGAGGTTGGCTTCCCACCCACAGTGATCTGTTCACTATTGGTACGATCTTCAATCAAAGTGTACAGGCTACTCATCTACTGTACTATCTGTTGCTGTAATTGCCCAGGTCTATGCCCAGCCTAATCCTGAGGGCTTGCACTAATGGAGTCAGTGCAATACAGGAGAGTCTAATTAGGGTCCAGGGCCTGGGGTACCTTGTAGTGGGATGGAGCTACTTCACTATACATCTTCACTCTTTGAGTATTTCCCGGGAGCTTTATTCTCACTGTTCACTGATGTTACGGTTACAGTTGCCACAAACACTAGGTATTCAACACGACTTGCATGACTAACTTGACACAAGGCTAAGGGCCGTTTCACATCTATGCGCCCCTGCATTTGCCTGCCCTGTGCTAGCGCAGATGCTCTCACAGGCAAGTTCATTGGCACATAGATGCAGAGCACTTGCTTCCGCCACCATTACCTTCTATGGTGAGTGTACGGGAGTGGAACCTGGAAGCGCAAGTCTGCAGAGGGTCACACTCAGAGCGCATGCGGCACCCTGGATGCACCAGAAACGCGTAATGCGACGTAACTCTAAATGCTACTAAAACTAGAGAGTCTCCCTTCTAAGTCAATAAGCTAGCTCCACCCCTAGTGGGCTGATCCCACAACTTAACTACTGCTTGCCCATTGTCAAATAGAGTAAGGCTAGGGTCACACCAGCATTATTGGCTGGGTTCAGGGGGGTTCCGTTTAATATATAGAATTTGGCAGCATTAATGCAGTGTTATCGAAAAGGTAAGACTGCGTTAACACTACCATTTCATTCCTATGTATGATGGAACCCCGAGTGCAGTTCAAACGTGTCATGTGATGCGCTTGGAAATAGTGCAAAATTTAAAACTCCGGGACTTAGATGATGGTGTTTGAAGTGCTCTCGGGGTTCCGTCATCCATAGGAATGAATTGGCAGTGTTAACACAGTCTTACCTTTCTGGTAACATTGCGCTAATGCTGCCAAATTCTATATTTTAAACAGAACCCCCCTGAACACAATGCAAAACACTAGTTTGACCCTAACCTAACTGCAGACTTTTGTGAAAAGCCTGATTAAGGCCAGGGCCACCCTTGCGTTTGCAATCCTGCTACTGAATCCTATTTTTCAACCTGAAAACCTGATCAGGTACCTGACCCATAGACTCCAATGTTAACATTTGTTTGCCAAAGTGCAGTCTGTGAGATGTCAGGTTTTAATAGGGTCTGCAACGTTTTCTGGTGTTTGATCAAAACCTGATCCTTTTTTTTTACATGGGACTCTACATATAGGTACCATCAGGTACCGGATCAGGTACCTGATCCGGTAAAAATGCCTCAATAATGGCATGGGGAAAAACTAGATCCAGTAATGCATCCAGTTACTTGGTGCAGGCTCCCAAGCATGGCCCTAGCCTAAGCCCTTTAAGGCCGAGCTTAACACCACGGTGTGATCAGGTCTGGGGTTGTCCGGTGTGAACCAGACAGCCCCGGACCCGATTTTGACACAATGCATGCCTATGGTGCCAGACAGGACAGGATGGCAGCTATTTGCCATCCGGTTTTGTCCCTGTCCGGCAGCATCAGGCTGCATTCGGTTTTTGCTCCGGACTCAAAAACGAAGCTTGCATCATTTTTGTGTTTCAAAAAATCTAACTAAACCGGATCCTGCCGTATTTTCCCAGATCCGGCGCGATCCGGCACCCCCTAACATGAGAGTCTATGGGGTGCCGGATCGTGCCGGACGCGACAGAGAATCTGTCAGGTTCCCGGACAGCGGGTGCTGAAGCTCAGCGCCAGCTGCTCTGAACTTCAGCACCTGGAGCTGCCCCCTGCTGAGATTTCAGGACTGCAGCTAGCTCCCCACAAGCCACGCTCCTGACATTTCAGCAGGGACAGCTTCTGAACCCTGCGATCTGCATATTTGCCCTCCCGTTCTGTTTGTCCGGGGCTATCAGGTTCTGTCTCGTGTTTCCTGCAAAACACCGGACAGAACCTGATACACCACAACTGTGGTGAGAAACTGGCCTAAGGCCAGGGTCACATTTGAGCCTTGGATCAGGTTTTTACATCATTTTGTGCACTTCAAGTTCAAAACCTGATGCCAAAAACTGATGCTGCACTCAAGTGTGACTTCAATGGTGTCAGGTTTTTTACTGGACCCCAAAAACGCTGCTAGAGCGTTTTTGGGTGCAGTAAAAAAACTGATCAGTTTTTTCTAACATTTTTTGGGAAAAAATTACAATGTCCAAAAAACTCAGAGCTGCACAGAGGGGTCAAAAAGCACCCTAAAAAAAAAGGATCAGCTATTGAGAACAGGGGAAAAAACTGATTCCCAAGTGTGAACCCAGGCATAGACCTATGTAAAAAAAAAGGATCAGGTTTTGATCAAACACCAAAAAACGTTGCAGACCCTATTAAAACCTGACATCTCAAAAACCGGATCCAGTAGACGGATTGCAGTTTGGCAAACAAATGTTAACATTGGAGTCTATGAGTCATGTACCTGATTTTCAGGTTTTCAGGATGAAAAACAGGATCCAGTAGAAGGATTGCAAACGCAAGTGGTGGCCCTGGTCTTAGGTCCTTTTCACATCTAAGGCTAGGGTCACACTTGCAAAATTCTAAGTTCACTGCATTGTTTGCAGAGAACGTAGTATTTTTCTCTCCCTCCGCAGCCTTCACGTAGGCTGTGTAGTGGAGAACACGGCCCCAAGCAACCCAATGTGTTTCCTGGATACCAGCTACACAGCGGGCTGCGGGCAGTGTGATTTGCACCACGCACGCACCACGCACAGGGGAACTCATCATGCTGCGTTCCCCTGTGCGTGGTGCGAATTGCACTCCCCACAGCCCGCTGTGTAGCTGGTATCCAGGAAACACAGCGGGTTGCTAGGGGCTGCGTTCTCCACTACGCAGCCTGCGTGCAGGCTGCGTAGTGAGAGAAAAATTCTAAAGGTACCGTCACACGCGGCAATATTGCTAGCAATTTCACTGGCAATTTGCTGGTTGCTGTGAAATCATGGACACAGGCTAGGGTCACACTTAAAAATAGAATTGCGTTTACCGCATCCAGATCCTGATGCGGTGAACGCAATCAGGACTCCCTTTTTGTGTCACAAACTAAGTGTTAAAGTACAGAATGGAGCTTATAGTTACGTGCTGTCCAGGCAGTTTCATTTTCGAGCCATAGGCGGGGCTGTGTGCTGATGCCTCCGCCCGCTAATTAATTATGCCCGCCCCCTCTGGCCTGGCTCCAGTGTTGAGAGGGAGGCCGCATCATGAAAGGGCGGGGACTAACATCGTGTCATACCGATAGCCCCGCCCCTTTCATGACGCGGACTCCCTCTCAACACTGGAGCCAGGCCAGAGGGGGCGGGCATAATTAATTAGCGGGCGGAGGCATCAGCACACAGCCCCGCCTATGGCTCGAAAATGAAACTGCCTGGACAGCACGTAACTATAAGCTCCATTCTGTACTTTAACACTTAGTTTGTGACACAAAAAGGGAGACCTAGAAAACAGGGGTGCAAGGACCCCTCTATATAGATACGGGGGGGAAGGGAGTGAGTTTGGGGGTCATGCACGGAGCTATGAGGAGCCCGTCGCATGTGGACATTGTAGGAGAAGCCCACCTGAGTGGGCGTACAGTCTCTAGGGGGACTAAGCCCCCCCTAGAGACATCAAGCAAGCATTTATTTATTAATTTATCTACCGTATATACTCGTGTATAAGCCGAGTTTTTCAGCCCAAAAATTGGGCTGAAAAGTCACCTCCTCGGCTTATACACGGGTCAATACGGTACTTTACTAGGATTTTAACAGGCCGGGTGCTGGGGAGGCTGGAGGAGGCGGGGGGGAGGCTGCTGACAGCGGCCCATCACGTGGGGCCGCTCATTAGATATGCACGGCTCCCCCCGCCCATCACAGCGGCAGGGGGAGCCGTGCATACAGCCCCCCAGTGTATACAGCAGCCCCCTAGTGGCACTAGCCCCCCCCCAGCATGTTTAGAGCCCCCCCCCGCTTTTCAGAGCCCCCCCGCTTTGCAGAGCCCCCCCCCCGCTGCATTATCTTACCATCCAGGGTCTTCTTCACCGGAGGTCCTGCAGTCATCACCGCGCGCTGTGTTCAGGTCTCACGTGACCCGGCGCGATGTCGTCATTCCACTGCGCCCGCCGGGTCACAAGAGACCGGGAACACAGCGCGTGAGGATGGACTGCAGGACCTCCGGTGAAGAAGACCCTGGATGGTAAGATAATGCAGCGGGGGGGGGGCTCTGCAAAGCGGGGGGCTCTGCAAAGCGGGGGGGGCGAGTGCCACTGGGGCTTCTGTATATACCCCTGGGGGCCTGCTGTATTCCCCTGGGGGCCTGCTTACACCCCTGGGGGCCTGCTTACACCCCTGGGGGCCTGCTTACTCCCCTGGGGGCCTGCTTACACCCCTGGGGGCCTGCTGTATTCCCCTAGGGGCCTGCTTACACCCCTGGGGGCCTGCTTACTCCCCTGGGGGCCTGCTTACACCCCTGGGGGCCTGCTTACACCCCTGGGGGCCTGCTGTATTCCCCTAGGGGCCTGCTGTATTCCCCTAGGGGCCTGCTGTATTCCCCTAGGGGCCTGCTTACACCCCTGGGGGCCTGCTTACACCCCTGGGGGCCTGCTTACTCCCCTGGGGGCCTGCTTACACCCCTGGGGGCCTGCTGTATTCCCCTAGGGCCTGCTGTATTCCCCTAGGGGTCTGCTGTATTCCCCTAGGGGCCTGCTTACACCCCTGGGGGCCTGCTTACTCCCCTGGGGGCCTGCTTACACCCCTGGGGGCCTGCTTACTCCCCTGGGGGCCTGCTTACACCCTTGGGGGCTTGCTGTCATTCCACTGCGCCCGCCGGGTCACAAGAGACCGGGAACACAGCGCGCGAGGATGGACTGCAGGACCTCCGGTGAAGAAGACCCTGGATGGTAAGATAATGCAGCGGGGGGGTGGGCTCTGCAAAGCGGGGGCTCTGCAAAGCGGGGGGGGCGAGTGCCACTGGGGCTTCTGTATATACCCCTGGGGGCCTGCTGTATTCCCCTGGGGGCCTGCTTACACCCCTGGGGGCCTGCTTATTCCCCTGGGGGCCTGCTTACACCCCTGGGGGCCTGCTGTATTCCCCTAGGGGCCTGCTTACACCCCTGGGGGCCTGCTTACTCCCCTGGGGGCCTGCTTACACCCCTGGGGGCCTGCTTACACCCCTGGAGGCCTGCTTACACCCCTGGGGGCCTGCTTACACCCTTGGGGGCTTGCTGTATACCCCACTGCTGGGGCCTGCTGTATACCCCACTGCTGGGGCCTGCTGTATACCCCACTGCTGGGGCCTGCTGTATACCCCACTGCTGGGGCCTGCTGAATACCCCACTGCTGGGGCCTGCTGTATACCCCACTGCTGGGGCCTGCTGTATACCCCACTGTTGGGGCCTGCTGTATACCCCACTGCTGGGGCCTGCTATATACCCCACTGCTGGGGCCTGCTGTATACCCCACTGTTGGGGCCTGCTGTATACCTCACTGTTGGGGCCTGCTGTATAGCCCACTGCTGGGGCCTGCTGTATACCACTGGGGGGGCCTGTATACCTGTGCTGGAGTCCACCCTCGGCTTATACGCGAGTCAATAAGTTTTCCCAGTTTTTGGGGGCAAAAGTAGGGGGGTCGGCTTATACACGGGTCGGCTTATACACGAGTATATACGGTATTTACAATACAGAGAACAGTTTGCTCATCCCTGCTGGTGCAGGGATGAGCAAACTATGCAGTAGCCGCATTGCTGAGGATTACACATCCTGAGCAATCCGGTTACTGGAGTGCAGATGTTACAACCGCTCTGAAAACTACAGCCTGCATGATTTTTCACGCAGGCTGCAGAGCCGGAGACGAACACCGGATTGCTTGTGAAGCAATCCGGTGTTTAGCATTGACTCCTATGAGGAGTGTTTCCTGGTCCGATTTTGAGCTTTTTGAAAGCTCAAAACCGGATCAGGTTTTAAAAAAAAAAACTACATGTGACCCTAGCCACATTGTTCTATTTCGTTGCCGTGTACAAATGTAACAATGTGTCAATGATTTCACAGCAACCAGCAAATTGCCAGTGAAATTGCTAGCAATATTGCAGCGTGTGACAGTACCTTAAGTTGTCTGCAAACAACGCAGGGAACTTAGAATTTTGCAAGTGTGACCCTAGCCTAAGCCTGGTCTGTGTTTTGCTTCATTTGCATTTCTATGCATTTTTACCGATAAAAACGCATCCAAACGCATGCGTTCTTTTCAAAACTCAAAAACGCATGCATTTTTGCAAACGCAGGCCTACACGCAACAGCACACATTTTTGGCAGCATTTGCAAAAAACGCATGTGTTTTTGCGTTTTGAAAATGCACATGCATTTTTGCATGCGTTTCCATTGAAATCAATGGGAGAAAAAATGCATGTGTTTGGAAGCGTTTTTAGCTGTGAAAACGCGTAGAAACACAAACGCAGGTAAACGCAGACTAACCTTAGATGTGAACTAGGCCTTAGATTAATGCTACATTCACACTGTGCACTTTTGATCTGATTTTGCTCATCTGTTTTTGTAGCCAATACCAGGAGTGGGTGATAAATCCAGAAGTGGTGACATGTTTCTATTAGGCCTAGTTCACATCTAGTGTGACCCCAGCCTTAAGCAGGTCTACGTTTTGCTGCATTTGCGTTTCTATGCGTTTTAACGCTAAAACCGCATGCATTTTTGCAGATGCAGCCCAAAACGTTGCATGCGTTTTCAATGTGTTTTCCATTAAAATCAATGGGGGCAAAAGCGCATGCGTTTGGATGTGTTTTTTAGCGGTAAAAAACACATAGAAACGCAAATGCAGCAAAATGCAGACCTGCATTAGATGTGAAAAGGGTCTTATACTTTTCCTCTGATTAGCTAGGGTCACACATGAGCCCTGGATCCGCTAAAAGCATCCATTTTTCAACTTAGAATTTTGTGAAAAATGGATCTGTTAACGTGCATTGTCTAAAGTGCACTAAAAAAATGCTTCTAACGGGCACCAAAAACACTGCTAGCATCGTTTTTGGGTGCAGTAAAAAAACGTATAGCATTTTTTTAACATGGGCCCCTATGGGAAACGCATCCGTTAACGCATGGTACATATAGGTAGCATGCGTTAATGCATAGCGTTTTTGGGATGCAAACAGCATTTTCCAAAAACGGAATCAGTTTTTGCTAAGGCAGAAAAATGGACTGCCATGTGTGACCCTAGCCATTGTTCCACTCCAGGTTTCTGCTACAAAAACTGATGAGCAAAAACAGACCAAAAACGCCCAGTGAGAATGTAGCCTAAATGTTGGAATAAGTAATTCATACAGTAAGGCTAGGGTCACACTTGAAGGGTGACCCACGCTTGGCGCATCCGCTTAAATTGTAGAAACTTTGGCTGCAGCGCATAGCGTTAATGCTATGTGCTGCCTGACAACACTGCCCTATAGAAACCCACTGTTTACCTTAGCAGCGGCTCCACACAAAGCCCCAGGATGTGCGCTTTTCAACAGCACACAGGAAACGCAGTCTGCAACGTTTTCCTGTGCGCTGTTGAAAAGTGCACTTCCTGATACTTTGTGTGGAGCCGCTGCTAAAGTAAACAGTGGGTTTCTCTGGGGCAGCATTGTCAGGCAGCACATTTCTAAGTTTTAAGCGGATGCGCCAAGCGTGGGTCACCCTCCAAGTGTGACCCTAGCCTAAGTCCGAAGTCAAGCATGTATGCCTCAAACATCTCTATTTTTTGTCAAACATAACAAGGCCTTTTATGTATGTTCACTTTAGTATATCAGCAAGAGGAAACCTGAAATGACAGTGAAGATACTAATATACCGTACTTTAAAAGTATTTCATATGTCAAATTTACTCTCCCTATGTAGATTTGCTCTATTTGCATTTTTCCTTAAATTGAGGCATCTAGTTTTAAGTTTCCAGATTCATATTTTCATCTATGCAATTCATCTAGGAAAGCATTCCAGAACTTGTACCGTTTGCTTGATTTGGATCTATCTCAGGGATCTCAGATAATACCAATGAGAATTCCTAAAAGGATATTGTAATCATACCTCACCATGTATCACAGACATTTTGATGTTTTGCATTAATGAAATGTATTAGTTGAGGTCAAACCTTGAAAAAACCAGTGCACGTGTACTACAAAGAGTTTATCTTGGCAACAGTTTCCTGTGTTCCCCTTAGTGCTGAATGGAACGTATTTCATTCTGAAGCTGAAATGATCAGGATACACATTCAAAGTTAGTTCTGTTGTTATGACATCACTGTCTGTTCATTGTCAATTTTTCAGAAAAGATTATTTCTCTATTGTCTGGTATATACACATTTAGCATTATACACAGAATATATGTATAATGCTGAATGCGTCCTTCTGTCCAAAGCATGGATAGCCACCAACGACCTGGTGGCAAGACGACAAGTCCCTTAGCTTCTGATTAGCTTCAGCAGTCCCACTCTCTAAACACTAGCTCCTCCCCTTGGACTAATTCCATCTGTCACTTGCACTTGAGTCGGTTGCCGGGCAACCTATCCTATCAACATCCTATGTTATACCCTTATATAACTACTAGCACTGATGCATCTATACATTTAACTATACCTAATGCATTTGTCCAGCCCAGGCCCTGGGGGTACTCGGTCACTCAGGCGTAGGTCTCTGGGGTAGTCACGGGTAGTGGTGCCTGAGGCCGTGGCCCGGGGGATGCAGATAAAAGGGTGAAGATGGCAATTTAAAAAAATAAAATGTCTGTCGTGACACCACCTGTAGGGGTCCGGTGATGGCACATGGCGCTGCTTTGGCCTCCGGGGTGATGTGCAGTAGCTAGATGGAACCGCTCCCTACAGGAGAGGGGGTTCCCCGGGGCAGTTAATGGAGTTGAGGGGAATAGGGTAGCGCGGTCGGTGTGGTGTGGATGGAAGGAGGGACACGCACACATAAAGTCTTTTGGTACTTTTACTGATGTTGACGGGTACACTCGACCGGAGATAAGGTAAACACTCCAGGACTTCCACAGCAAGTAGGATTGTAGGCTTCCTTGTGTCTGTTACTCTGCTCGGGTCTGACAGACATGGAACCAGACCAGACTGTTACTTCACTTTCTGTGTGACTCTTCACACCCGGATTTGCTGCACTGTGGGCACTCTATGGGATTCCTGTCTTGGCCTAGACTCCGGGCTCTCATTTGGTGGTGCTTCGGGTGTCCGGGGAGCTAAACCCCCTATTTGTAATGCTGGTTTCTCTGCAAGGTCTATACTGTGTCCTTGTAGCTCGGACCCAGTGACCAGAACTCTGCTAGGGTGAGTCGGTATGACTCCTCTGCCCCTTCTGGTACTCGCTTCTCTCCTTTTCCTGTGACCCCTACTCTGAGGGTCTACCACTGTTTCAGGGGTCTCTGGTATGGGCCTAGCGCGGCTCCAGTACCAGGTCAGCTCACTCAGCTCTTCACAGTTCTGTAGTGACAGCACACTCTGGTGTTTACCCTCCAGAACCCGTATTTATAGGGGGAACTGGCTTAAGGCAACCAGTGGAGCTCCCTCTACAGGTCTGGGGTGAAAGGTGTTGTGTGTTAGTGGGGTCTGCTCAATGTGCTACATCCTTCCATGTCCCAAGGGAGTCTGTTGTGACCTGGCACAGGGTGCCACACATTATCTACATACATGATTGGCAGTGGGTGATGTAACTCTATCCCATAATGCATTGCTGCGCAGGCACTGGCAGTTGCACAGGCGCAGTTCGTGGGCGCAAGGCCATGAACTGCGGCTCCACAAGTGACATACACATCACTGCTATTCTGCAGGGAGATCTGCGGTGGCAGCCGCTCATCTCCCGCCGCTGGAAGGTCAGCGGCGATGCCACTGGGAGATCAGCTGGCTGACGCTGCTCAGCTAATTGGTCGTGCGCCACCCGGCGTTCCAATGATCAGGTTTCCAATGATGAAGAATGGCCCCACTATCTTTGTACCCCATATAACACACCATACCATCAATTTTTGTGTTCCAACAGTCTTGGAGGGATCTATCCACTGTGGGTTATTGTCAGACCAATAGCGATGGTTTTATTTGTTAACTGCATCATTCACAAAAAAGTTTGCCTCATCACTCATCTGAAGGCAATTGTGTATGCTGTGAAGATATGAGATGTGCAGAATCTGAAACAACGGATACTGGAAGCCTGTGCTAGTATTTCTTCTGCGGTGTTGCTATCAGTGTGTCAAGAGTGGGAGAGAAGAGGGTTGCATTGACAATCCAACACAATGGGCAGCACTTTGAACACATTTTATAAGTGGTCATAAACTTGTAAATAACTCAGAAAGAATGAAGTTATGTTAAAATCAAGCACACCATTGTTTTTCTTATGACATTCTAAATACGTTTGATGTGTCACATGACCATCTTCCCATTGAAAAAAATAAAGTTGGATCCAAAATGGCCGACTTCAAAATTGCCACCATGGTCACCACCCATCTAGAAAAGTTTTCCCCCTCCCATATACTAATGTGCCACAAACAGGAAGTTGATATCACCAACCATTCCCATTTGATTTAGGTGCTTCCATATAAATGGCCCACCCTATATACAGTTGTGGCCAAAAGTATTGACACCCCTGCAATTCTGTCAGATAATACTCAGTTTCTTCCTGAAAATGATTGCAATCACAAATTCTTTGGTATTATTATCTTCATTTAATTTGTCTTCAATGAAAAAACACAAAAAAAATTGTCCTAAAGCCAAATTGGATATAATTCCACACCAAGCATAAAAAAGGGGTGGACAAAAGTATTGGCACTGTTAGAAAAATCATGTGATGCTTCTCTAATTTGTGTAATTAACAGCACCTGTAACTTACCTGTGGCACCTAACAGGTGTTGGCAATAACTAAATCACACTTGCAGCCAGTTGACATGGATTAAAGTTGACTCAACCTCTGTCCTGTGTCCTTGTGTGTACCACATTGAGCATGGAGAAAAGAAAGAAGACCAAAGAACTGTCTGAGGACTTGAGAAACCAAATTGTGAGGAAGCATGAGCAATCTCAAGGCTACAAGTCCATCTCCAAAGACCTGAATGTTCCTGTGTCTACCGTGCGCAGTGTCATCAAGACGTTTAAAGCCCATTGCACTGTGGCTAACCTCCCTAGATGTGGACGGAAAAGAAAAATTGACGAGAGATTTCAACACAAGATTGTGCTGATGGTGGATAAAGAACCTTGGTTAACATCCAAACAAGTTCAAGCTGCGCTGCAGTCCAAGGGTACAAAAGTGTCAACCCGTACTATCCGTCGGCGTCTGAATGAAAAGGGACTGTATGGTAAGATACCCAGGAAGACCCCACTTCTTACCCCGAGACATAAAAAAGCCAGGTTGGAGTTTGCCAAAACTTACCTGAGAAAGCCTAAAACGTTTTGAAAGAATGTTCTCTGGTCAGATGAGACAAAAGTAGAGCTTTTTGGGCAAAGGCATCAACATAGAGTTTACAGGAGAAAAAAAGAGGCATTCAAAGAAAAGAACACGGTCCCTTCAGTCAAACATGGCAGAGGTTCCCTGATGTTTTGGGGTTGCTTTGCTGCCTCTGGCACTGGACTGCTTGACCGTGCGCATGACATTATGAAGTCTGAAGACTACCAACAAATTTTCCAGCATAATGTAGGGCCTAGTGTGAGAAAGCTGGGTCTCCCTCAGATGTCATGGGTCTTCCAGCAGAAAAAGCACTAGAAAATGGTTTGAGAGAAAGCACTGGAGACTTCTAAGGTGGCCATCAATGAGTCCAGACCTGAATCCCATAGAACACCTGTGGAGAGATCTAAAAATGTCAGTTTGGAGAAGGCACCCTTCAAATATCAGGGACCTGGAGCAGTTTGCCAAAGAAGAATGGTCTAAAATTCCAGCAGAGCATTGTAAGAAACTCATTGATGGTTACCGGAAGCGATTGATGGCAGTTATTTTGGCTAAATGTGTGCAACCAAGTATTAGGCTGAGGGTGCCAATACTTTTGTCTGGCCCATTTTTGGAGATTTGTGTGGAAATGATCAATGTTTTGCTTTTTGCTTCATTCTCTTTTGTGTTTTTTCATTGAAGACAAATTAAATGAAGACAATAATACCAAAGAATTTGTGATTGCAATCATTTTCAGGAAGAAACTGAGTATTATCTGACAGAATTGCAGGGGTGTCAATACTTTTGGCCACAACTGTATACTGTATATATACAGTACAGACCAAAAGTTTGGACACACCTTCTAATTCAAAGAGTTTTCTTTATTTTCATGACTATGAAAACTGTAGATTCACACTGAAGGTATCAAAACTATAAATTAACACATGTGGAATTATTTACTTAACAAAAAGCTAATGAAGCTCATCAAGAGAATGCCAAGAGTGTGCAAAGCAGTAATCAAAGCAAAAGGTGGCTACTTTGAAGAACATAGAATATAAGACATAGGCTGGGGTCACATTTGGGCAGGCAATTGCGTTCACCACATCCAGATCCGGATGCGGTGAATGCAATTGCCTTCACACACATTTTGTTACAAAATGCGTGCAGAAACCGCAATCCGTAACCGATTGCTCAGGATGTGTGGTCCTGAGCAATGCGGTTACCGTATACTTTGCTCATCCCTGCGGTAGTATCTGCGCAATCGGTAACCGGATTGCTCAGGATGTGTAATCCTGAGCAATGCGGTTACCGTATACTTTGCTCATCCCTGCGGTAGTATCTGCGCAACTGTCAGGAGCTTCAGCTTCATTGAGAAAATTGTACAAAGCCACCAAAAGCCGGCTATACTGTAAATGGGTTATTAACCCATGACATGCCCACAGGAGTGGGCAGCATGTCTCTAGGGGGTGTCCACCCCCCTAGATACATGGTGTCCACTCAGGATGGCATGTCAGGGGTTAACTTAGCTGTTAACCCCATTGCCACTATTGTCGGCTTTCATTCATTCATTATTACAAGCCGCTGGCTCCCAGCATCAGGACTACTATGCTAGGCACTTTGCGTTAGCATTTTACAGTACAGCATCATTGAGGATGCTCTCCTGTAAAATGCTTACGCAAAGTGCCTAGCATAGAGGTCCTGATGCTGGGAGCCGGCGGCTTGTAATAATGAATGAATGAAAGCCGACAATAGCGGCGATGGGATTAACAGCTAAATTAACCCCTGGCATGCCGTCCTGAGTGGACAGCATGTCTCTAGGGGGGTGGGACACCCCCTAGAGACATGTTGCCCACATGCATTCTTATTATTTAACCCTTTGTTCTTCCCTGCGGCAGCAGGGATGAACAAAGCCGCCTGCTGCCGCAGGCATTCACATATGCCTTCCGGGAGCCGCATGGGCTCCCATAGGAGCCCATTATAACAAATCTGCTGCGGCAGGGATAACACTCCGAAAACTGCAGCCTGCATGATTTTTCACGCAGGCTGCAAATTCGGATGCGGTAACCGGATTGCATGTAATGCAATCCGGTTGTTATAATGGGCTTCTATGTCCTGCAGTTCCTGATCTGGTTGCGGTGGCTGAGCTCACATTGCGGTTTCCCTCCCCAGAATGCTGGGGAGGGGAACGAAAATGTGAATCCAACAAGTATGTGAGCAAGTATTTCCTCTGTATTTACTTTACGCATCTCTAGTGTTAGTGCTCCTTTAACAGCTCAGTGCTGCTTTCCACATACTGTATACCAAGTAAAAGATGGAATTCAAGTTCAACTAAATAAAAATGATTGACATGATAAAAATTATAGTGTACATCTGAAAACAACAGTCTATGGTCTATTTTAAGAACTGCTTCCAGGAAAAATATCTCCAGAGTATTCATTTAATTTCAGAGAGTCGAGAAGGTTTTTCAAAATTACAAAAAAAATGAAATACACAATGCAGAGTTCAAATAGAAACATACTGTTGAGGGGGAAGTGATGGCATAATTAATTATTAATATGACACATCTATTATATAATTGCCGTAGCTGACTTCCGTCGGAGCGGCGCGACTTCCGGTGGCTTTGTTAGCGAGTCCAGGTTTCTTATGCTGGACTCTGTCCGTGGCCGCGTAGCGGCCACGGCGACTCACGAAGCAATGCCCGCAAAGCGGGCATTGCGAGTCGTTGCAGACTTGCGAAGCAATGCCCGCGAAGCGGGCATTGCGAGTCGCTAACAAAGCCACAGCTACCAGGGACTCGCATAGCGCTGTAGTGTACACCGCTATAGTATACTACAGTCCCATACCCATACGCTTCAGGCCTGACAGGCGTATGGCCATGGGACTGTAGTATACCATAGCGCTGTACACTACAGCCCGCTACCAGGGACTCGCATAGCGCTGTAGTGTACACCGCTATAGTATACTACAGTCCCATACCCATACGCTTCAGGCCTGACAGGCGTATGGCCATGGGACTGTAGTATACCATAGCGCTGTACACTACAGCCCGCTACCAGGGACTCGCATAGCGCTGTAGTGTACACCGCTATAGTATACTACAGTCCCATACCCATACGCTTCAGGCCTGACAGGCATATGGCCATGGGACTGTAGTATACCATAGCGCTGTACACTACAGCCCCATGCTCTTAGCCACCCCCTCAGTGCGCCGCCCCTACCCCCTAAGTCATGCTCTTAGCCACCCCCTCAGTGCGCCGCCCCTACTCCCTAAGCCCCGCCACACCTAAGAACCTACCCCCTAAGACCCGCCGCACCTAAGCCCCTACCCCCTAAGTCCGCCAAACCCCTACACCCTAAGCCCCTACCCCCTAAGTCCGCCAAACCCCTACACCCTAAGCCCAGACCCGCCGCACCTATGCCCCTACCCCCTAAGTCCGCCGCACCCCTACACCCTAAGCCCCGACCCGCCGCACACCTAAGCCCCTACCCCCTAAGTCCGCCAAACCCCTACACCCTAAGCCCCGACCCGCCGCACCTATGCCCCTACCCCCTAAGTCCGCCGCACCCCTACACCCTAAGCCCCGACCCGCCGCACCTATGCCCCTACCCCCTAAGCCCCGCCGCCTCCTAAGCTCCCGCCGCTTTCCCCCGCCGCTTTCCCCCGCACCTATGCCCCTACCCCCTAAGTCCGCCGCACCCCTACACCCTAAGCCCCGACCCGCCGCACACCTAAGCCCCTACCCCCTAACTCCGCCAAACCCCTACACCCTAAGCCCCGACCCGCCGCACCTATGCCCCTACCCCCTAAGTCCGCCGCACCCCTACACCCTAAGCCCCGACCCGCCGCACACCTAAGCCCCTACCCCCTAAGTCCGCCAAACCCCTACACCCTAAGCCCCGACCCGCCGCACCTATGCCCCTACCCCCTAAGTCCGCCGCACCCCTACACCCTAAGCCCCGACCTGCCGCACACCTAAGCCCCTACCCCCTAAGTCCGCCAAACCCCTACACCCTAAGCCCCGACCCGCCGCACCTATGCCCCTACCCCCTAAGTCCGCCGCACCCCTACACCCTAAGCCCCGACCCGCCGCACCTATGCCCCTACCCCCTAAGCCCCGCCGCCTCCTAAGCTCCCGCCGCTTTCCCCCGCCGCTGTCGCTAACACCTAAAGCCCTACACCCGAAGCCCCCGCCGTCCCCTAACCTAACGTCCCCGTCCATCACTTACATGCCTTCTTAGTCATCTGATCGTCCGTCCGATCCAGAAGTCCTCCGTCCGGCCAGGCGTCCTCTTCATCCGGCCCCGGGGGTCTTCTCTCTTCTTTCCGCCATCTCTGCCTCTTCGTCCGGCCCCGGGGATCTTCTGTCTTCTTTCCGCCAACTTCCAGCTCCGACGTCCTCTTCAGTTATCATTAACATAGAATGGACGACAAATCCGCCATTCTATCTTAATGAGATCTGAGGGGCTCTTCTGATTGGTCGCTGTCTACTGCCCTCAGCCAATCAGAAGAGCCCCTCATTTCTCATTCAAATACATTAGCGGTGTGTCGGCGATTTTATGGCCGGCCACCTGGTTCTATTTGTCGGCCCTAAAATCGCGGACACACCGCTAATGCATCTCTATGGCCAGTCAGCCCGATTTCGGATTGGTCGCCGACCAATCAGAATTCGAGCTCACTGCCCATAGACATGCATTAGCGGTGTGTCCGCGATTTAAGGGGCGACAAATAGAACCAGGTCGGCGGCCATAAAATCGCCGACACACCGCTAATGTATTTCAATGGGAACAAATAAATTTAATAATAAAAAAAATAATTAAAAAATAATAAAAAAATAATAAAAAATAAACGGACCTGAAAGAGAACTGGGTCTCAGCCTAAATAATAAATTTAATAATAAAAAAATAATTAAAAAATAATTAAAAAATAATAAAAAAATAAATAAAAAATAATAAATAATTCAATAAAAATAATAATAAAAAAAATAAATATATGCTAATTATATCAGCCCTTCCAGCGGACCTGAATGAGAACTGGGTCTCAGCCTAAATAATAAATTTAATAATAAAAAAAATAATTAAAAAATAATTAAAAAATAATAAAAAAATAAATAAAAAATAATCAATAATTCAATAAAAATAATAATAAAAAACTTAAATATATGCTAATTATATCAGCCCTTTCAGCGGACCTGAAAGAGAACTGGGTCTCAGCCTAAATAATAAATTTAATAATAAAAAAAATAATTAAAAAAAAATTAAAAAATAATAAATAAATAAATAAAAAATAATAAATAATTCAATAAAAATAATAATAAAAAAATTAAATATATGCTAATAATATCAGCCCTTTCAGCGGACCTGAAAGAGAACTGGGTCTCAGCCTAAATAATAAATTTAATAATAAAAAAAATAATTAAAAAATAATTAAAAAATAATAAATAAATAAATAAAAAATAATAAATAATTCAATACAAATAATAATAAAAAAAATAAATATATGCTAATAATATCAGCCCTTTCAGCAGACCTGAAAGAGAACTGGGTCTCAGCCTAAATAATAAATGTAATAATAAAAAAAATAATTAAAAAATAATAAAAAAATAAATAAAAAATAATAAATAATGAAATAAAAATAATAATAAAAAAAAAAAATTCTAATAATAATGATATTACTGCTAATAATAATGCTATTAATGCTAATAATTATGCTATTAATGCTAATAATAATGTTATTAATGCTATTATTAATGCTAATAATGCTATTATTAATGCTATTAATGCTAATAATAATGCTATTAATGCTATTAATAATGTTATTAATGCTATTATTAATGCTAATAATGCTATTATTAATGCTATTTATGCTAATAATAATGCTATTAATAATGCTATTAATGCTATTATTTATGCTATTAATGCTATTAATGCTAATATTTATCCTATTAATGGTATTATTAATGCTAATAATAATGCTATTAATGCTATTAATGCTAATAATAATGCTATTAATAATGTTATTAATGCTATTATTAATGCTAATAATGCTATTATTAATGCTATTAATGCTAATAATAATGCTATTAATGCTATTAATAATGCTATTAATGCTATTAATTATGCTATTAATGCTATTAATGCTAATATTTATCCTATTAATGCTATTAATGCTATTAATAATGCTATTCATGCTAATAATATTGCTATTAATGCTCTTTATGCTAATACTAATGCTATTAATGCTATTTTTTATGCTATTAATTCTATTATTTATGCTATTAATGCTATTAATAATGCTATTAATAATGCTATTAATCCTATTAATGCTATTAATAATGCTATTCATGCTATTAATAATACTATTAATGCTATTAATGCTCATAATAATGCTATTAATGCTATTAATAATGTTATTAATGCTATTATTAATGCTAATAATGCTATTATTAATGCTATTAATGCTAATAATAATGCTATTAATGCTATTAATAATGTTATTAATGCTATTATTAATGCTAATAATGCTATTATTAATGCTATTTATGCTAATAATAATGCTATTAATGCTATTAATAATGCTATTAATGCTATTATTTATGCTATTAATGCTAATTAATGCTAATATTTATCTATTAATGGTATTATTAATGCTATATTAATGCTAATAATAATGCTATTAATGCTATTAATGCTAATAATTAATGCTATTAATGCTATTAATAATGTTATTAATGCTATTATTAATGCTAATAATGCTATTATTAATGCTATTAATGCTAATAATAATGCTATTAATGCTATTAATAATGCTATTAATGCTATTACTTATGCTATTAATGCTATTAATGCTAATATTTATCCTATTAATGGTATTATTAATGCTATTAAAAATGCTATTAATGCTAATATTTATCCTATTAATGCTATTAATGCTATTAATAATGCTATTAATGCTATTAATTATGATATTATTGCTATTAATGCTAATATTTATCCTATTCATGGTATTATTAATGCTATTAATGCTAATAATAATGCTATTAATCCTATTAATGCTAATAATAATGCTATTAATGCTATTAATAATGTTATTAATGCTATTATTAATGCTAATAATGCTATTATTAATGCTATTAATGCCAATAATAATGCTATTAATAATGCTATTAATGCTATTAATGCTAATATTTATCCTATTAATGCTATTAATGCTAATAATAATGCTATTAATGCTATTAATTATGCTATTAATGCTATCAATGCTAATATTTATCCTATTAATGGCATTATTAATGCTATTAATGCTAATAATAATGCTATTAATGCTATTAATAATGTTATTAATGCTATTATTAATGCTATTAATGCTATTATTAATGCTATTAATGCTAATAGTAATGCTATTAATGCTATTAATTATGCTATTAATGCTATTAATGCTAATATTTATCCTATTAATGCTATTAATATTGCTATTAATGCTAATAATAATGCTATTAATGCTATTAATAATGTTATTAATGCTATTATTAATGCTAATAATGCTATTATTAATGCTATTAATGCTAATAATAATGCTATTAATGCTATTAATAATGTTATTAATCCTATTATTAATACTAATAATGCTAATATTAATGCTATTAATGCTAATAATAATACTATTAATGCTATTAATAATGTTATTAATGCTATTATTAATGCTAATAATGTTATTATTAATGCTATTAATGCTATTAATAATGTTATTAATGCTATTATTAATGCTAATAATGCTATTATTAATGCTATTAATGCTAATAATAATGCTATTAATGCTATTAATAATGTTATTAATGCTATTATTAATGCTAATAATGCTATTAATAATGCTATTAATGCTAATAATAATGCTATTAATGCTATTAATACTGTTATTAATGCTCATAATACTGCTAATAATGCTATTAATACTGCTATTACTGCTAATAATAATGCTATGGCTTATATTATTGCTATTGATGATGCGATTATTATTTAAAAATGTTTAAAAAAACAATAAACATATTTTAGATACCCGATGCATTTGCATCAGGCTAACAGCTATAACTACTATAATCAAATTAATGCACGTTCTAGAATCCCGATGCATTTGCATCGGGCTCACAGCTAGTAAATGTATATTTATCTTTGTGGGCATGTATGTGTATATATCTATATTTATGCCCACATTGGTGTAATAGGCCATAATAACTGTCCCTTCATATTTTAGTTATAACATTGACCAATTCAGTTGTATCTGATGGAAATCTGTTCTACTGACATGGTTAATTACCATATCAGAAGATGTTCATTCTTGCATTTTAATGTGAGAAGCCAGCAGATAAGACCCTTAATTTAAATATCAAAGATCTACAGGCTGCTGCCACAAAGGGTTATTCTCACCCCTTTAACTACAGCAGCCAAGATGTCTAGGTGATTGGCAAACAATGGGAATAGTCATGTCTACCTATCTATAGTGGCAGGAGATACCTCATTTCAATATAGTGCATGGTGAGCGTGCACCCTTACAACCCTGTCAGAAGTGCACGGATGAGGAGGTGTGTCCGTCACGTGCACAGCTGAGGGACAGGTTAAAATGGACTGAGACACAAGAGCTCGCTCTCTTTTCTACTTGGAACCACCATGCCATAGGACATCCTCATCTGGTCATAAGTATCATCCTATAACTCTATCACTCTCTCTCTCTCTCTCTCTTTCTCTCTCTCTCTCTTATAATCAACCCTTGAATTGCTATCTATCCTCTATAGGGATAGTTAGATCATTAATATAGTGTGCCTGTGTGTATATTTAGGTAACGTGGGTATTAGTAACTCTGGGGGTTTTACATCTTTGTAACAGTAATTGATTGTGTCTTAGTTATCGTGCTATCTAGAAAAATATATATTATCGTGGTAGACTTTTTGGGTGTGTTTAATAAATATTCATTTATTAGAACAGACTTGTTTTCATTAAGTATTCGGTATATACATATATATATATAGTTAATCAGCATAGGAACAGAAAGTGGTAAGAAAGGGAAGATTCTGGATATCGGTGATTGTAGTCATAACCGACAATAGTAACCGATAAACTGAACCAGCCCTACAACAAATTGGCGAGCCTAGGCCCTCTGTTTGAGGTTGTTCTAGTGTCTTTTGTACTGAAAACTTGTGGTCATCATCTGGAGCGGATCAGGCCAGAGGAACGTGGACACAGATAACAGGAGGCACGGTGAAGTGATCGGTTATTCTGTGCGTTCAGTGCCCTGATAGCTCAGACGGTGACACAGTTTTCAGTCTCAGTAAGACACAGGACACAGTCCTCATCAGAGAACCTTTTTCTGATTTTAACGATTTTTCTGATTCCTTTACACGATTCACACGTCTATCGGCGAGGCAGATCATCACGTCACTTCGTTCAAACACCAACAACGTTTGGTTCATCTGAGGAGTCCAGCTGGTCGGGAAAGAAGGCGTTCCGGAGAAAAAGGACCTTTTTCCAAGCAGCACAAGAGGGACGAAGGAACAGACTGCACCAAGCAACATGGCCTCTGAACAGGTGAGTATGAACTTCTCCACCCTTAAACACCTGTGTAGAAATAGCACATTTAACCCAATACTGCCCACCGCATATAAGTCCACAGAGATGCTCTGGTCAACTTTACTGGACCAGGCATACGCACACGATAGAGTTTGTATTAGTAAAAGTGTTTTCCACAAAACTAAGAAACGTCTCCAAATGCTGGCAAAATTAGTATATACTTTTGAGGACAGCATTTGCAGGCCGGAGCATGTGGAAACACTTGCTACCACAAGAAAGGCAGACAAAGTTTCCACATCGGATAACCTACACTGCCATTGTTGTGTGGAAAGCATAAAACGTATACACACTCTAGAAACTGAGCTAGAAGAAAGGGCCCAGTGTACAGCCGACAGGGGCCGGGAAATCTGTGTGTTAGAATCTAGGATATCAGAGAAAGAAACCTATTATTCTGACATGGACAGCTCCTCAGTCTGTACACTGAGATAAATCAGTTCAAGAGTAGAGTTGCATCCATGGATGCACTAGTGAGCACACTTAGAGAGGATCTGGCTGCAAAGTCGCAAACGATTGTGAATTTGCAACAGGTCATCTCTAATCTGTCACGGCCTGGTACAAATAGCATGGTGCCTTTGCCCACGAAACAGGTTTGTGTTTGGGGTACTGCACAGGATGGGGAGACCACGGCAACAGGGTCCACGTCTCCCATGGATCAGAGATCCGGAGCTATAGAGTCCAGGGGACAGGTGGAACGGTCGCTACATTTCACTCAAACACCAAGGGAGTATACACGTAGCGACCGCTTCCAGGGTCAGGACGAGAGTTGGGGATATGGAGGTAGGTGGGAAAGGGATCACACCACTTCCAATCCGCCAAATCGTTCAGTAAGGTCAGATGAATTTTATCCTAACCGTAACAGTATGGAAAGGATAAAATTTCTGTTACAGATCTGCAAGGAGATCCCAAAGTATGATCCCAGTCTAGATGCGTTTACTGCATGTGATATCTTTGAAGGTCACTGCAATAAATATTCTGTGGCTCCAGAACTTCGAATGGAGCTATTCAAGTTGTGGTTACCTACACACCTCAATCAGAGGTATGAGGCAATGGGGAGATCGGAACCCAGTAATGGACAGTTTCATGATAAGGAAGAACGCCTTTCCTTACTAATGACACTGGCAATGGGCCACGGGGACGTGACTCCAGAAATCCTGATGAAATTCAGACCAACTATACACGATGAACCTTTATCGCTGTGTAGTCGGTTTGAAGCTATGTACAGGAAGGTCACTATGGATCAAGGTATCGGCATTCCACAAGGCATGATCAGCATGTTTGTGGAAAAATTCCCATACCTTGATACTGCAATTAGGTTGAGTGCAGCGAGAGAACCATCGCTCACTGATGCGGCCATGATTATTGAGCAGTGTAGACAAGATCTACTGCACAATAAAAAGTCGGTTAAGGTTAGGGAGCATGTGCCTGTACACGTTAGATCACAAGATGAACGTGTGCGCCATGCTAGAAAGAAGTCAGCTGTTCGCCCCACGGCCCCACCATTTGAGAGGACAGGGAGCATTCAATGCTTTCTATGTTTGCAATTTGGGCACATGAAGAAAAATTGTCCTCAGTGGGTACGGAGCCGAAACAGCCCTGAAAAATCTGGCAATAATAATGGTTTCAAGATGAAACCTAATTATGCCAGAACAGTGGGGGAACAGGCTGATGGGTCTCAGGGATATTTACAAGAGCAGACACCAAAATGTGTTGCCACTGTAAATGCCCCAGTTGATAGTTCAGGGGTTGTGGAATCTACTGATTCCACAACTAGAACTATGGTTGAGGATCTCCAAATTGCAGTATGTGCCTCTCAGGTACCTACTGGAAATCTTGTCAACATCGATTGACAATTAGGGATCCCTAAAGAGCTGGCTCCAGTATGTCCTGTCATACTGGATTCTTCAGGGAAGCCCCACATAAAAGCCAGATTTAAAGATCAGGACACACAAATTATGCTTGATACTGGTGCGGAAATCTCCATTACTAATATCAAACATGATTTGCATCCAAACAGCCCTCAGTGTGTGGTGATCAGATTTGATCACCAACAAGGGGGGATGAAGGCCCACAGAATTGAGGAAGTGATTGTCCAGATTGCCAAACACTTAACCCTCAAGGTCCCAATATGGTATTACCCTGGTTTTGACAACATCATCGGAACTGATGTAATGACCCAAAATGGATGGATCCTGGATTTGGCAAACTGCATTGTGTGGAAGGGACCCAGACAATCCAAGGTGTGTGTCATACAACGCCAGTGTCTGGGACCACCTTTGCCAGCAATGGAGAATTCAGTTGATATGCTCGAACACAAATGGCCAGAGGTCTCTCATAATATAGACCTTGAACCCATTGTGTACGAACATCCTGATCTGTGGGCCCAGGGTAAAAACGACTGTGGAAGATTGATTGGTGTCCAGGTGGACATACAGGGGCCAGACCTACCCCCTCAACGTCAATATCGCTTTCCACCAGAAGCGACACAGTCGATAGTCAACACTGTCCTGGAATTGGAGAACAAAGGTGTGGTCATAGAGGGGAATTCAAAGTGTAACAACCCTCTATGGCCTGTGAAGAAAAAGGACACTGATGCGTGGCGTCTCACCATAGACCTACGTGTCCTTAATAAGTACACTCCGATGTCTGCCCCCGTAGTTTCACAAACTCCTGACATAATGGCGAGGATAAGTGGCAAAAGCCGCATATTCTCGACCATTGATGTCGCCAATGGGTTCTTCTCTATTGAACTCACAGAAAACTGTAGGTACAAATTTGCTTTCACAGTGGGGAACAAACAGTCTGGACTCAAACTGAGTCCTCACAAGGCAAATTTGGCCAGAACAGAGGTGACTTTCCTTGGGGTGCAGGTCTCTTTTGGAGCCAAAGGAATTGTGGCGGCCCGAGTGGTAGCTATGGTCAAGTTACCTCAGCCTGGCACTCTACAGGACTTACGGAAGTTCCTGGGAGTGGCCAACTTCTTGAGGGAATTCATAGAGGATTTTGCTGCCAAAGCGAAACCCCTTTATGAACTCCTCAGAGGAGAAGAACCCTCACTCCAGGGCTGGTCAGAAGCACAGGATGAGGCCTTTTCAACTCTGAAAAGAGACCTCTCCTCTGCACCTGTGTTAGCCACCCCCAACCCAGAGGGAGAAATGGCCATCCAGGCACATGCTGAGACTGAGTCTATCTCTGTTGTCCTTCTACAGCAGATAGGACATGACAGTAGACCACTGGGATACTTTTCCCGACTACTCTCGCCGGTCGAACGAGGGTTCGACGAATGTGCCAAACAACTGGCTGCCATACACTATGCCGTTAAAACCACTGAGCATATTGTAGGTTTCAGATCTCTGACTGTACAGACACCACATTCTCCTTTGGTTCTTTTACTCAGAGATACACTCCCCGGAGTCTCCCAACAGAGATTCAGGAAATGGATCATGGACCTCAGTGGCTGGAATCTGAAAGTGGACCACAAGGCAAAGTATGTTCTGTCCCAGTTGTTAAACATGACAGGGACCGAACATGACTGTGGTCAACAATCACTCTCCAGTACATCACAAATAGTCAGGACCGACAGACATCCAGAAGACAGGGTCATCTTTGTTGACGGCTCTCGTTTCTGTCTGGACGGCACGTGTGTGTCCGGATTTGCAGTGCTGGATGAGACCACAGGCACCCAGAGTCTTGTCTGGCTGCCTGGTCAAATGTCAGCACAACGGGCTGAACTGGAGGCTGTCAAGGAGGCTCTCCTCCTTCAACCTCCAGGGAATCGAACTATATATGGTGACAGTTCATATGTAGTTCAATCTTTCACCCTGCACCTGAACACGTGGAAAAATGAGGGTTTGTGGACAGCCAGAATAAACCTCTGGCCCATGTTACAGTCCTAAAGGAATTGTGGGATTGGGGCATGGCACATCCAGCGGAGGCAGCCATTATAAAAGTCCCAGCACATCAAAGAGGAGAACAGCCTTGGACCATAGGAAATAACAAGGCCGACGAACTGGCCAAGTTTGCAGCAGTGTCTGGTGTCCTTCGGGAACCAGGAACTGAGCAGATCCCTGCATTCCAGATTGCAGTGAGGCAAACCAAACTAAAAGGAGGCATTCTGAGTCCTGAAGATGTCACTGGAGCAGAGTATAGCGGGTGGTATATCTTACAGGCTACCTTCACTAGGAAGGATAGTCAAGATGGTTTGAGGGTAAGGACGTACTTTGATAGACCCGTACTTGTAAAAGGCACCCTTAAGGCATATTGTATGTTGAGGGATTCCCAGATGACCATCACCAGGGAATCCAAATATGCCCAAGGACATGTGTCCACAGATTACTTACGGACTAGTGTATTGATGTTAAAGTTAAACTGCAGTAACTCTGGCCAGGCATTATGGAACGATCAGAGTGGTCCAGTGAAACTGGAGGGCTTATACCGAGCAACAGTTTTAAAGGTACGGACCGATGCCAAGGATTTGAGGTATACTCGAGTAGGGGGGTCGCCATCCATACGGTCTTTCATGATTACGATCATGATAGAAGTCTGTGTATCGGAGGTGACGGGATACTATTTCATCACCTATGCCCACTGGGAACCGGATACACAGATGGTAAAATTGGATACTAATCCCTGGAGGTGGGACTTAGTATGCAATGGGGTGGACACCCCAATTGTGGATGTATGGATGGATGGTGCCCTATGACTGAGGAATACCGAAGCAAATACGTGTCTTCTGACTGGAAAGACCCCAGAGGCAGGGACATTAACTTTGACATCAATATAGACGGTCCATTTAAGTGGCCTTTTTGTGAGGCGGTGGACGAAGGATGCTGGTCATTTACACAGTGGGTCTATCTGTCCAAATCCAAACCAATAGGAAACCTAGCGTTACAGGCAGGAGATAGCGATCAGTGGTACCAGTTCAGTGGTAGAGGACAAGTATGTGTGACAGTGGTAAGGGTCCCATATGAGGCTGAAGGTCTCCAACCAGTCAAACCACACCTGGATTCTTGCAATGTTTCTACCCACCAATTGGCAGATCCCACAGCTCCTCAACTGTCATCCCCATGGAAGATCATCACAGGAACTAAATTCATTCTATATACATGGCGAATTTCTGTAGATGACTTCAGAGTAGATCACTGGGATCACAGATGTTAGGAGTTTGTGAGGAACCAAATTGACATGATGAGAGGATGGGTAGAGGCGGGGCAAGAAGTGAGAAAAGATGATCCCCGACACAGGAAATTCAGGGGTAGGAGAGACTTGATAGAGATGGGAATTAGTGGAGGTACATTGGGAGTAGGTGCCCTGAACACTATGGATATGGAAGTCCTGAGAGGTAAGCTCGGGGACATTGCGCAACATGCTGGGGAAGGGTTCAGAACTCAGCTTGATGTAAACCAAGTCTTAGAGGGTTTGCAACATTCGCACATTGATGCCACTACCTCTCTATCTTCAGCTCTACGAGAGAAGTTTAGAAGGTTAGTTGCAGGTCTTGTAGAAGTGCAAGACAGAGTTCAGTTTGCCCTAGCATGTACGCAGGTCCAGAGTGAACTCTCTGACAACCTAAAGCATATAGTGTCCTATCTATACAAGGGCCACTTCCCATTCAACCTCAGACAAAGAGTAAGTTCCCTAATCTCCCCGTTTGCAGCCAACCATACAAACTGGTGGCTGGTTCAATGGCATGGGTGTCATAATCTCACCTGCACGGCATCTTCTTTGGCACCTGTATCTGGTAATATCAAGAAGGGGTACAGTGCCATGAATATAGGAATTGTTGTTAGCGATCAGACGGTGCTTCATCCACAGCTCACCTCAGACATCCTAACCTATGAGCGAGGCCATCCTTATCTGTTTGATACAGAGGGATGTTGGAGGAAAGAGGATGTTATCCTCTGTCAAGGGAGTCAAGATAGGGTGCTTAGGCACCAGTGTTGGGACTCTGAGGGGTCATGTGAGATGAAGACTAACACAATACCCTCCTCTCGTCTGAAATATTTGGGTCAAGGGTATTGGTGTTGGTACCAAGGGAAAAATGTAACGTATTCTTTATATGGCACTAATTGCACCGAAAGAGGCATACTCCTCCCAGGAGCATATTGTACCCTTAGTCCCGTTTTAGGTTTAGATGTCACAGATCAGCAGGGGAGGACCCCGATAACACCGGAGAAGAGACTCGACATTCGCCCTGACACTCCTGTGAGACTGCAAAAGATTCCTCTTGGTTTTGTTCGTGAGCTCAAGCGTCTCTTGTTAGATTTCAGCGAAGAAGACGACATACTCCGAAATCTTCATGAGGCTGAGAATCAAGCCACTATTCAGCTTGAGCATGACAAAACCAAGATAACGAGGATTACCAATGCCTTAGATACAGACTCTAAGGTGTCCTGGTGGGAAAGTATATTTGGCTATAGTCCGACAGCTACATCGTTTTTTAATTTCATTATCCACCCTGTGATTGTTCTTCTGGTTCTTGTTCTTGTTATGTACATGGAACTGTGCCTAGTTTACCGGAGAGTAAAGAGACTTGCCCACCAGATACAAAAGAACCAGGCAGAACTTCACAAATTTAACCGCCGAAGAAGGTCCAGGACTTAGCACTAAAAGTCCTGAAACCTTGAGATGATATTTGACATTCATTGTATATCTTGTTTGACTTTTACTTTGATTTATCGTTAAGGAATGGGGGAGGGAAATATAGTATTGTTATATACTGTTTAATTTTTACATTGGGATATAGGTTTGTTTGTTTTTTTGTATGAATGAGGAAAGAGTAAGGTTCTGTAGGGACAGGCCCCATCATTGTCTAAGGTATTTGCTACTTCAACCCTTGAGTCGGTAACATTCATAAGGGATGGATTGAAGGTCGGTTGGACTGCGTTCTTCTCACAGTCAACTTAGGTATGCTGATATCATCCCCTACCCTATAAACTCTGACCTGCCTAGTAGAGATTCAACTATCTATCCATGGAAGAACCACATTAAAGGGATCCTGTCACCCCCAAACCACCTCTAAACCTATTAAAAGCTGTCCCTAGAGCATATTAACACTTTCCCTACACTCCTTTTAGCTCCTAAATGCCCTTAGTCAAAGTGAAGAAAAACGTTATAATAGTACCTCATTAGTGATGATAATGAGTGACCATGCTATTCATAGTCACTCATCAAGGCAGCCCCTCTTCTTCATATCACGCCTATTCTGGCGTGATCGTCATCCTAGATTCAAAATCGCGCCTCCCTGCGCGCCTCCCCACTCTCCCATAGCGTCCGTGCTTCATTGTGGGGCTGTATGACGCGATCCACGTCATTCCCGGCGCCGGGTGACGTATTTGCAGCCGCGCCGCGCTGTCAGCTTCAAAATACGCACTGCGCATGGGCATGCGCAGTGCAGGACTTGAAGCTGACAGCGCGGCGCGGCTGCAAATACGTCACCCGGCGCCGGGAATGACGCGGATCGCGTCATACAGCCCCACAATGAAGCACGGACGCTATGGGAGAGTGGGGAGGCGCGCAGGGAGGCGCGATTTTGAATCTAGGATGACGATCACGCCAGAATAGGCGTGATATGAAGAAGAGGGGCTGCCTTGATGAGTGACTATGAATAGCATGGTCACTCATTATCATCACTAATGAGGTACTATTATAACGTTTTTCTTCACTTTGACTAAGGGCATTTAGGAGCTAAAAGGAGTGTAGGGAAAATGTTAATATGCTCTAGGGACAGCTTTTAATAGGTTTAGAGGTGTTTTGGGGGTGACAGGATCCCTTTAACGATAGATGCTTCAATCAAGCTTACAGGAGAAGTCTATGTTGAAAGTCGTGCCTCAGCTAAGAAGAATGCCATCCCCTGATTGATCTAATCCCAAGAAGGAGGTGCTCCAAGAAACCACCTGGTGAGGCCCAGCTACAGAGTGTGTTCCCCGGTAGTCCCTACACACTAGACTTAAAAAAAAAAAAAAAAAAAAAATCTGGTAGGGAGAGGGGCTAACACCGGAAAACTCTGTGGGCCGATCAAGAGACGAAGGTGCAGCATTTCCAGAATCTAAGCAGTCAAGCTGGGAAGAAGACTACTTGGGGATAGGCGTGTTTCTCGAGATTGGCAATGACAAAATCAGAAGTGTACTGACAAATAGAGAACTTTATTCCTAAACCAAAGAGACCAAGAAGATCCTCAAAGATGACTTTGGTGTAATCTATGGATGGAGACACTGGATTACGGCGAACGGCAGGGGAGAGGTGATGGCGATGGGTGATGTCTACATACCTAAGTGGAAAATTTTACTTCAATTCATCCTGAACAGTTATTGGTGATAGGATTGAGCAGGCAAATATATTCCACACTTCCCACTCATTTTATTGTCGTATTTTCCGACAAAAGGGGGACTGTTGAGGGGGAAGTGATGGCATAATTAATTATTAATATGACACATAAATGTATATTTATCTTTGTGGGCATGTATGTGTATATATCTATATTTATGCCCACATTGGTGTAATAGGCCATAATAACTGTCCCTTCATATTTTAGTTATAACATTGACCAATTCAGTTGTATCTGATGGAAATCTGTTCTACTGACATGGTTAATTACCATATCAGAAGATGTTCATTCTTGCATTTTAATGTGAGAAGCCAGCAGATAAGACCCTTAATTTAAATATCAAAGATCTACAGGCTGCTGCCACAAAGGGTTATTCTCTCCCCTTTAACTACAGCAGCCAAGATGTCTAGGTGATTGGCAAACAATGGGAATAGTCATGTCTACCTATCTATAGTGGCAGGAGATACCTCATTTCAATATAGTGCATGGTGAGCGTGCACCCTTACAACCCTGTCAGAAGTGCACGGATGAGGAGGTGTGTCCGTCACGTGCACAGCTGAGGGACAGGTTAAAATGGACTGAGACACAAGAGCTCGCTCTCTTTTCTACTTGGAACCACCATGCCATAGGACATCTTCATCTGGTCATAAGTATCATCCTATAACTCTATCACTCTCTCTCTCTCTCTCTCTCTTTCTCTCTCTCTCTCTTATAATCAACCCTTGAATTGCTATCTATCTTCTATAGGGATAGGTAGATCATTAATATAGTGTGCCTGTGTGTATATTTAGGTAACGTGGGTATTAGTAACTCTGGGGGTTTTACATCATTGTAACAGTAATTGATTGTGTCTTAGTTATCGTGCTATCTAGAAAAATATATATTATCGTGGTAGACTTTTTGGGTGTGTTTAATAAATATTCATTTATTAGAACAGACTTGTTTTCATTAAGTATTCGGTATATACATATATATATATAGTTAATCAGCATAGGAACAGAAAGTGGTAAGAAAGGGAAGATTCTGGATATCGGTGATTGTAGTCATAACCGACAATAGTAACCGATAAACTGAACCAGCCCTACAACACATACCCAAGTCAAATGTAGGAAAATGTGCTTGAATTTGGGGTAAAATTAATTTGAATGTATAAGGATAGTGCTCCAAATCCACTTGGCATTCCCAATAAATTTTTGTAAAAATGCAGGATTTCAATGCATGGGTGTGTTCACATCTGCGTATATAGAAATGCCTAAATTCTCAACCAAATAGAGTCTGTGGAGCCTCGGTTAGGAGTCTCAAACACCGGACTAGCCATATATCCCTCCAGGGAAGGACCCAGCCAAGGGGTGGCTCCTTGCGGAGAACACCATAACCACCAAATGAAGTGGCCCTTTAAGTCAATATCCAACTCTTTTACTAGTTTACAGATATGACAAGGGAATACCAAGGCCAGGTATCCATCCACATACAGCTGTTTCGGGGTGTTGCCCCTCATCAGTGTGGAGTAGGATTCTGGCTAGGTGGGAGCAAGGCCTAGTAGACCAAGATTGCAAAGTATTCACTGATCTCAGGGAGACCAGTCCAAGAAAACACTGCGGGCAGCTGGCTAAAGCGCTCAAACACAGTGAATTCCTAGGCACATTGCCCCCTGGGAAATATGAATATGCAAATAGAGTCTGTGGAGCCTCGGTTAGGAGTCTCAAACACAGGACTAGCCATATATCCCTCCAGGGAAGGACCCAGCCAAGGGGTGGCTCCTTGCGGAGAACACCATAACCACCAAATGAAGTGGCCCTTTAAGTCAATATCCAACTCTTTTACAAGTTTACAGATATGGCTAGTCCTGTGTTTGAGACTCCTAACCGAGGCTCCACAGACTCTATTTGCATATTCATATTTCCCAGGGGGCAATGTGCCTAGGAATTCACTGTGTTTGAGCGCTTTAGCCAGCTGCCCGCAGTGTTTTCTTGGACTGGTCTCCCTGAGATCAGTGAATACTTTGCAATCTTGGTCTACTAGGCCTTGCTCCCACCTAGCCAGAATCCTACTCCACAATGATGAGGGGCAACACCCCGAAACAGCTGTATGTGGATGGATACCTGGCCTTGGTATTCCCTTGTCATATCTGTAAACTTGTAAAAGAGTTGGATATTGACTTAAAGGGCCACTTCATTTGGTGGTTATGGTGTTCTCCGCAAGGAGCCACCCCTTGGCTGGGTCCTTCCCTGGAGGGATATATGGCTAGTCCGGTGTTTGAGACTCCTAACCGAGGCTCCACAGACTCTATTTGGTTGAGAATTTAGGCATTTCTATATACGCAGATGTGAACACACCCATGCATTGAAATCCTGCATTTTTACAAAAATTTATTGGGAATGCCAAGTGGATTTGGAGCACTATCCTTATACATTCAAATTAATTTTACCCAAATTCAAGCACATTTTCCTACATTTGACTTGGGTATGTGTTGTAGGGCTGGTTCAGTTTATCGGTTACTATTGTCGGTTATGATGTGGTCACCTGATCTGGTCACCTGACTTGATTACTATTGTGATCAGATCAACTGCCCTGCACATCAATCACTGCCAGCTCTGCTCCAGGTGTGCAATAACTCATTGAGGTCACCTGAGGTCACCGTTCAGGTAACAATGGTGGCCACTAATCATAACGGGTGCCATTGTTATGTGGCGTCCCTGAGGGTCCAATCGCCACAGAGATACTGTACCTCAGCCAGAGGTGTGGTACCCCACTCTTGGGTAAGGAGAGGACACTACCTGGCACTTATACACCCACATCCAACACTACATACTCCATATTGGGTATTTGGGTGGACCCTGTTTAGGGAGGACCCAATTCCAGGCTGGAGGGGAAATAGGTTGAGGGTGTGGGTGGAGGAAGTTGAAAAGTAGAGCACCAGGAAGTTGGGGAGCAGAGAGAAGGACGTAGAAAACAGACTGACGTAGGAGATGTGAGGACAGTAAAAGGGAGTTGGTGTCAGGAGCCTGACATGAGAGGACGTGCGAGAGAGATGTCCTGGGGACTGGAGGCGGATGGAGCTAGTCCCAAAAGAAAGAAGGAAGAGACCAGACAGAGGAACTAGAGAGGAGCTCTAGAGGGACAAAAGGGGTCCCAGGGGCACGAGAGTGAAGAATACACCCGTGACTCCCGCATCCAAGTCAACGGTAACCAGGGTCGGCTGGAGAGACCGGGCTACAGAGGGGACCAGCCCCAGACTGGTGGAGTGACTGCAAGACTCAGCTAGCGTAACCAGAGACTGTGGTAGTTTCTAGGGCAACAGTCAACAACTACACTTACTTGTCAAAAAGGTAGCCACTTAGGGTAGAGGGGACTAGGACAAAGTTGTCAACCAAAACCCGAGGTTACCGGCTCAAGACACTGAGTGTGAGGCGTGGGGCAGAAGGGCAAGAGCCAGAGCAGGAAGTCCACCTGGGAAGGAACGCCAGAATGGGGTCCCGATGGGTCATTCCCAAGTTATCCAAGAGTTGGTTGGAGCCCTAACCCAGAGAACACAGCACCTCGTTGACCGCTGGAAACACCTGGTGACGTGTATGAACAGTGAGTAAAAATCCAAAGACTGCATCTACATAGACACCGTTTACTGCCCTGGGGCCACCTGCTCCACCTGTGGGGAGCTGAACCACCATAGCTGCATCACCATCTGCCCAGAGGATCTGCACCGCAGCGTCGGCCATCCATCTTCCCTTGCCGAATACCACGGGTGGCATCGCGTTCAATCCCAGATAAAAGAATCCCCCATTTATGGCCAAAGCCATGGAGCCGGGTCAAAGCCCCGTGACCTTCCCAGGGAACTGCCTGATTCAGTTCCAAGTACCCCATGGCCCTGTTGGGGCGTGTCAGTTACCTGAACGGTGACGTCAGGTAACCTCAGCAAGTCACTGCTTACGGACAGAGCTCATAGCTCATTTATTCAGTGACTAGAGGCTATTGTGACAGAATGCTGTATTCTTCACCATAACCTCCAATGAATAAGACATTGTAGAGGATAAAGTCACTAAGTGTCTCTGTGTTTTTATTTTGAATAAAATTATTTTTCTCTTTGTTGTGTCTTTTTTAACCATTTCTTTGAGATTCCTCATGGCCAGGTGTAACTTGGCCTGACATTAATAATCTCAGGGCTTCATACCAGCTGAAAATACAGAGCTGGTATTAACCCCCTATTACCCAGCTTGCCACCCCTCCCCAGGGCAGCTGGAAGAGCGTGGTAAAGTGCCTGGAAATGGCGCTTATTTTGAATGTGTCATTTTCAGGGGCCGCTGCGGTCTGCCATTCTAAAGCGTGGGGGGGGCCCAATAATGAAAGCCCCTGCCACACTGAGAATATCAGCCCTCAGCTGCCTAGTTTTACCATGACTGACAATTAAACATAAGGCAAAGCCCACACATTTTTTTTTGCCAGCCAAGGTAAAATTGAGAAGCTGAGGGTTAGCTCGCTGCTGCCTGCTTTCATTGGGCTGAACCTTGGCTGGCAATTAAAAGTAGGGTGAAGCCCACGCATTTTTTTTGCCAGCCAAGGTAAAATTAGGCGGCTGAGGGTGGCAGCTCACAGCTGTCCACTTTCACTGAGTGGACTGAAAAATACTGCAAAGCCCCACACATTCTTTTTAATTATTTATTTAACACACTATGATGGCAGGTTGGTTGCCATACACTAATGTATATGGTAACCAAGCATAATCACCGTCCAGACTGAGGAAATGCAGTCTGATTGCAACAGCCAATCACAGACGCTCATGTAGTGTATAGCAACCAACCTACCGCCATAGTGTGTTGAATGAATAAATAATTAAAAAAAAGAGTCAGGCTTCACAGTATTTTTCAGTCTCAGCACAGATAAAGCTAACGGCTGCGAGCTGCCACCCTCAGCTGCCTGACAAATATGATTCCCTGAGAGCTGAGATGCGTGCTGAGATGCGCCAGATGAGCAAAAACATCGCCAGACTAATGGACGCTATGCAGTTACAGCAAAGCCAACAGCCAGCGCCAAGACCCCAACCCAAGCCTCAACCGCTGATCCAACTTGCCGACAGTCTGGAGGATGTACCCTGGATGCGAGGGAAGCAAGCTGCAGCGTACAGAGGAAGACCCGCTGACCGCTACAGCTCCGCTGGGGAGCCCATCTGCCGCCACTGTAACCACACCGGTCACCTCGCCAAGAGATGTCCTTTAAACGGGCAGTCCCTGGGGGCCGGGGCCAAACCTCAAGATTAGACCAACAGGGCCCAGCCAACTGGTACAAGACCTTCATCGGACAGAGGCCGTTTCTGTCCATTGTACTGGATGGCATCTCGACACCTGCTCTACTGGACACCGGGTCACAGGTGACCACAATCCCCTATATCCTTTCTAAAAAGTACTGGGCTGATGCAAAACTGAAACAGCCTGAACTAGATCTTACCCTTAATTCTTCTAATGGTGAACCACTCACTGTGATGGGGGTTAGAGAAGTGCCCATAAAGGTGGGGAGGGTGGAATTGCAGAACCAAGGGCTCCTTGTAGTAGCAGAAGCCAGTAATGCAAAAGATCCTTATATCATACTGGGTACAAACGTTGTTAGCAATTGCATGGAGGAAGTTTTGTCTTTGTTTCAACAGATCGCAGACACCGCCAGACCTGGTCAGAGCAAGGTTCTCCAGCGTGAGATCAGAGCCATCCTACCAACAACAGGTAAAAATTACAGGTGTCGAAATTGGTACTGCACGGGTGACAGACCCAATACCTATTGTGATTCCCCAATGAGTGAAATGATGATTTGGTGTCGAGCAGCTATAGGTCTGAGAGGGCAGGACTATCGAGCGTTAGTGGAGCCTGTCAGCACAGAGCACAGACCTACACTGTTGACAGCCAGGGGGGTGGTTGATGTACACAAAGGGAGAGTACCATTTCGCATCTTAAATTGTGGCAGTGAAGAGGTTAAATTACCCAGGTATACCACCATTGCCAAATTGTACACAGTCAGCAACAACGAGATCCAAACAGTGCAACCCGAACCCCATCAAAAAGGGGCAAAACCTGATCAAACTATTGGGCCACTGGAGGACTGGTGCCAGCAGCTCCATGTCGGAACTGACACTACGCCTGTGCATGAAAAGCAAGGTGTGTACCGGGTAGTACAAGAATTCGAACAAGTCTTTAGTAAGCATCCTCTTGATTTTGGTAGGATAAAAGGGGTACAACATCACATCCCCACAGGTACACATCCACCAATCAAAGAGCGGTACAGGCTTATTCCACCTGCACACTATCAAAAGCCAAGGAAATGTTACAGGACATGAAGGACGCAGGGGTTATACGAGATAGCTGTAGTCCCTGGGCAGCTCCATTAGTCCTAGTCAGAAAAAAAGATGGTAGTATGAGAATGTGTGTAGACTATAAGCAAATAAACCACATAACATACAAAGATGCTTACCCGTTACCTCACATATAGGAATCCTTAGCTGCGTTGAAGTCTGCCAATTACTTCACTACCTTAGATCTCACTAGTGGGTATTGGCAGGTATCCGTAGCCGAGGAAGACAGAGAGAAGACGGCATTCGCTACACCTATGGGCCTATGTGAGTTCAACAGCATGCCCTTTGGACTATGTAATGCACCTGGAACCTTCCAGCGCTTAATGGAGAGTTGCCTGGGGCATAAGAACTTTGAGACGGTACTACTCTACCTGGATGACGTGATCGTGTACTCTAAGACCTACGGAGAACATGTCACGCATCTGGGAGAAGTGTTTGAAGCTCTGGCCAAATACGAGATGAAGCTGATGGGCATGGAAGACTCAGCAGATGAGGGAGATTTGGATCACATTTCCGTTGTGCAAGGTTGGGAGTAGAGGGCAGAGGAAGTAAGCATGAATATTACCTCGTCGCTACGAACACAAAAAGGACTTGGTCCTACTGGATGTGCAAGACACATGAGCGCCTTCTTGCTGTACTACCTGCAACATGATCCTCGGATTGTTAGAATCTGAAGTAATGCTGACTACTGGGTTGCCACACTCTTAGATCCCCGGTACAAGAGTAAATGTGGCCACATGATTCCTGCCTTGGAAAGGGATTCACGCATGCAGGAGTATCAACAGAAAGTTTTACTTAATCTTAGATCTGCTTTTCCCCAAAACACCAGTGGAGCACATAGTGAATATCGCATTTCTAACTTTCCAACCCTGGAAATGTTGAATCGTCATCATCACTCAAACGTTAACAGTAACAGTCTATCTAGTAACAGCAATTTTGTGGAATCATTTCACCAATTTTTTACACCATCCTTTGCAACGCCAGAAGAGAGAACAAGTCTGACAAATAGTGAACGCTTAGAGAAGATGGTACAGGAGTATCTACAGCTCAATATCGATGCCATGACTGGGCAACTAGACCCTTGTTCATTTTGGGCTTCCAAACTTGAAAAATGGTCTGCGCTTGCCTTGGAGATTTTGTCGTGCCCCACAGCCAGTGTTCTCTCTGAACGTGTCTTCAGCGCTGCTGGTAGTGTGCTGACGGATAAGCGCACTCGTCTGTCCAATGACAGTGTACACAGACTAACGTATATCAAAATAAACGTATATCAAAAGTCATGGATCCGCAAGGACTTTGCCATCCCTGTGTCAGCCTGGGGAGACTGAACAGTTGTGTATTTTGCAATGTGCTGCATTAAACTCAACATTTCCATATTTCTACTCTGGGGCAAGTGATGACACTTAAGTGACTGTTGTTGGGGTCTCCTTGCTGTTTGTTGCTTGACTTGAGTAGGGCCCTCTGAGCTCAATATCTATCCTTGACACTCCTGCCCCTGTTTCTGAATATTCAACCTTTTTGTCCATTGAACCAGTGATGAACAAATTAGCTGTATTCACATCCACCATTTTTGGGTGCTTAAAAGCATTGTTTGGTCAATCTCCCCTGTCCACTAGTCCATCAAGTCACTGACCTACCTCACTAGTTCTTCCTGTAGTAATCTACAAAACTGATAGTGGTCCCACCTGTGTGTTGCGGGGCATAACTTTGATGGGAACGCTTGTGACTCGCCCAGGGTATGGGGACTCGGGTATCTGAGCCCTCTGCTTTGGTAGGGATGTCACTGGTGGCCTGCCCAGACCCGTGGCCCTTGGATCCTTCTTAAAAAAGGGAGTAGTTGGTGTTGGAATGGAGAGAAAAGTTTATAAAGTTTATCGTGACGCCACCCGCAGATTCTGGTGATTGAGCACCAGCGGCACCTCAGACCTCCGGAGGGTAGTGATATGACGGCCAAGGTGGTACAGCCAGAGGTGTAACTACGTTTTCTGGCACCCGGGGCAAGGATTTATTTTGGCGCCCCCCCCCCCCCCCCCCCCCACCCGCCACCGCCAATTTTTATTTGATGAGGCATAGTGTATATATACCTCAGGTATATATATGTATACATCAGACAGGCACACTATGAGGTGTATATATATGTATACATCACCAGGCAGGCACACAAACTATGAGGTGTATATATGATATATACACCTCATAGTGTGTGTGCCTGCCTGATGTGTGTATATATATATATAATCATCCAAAATAGATAACACCGGGCACTAAACGCTTATAGTTAGGGCGGGCTGTGACACTTCTGCAGCTGTACCTGGTGGTGCTGGCTCTTGATAGCGGGAATCAGCAATACAAAAGAAAACAATGTCCGAACTCACCGGTAGTTGATCTTGAGACTTTTTAATTCCTGTTCACATCAATGAACAAAGTAAATCAGCAAGGGAGGGGGTGCAGGGGCGAAGGACGACGGCACGCCGTTTCGCGGTTGTGTACCGCTTCCACGGGTCCGCTAAGCGGTACACAACCACGAAACGGCGTGCCGTCGTCCTTCGCCCCTGCACCCCCTCCCTTGCTGATTTACTTTGTTCATTGATGTGAACAGGAATTAAAAAGTCTCAAGATCAACTACAGGAGAGTGCGGACATTGTTTTCTTTTGTATTGCTATATATATATATATATATACACTTCAGGTATATATATGTATACATCAGGCAGGCACACAATGAGGTGTATATATATGTATACATCACCAGGCAGGCACACACACTATGAGGTATAATATTGTACCTCATAGTGTGTGCCTGCGCCTGATGTATACATATATATACACCTCATAACCCCAGCTAGGGCCAGTCCAGGACAGGCACCCACCCACAAACCCCCCCAATCCCATCCCCCCGCCTGTTTAGTTTACTTTATTACCGGAACGGATCAACGGAAGACTCAGTCTGAGTTAGGAGGAGGCAGGCACAGCAACTCCTCGGCACTTCTCCTCTCCGTCCCAGACTATGCGGCGCGCCGGGTGACGTCAGCCGCAGCGCGACGTGCCCGGGGGGCGGGTTTGTGTACACACAGCTCTGCGGCCGCCCTCGCACATTATGCGGCGAGGGAGATTAGTTCCGGCGGCGGCGCTGCAGTGCCACCGCCGACGCCTGGTCACCTGATGATGGCACCGGCGCCCTCCACTGAGTGGCGCCCGGTGCAAGAGGTCCGGCTGCACCCCCCTGGATACGCCCCTGGGTACAGCTCACTGCAGGTGGAGCTGGCCCTCCGGGGCAGTGATGCACCATTGGTGATGGAGGTGCTGGCGAGGGATGGAGCAGGGATTCGGCCGAGGTATTGGACAACGGGATGGTCTCTGAGGATGGCAGGGGGTGCAGGGAACGAACTGACACACACACACACCGCTGGTCGTTCTTTTACTGATGTTGTTGCAGATAAACTGTCCAGAGAACTGCCAGGTGTTCAGGGTGCACTTCTGGGTCTCCACAGCGAGTGGGTATAAGGCCTCCTTATTGTTTTCCCCTTTGTATATGAAGCCCCCGCCTGTGTAGAACTTGGCTGGCCTCCACTGCTCTGTTTCTCCACCTGTGATACCCTCTCTGGACTACCACTGTATCTCTCCCTGCAGCGTCTGGCTCCCTGGTGTGCGACTGCGCAGATGCCCGGGGAGACTGGAGTCTCCACGGTGTACCCGTGTTTTCTATTGGGCCTGGTGCTCTCCAGTAGACGCAGACTCCGGTGTCCGGTGTGCTGCTCAGGGGTTAACTTATCGCTGGCTCCTCGGTCCCCTCTGTCCTTTCTCTTCTCCTTGCCTTCCGCCCCCACTCTTTGGCCTTGAAGGACTACTCGGAGGACATTTCGGGTAACTGGGTCGGGCCTAACACGGCACCGAACACCGGTACGTCTTCACAGCTCTTGTAGCATCTGCACACTCTCCCTAACTCCGCCCCCCGCACCAGTATTTATAGGGGATCTTGCCTTAAGGCAGCAAGTGATGCTCCCCCTACTGTGCCGGGGTGGAAGGTGTTGTCTGTGTCTGTGTACCCACTGTGGAAACCCATCCATGCTGTAGGTGAGTCTGTGGTTACCTGTGTTAGCAGGGCACCACACTTGCCCGAGCTTTGAGTTTATCTGGCCTACTAGGCCCAAACAGGTCTCTGACCTACCTCTCCATTATTTCCTGTAGTACTCCACAAAACTAATGGTGGTCCTACCAGTGTGTGGCGAGGCATATCATTAATGGGAACGCTTGCATAAGCTTTGAGTTTATGTGCACTACTAGGCCCAAACAGGTCTCTGACCTATCTCTCCATTATTTCCTGTAGTATTCAACAAAACTAATGGTGGTCCCACCTGTGTGTGGCAGGGCATATCATTGATGGGAACGCTTGCAAGAGCTTTGAATTTATGTGGCCCTCAAGGCCCAAACAGATCTCTGACCAATTGGAAGAAAAGCAGCAGCACTCATGCGTCCTGGTGCAAACCGACTTTATTTATTAATCGTGCATAATTATACAGGGAAGGTACTCTCAGGGAGGGAGAGAGGCTGGAGGCGACGGTGACCATTTCGCGGACACTTCCGCCTCTGCGGGCTCTCAGAGCCCGCAGAAGCGGAAGTGTCCGCGAAACGGTCACCGTCGCCTCCAGCCTCTCTCCCTCCCTGAGAGCACCTTCCCTGTATAATTATGCACGATGAATAAATAAAGCCGATTTGCACCAGGACACATGAGTGCCGCTGCTTTTCTTCCAACTGGATATTCATTTGATTGCTGCACAGCTGAGCAACCTGCTCCTACCCTCACCTAACTGGAGTGTCAAGAAGATTAACAGGTCAGTGCCCGGTCTTCTTACTTTTTTGGACATTAGATCTCTGACCAACCTCTCCATTATTTCCTGTAGTACTCCACAAAACTAATGGTGGTCCCACCTGTGTGTGGTGGGGCAGATGGGAACGCTTGCAAGAGCTTTGAATTTATGTGGCCCTCTAGGCCCAAACAGATCTCTGACCAACCTCTCCATTATTTCCTGTAGTACTCCACAAAAGTAATGGTGGTCCCACCTGTGTGTAGCAGGCAGGGCCGGACTGGGACCAAAAATCAGCCCGGGAAGTAAAGACCCCACCAGCCCACACACTATATCATCTATCAGTCACAATAAGTGAATTTTGTTTTTACATTGGCGTGACCCTCATCACTGTTTTACAAGAGTTATTTGGAGAGCCACATGTGAGTGGCGAGACACAGGGAGTACTCACCCACAGGTCCATTCACATGATACTCTTCAAAGCTACAGTTTCTCAGGATTGTGGGGTCCCAGCGGTCAGATCCACAGCGAAGAGAAAGTCATCACCTATACAGAAGAGAAGTGGTGACTTCCTTATTCAAGATAATTTAAACAACATATAAATGCTGAAAATCCCGAAGTCCAATACCACCTCTCTGACAGCAGGACAGTATACAGGACAAGAGAAGTGGTACTGTGCAGTGTATATACAGAATAATACAGATACTGAGGATTACACCCAGTATACAGGACAGGAGAAGTGGTACTGTGCAGTGTATATATACAGAATAATACAGATACTGAGGATTATGCCCAGTATACAAGACAGGAGAAGTGGTACTGTGCAGTGTATATATACAGAATAACACAGATACTGAGGATTACACCCAGTATACAGGACAGGAGAAGTGGTACTGTGCAGTGTATATATACAGAATAATACAGACACTGAGGATTACACCCAGTATACAGGACAGGAGAAGTGGTACTGTGCAGTGTATATATACAGAAAAACACAGATACTGAGGATTACACCCAGTATACAGGACAGGAGAAGTGGTACTGTGCAGAGTGTAGCATATGACTCAAGCAAGGATTGCATTGCACCGCCTGGAGGCTCTCCTGATCTGAGCACGACGGCTTCATGTATGTCTATGCAGCTGACATTTTCAGGTCAGGTTAACCGCCGGCTGATTCTGGGCAGTGCGATGCGATAGCTGCAGAAACAAACACTGCAAAAGCACCCTGTATGAATATAGTCTAAGATGATCCCACTAATGTTATCATGCCCCTGTAGCTGTTAGTGACATGAAGACCAGCATCAACGCCAGCTCTGCACATCTCTGCCTTCCATGATGAAGGCAGTGCGTCTGTGTGGCGCCCCTGCAACAAGGGCGGCCACAGGGTGGACTGCAGCCAGACGAGGTAAGACGGTTGACTGAGGAACACACACACACCGGCCCAACGCCTAGAAACTCTATGTCAGGCAAGGGGTAGCGGGAGTTTAGAGAAGTGTGGGTGGAGAGAAAGAGACACGGACAAGTATATGGAGGAACTAGGCACGAGTTGGGCCTAGGAACACTACGTTGGAAGAGCAGAGGAGGCGAGAAAGAAGCACCACAAGCCGAGACACCACACTGAGAATAGTGGTAGAACAACGGGCCCGGCAGCCGCAACTGACATAGCTGACCGGAGGACCCAGAGCTGACTACCGGAGAGAAAGAGGGAGCCTGGTGAGCCCAAATTACACCTGGGTCACTGGAGAGCTAGGCCAGGACAACTAGAGCGCTGGCTCTGTAGAGGTGACCGGGGAGACTTCAAGACCCTCATCACGAGGCATCCTGGCATGTTACGGAGACTCTAAGGCCCGTTACCAAAGTACCGCAGCGGAGTAGGACTAGGGCTAGTGACCCTAAAGCAGAGAGAGACATCACTACAAAGCCGGACCAAACCCATGTGCGAGGACAGAGACAGAGTAGAGGCCTGGAAGGTACTTTGAGGGAAGCGATGCAGAGGAACCGTCTGAGCTGCAGTGGCACCCGGGTCCCTGACAAGTGTAAGAACGGTGAACTGTACTGTAACTGACTTTTAAGAACTTTGGAACAGTAAAGTGCTGGTAAGCTCAAAAGTGCCTGTGACTGTTCATTACTACACTGCAGCAGAGACCTCCACCTGCTGAGCATCTTTGCTGTCCCTGCGTGCTGGCTGGAGACACTGCTGGGAGACACACAAGTGCAGCATCCAGAGCACGCCATTATCCACTACTCATGTACTGGGGGCACCCAGCCCCACCCATAAGAGCTTAACATCTACGCTGCCCCTCACCACCATCCCCCAGCAGGAATACGGCAGCGGTGGTCAACCTGACCACATACCACAGGTGGGGTCACGACAAACTCCCCTGTATATAACCCCTTTTTGGACTTAGCACAGGCCACAGGACTGGGTCACGACCCCCGTGACTCCCCAGCGACAGCAGCTGCCCGGTCTCGAGTACCCTACGGCCTGGTGGCTTCTCATCTGCACCCGAGTTTCATCAAAACACTGCGCCGTCTCAGGTGGGCAGAGCAGACATGAAGGACACTGCGCAAGCTAAGGGGGGCAGAGCAGACATAAAGGATACTGCGCAGGCACAGGGGGGCAGAGCATACATGGAGGACACTGCGCAGGCTCAGGAGGGCAGAGCAGACATGGAGGACACTACGCAGGCTCAGGGGTGCAGAGCAGACACGAAGGACACTGCGCAGGCTCAGGGGGGCAGAGCAGGCATGAAGGACACTGCGCAGGCTCAGGGGGGCAGAGCAGACATGGAGGACACTCCGCAGGCTCAGGAGGGCAGAGCAGACATGGAGGACACTGCGCAGGCTAAGGGGGGCACAGTGGACACGGAGGACACAGCCAGCCCGGAGTTTTGTATACTTGGCGCTAACAGCTGCTTGAGTCCTGTGTCACCGCTATCTTACTGGGCAAAGTGTCTGGATGAAGCTGGGGGCCACACCGGGTTACTGCACATTGTCCGGGAAGATAAGCTTGTCAAAACAAACACGACGCACAATTGTCACCATGTGCATGGACACATACATATATCATCACACATGCACCAATTACGGATACACACATCACATGTCACCACTTACATACATCACCATGGGCACGGACACACGCATGCACATACATCAAAACATACACAGATGCGCACACACCGCAGTAAAGGACCTGAGGCTGCAATAATCACACAGAATGAAGTATACTAATCCCTCTCCTGTTTCTGCCTGTCTGACCCCTCTAGCTGGGTTTCACCCCATCTACACCAACTTCCCACACACAAACACCCCCATACACACAGACACCCGTATACACCCCACATACTCACACCCATATACTCACACCTATATACACACACAGACATCTATATACACCCCACATACACACACCCCCATAAATACACTCATACACCCCACAAACACATACACACAGACACCCATATACACCCCACATACACACACACCCCACATACACACACACCCCACATACACACACATGCAGGCACCCATATACACCCCACATGCATACCCACATATACACATATATACAGCCCCATTTACACATACAGACACCTATATACACTCCCATATATACACACACCCCTATAAATACACACACACACATATACATATCCCCATATACACATACCCTACATACACACACAGACATCTATATACACCCCACATACACAACCATATATACACACACACCCATATACACACCCCACATACACACACACACATATATACACACCACAAACACACACAGACACCCATATACCCCCCACATGCACTCACAGACATCCATATGCACCTCACACACACACAGACACCCATATACACCTCACATACCCCCCCATACATAAACACATGCACTCCCCCATGTACACACATACCCCCATACATACTCCCATATACACACACAAACACACACCTAAGCAGCAGGGAGATAGTTAACTTTGCTGTTACTCACAGCTCTGTATGAAGTTTCCCCTGTGGAGCAGCATCTCCTCAGCGTGCTGCACAGTCTGCTCACTGCTTCCTGCTCTCCAGTTATTGATGCAGAGCACAGCACACTGTAACCTACAGTGACGGCTTGTGCACCAATCAGAGAGCAGGTAGCAGACATTGCAGGCTCTAGTGATTGTTTCCTGCTGTCTGATTGGTAGATCAGCTATCACTAGAGCCTGCAATGAATCAAGCAGACAGTGAAGGATCCCGGGACTGGTGAGCAGAGGGTGAACTCCGCCCACAAAAACAAGTTTCGGCGCTGATTCTGGCCAAACAGAGAGAGCCCTGTGCGCGCTGCAGCGGCCCTTGTCAGCAAGGACGTGCGCACACAGGGACTCTGAGGTGAAATTTAAAGGGCCAGCGGCCCATTTTGCAGTTAGGGGGGCGGCCCATAGGGAATTGTCCCGCCCCTTCCTATGGTCAGTCCGGGCCTGGTAGCAGGGCATATCATTAATGGGAATGTTTGCATGAGCTTTGCGTTTATGTGCTCTACTAGGCCCAAACAGGTCTCTGACCTATCTCTCCTTATTTCCTGCAGTATTCCAGAAACCTAATGGTGGTCCCACCAGTATGTGGCGGGGCATATCATTGATGAGAACGCTTGCATGAGCTTTGACTTTGTAGGCCCAAACAGGTCTCCGACCTACCTCTCCATTATTTCCTGTAGTACTCCACAAAACTAATTGTGATTCCACCTGTGTGTGGCGGGGCATATCATTAATGGGAATGCTTGCATGAGCTTCGAGGGGATCCGGCCCACTAGGCCTATTCAGGTCACTGACCTACCTCTCTAGTTTTTACTGTAATACTCCACAAAACGTATAGTTGCTGAGCAATGTTTAACCTTGAAATGCTAGACCAGGTCCTGTTCCAGACCCTGGGCCATGCATGCAGGCTGGGCCATTCAGCAATTTTTGGTCTGGGACAATTGATGCCATTTTGTTGTAGGTGTGACCCTTTGGAAAGAGTGAAGATTCTTGTTGGAGTCCCCTTGCTATGTTTTACATGATTTAAAAAGTGTGTGACATGCCCATACCTGTGTCTCATCCTCCTTTTACTCTTCCACCTCTTTTTACTTAATGTAGAAAACTAATGCCACTTTGCCTCTGACTATTTGAACTGTGTTTGGATTGTTGTCACTTTTCCTGGTGTTTGTTGTCCATTCTGAGTAGTTTGGCAGCTTTTGGAGACCTTTAAAGGTATTTTCTGTGTGTTTGCTGTAGCCTGCCATTGATTTCAATGGGGTTCGAGGTGTTCAACGAACATTTGACGAACATTCGACGAACAAATCACTAATTCGACGAATCAAACCGAATTCGAACATTGAGGTGGTGGCTCATCTCTAGTGCTGACACCATTAGAACAGCGCCGGCAACAGATGTGAGTTTACCGTAAGTGTTATTATTTTGAAAAGGGTAAACATAGAAATTAAGAAGGGGCATAAGATCCTTTAAGGCAGGATTGCTATTTTTTTTCAATTTATTTTATTTATCACAAAATAAATAGCTACATTTAAAAAATAGTGTAAAAAATGTGCCAATGTAAAGCACAATAGTGATTATGGTTTAGGATTGAGAATTTATTATGGTTCATTTATGTCTTCTGACAGCAATAAACTGGAACATTATGCTTAACCCTCTTCCCGACCTATGACGTAGTGGGAAGTCATAGAAGTCAGTGCCCCGGCAAGGGCAGGCTCCTCTCTGCCCTCTGGATCAGTCCGTCACTCTTAGTTTGCTCGTTGTATTTTTAACTTTTTTGTATGTAACCCTTTCTCATGTACAGCACCCTGGAATCAATGGTGCTCTATAAATAAATAATAACAATAATAATAACTTTCAGCCTGGCTATTACATGCTCTAGAGCAGGGGTCTCAAACACGCGGCCCGAGGGCCACATGCGGCCCTGGGGCATCACAGTGCGGCCCGCGGCACCTTGGACAACTTAATGATGCATCGCCCCAGTGCAGGAAGCCGCTGCAGCCCCCACTGTGTGATGACTTCCGTCTGCGGTACTAACAAGCTCTGCCACTCAGCAAGATCAATGCAAGCTGCCAGCCAATGAGATGTCCGCAGCTGATGGCGGAATATGACATCAAATGTGGGCCTCTGGCTGGCAGATTACATTGATCTTGCTGAGCAACAGATCTTGTCTGAGCGGCGGCTGGAGGAAGTCATAGCACAGCGGGGACTGTAGTGGCCCCCTGCACTGGAGCGATGCATCATTAAAGTGAGAAAAGTGTGAGTGTATGTGAGAGGGTGTGTGTGTGAGGGTGTGAGTATGTGAGTGAGGATATGTGTATAAGAAAGTGTATGCAAGGTGTGTGTGAGTTTCAGTGTGTGTATGAGAGTGTGTGAGTGTGTATGAGGATGTGTGGATGTGTGAGAGTGTGTGTGTGTGAGAGAATGTGTATGTGTGTGTGTGAGAGAGAGTATGCGTGTGTGTGTGGGTTTGTTTGTGAGGGTGTGTGTGAGTGTGAATGAGTGTGTATGTGAGTGTGTAAAAAGAAGGTAAAACAGGATGGGGGGCATCACTATAAAAGTAGATCAGGATGGGGGACATACCTAGAAAGGGGGATCAGAATGGGGGACATCACTACTGAGGGGGATCGGGATGAAGGACATCACTACTAAAGGGGATCAGGATGGGGGACATTACTAGAAAAGGGGATGAGAATGGGGACATCACTACAAAAGGGAACCGGGATGAGGGACATCACTACTAAAGGGGATCAGGATGGGGGATATCACTACAAAAGGAGATCAGTATGGGGACATCACTACAAAAGGGGACCAGGATGGGGGACATCAGAAGAAAATGGGATCAGGATAGGGAACATCACTAGAAAAAGGGATCAGGATGGGGGGGTTCATCACTAGAAAAAGGGATCAGGATAGGAGACAGCACTAGAAAAAGGGATCAGGATGGGGAATATCAGTAGAAAAGGGGATCAGGATAGGGGCATCACTTGAAAAAGGGATCAGTATGGGGGACATCACTAGAAAAAGGGATCAGGATGGGGAACATCACTAGAAAAAGGGATCAGGATGGGGGACATCACTAGAAAGAGGGATCAGGATGGGCGACATCACTAGAAAAGGGGATCAGGATGGGGGACATCACTAGAAAAGGACATTACTACAGGATGGGGACATTACTACAAGAAGAGTATCAGGATTTGTACTTTACTACATTGAGCAAAAAATTCTGGTATTACTAAAAATATCACTTAGTCCTATAAGGGATGCGGCCCCCCACTATAAATGTTTTTTTATGTGCGGCCCACCAACCCAGCCGAGTTTGAGACCCCTGCTCTAGAGTGTCTTTATCAGTGTCCGGCCATGACTTTACCTCCCGCTGGAGTGCACCAGTCAATTGTCCAATCAGTATGCTGACTTGCTGATCTTCCATTAAGAGGTACACTCTATTATAACTGTCCAGTCTCTCCCTGAAGTCTGTCAGGGTATTTGGCTCCCCCGAGTATTATGGCAACCACGTTGCCCCTGGTGTGTACGGCATTAGGAACAGCATTATCGGAGTCATGGCTGGCACCATGGCGGCTGGGGCTCCATCTGCTACTGGGGCTGCATTTGGTATCGTGGGATTGACTGCGACCGCCCCCCGCACGGGCTCCTCTCCTCCCGACTCTAACATTTTCCTCCCCCTTAGTGAACCTTAGCCCTCCCCGTCCTTCACTTCCGTGGGGATGTTCAGCTTTAGTTTCGACATGGGACAGGGTTTCTTGTCCCCACTAGATGTCGTCAGAGCGCAGGTTAGGCCTTGCTTCCTGCTCCTAGCAGGGTGCCGCCCATGATGACACGCCCCCTTGGCTTCCAACACGTCTCGCGCTTTAGTAATGGCGACAGTCAAAAACACACAGTTCAATAAATTTCGTGGCACACAGTACCCTTATACGTCAGGCATGATATCCTGTTCGTGATGTCAAAAACTGTGTTGCCCCCACGGCCGTGGGATACTCGGAGACAGGCTGTTAAACAGTTCTGGGGAGTTACAGGGGTCGAGAACCGGCTTCCGTGACCCTGGGTTCAGTTGTTAAGGGAGTTCTTGGCTTGATAAGGAAGGGGGTGATGATAGGGAAGGTTAGTTGTGATGCCACCCATGGTTTGTGGCTATTAGGGGCCACCGCTGCTGCAGAACCTCCGGGGATGATGGATGGGCAGCTGGGATGGAGCGGATCCCCAAGGCAGTGGATGCAGCAAGGGTGTAGGGTGCATGATGGCGGGTGCAAATCAACAGACAGACTGACGGTTTGTTGGTTCCTCAGTCCTTTTAATGGTGCAACTGTAATTCCAACTGGTGATGGTACACTGAGTCCTTGCATCTGAGAGCAACTCAGGGTTCTCCTCCCCCCACAAGTTCTGAGGCCTCCTTACTGCGCTTTGCTAGTGGGTCCCTGCTGCTGCTTAAGCTGTGCTGCTGGCCCTCTCTCTCTCCTGCTTGGTGCCGGTATGGCAGGCAACTCGAATCCTTCTCTAGCCCCACGTCTCAGTTGGCTGTTCCTGGGTTCTTTACGCTACTTTGCCTCCGGGCACATGGTGGCTGGGGAACTTGGAATTCCCCACCTTACGGTCTTGGCTGCTGGGTCGTTATTCCCTGCACAGCCTTGGACTCTGGTGTCCGTTCTTGGTGCTGTTCCTTTGGGGTGAGCATGACACCGCTTCACTCCCGAGGCTCTCTTCCACTTCCTCAGACCCTGGGACAAGCTTAGCACTGCTCCTAGTCCACAGAACGTCTTCCTCAGTCCTTCTAGGAACTGAACTGACTAACTCCGCCCCAACCAGAATTTATAGGGGAACTTACCCTGAACCAGGGTCTTGGCTCCCCTTCAGGCCTGGAGGCAGAAAGGTGTTGTGTGCGGTTTCTCTCGGGTGCGAATACCCTCATGTTGCTCTCAAGTGTGACACTACCACCCTGGGGCGATAATGACACTGTGGCACTTGGACCCTGGGGTGCCACAATATCAAACACCTTGGCAGCATCTAAAGACAGGATCGCCCTCTGGCACCCCATGGGTTAATATGCCACAATAACACCACATAGGTTCTCTCCCCACTACACACTGACAAACACTAGCACCTCTGGGCCAGGAGGGGGAGCACCACCTGCTCCCTTAAATACTCCTGCTCATGAGGGAGAGCTCAGACCGTACAACACGGTGCAGTGCTGTGAAGAGCACAAGTTAGTGCAGAACTTAGTGCAGGCCCAGCAAGGGTCAGAGGAACAGGAGAATTACAGACAGAGGAACACGTCTGGGAGTTGGAGTGTCACTTTCACTTGCCCCAGAAGAGGGCACGGAACAGACACCGAATCCGGTACTGTGTCTGGCACCCACAACACAGTGAATCCAGGAACAGTGGGATCTCTAGATGCCCCTAGTACCAGTGCAAAGCAACACGGAGGGGTCAGCACAGCACAGAGGACTCAAGTTGCCTAGCCAAGTGGTACCAGCAGAACACAGAGAAAGAGTGAGAAGTCCCAGCAGCTTAGCTAGATGCAGCAGCCCGGACACACACACAGCGTAACACGAGGAAGCTGACGACCCGGACAGGGTGGGAAGACAGCTTAGCCCCATTACAGACTCCGTGGACTATAACCTGCAACAACATCTGCAGTAAAGCTTTGGAAAACAGCAAAACTGTGAGTCTGTGTATTGATTGCAACCTTTGCCCTACATTCAGTAACAGAGAGCTCCCACCTATAGAGCTACCAGCCTGTCAGCTCTGCACACGGATTAGAAGAAGCTGCAGCATCAGGAGAAGAGGAGAATTGCACCTTTGACTACTAAACGTGAGTGTGTGTCCTTTAACCCCGTCTTCACCAATCATATCCATTATAGACTATACCATCACTGCCCCGGGGAATACAGTTCTACCCACTGGAACTATTACACCTAAGCTGCCATTCCATCATCCCCGGAGGTTCTGCAGCAGCGGCGGCCCCATCACTGGCCGCATATGGTGGGTGGCGTCACGACTGACAATCCCCTGTAAATACACCCCTTTTATTTGCCAGGGCCCCGGGAAACGGACTGGACCAGGACCACCCGTGACTTCCCCCGCAGCAGACACGGTCCGGTACCGAGTACCCTCGTCCCAGTGGGCTCGACAACCCTATTACCAGCCCCTGAGAATACATCTTCCAGTTCAGGAATAGATATCTTAGATTGACTGCCATGGGTGCATTAGGCACAAACATAGACATGGACGAGTTCCCTAATAATAGTCTATTAGCCAGGGCTTTAGCTACCAATTTAATATCAACCTGAAGTAGGGATAGCGGCCTACATAAGTCCATTTACATCAGGCTCTTTCTGGGTTTAAAGATTTAGACTATAATAGCTCTTCTCATAGAGTACGACAGTGAGTCCAGTTCATTGACCTCCACTACCACCTCCACAAGCTTTGGCAATAAAATCTCTCCATTATACCTGAAGAACTCTGCCAGTAGGCCATCAACCCAAGGTGATTCTTTTGTTCTGCATTGTTTTTAGTGCATTTCCTGGCTCATCCAGGGCTAGAGGTTGATCTAGCGATGGCCTCATGGCCTCAGAGAATCTGGATATAGTGATTTAATCAAGATATGAGGAGATATCCTGCTCCAGGCATCTGGTCTTAGAGTTATATACAGTTGTGTAGTATACGTGAAGGTTAATATTTCCCTTCCAATGCCACCAGCCTATTTATATGTGCCAGATCTGTTTCTGATTTCACTATATTAGCTACTAGATGCCCAACTTCTTCCTCCATTATTTATTTTTACTTAATAAACATTTGTTTTTGAGATTCTACCTTTATTAAGTGGTCCAACATTACTTTTTATGCCTTTTCCCAAGCTAGTCTATTATCTTCTAAAGGCACTGGAATATAATTGTCTCCTCCTCCCATACTTCCAGCTGTAGTTTGTTCTTTGTTTAGGATTTTATTTTACTCTTTTCTCCAATACAAACCCCTCACATTCATACTTTAACAGCATCCCAAATATATCTTTTATACCCTGTACATATAACTGCAATGGCCCCTGTCCAGTCTGATGTGTGGTTGTTTTGGCAATACCAATTATTCCCTCTCCGTTTCTCTATTGGGCACCATAACTGGCGCTGTTATGGGGACAATCTTGCTGATAATGGTAAGAAGTAATAACTGGTAGAAAACAAAGTGTCATTTATACAGAGTATATAACAGCCCAGGAAGAGTTTAAAGCTCAGTGTATACTATACATGGGGATACAGGGGTGTCGGCTGGGGATATAAGGTGAACACTACTTTGGTGGAATAGACACAGAGTGAAATTGATGAAGGAAAATGGGAAATGGAAGAAATGCATGATAAAAAAATAGAAAAACTGCAAAAATAATGTTTTTGGAGGACCAGAAAAAAAATAATTTCAAATACAACACAGAGAAATTAATGTAATTAAAAAAAAACACCATGAAGTTCTTTTCTATTCCACTGGACCCTAAACTGTCAGCCATGATGTCTACATGCCAGTGTATAGGGCAGAGCCGGTCAATGAGCCACTGCCTGGCAGGAGCCACCAGAGGTTCTATGACATCATCTGCACACGGCCAACTGCCATTTACTGTCAAATGTCGACCGAAGTGATTGCACTAAAGTCTGCGCACTGGGAGAGATTTTCTAATATGGCGTCCACTGGATATAGAGAAGAGTGAAAGAGAAGAAGTAAGAAGAGAAGAAGAGGAAGAGAGCGGAAGAAAGCGTGATCGGATTCAACAAGATCACAAAGAAGAGGAGAGGAGCCAATGGAGGATTGGAGGATGAGACACCAACACCTGGATGCAGCAGAGACCCCGGAAAATCAAGCCCCTACCCCAGCGTCAACATCAGCAGCTTCAACATCCACCAGGAGTTGGGCAGGGGTAGCTTTGGCCAAGTAAGTAAATTATTTTTTTATTCATTTAAAACCTGAAGTTTTTATTTTTTCCCCAACTAATATCTTCATATATAATTGTCTAAGCCGTCTGTCGGTCACAGAAATCGCGTGCCAGACAGAGGCCGCTCATTGGCGCCGCTGTAGCCCGGATACACGGTCTCTCCTCATAGCCCCCCGGTCCTCCTGCCCGTTCTCCCTGCGGCCCCCCGTGGCATCCCCCCTCTTCCTGCCCCCCTCCGCTCCTCCTGCCCCCCTCCACTCCTCCTGCCCCCCTTCGCTGCTCCTGTCCCTCCTCTGCTTCTCATGGCCCCCCCTGCCCCCCCACCCTCCTCCCACTCCTCCCGCTCTTCCACAGTGATAAAAATAAAAAAAAATCCCATAAGGATACTTACCCTCCGCCGGCTCGCTCCACCTCCGTCTCCTAACTTCTAGAGGGCTTGAGGACCTGTCGTTGCCTGGGAAACCGATCAGCTGATCAGTTTCCCAGGCAACGACAGGTCCTGTCCTGGGAGCTACAAGACAGAGAGGTGAAGCGAGCTGGCGGGGGGTAAGTATCCTTATGGGATTTTTTTATTTTTATCACCGTGGAGGAGCGGGGCGGGACGGGGGGGCCGCAGGAAGTGGAGGAGGGACAGGAGCAGCAGAGGGGCAGGAGGATCGCCTCCATCCTGCCCTCCATATCCATCCTGCCCCCTGCTGACTCCATCCTGCCCCGCTCACTCCATCCTGCCCCCCCCGCTTGCACCATCCTGCCCCCCCGCCACCATCCTGCCCCGCCGGCTCCATCCTGCCCCCCCGCATCCATCCTGCCCCCCCGGAACCATCCTGCCCCACCAGCTCCATCCTGCTCCGCCGGCTCCATCCTGCACCCCCACCACCATCCTGCCCCCCCCACCTACCATCCTGCCCCCCCGCCACCATCCTTTCCCGCCGGCTCCATCCTGCCCCCCTCCATCCTGCGCCTCCGGCTCCATCCTGCCCCTCCGCTCCAACCTGCCCCGCTGGCTCCATCCTGCACCCCCACCACCATCCTGCCCCCCCACCCACCATCCTGCCCCCCCACCATCATCCTGCCCCACCAGCTCCATCCTGCCCCCCCACATCTATCCTGCCCCCCCCCCGCATCCATCCTGCCCCGCCAGCTCCATCCTGCCCCGCTGGCTCCATCCTGCACCCCCACCACCATCCTGCGCCGCTGGCTCCATCCTGCCTCCCCACCACTATCCTGTCTCCCCCCCACCACCATCCTGCCCCGCTGGCTCCATCCTGCCCTGCCGGCTCCATCCTGCCCCGCTCGCCCCATCCTGGCCCGCTTGCCACCATCCTGCCCCACCGGCTCCATCCTGCCCTGCCGGCTTCATCCTGCACCCCCGCCACAATCCTTACCCCCCACCCCACCACCATCCTGCTCCCCGGCTCCATCCTGCTCCTCCGGCTCCATCCTGCCCCGCTCTCTCCATCCTGCCCTGCTCGCTCCATCCTGCCCCCCGCCACTATCCTGCCACCCCATCCTGCCCCTGCCACCATCCTGCTCCTCCACCTCCATCCTGCTCCTCCGCCTCCATCCTGCCCCGCTCGCTCCATCCTGCCCACTCGCTCCATCCTGCCCTGCTCGCTCCATCCTGCCCCGCTCGCTCCATCTTGCCCCTCTGCCACTATCCTGCCCCGCTTGCTCCATCCTGCCCCACTCACCACCATCCTGCCCGCTCGCTCCATCCTGCCCCTCCCGCCCCATCCTGCCCCGCTCGCCCCATCCTGCCCCGCTCGCCACCATCCTGCCCTGCCGGCTTTATCCTGCCCCGCTCGCTCCATCCTGCCCCTCGCCTCCATCCTGCCCTCCACCACAATCCTGCCCCCCCCGCCACCATCCTGCTCCCCCGGCTCCATCCTGCTCCCCCAGCTCCATCCTGCCCCGCTCGCTCCATCCTGCCCCCTGCCACCATCCTGCCCCCCGCCACCATCCTGCTCCTCCGCCTCCATCCTGCTCCTCCGCATCCATCCAGAATTACGTAGGTCAACCCGTGTCAATCTAGGACACCCACCACTCAGGTACAGAGAATAAGTTGTAAAATGTGGGAAAATGTAAATATGTTCAGAATGTAAATATGTTGTTAATGCTAATGTACAGAAAAGGGTGAAGAGGAGGTAAAAACAACCCAGACTAGGTACACAACACCAGTAAAAGGAGTGAGAGGAGTTGGCGTAAGGAGCTGAATAGGGAGAGCAAAATCTTGGCCAATAGGTGATCCCAGGGCCAGGAGGCCTATAGCGCTTATGACCCGGTAGAGGCCCCTGCAGTACCTAGGACTCCTACGCCGAGGCACCCGTATTGTTTGTTGTTGTGTTGTTGACCTTCAAGCCACAGAGACTTTACATGTTTGACCTCTTGAATTTTCCCTTTCTTATTTTCAAAAATGGACCATAGCCACAGGACTGGTAGTGGCAAACACCCATTTAAACACCCTTTAAACAGCCTGCAGCAGATGGACTAGTGCTCTATGGACTGGTTACCCATTTTTCTCATTTATGCCTGGTTTTTCTAAATTTTTCATTTTTAAGACTCTGTTCAATTGTTAAATGTAAATAGTTATTGATGTTATGTTTGTTGAAAAATGTTTCAGTCCCGGAGAATTGTATTTAACTAGGGGGGAATGTGGCACCCCTCCGGGGGATTGCCACAGGGTCCACCGGTGCAAGGAGGGAATTACACCTTGGTTCGCACAGCACACCACACCTTCTACCCAAAACCTGAAAAGGGACTCTACTGGCTGCCTTAAGCCAGATCCCCTTTAAAACATCCAGGCCTGAGGGGAGGAGTTAGTCAGTCCGAGAGGGAGTCCAGAGAGAAAGTTGGAGGAGTGATGAGCTGGTCTCTGGGAAGGATCCAGGCCCAGGACCAGGGACCACTGACCGCTGTGTTGCACCCTAGGGAAAGGGTCGGAGGCCAGTAGAAGAGTAGGGAATCAAGAAAGGGAACCAGTTAAGGTCTCCTGATAGTACACCCGGACACCGGAGTCCGACGCTGCCAGCATTTATTGTAACAGCAAAAGCCCGGAAGAACTAGGAGTAGTTAAACCCTGAAGCAAGTCAAGAGACACTCAAACTGACCAAGTGCAGGGCAATAAGAGAAACAGGGACCCCACAGAAGGACCTCATAGTCAGTTTAGAGAAAAGCCCTGAGAGGGAGAAGGAGCGGTGGGTTTAAGCACCGGCAGGACTCATCCCAAATTGCAGATCACAGAGACAGAGGATGCCTCATAACTTTCTAAGGTGGAAGCCCCAAGTTGCACCGGGGACCTTGTTACTTCTCTGGATTGTACCTGTTACCTTGTCACCAGTAAAAGGTACTGAAACAATGATCACTGTGTGTCTGTATGCCTACTTAACCGTCGCGTTAAGGATGGAGTGAAGCTCAACTCCCAGACTTACTGCCAGTGGTACAGGAAGAAGTGAGTATCGTTCAAGAAAAACATGATTTTCATGCAGGACAATGCTCCATCACATGCATCCAACTACTCCACAGCGTGGCTGGCCAGTAAAGGTCTAAGAAGAAAAAATAATGACATGGCCCCCTTGTTCACCTGATCTGAACCCCATAGAGAACATGTGGTCCCTCATAAAATGCGAGATCTACAGGTAGGGAAAATAGTACACCTCTGGGAACAGTATCTGGGAGGCTGTGGTGGCTGCTGCACGCAATGTTGATCGTAAACAGATCAAGCAACTGCCAGAATCTATGGATGGAAAGCTGTTGAGTGTCATCATAAAGAAAGGTGGCTATATTGGTCACTAATTTTTGGGGGTTTTGTTTTTGCATGTCAGAAATGTTTATTTCTAAATTTTGTGCAGTTATATTGGTTTACCTGGTGAAAATAAACAAGTGAGATGGGAATATGTTTGGTTTTCATTAAGTTGCCTAATAATTCTGCACATTAACCTCCCTGGCGGTACGATTATGTCAGGAATTTCGTGCTAAAAGCGGTACCATTTTTTGCATGGAAATTTGGTGTTATGTATTGTAGGCAGGACAGTGATGACAGTGTAGGATGAGCAAATGTCAAATCTGAGGTGATACAGTGTAATCTGACAGGATTACAATGTATCACCTGACTTTATTTGTGTACTGTCACTTTTAGACTTTTTTTTCACATTTACATTTAAATCTCCTGCCCAGTTCAGCCTCCCATGAGCCCCTGCGGCTCACAGAGACGGAACCAGGAAGTGAGAAGGGGCTCGCACCGGCTCTCGCTGGCGATCACAGCGGGGACATCGCTGGATCACCGGGGAGATGGTAAGAAACTCCGCTGCGCCCTCTCTGCAATTTGCCCCGAGCGTGACTCGGGGTTACCGCTTCTGGCAGCGAAAAGTAACCCCGAGTCACGCTCGGGAATACCGCCAGGGAGGTTAATTGTTGCCTCCACAAATAGATATCCTCCTAAGAGCCAAATCTAAAAAGCAACCCACTCCAACTTCCAAAAATATTAAGATTTGATATTTGACTCTTTTGGGTTGATTGAGAACTAGGGATGAGCGAATTCCTCGCTACTATTCGGGACTCGCCCGAATAGTAGCGGACTCGGGGGACTCGCTACTCGCCGAGTTTCCTTAGGAATTACTCGGGGGTAGCGAGTCCCTGTACTTTTGCAGTGTATCTATACAGATACACTACAAAAGTACCCTAAAAGTTAATCTAAGGGGTTAAAAACAATAAACATTAATACTCACCTCCTGTACCGGGACCGAAGACCTCCGGCTGTTACAGGACCTCCGAGACCACCGGGAGAAGATGGGAAAAGGACCTTGCAGTTCAGCCAATCAGCATTCGGCTAGCGGTCACATGGGTTTGTCATGTGACCGCAGTGCAGCCGCGTCACAACCCATGTGACCGCTAGCCGAATGCTGAATGCCTGAACTGCAAGGTCCTTTTCCCCATCTTCTCCCGGTGTTCTCGGAGGTCCTGTAACAGCCAGAGGTCTTCGGTACCGGAGTACAGGAGGTGAGTATTAATGTTTATTGTTTTTAACCCCTTAGATTAACTGTTAGGGTACTTTTGTAGTGTATCTGTATAGATACACTGCAAAAGTACAGGTTACTACTCGGACTCGCTGGACTCGCAACGAGTACCGAGTCTTGGACCCGGACTCGTTAGAGTCCAGCGAGTCCGAGTATTTCAGGATTCGCCCATCCCTATTGAGAACATAGTTGTTGATCAATAATAAAAATAATCATCTACAATACAACTTGCCTAATAATTCTGCACACAGTGTATGACTGCTCCATTATACTGGGTCCAGATCTTGGGAAGGTCTCCTAGAACAGTCTGGAATACTTCTTCTTCCTTAGGTTGTACTGCTACTGGGACTTCTGGAATCCTCTCTTGGGGCTTCAATGCTCCCCTGGTTTTAAAGAGATTGCAGGAGGGGGGGCGTGTCCAGCAGCTCATGGCGCCGGTCGCAGTTTAGCTGAGCTCCGCAGGCTTTTCCACACCAACGGCACCCGATCGACTTGCCTTTGCTTTACCGGCTTTTACTTGCCTCTAGACACCCCTGAGACGGAGCAGTGATGCCCAAGCCAGCACAAGCTAAACGCCGGACCGAGCACAGACTCACTGATTACTTCGGGTCTGAGCGGCAATGTGACTCCCCAGTCAAAATGGCGCCGGGACAAGCTTCACAGGAGCGGCCCCCTCATGACCTACGCTCCCATCGGCCCTTAGAGAAAAGAGATCCGGGCCCCGGCGGGGACTCTCCGGTCACCCAAACAGTCCTCCAAGACTGTCTGGCAGCCTTCAGGACCTCTCTCATGGAGGACATGGCGGCACTAAACGGTAATATGAGGGAGGACCTGGGGCACTCGCAGCTCAGACCACGCAGCTGGAGGGTAAAGTAACGGAGGTCGCTAAAGCTCACAACGCTCTCGCTGATAACTTCACGGACTTAGACCGCGAGATGGGCTCATATGCGGGGGCCCTGAATCACATTGAGGACCGGCTCCGACGCAATAACTTTAAAATACGCGGCATGGCGGAGGAAAACGGCAATGCACCCGACGCACGGGTCGTTGCCGCCACCTTCCTATCGGCAGTTTTTCCTGAACTATCTTCAGCGGAGCTCGTTGTGGACAAGGCTTTTAGAATACCCAAGCCTCGCAGCCTCCCCCCCTCTGTCCCAAGAGACATACTGGTGAGCATGAGATTCCTGGGGATCACCGACGCGTTGTTCAGACGAATGAGACGGGGCCCGCCGCTCCCTGGCCCATATGAGCACATTTCCATCTTCCAGGACTTGTCCCCTGGGACACTGGCGCGGCGCCGGGAGTTCGCATCCAGCTGCAGAGTACTGAGGGACAGGGAGATCCCTTATGCCTGGGGCTCCCCTGTGTCCCTCAATTTTAGGTTTGACGGTAGGAGGCAGTCATTTGAATCCCCAACTCTACTGAGGAAGACGCTCAGGGCATGGAGATTGACCTCTGCCCCTTCACCACAGCGCCCGGACGCGGCAAGAGAGGCCCTGGCGAGAGACCATCAGCAGGAAGACCCTGCTCCTGCTCCTGAGTAACACTGCATGACACTTCTAGATACTAGGCAATTGTTTTCAGCTATATGAGTGGATTGCTGGCGGAAATCTCTGAAGGGCAGTGCCCCATAAGGTATTGTTCTATTGTGTAATCCCCGGCGGTCACCGGCCTCCCCCTGAGTTGCGCATTGTAGTTGGTGGAGGAGGCTGGGATCCCGAGAGGAATCCCCCCACAAGAACTCGACTCCACACATAGGAGTCCCTTTACAATTGTATGTTTATGTTATACTTAACTTAATTTGATACTCGTACGTAATTCCCCTTCTATTTGCCCCACTGTAGTTGTTGTTTCTCTTATCTTTAATAGGTGTGCTCCCAGTCTTGGAGAGTAACCCTCCCGTCTTTAATTTCCCACTCTAATTTCTTTTACTTGACCTCTAATCCGTTCTTTCCTTCCCCTCTCCAACTTATTCCCATTCCTTTCTCTTCTTCTCTTCTAACTCCTTTCTTCTTTCTGGTCCTCCCTGGGCCCCGCGATGCAGCTGAAAATGCTATCATTAAATGTAAATGGCCTCAATTCCCCTCCCAAGAGGTCTTATTTGTGGAGGGAGGCCAGGTCCTCCGGGGCTGACATTCTATGCTTTCAGGAGACGCACCTACTAGAGGCTGACAATGTGCGACTCCGACATCCGAACTATCCGCACTGTTTCTTTGCAAATGCACCCCAAAAGAAGGCAGGGGTCTGCATTTTTGTCAGCCGCAAGATGCAGTTTTCACTCATTTCCTCATTCTCCGATGATGCGGGCAGATTCGTGGGGGTGTGTTGTGAACTAGGGGGAACCCGGTACACGATAGTCACGGTCTATAGCCCAAATGTAGGTCAGGCGAGGTTTTTGAGACACCTCTTCGGCCGCATAAGGAAAGAGGTAGACGGTAGTGATGGGCGAATCCTAAATTACTCGGAATCGCTTGACTCTAGCGAGTCCGAGCCCAGGACTCGCTACTCGTTGCGAGTCTAGCGAGTCCAATGTTAATGAATGGTGAAGCGAGTAATAGCGAGTAGTGTGAGATTTACAAATCGCAGATGTGTCTCGGAAGCTTCAGCCTGAAGCAATCCTAGTTTTGTCATTTATTTGCATTGCTAGTTTACTTTGTAAGTAATCGCTGACTCGCACAGATAAGATCCTGTCTTCTCTGTGTTTTGGCTGCCCCAGCTCCAGGGTCCTAGAGCCTGCCTGCTGCCTGATGTAGCAGTGCTGAGATTGTTCTCAGTCTGCTCATTCCCTGTGTACAGACATGAATGTCTGTGCACAGAGATGATGTAGCAGAGCTGAGATTGTTCTCAGTCTGCTCATTCCCTGTGTACAGACATGAATGTCTGTGCACAGAGATGATGTAGCAGAGCTGAGATTGTTCTCAGTCTGCTTATTCCCTGTGCATAGACATCTATATTTATGCACAGGGGATGTAGCAGAGAGGACATCGCGTTTTGGACTGCGTCGGACGGAAGAGGATTTTTTTAATTAAAGATGGAGTCCCTAATGGCTTATTTTTTTATTTCTAATAAAAAATGTTCCTTGTGTTGTGTTTTTTTTAAAACAATTTAATAGAAATTCATGGCGGTCATGTCTAATATTGGCGTGACCGCCATAAATTTCGGGCTTAGGGCCAGCTGATAATACAAAGCTGGCCCTAACCTCTTTATTACCCATTTATTACCCAGGGTGCCATCGCTACCAGGGCCGCTGGAAGAGCGGGGTTCAGCGCCAGAGGATGGCGCTTCAATGAACGCGCCATCTTCTGGGGCGGCTGCGGGCTGCAATTTGCAGCGGGGGGTGCCCAGAAAGCTTGGGCATCCCTGCGCTGCGGATTCCAGCCCCCAGCTGCTTAGCTGTACCTGGCTAGACATAGAAATTGCGCGGAGCCGCACGCATTTTTTTTTAATTATTTCATGAAATTCTGAGATTCTGACTCTGAGACTCTGACTCTGAGACTCTGACTCTGAAATTCATGAAATAATTTAAAAAAAATGCGTGGGGCTCCGCGCAATTTCTATGTCTAGCCAGGTACAGCTAAGCAGCTGGGGGCTGGAATCCGCAGCGCAGGGATGCCCAAGCTTTCTGGGCACCCCCCGCTGCAAATTGCAGCCCGCAGCCGCCCCAGAAGATGGCGCGTTCATTGAAGCGCCATCCTCTGGCGCTGAACCCCGCTCTTCCAGCGGCCCTGGTAGCGGTGGCACGCTGGGTAATAAAGAGGTTAGGGCCAGCTTTGTATTATCAGCTGGCCCTAAGCCCGAAATTTATGGCGGTCACGCCAATATTAGACATGACCGCCATGAATTTTCTATTAAATTGTTTTAAAAAAAACACAACACAAGGAAAAATTTTTATTAGAAATAAAAAAAAAAGCTATTAGGGACTCCATCTTTAATTAAAAAAATCCTCTTCCGTCCGACGCAGTCCAAAACGCGATGTCCTCTCTGCTACATCCCCTGTGCATAAATATAGATGTCTATGCACAGGGAATAAGCAGACTGAGAACAATCTCAGCTCTGCTACATCATCTCTGTGCACAGACATTCATGTCTGTACACAGGGAATGAGCAGACTGAGAACAATCTCAGCACTGCTACATCATCTCTGTGCACAGACATTCATGTCTGTACACAGGGAATGAGCAGACTGAGAACAATCTCAGCACTGCTACATCATCTCTGTGCACAGACATTCATGTCTGTACACAGGGAATGAGCAGACTGAGAACAATCTCAGCACTGCTACATCAGGCAGCAGGCGGGCTCTAGGACCCTGGAGCTGCACAGAGAAGACAGCTGGACTGGCTCGCAAAGAAACAGCAGTTATCTGCGAGTTTCCCTGCTATCACTGGCACAGTAGCCAGTGATTACTCGCAGGAGTCTAATGCAAACAATGGCAATCCTAGTTTTGTCAGCGTTTCTGACAAAACTAGGATTGATATTGATTTGCATTGGACTCGTGCGAGTAATCACTGGGAAACTCGCAGAGTACCGAGTCCTGCGAGTCCCTTACTACTCGCCGAGTAACGAGTCCTAGCGAGTAGATTCGCCCATCCCTAGTAGACGGGAGACTTATCGTCTGCGGCGACTTCAATACAGTCATGGAGCCCCGCATAGACTCCTCCTCCTCTGTATTCAGAGGTAGGAATTCATTCGGAGACCTTTGTCGGGAGTTCCACTTCCATGATGTCTGGAGGTACCAGCACGCGGAGGAGAGGGATTATTCCTACTTCTCCCCGGCGCACAAATCCTATTCCAGAATAGACTTGTTTCTGCTTAATGATATAGCCCTGGATAGGTGCAATTCATCGAGGATTGGTCTGATCACGTGGTCGGACCATGCCCCGATAGAATTGGAAATGGACCTAGATGCTGGAGGTGGAGCTTCAAAGTCTTGGAGGCTGCATGCGGATCTCCTGACTGATCCGAAGACTGCTGAGGAATTGGGTGTGGCCCTGAGAGAATACTTTAAATTCAATGATGTGGATCAGACCCCTGATGACACGCTTTGGTACGCGCACAAGGCGGTGATGCGTGGACTATGCATACAAAAAGCATCAATAGCAAAACGCCGTAGAGAACGCCTTGTTGAGAACTGGACGGCGGAATTGTCCCGATTAGAGGCACTTAATAAGACGTCGCCGTCTTGTGCGCTTATGTCAAAGATAGGGCAGCTTCGCAATGACCTGCGGGCGCTGTTTCTTAAACAACATGAGACTGGCCTTAGGAAGCTCCGTACTAAATACTACGAATCGGGTGATCGGGCAGGCAAACTGTTGGCTCGCAGATTAAAGAAAAAAACGACAAATGGGATGGTGACGGCCATACGAAATAAACAGGGCAGAATGGTAAGAAACCCCTCAGACATAGTGGAGGTTTTCGCCTCGTACTATGAGCAACTATACAACCTCCACTCTGACCCACAGACACCGCAACCCACTACGGAAACCATACGTAAGTTCCTGGAGTCGATTGACGTTCCTACTATCTCGGCCGACTTACTGGCCTCGCTCAATATCCCCTTTACTGAGCTTGAAATTAATGGGTCCTGAAAGGTCTGAAGCACAACAAGGCTCCGGGGCCAGATGGACTGATTAATGAATACTATGGGCTCTACGGCCAGATCCTTGCGCCTTACCTCCTTAGACTTTTCAACAAGTGGCAAGCGCAGGGGTTTATTCCCGACCTGGCGCTGGAGGCCACGATATCGACTATCCCCAAAGTGGGAAAGGTTCAGGATCGACCGGAGAATTTCAGACCTATATCACTATTAAACACGGACTTGAAGATATACGCTAAACTCCTGGCTTCGCACCTGAGTAGTGTGATTCCCCTTCTGGTGCATCAGGACCAGGTGGGATTTGTGTAGAGTAGGCAAGCAAACGACGGGACGAGGAGAATGCTAGACTTGATAGAGGTGGCGGAGAGGAGGGGTGCCCCCAGTGTGTTCCTGTCATTAGACGCTGAAAAGGCATTTGATAGGGTGCACTGGGGATACCTCAGGGAGGTTCTCTCGGCCTTCGGCATTACGGGCCCTATCGTGTCGGCTATTCTCAGCCTTTACTCAAACCCGTGCGCAAGAGTTTTATCTTGTGGTTACAAGTCCAGGCTCTTCCGTATCACCAATGGCACCCGACAGGGATGCCCCCTGTCACCTCTGGTCTTTGCTCTGGTCATGGAGCCATTGGCAATATCACTGAGAGCGGATCGGACGATAGCTGGAATAGCGGTGGGCAGCCACAGACATGTGGTAGGTTTATATGCCGATGATGTCATTGTGGTTACGGAGGAGCCTCTTTCTTCCCTCCCTGGAATTGTACGGAAACTTGACTGCTTTGCACAAATATCATACTATAAGCACAATGCGACCAAGTCTGTGATGCTTCCTATTGGACTTTCGGGGGGAGAAGTGGCTACCCTCACCGCCAGGTTCCCTTTTGCATGCTCTCCAAAAGGCATTCCATACCTGGGGATTTATCTGTGTTCCTCCAAATGTGTAGCGAAAGAGAACATAGACCGACTCTTGACCGATCTTGACAGAGCTCTATCTGATTTTCCGGTGGGCTCGATGTCCTGGATCGCCAGGATCCAGGCAGTGAGGATGCTATGGCTTCCCAAGATCCTGTATCTTTTCAGATGTATCCCAGTCCACTTTCCCAAAAAACTGATCATACGCCTCCAACGGATGATCTCCAGATGTGTTTGGGGATCGGCCCCTGCTAGAGTTAGAGGATCACTACTATACCGACACTTGACGAGGGGTGGAATGGGGGTGCCGGATGTGGAAAAATACCGGAAGGCGGTGGTCTTGGAGGCGGCGGGGAAATGGTGGCACGAGGAGGACTCACAGGGATGGAAGCAGATAGAACAGGGCTCGTTGGGGAGAGGCTCTTTACGGTCTCTTCTTGCGGCGAACTCAGTGGCCCCCCTACTGGACAGTGACTTCCTTCAAACGACCACTGAATTATTGACAGTACACCGTTCGGTACGTGGGGACTGGACCTGGATCCCCCCCGGGGGATTTTCCCTTAGAGGCGTTCTGCTGGTTGATCCCCACCTTCTCAATGACCCCATGGAGACACAGGGGACCTAAGACCCTGGCGGATCTTCTCGAGGGTGCCAGAGGGCTCAAGTTTGAAGAGTTACTGACCAGATATCCAGACTCTAAGGCCACCTTCCTACATCTCCACCAGATCGCACATTTTATGCGCTCCCCCGCTTTCTCCTATGACCTGGGCGCCCCTGGAACTCCCTCGGCATTGCGACGTTCTTTAATAGCGGTGCCAAGACCACAGAAATCACTTTCGGCATTGTATTCAGATCTGATTGACAGAGATGCCCCTCAAAAACTATCATATACAATCAAATGGGAACAAGATCTAGCTTTTAGGGCGACGGAGGAGGACTGGGAAGACGCTATTCATTGTGTGAGGGAGGCCTCCAGGTGCTTAAATCATATTGAATTGCTCAAAAAAATTCACCTACGCTGGTACATCAGCCCGACAAAATTAGCAAGCTTCGGTAGAGGGACCTCCCCGCTATGTTGGAAGCAGTGTGGTAAGCGAGGTGACCTGTCCCATATGTGGTGGGACTGCCCTGAGGTGGCACGGTTCTGGCAGCTAGTCACGGGGCTCCTGGACTCGGTTACCGAGACGAGGATCCCCTTGGAACCATGGGTTGCGGTACTGCACGTCGGAGTTATCTCATACCCTCCAGTGATACGTCGTGTGATGACGTACATCCTGACGGCTGCCAGAGCTTGTGTCGCCTCTAAATGGAAACAACCCTCCCTCCCGACATTGGGTGACCTCGCAGACAAAATAAACTCGATCTTTTGCCACGAATATTACTTGGCATTGGACCAAGGCGAACGGCGATATGTGTCCGAGGCATGGGACTTGTGGGAGGCGCACCCGCTGGCCCGGAGACCTCCGCTGTAGGTCTGACGGGGGTGCCTCTGGAGCCCCCTGTCGGGATGAAAGGAATGCGGACCCGGGGATGGACCAGTTCAATCTTTCACTCTTTAACTTTTCTACTCTTCTACTCTCTTGTTCCTCTCCTCCCCTAATCTACTAACTCTACCCCCCCCTCACACCTGACTACATAACCTCTTGCCCTCTTTACCCCTCTTTCTTTCCACACTCTGATACTCATTACCTTACCCTAGTCCCCTTTTTCTTCCCTGAATTATTCCCCCGTTCTCTTTATCCCTCCCCCTTCCTCCCAATATCCTAACTCCTTTGCAATTACCCAGGATTACCGTAAAAAACCTAACATGTAGCCTAGCTCCAATCCATTAGCTGGGCAGAAAAATATAGTATCTATATCTCCTATTGGACACACACAATGCTTAGCCAAATACGAGATGATGTATGGGGCCTTGGCTTCTCACTCCTCACCGGCAGACTATACTTATGGAAATCTCGACAAGGTGTGGGTGGGAGATGTTGAGACCTTTGCAAGCAAATACTTCAGGATCACAAAACGGTATCATTTGAACTACATTTGTTCCTCCTATGCCAAACTCTCTGAACTCTATATTTCGTGGACTTACCTGCAACGGACATGATAGATTACCAACAACGAGTGATCCTAGCGGATGTTAGCGGAACGCTTCTGGGAATATTTTCTTCCACCACCCTCCCTCCCATCCTCCCCCCCTTTTCCTGTGCCCTTTTCCCCATCCCTGTATGACATACTAAGCTTTTTCTTTTGTCTTATCACTTTGTTGTAACCTGAAAATCTGTTAATAAAAATCATTTATGATAAAAAAAAAAAAGAGATTGCAGGAGCATGTTGGTTATACGCTCTTTCTTGCCTTTCTCATGCTTGTGATACACTTCTCTCAACGTATTCTTGGACTTGGTGATACTTCTTTTGACATTCTGTATCCAATTTGGTCTCCGGTGCATCTGCATCTGGCTTCACAATTCCCATATCCAAGTCTATAGGCAGCTTACCAGGTCTTGCTCTCATCAGGTAGGCTGGAGTACAGATGGTAGAAGTCACAGGGACATGCTTATATAAGTCCACCAGGACTGGTAACGTCTCTGGCCACATGTTCCTTTCTTCCACTGGCAATGTCTTCAGCAGGTCTATGACTACCTGGTTCATCTTCTCACACATGCCATTTGTCTGTGGATAGTAAGGTGTTGTTCTGATTTTCTTACACCCATATAGATTACAAAATTCCTGGAACACCTCAGCTTCAAACGCTGGACCTTGATCTGTAAGGACCTATTTTGGATAGCTGTGAGGTTTCAAGTAGGCTTGAAATGCTCTAGCTGCTGTTCTGGCTGTCAGATCTTTTACAGGTACTACCACCAGGAAACGAGAATAGTGGTCTACTATGGTAAGGGCATAGACATAGTCTGATCTACTCGGAATCAGCTTCACATGATCCAAGGCTACAAGTTCAAGCGGTTGTTTTGTAACAATGGGCTGGATTAGGACTCTCTGACTGTCTTTCCTCCTCTGGCTGCATGGACCACAGTTTCTGCACCAATTCTCAATGGTTCTTTTCATGCCAACCCAGTAGAATCTCTCTCTCAGCAGAACCTCCAATTTCTTCCACCCGAAATACCCTGCACCATCGCTGTACGCTTCAAGGACCACCTGCACATCTCTTTTTGGCACAAGAATCTGCCAGACAAGTTCGAGCGTTTTTGAGTTGGTATAGCTTCTGTACAATTTACTTCCATATATGAATAGCTTACTTCACTCTTTCCACAACTGCTGAGCATCTGGTGGGGCATCTGGACCAGGGTCACACACTCCTGCATCAGTAGCTCCTTGACCAGGTGTACAGCTGGATCACTATCTTGCGTTTCAGCCTATCCATGGTGAGGTAAAGGGTTCAGCATGGCTTCATGACGTCTGTTGTCTACATGGCTCTTACATTGGGTCACATGAGGGCGGCGAAAAGCCAATTGCTCTATCTCTTCCAGCTCCTCCAGTTCTTCCTCCACGTCCTGCAAGTGAGGCATTCTGGATAAAGCATCAGCGTTGGCTTTCTTCTGACCTGCTCAGTATTTGATGGTAAAGTTATAATTAAACAGTTGGGCCATCCATCGCTGTTCCAGTGCAGCTTGCTTTGCGAAATCCAAGTGGGTTAGTGGGTTGTCATCTGTAAAGATAATAAACTTCGTAGCAGCCAAGTAATGCCTAAACCGCTCTGTAACTGCCCAGACAACGGCCAGGAATTCTAGCTTGAATGAACTATAATTATCGGGGTTTCTTTCTGTAGGACGGAGCTTCCTGCTTGCAAAGGCTATTACTCTTTCTTTACCTCCTTGCACTTGGGACAGCACTGCTCCCAGTCCCACATTACAGGCATCAGTATATATAATAAACGGCTGGTCATAATCAGGGTAGGCTAGGAGCGCATCCCCCGTTAGGGCCCACTTCAACTTCTTGAAGGATTCTTTCGTTTCACTACCCCATTCAAATGGAGGGCTTGGATTCTTAGCCTTTTTGGACTGGCCTAGCAGGAGGTCTTGTAATAGTGCATCCATCCTTGTAAACCCTTTGATAAATCTTCTGTAGTATCCTACCAGCCCCAGGAGCTGCCTCACCTCTTTGAAACTGGTGGGTCTTGGCCAGTCCCTAATAACCGTTACTTTCTCAGGATCAGGTGATACTTGGATGGCTTCATTTTCATGCCATAGCCGGACAAGGCATCAAACACTTCTGCCAAGTGTTCAAGATGCTCTTCATACGTCTTGGAGTAGACTATGACGTCATCCAGGCACAGTAAGACAGATTCTTGTGCCCCAGGCAGCACTCCATCAGCCTCTGGAATGTTCCCAGTGTTACAGAGTCCGAATGGCATACAGTTGAACTCATGGAAGCCCATCGGCATGGTAAACACTGTCTTCTCTCGGTCCGCCTCTGCTACAGGAATCTGCCAATACCCACTGGTAAGGTCTAAGGGGGAAAAGTAGTTAGCAGTACGTAATGCAGCTATTGATTCCTCAATTCCAGGTAGTGGGTATGCATCCTTGTGTGTAATGCGGTTTATCTGCCTGTAGTCTACACACATTCTCATTGTACCATCTTTCTTTCTAACCAGGACTAGAGGAGCTGCCCAGGGGCTACAACTATCTCTTTTCACCCCAGCTTCCTTCATTTCCAGTAATATGTCCTTGGCACATTGATAGTGAGCTGCCGTACAGGTCTATACCTCTCTTTTATGGGCAGATGATCTCCTGTGGGTATGTGATGTGCAACCCCTTTTACCTGCCCAAAGTCTAATGGATGTTTACTAAAGACTTGTTCATATTCCCGCACTACCCGGTATATTCCATGTTTTAGATGGGAGGGTGTAGAATCGGTACCTACATGCAACTTCTAGCACCAATCCTCCAGCTTTCCCTCTGATCCGTTATCCTCCACCTGTTCTGACAGGTTCAAGGGCTCTACTGCCTGGATGGAGTTGTTATTGGCAGTATACAATTTAGCAATAGTAGCATACTTTGGTAGGGTGACTTCTTCTTCCCCACAATTTAGGATGCCTACTGGTACCCTCTTCCTGCGTACTTACCCTTCTGGCTGTCAGGACACCTCTGGACAACTCTACCTGCTGTCTCAGCACCAGTGCTTTTATTTCTCTCCGTAGGACTCGTTGCTGTCCACTGTTGGCAGTCTCAGCAATCTGCTGTAACAAGACAATAATCTCTGCAAGACAATTTCCTATTACATTAGTGCCTAAAGTGATCATTGGATTACGTTCATGCCTATGAACATCAACAATTATCAATCCTTGGTTACTTCCTTAAACCCAATCTGCGGCACAGGTTTACCGTTACTAGCCAATATAGTAAAGTCGTCACCTGGGCCACGCAACATGTCACAGTCTGCCCAGTATCTTTGGTACAGGATGTACGGTATCGATGTCACCTGTGAACCAGTATCCAGCAAAGAGTTAATGGGGATGCCATCTAGCATGACAGGCAGGACCGGATGTCCTCCCACGCACCTGTCACGCCAGTTTGGTGGGCCTGGTGGTCTTATTCCTGAGGGGTGGCCCGCTGCCCCAGGGCTTTCTTGTTTAAAGTACATTCCCTGACAAGATGTCCTGACTTATCACAGCGGCGGCAGATGGGCTGTCCATCAGGGTCATAGCAATCGCTGGCTTGTCCTCTGGTCGTCGGGTATCTTCTCTGTCGCATCCACGGGAAGTCATCTCTGCTGAAAGCCAACTCGATCTTCTCCACCTGCTTGAATCCTTGCATCTTTTGCATATAGCTTTAGCCATTTCAGCTACGCTCTTGGTCAGGGCTTCAATTTTTAGGTGTAGAGCCTCATTGGTGATAGGCCCCTTAGTCTGTGCACTTGCCCCTGCCGTGACCTGTGGATCCTGCACCCCCTGCTGATGTTAGGTTATGGCCAAGTGCAGTGCAGGCTCTGAATCACGGGGTGCTTCCTCCTGCAATATCCAGATAGCTCTGTCCTTACACTGCACAAAGTTCAGATCGGGGCTCTGTATAGTTATTATGCACAGTTGCACTCTATGACCAGGGGATAGAAGTCCATCAATGAACTGGTCAATCAGCAATTTGTTTTCTTCTTGCACCAGAGTAGGGTCCGTCTGTTTCAATGCCCTGAGTGCTTCCTGTAAATTCAATGCAAAGTCCTGTGCACTCTCCTGTGGCTTTTGTCTACACCCAAAGAATATCATTTTCACTTTTGCAGCAGCACGGGTATCAAAGTAACTTTCAGCCTGGCTATTACATGTTCAACTGTGTCTTTGTCAGTGTCCGACCAGGACTTTACCTCCCACTGGGCTACACCGGTCAATTGTCCCATTAGTATGCTGACTCGCTGATCTTTCCATCAGGGGGTACACTCGATAATAACTGTCCAGTCTCTCCCTGAAGTCTGTGAGGGTATTTGGCTCCCCTGAGTATTGCGGCAACCATGCTGCCCCTGGCGTGTACGGCATTACCGATGACATGGCTTGTACCACGGTGGGCGCTCCATCTACTACTGGGGCTAGATTCAGTAATGTGGGTTGGGCTGCGACTACCCCCTGCGCGTTCGCCTCTCTTCCCTGCTCCGACATCTTCCTCCCCCTTAGTGAACCTTAACCCTCCTGGTCCTTCACTTCCGTGGGGATGTAAAACTTTAGTTCCGCCGGCGGGACAGGGTTTCTCGTCGTCACTGGATGTCGTCAGCGCTCAGGTCGGGCCTTGCTTCACGCTCTTGGGAGGGTACCGCCCACAATGACATGCCCCTCAGCTTCCCGTGTGCCTCACATCTCAACAATGGTGACAGTCAAAAACACACAGTTCAATAAAGTTTGTGGCACACAGTACCCGTATACATCAGGTTCCTGTTCATGACACCAAGAAACTGAGTCACCCCAGGGTCTTGAGGTACTCGGAACCGGGCTATTAAGCAGTTCTGGGGAGTCACAGGGGTCGAGACCCGGCTTCCGTGACCCTAGGTTCAGTTGAAAAAAGGAGTTCTTGGTGTGGTAGGGAAGGGGGTGATGAAAGGGGTAGTTATTCCCCGTGGTATGTGGCTTTTAGTGGCCACCGCTGCTGCAGAACCTCCGGGGTGATGGACGGGCAGCTGGGATGGAGCGACTCCCCATGGGCAGAGCAGATCCACAGGGCAATGGATGTAGTAAGGGTGCAGGATGGCGGGCGCAAAACAACAAACAGACTCACGGTTTGTTGGTTCCTCAGTCCTTTTACTGGTGCAACTGTAATTCCAACTTGTGTTAAGCTGAGTCCTTGCACTTGAGAGCAACTCGGGGTTCTCCTCAATCGGCAAGTTCTAAGGCCTCCTTGCTGCGCTTTGTCTGCAGGCTCCTGCTGCTGCTTAAGCTGAGCTGTTGGCCCTCTCTCTCTCCCCTTCTCGGTACTGGTATGGCAGGCAACTTGAGTCCTTCACTAGCCCCACGCCTCAGGCGGTTGTTTCTGGGCTCTATATGCTGCTTTACCTCTGAGCACAGTGTGGCTGGGGAATTTGGAATCCCCACCTTCCGGTATTGGCTGCCGGGTTCTTAGGCCCTGCACAGCTTCAGACTCCAGTGTCCGTTCTGTGGCGCCTTCCTCCGGTTTGAGCATGACAATACTCCGGTCCACAGGTTCCTCTCCACTTCCTCAGACCCCTGCGTTGGGTCCCTCACGCTAGGCTTTGCTACCCTGGGACGAGCTTAGCACTGCTCTCTGTCCATAGGATGTCTTCCTCAGTCCTCCTAGGAACTGAACTATCTCCACCCCAGACCAGACCCGGGTCTTGGTCTCCCCCTTCAGGCCTGGAGGCAGAAAGGTGTTGTGTGAGGTTTCTTGCCTGCCGTGGATACCCTTCTGTTGCTCTCAAGCGTGACACTACCACCTGGGGGCGATAATAACACTGTGGCACTTAGATCCTGGGGTGCCACTCATATGCCTCAGTGCCTCTTGTGATGTATATGCCCCAGCACCTCCTGAGATGTATATGCTCCAGCCCTTCCTGTGATGTATATGCTTCTGTCCCTCCTGTGATGCATATGCCCCCCTTTTCTCCAGTGATGTATATACAGCAGTCCCAGTGTCTCCTTTGTAATGTATATGATTTACAAAAATTATTATCACAAAGAGTTGACTGCGCTCCAGGCCGACATAAACCTGGAAAGCCAGTTGTGAGAGGCAACAAAATCAGTATCATCAAACATCACAGCCACACCAAAGAGTATCAGCTTGACACCACAGTAGGGGTGAGTTAATTAATTTTGTGACATAGTAGGTGCAAATGTTGGGTAATTTTAAAAGTGATAATTTTGTGTGGCTCCTGAAGGTTGGTAGAAATTTCAAAATGGCCCCCGGAAGAAAACAGGTTCCCCACCCCTGTCTTAGGCTAGGGTCAGATTAACGTTAATAGGGGCTTACATTAAAAACATAGGTTTTGGAAGCCTTAACGCGGTGCTTACCGCCGTGGTAGTGCTGCGTTAACGCTGCCAATACGTACCTATGGTGATGCGGCCCCTAGCGTGGCTCAAACTCCGGCATCTGAGTGAAATCTCGCGCTTTTTCATAGACGCTGCTGAAAGCGTCTTTTGAAGCGCTTTGAAAAAGTGCGAGATTTCAAACACCGGCACTCAAATGCCGGCATTTGAACCGCACTAGGGGCCACGTCACCATATGTAAGCATTGGCAGCGTTAATGTGGTGCTACCATGGCGGTAGCACTGTGTTAAGTCAGCCAAAACCTATGCTCTTAACGCAACCCCTGGTTAATGTTAATGTGACCCTAGCCCTACAGAGTGCTGTTATATTCTTTGTATATTGTACAGTCATAGTAATGTGCAGCTGTTCACTTAGCTTTTTGCAGGATCTGCTGGTCGTTTTTTTGTTTTTGTAATACCTACATCCTAAATAGACTCGAAAAATGCTGGAAAGTTCTGCATAAAATAAGGCAGAACTGTCCCCTGTTCTATGTTCTCTGTGTGTCATCTGGTCAGATTATGCTCCATTTTGGATTATATTGGGTGTTCGGGTTGTATACAGGATTGTGTTACAGCCAGGGGCGGAACTACACTGGTGCAGCTGGTGCAGCTGCACCAGGGCCCCGACCGGCTGGGGCCCCTTCAAGCCTGGAGGGGGGCCCCCAGCCGACCCCCGCAAGCCGCCGCCAGAGGAGAGGAGGGTCAGGCAAGGGAAGCAGAGAGCTTCCTGCTTCCCTGCCTGATCCCGCCCCTCCTCTCCTCTGCTCCTCCGGCTCCTAGAATACTTCCGCGCGGCTCCCAGGTAGGAGAGCATCGCGCCTGCGGCTCAGTGCGGCTCCCAGCGGCACCCTTTCCCCCTTTCCGGGCCGCGCCGACGGCCAGCGGAACCCCTCCCCCCCGGGCCGCGCCGACGGCCAGTAGCCCCGCCCCCCGGGCCGCGCCGACGGCCAGTAGCCCCGCCCCCCCGGTCCTCTCCTGCACCAGGGCCCCCGGGGGTGACGGTTTGCCCCTGGTTACAGCTGAATCTTTATTACAGTCTTAGGTTATGTTCACACACTACATTTTTACTGCATTTTTGTGCTCAGTTTCCACCATGGTTTTATGCTAATTTCAGCCTGCGTTTTTGATTCCAAGCAAAACCTATGTCATTCAGGTAAAAGTTGTCCACACACATTAGTTTAAAGGGAACCTGTCACCCCCTTTGGGCATTTTAAACTGTGCCCCACCAGCTTAACCCCTTCAGGACCCAGCCTATTTTGACCCTAAAAACCTTGGCATTTTTGTCAATTCTGCCCAGTGTCCTTTATGAGGTAATAACTCTGGAACGCTTCAATGGATCCTAGAGATTCTGAGATTGTTTTTTCGTGGCATATTGGGCTTCATGTTAGTATTAAATTTAGGTCGATAATTTTTGCGTTTATTTGTAAAAAAATCTAAAATTTAGCAAAAATTTTGCAGTTTTCAAATTTTGAATTTTTATTCTGCTAAACCAGAGAGTTAAGCGACACAAAATAGTTAATAAATAACATTTCCCACATGTCTATTTCACATCAGCACAATTTTGAGAAAAATTTTTTTTTGGGTAGGAAGTTATAAGGGTTCAAAGTTCAACAGCAATTTTTCATTTTTCCAGCAAAATTTCCAAAACCATTTTTTTAGTGACCACATCACATTTGAAGTCCCTTTGAGGGGTGTACATGATAGAAAACTGCACCCCTCAAGCTACTCAAAACTACATTCAAGAAGATTATTAACCCTTCAGGTGCTTCACAGGAACTAAAGCAACATGGAAGGAAAAAATGGACATTTTAATTTTCCTAACAAAAATGTTCTTTTAGCCTCAATTCTTTCATTTTCACATGGGCAACAGGATAAAATGGATACTAAAATGTGTTGGGCAATTTCTCCTGAGTACAACGATACCTTATATGTGGTCATAAACCACTGTTTGGGTACACGGCAGGGCTCAGAAGGAAAGAAGCGCAATTTAACTTTTGGAGCTAATTTTCCATCCAAAAAGTGAAATGACGCTCTTTCACTTCTGAGCCCTGCCGTGCGCCCAAACTGTGGTTTATGACCACATATGAGGTATCAGTATACTCAGGAGAAATTGGCCAACAAATTTTAGGATGCACTTTATCCTGTTGCCCAGGTGAAAATGAAAAAAGTTAGGCTAAAAGAAAATTTTTGTAAAAAAAAAAACTACTTTTTCATTATTACGGATCAATTTGTGAAACATCTGGGGGTTAAAAGTGCTCACCACTGACCTCGATAGGTTCCTTGGGGGGTCTAGTTTCCAAAATGGGGTCACTTGTGGGGGAGCTCCAATGTTTAGTCACACAGGGGCTTTCCAAACGTGACATGGTGTCCACTAACAATTTGAGCTAATTTTCCATTCAAATTGTTAGCAGACACCATGTCGCGTTTGGAGAGCCCCTGTGTGCCTAAACATTGGAGTGACCCATTTTAGAAACTAGACCCCCCAAGGAACTTATCTCAATGCATTGTGAGCACTTTGAAGCCCCAGGGGCTTCACAAATGAATCCGTAAAAATGAAAAAAGAAAATGTTTGTGAAAAAAAAGTACTTTTTCATTTTAATGGATCAATTTGTGAAGCACCTGGTGCTTCAAAGTGCTCACTGTGCATCTAGATAAGTTCCTTGGGGGGTCTAGTTTCCAAAATGGGGTCACTTATGGGGGAGCTCCAATGTTTAGGCACACAGGGGCTCTCCATATGCGACATGGTGTCCGCTAACAATTGAATTGCGTATGGAGAACCCGTGTGCCACCAGCACAAGGGCAACTGGTAGAGTTGGGGTACAGCACCAGAAAATGGCGCCTCTAATGAATGCGCTATTTTCTGGGGTGGCTGTGGGCTGCAATTTGCAGCGTGGGGGCCCACTTTTGGGTCTCTTCACTCTGAATATTCCAGCCTCCCAGCTGCCAAATTGTACCTGGTTGGCAACCAAATATACAGCGAAGTCCATTTTTTTTTATTTCTAGAACTAATTCTAGAAGAAAAAAAATGACATGGGGCTCTGCCATATTTTTGGCCCAGCCAGGTACAACTAGGCAGCTGGGGGCTGGAATCCTCAGCATGGAGAGGCCCAAGCATTCTGGGCCCCCCATGCTGCGAATTGCAGCCCGCAGCCGCCCCAGAAAATGGCACATTCATTGAAGCGCCATTTTCTGGCACTGTACCAGACTCTTTTAGTTGTCCTGGTGCCGGTGGCAAATTGGGTAATAAAGAGGTTAATGCCAGCTTTTTTATTGGCATCTGGCACTAAGCCCGAGATTCATAATGTCGGGCCGATGTTAGACTCGGCCATTAGGAATCTCTAGTAAATAGTAAAAATAATACCACACAGAAAAAAATCTTTTTATTTGGAAAAAAACAAACAAAATTCGGACTCTATCTTTATTATAAAGATCTGACATAGTCCACAACGAAGGACCCACGACGCTCGATCACCTCTGACGTAGTCCACAACGATGGTCCTACGATGCTTGATCGCCTCTGCTACATCCAGAGACTGCAGCAAAGGATCAAGCATCCTCTTGTTGTAATCTCTGGGGTCAGAGTCATGATGCACTGTATGGCAATGATTGCCATACAGTGCACCATGACTCTGACCCCAGAGACTACAAGAGGACACTTAATCCCTTGTTGTAGTCTCTGGGGTCAGAGTCATGGTGCACTGTATGGCAATGATCTGCCATACCGTGCATCATGACTGCAGCCATGCTTCCATCCATGCACCCATCCATTCCTCCATGCACCCATCCATCCACTCATGCACCCATCCATTCACCCATGCAACCATCCATGCACCCATGAATCCATCCATGCGCTCATGCATCCATGCACCCATCAAGCCATCCATGCACCCATGCAGCCATGCATGCACCCATCCATCTATTCATGTAGCCATCCATGCACCCATCATGCACCATCCATCCATGCACCCATGTAGCCATCCATGCCCATCCATGCAGCTATCCATGCACCATCCTTCCATGCACCCATGCAGCATCCATGCACCATCCATGCCCCCATCCATGCACCATCCATCCATCCATGCACCCATACAGCCATCCATGCACATCCATCCATTCATGCACTCATGCAGCCATCAATGCACACATGCAGCCATCCATGCAGCCATCCATGCACCCATGCAGCCATCCATGCACCATCCATCTATGCACCCATGCACCATCTATCCATCCATGCAGCAATCCATACACCATCCATGCACCCATTCATTCATACTCACCTCACTCACGATCCTCGGGAGAGGAGGGGCGGCACCACAGCAGGAGCGAAGAGTCTGAAGACTAGGTTGACCGGGGACACCGAGAGGAGTGGTGAGCAGGCATACCAGGAGGAGCTGGGACCGGAGGTGTGGGGGTGGAGCATAGGGACAGGGGGGCGGGGAAAGCAATCTGGGGGGGTCAGGGAGAGGAATCCGGCGTGGTAGGGGGTTGAGGAGGGGAGGGTGCACCTGCGCAATGGAGAGGAGCGGTGAGTGGGGACCGGAGGTGGGGGGACGGGGAGAGTTATCAGGGGGGGCGGGGAGAGCAATCCGGAGCGTTAGAGGGTTGAGGAGGGGAGGGGCCACTCGTGCAATGGAGAGGAGCGGTGAGCGGGGACCGGAGGTTGGGATGGGATAGGAATGGGGGGAAGTGAATCGAAGCAGGAGGGGGCTGAGGAGGGGGAGGGGACCCGCCGATCTGCACCTCCAGATCTGATTGGAGAGCTGCAATCAGATCTTGGGGGGGTGAATCTCTCTGATTCGCTTTGATTGGCAGTTTCACTTTTAACTGCCAATCAGAGTGACTTTAGCCACGGGGGGCTAAGCCACCTATCCTGGGCTAAAGTATAGGTCCTTGGAATCCTGCAGCTGTGGTGACTTGTCATTGACCCGGTCACCGACGCTGCAGTAGCGCAAACAACCAATGACGTTATAGAGACGCCAATTTCGGAAACGCACCGACTTTCATGACGTCTCTATAACGTCATAGGTCGGGAAGGGGTTATACATAATGTAGATGGAGTTCCTCTAACCCCTCTATGTGCCCAGGCTGTTTGAACAGTCAATCACCTTGATCCTCTTTCCGCCTATTGAAGGGGCTGTCATAGTTGTGTGTCCTATAATTAGAACCCCCATCAGTACAGAAACACAGCATCAAAACCAACAACAGTACAGAAATTCATCTTCAGCACTGCAGAAATTCCTCAACAGAACCATTAACTACATAAATTCATCATCAGAAGCACCATCAGTAAAGAAATTCATCATCAGAACCAACAGTAGTACAGAAATACATCCATATACCCTCATAGGTACAGGAATACATCACCGAAACTACAATCAATAAATGGTACATAAATGTAATGTCAGGTCAGATCCATATACACTTGTATTGCCTACAACCTGCAATGACCACAGTGCCACCACAACACCACTGGACCCGGCGCTCCACCACCATCGGATCTGGCACTCCAGCACCACCCGAGCTGTCCCAACCTACTGTCTCCCTCCCCATTGCCCTGTAGAATGTAAGCCCGCAAGGGCAGGGTCCTCTCTCCCCTATGTATCAGTCTGTAACTTTGTTCATTGTAGTTTTAACTTGTCTGTATGTAACCCTTTCTCATGTACAGCACCATGAGATGAATGGTGCTCTATAAATAAATAATAATAATAATAATATTGCAGAAATCTACAACTTCCACTAACTCTTTAACAATGGTAAGGAGGTACTTGGAGTTACTAAGTCATCATCAGATTGCAGGACATACTGGAACCACAGTACTGATGAGAATTGTCAGTATCACAAATAATAAATTACATGCAGGTACCTTATAGATGACTTTGTCTCTGATCAGTCATCCATTTCTTTTCTTCATCCTGTCCAGATGCCATGAGGACTTTTCCCATCCATTCTCTGGTATTTTGCAGCACATCCTGGCACAATACCCTTATGAAATAGAATGATTATATTACTCCTACAATCCCTGACAGAAGTTATGTCACTATCCATGTTATGTAAATAAAAGCTTATAACCTGAGGTTAAATTTATCCATTAGTTTTATAAATTTCTCTTTTGAAAGCTGAAACCCTCCGAAATGTGGTTTAAGTTAAGAAAATAAATTGGCATCAATTCTGAAATATTGATTATTTAATGAACACAGCATGTTCAGATTTTGGCAAGACAAAAGATTTGTCACCTGGTCAAATAATGCACCCAATCCTCATCTGTGCTCAGTAAATGATCCATTAATTAGTGGGTGTGTATAAAAAGAAACCCTGCACCCCAGACCTTCACTTGAACTGCAACTTGAGCTCTTGATTATCAAGAGGCTGAAGACCAGATACACTGCAGAGGTGGCTGGCACCTTTAATGTGTCTCAGCATCGAGTACAAAGAATTAAAAAAAGATTTGAAGAGACTGGAGATGTGTTTGACAAGTCTAGGTCCGGCAGACCCCCAAGACAACTGCTCAGGAGGAATGTTTGTTGGTTAGAAAATCCAAAGCCAGCCCCTCTTCCACTGCAGCAGAGCTCCAACAGGCCTGGTCACCTCAAGTTCCTGTGTCAACTAGAACAGTTTGTAGGATTCTGTCTCGAAATGGCCTCCATGGTCGAATCAGTGCCCATAAGACAACACTAAACAAAAGGCAATTAAACAACCGTTTGGCATTTACAAAGTCCCACAGCCTGCTAAACAGATGGACGCTGGAAAAGTGGCAGAATGTGGATTTCTCTGATGAATCTTCAGTAGAATTACACCACAGCTGCTGCAAATACAGCAGGAGACCTACTGGAGCTCGTATGGATCCAAAATACACCCAAAAAACAGTTACATTTGGTGGTGGAAAGATCATGGTCTGGGGTTACATTAAGTATGGGGGTGTGTGAAACATTTGCAAGGTGGAAGGCAATATCAATAGCCTAAAATATCAAGAAGTATTAGCTACCTCTTACATTCCAAATCATAGAAGGGGTCAAATTCTGCAGCAGGATGGTGCTCCATCTCATACACACCATCTCTACAACAAAGTTCCTCCAGGCAAAAAAGATCAAGGTGCTCAAGGACTGGCCAGCCCAGTCATGAGACATGAACATCATTGAGCATGTTTGGGGTAGGATGAAAGAGGAAGCTTGGAAGACAAAACCAAAGAATCTAGATGAACTCTTGGAAGCATGTAAGACTGCATTCTTTGCTATTCCTGATGACTTCATTAGTAAATTGTATGAATCATTGTTAAACTGCATGGATGCAGTCCTTCAAGCTCATGGAAGTCACACAAAATATTAAATACTAGCTGTAGTACCCGGCTACGCCCGGGTTAATAAATAACTGATGTTAGCTATAACAAAATAGAATTTGAATGTCATATTAATGACCTGTAAGAAAATAGAACCTGAGCTGTGATTGGTTGCTATAGGCAGCCTAATAAATCTCCAGCCAACAGTAAACCCTCCCCTTGGCCGGGCAGTATATGTTACCTCACACATACACATAATAGACAGCTCATGTGACTGACATCTGCCTTAATTCCCTATATGGCACATGTGTTGCACATTGGCTGTTTTTAAGCAGATGTTTATGTTTGGAAATTAAAGATAGCACACCTGTGCACATCTGTGTCTGTCTGTGTGGTGTGTGTGTGTCCCTGGGGTGTGTGTATGTGTGTGTCCCTGTGGGGTGAGTGCATGTGTCCCTATAGGGTGTGTATGTGTGTGTGTCCCTGTGGGGGGGGTCTGTGTGGTGTGTGTCTCTTTGTGGTGTGTGTCCCTGTGGGGTGAGTGCATGTGTCCCTATAGGGTGTGTATGTGTATGTGTGTGTGTCCCTGTGGGGGGGGTCTGTGTGGTGTGTGTCTCTGTTGTGTGTGTCTCTTTGTGGTGTGTGTGTGTGTGTGTGTGTCCCTGTGGGGTGAGTGCATGTGTCCCTAAAGGGTGTGTATGTGTGTGTGTGTCCCTGTGGGGGGGTCTGTGTGGTGTGTGTGTCTGCTATGTTTGTCTCTTTGTGGTGTGTGTGTGTGTATCCTTGTGGGGTAAGTGCATGTGTCCCTATAGGGTGGCTATGTGTGTGTGTGTCTGTGGGGTGGGGGTCTGTGTGGTGTGTGTGTCTGTGTTGTGTGTGTCTCTTTGTTGTGTGTGTGTCCCTGTGGGGTGAGTGCATGTGTCGCTATAGGGTGTGTGTGTCCCCGTGGGGGTGGGGGTTTGTCTCTGTGTTGTGTGTGTCTCTTTGTGGTGTGTGTTTGTTTGGGTGCATGGTGAGTAACCAATGTTGGGGCTGCACCTTAGCGACTATACACTTGCTGTTACTCTTTGTGTGCGTGTGGTGTGTATACATGTCCCCATGTGTGGTGAATATCTCATGTTGGGTCCCCACCTTAGTGACTATATGCTGGTATGTGCTGTTAGTCTTTGGCGCTATCATTAAGCCCCTCTCATTCACAATTGTCAACTGGTAACTGTCACTTTCTCTCCATTATGTAGATAAGGGCAAAACTGTTTGGTGAATTGGAATGCGCGGGGTTAAAATTTCGCCTCACAACATAGTCTATGACGCTCCAGGGGTCCAGACGTGTGACTGTGCAAAATTTTGTGGCTATAGCTGACAGCTGTCGATTTTCCTCCAACACTTTTCCATTCACTTTTTCCCCATTATGTAGATAGGGGCAAAATTGTTTGGTGAACTGGAACGCGCAGGGTTAAAATTTCGCCTCACAACATAGCCTATGATGCTCTCGGGGTCCAGACGTGTGACTGTGCAAAATTTTGTGGCTGTAGTTGTGACGGTGTAGATGCCAATCCCGGATATACATACATACATACACACATACATACACACATACACACATATACACACACACATTCAGCTTTATATATTAGATGACTCTAATAGCACCACAACTTCATTCACCAATTTATGCAACATATATTTGTATTTTAAGTTAATTATTTGTTTGAATAATACATTACTTTCTGTGGGCGACAACACTTTTGTCTTGCCAAAATCTGAACATTCTGTGTTCATTAAATGATCAATATTTCAGCATTGATGCCAAGTTATTTTCTTAACCTAAACCAAATTTGTGAGGGTTTCAGCTTTCAAAAGAGTAATTTATACAACCAATGGATGAATTTAACGTCAGGTTATAAGCTTTTATTTACATAACATGGATAAGTGACATAACTTCTGTCAGGGAGTGTATATAAAAATATTTGCCCTTAAAAATTATTGCCCCTCACTGTGTTCTCTGCACAAAATATGACTCACACAATGTCTCTCCAATGGTACATGCCCACCACACTGCCTACTTCTTTCCCTACTGAGCCCCCAATACTGCCCAGTGTGTATACTATGCCCCCTCATTACACACCCCTCCTTGCTATGGCCTTACACTATCCCCCCAAGCACCCCCCTCCCCAGTCTCTATTCTGTGCCCTGTCACAATTTTCTCAGCCCATACTGTGTCCTCATTACCTCCGAACTCATCCCCCTTATTCACAATACTGTGTATATATCTCCTTGTGTCACCCTGCGGTATAAGTAGCCACAGGAACACCTAGTGCATGGAGGGATTTCCAAGTCAGGTGCCCTTACACACAACAGCTTCCACCTCAGGCCTGTAGGGAGAGCCCCACTTGCTGCCTTAGGCAAGATTCCCTATAAATACAGGTGCTGGAGGCGGAGTTAGTTAGTCTGTTAATCCATGCAGTACAGAGCAGTACTGTGAAGAGAACCTGGTAGCGGAGCCATGCTAGGCCTGAACCAGAGGACAGCCTAGCCAGAGTAAGGAACCCGAGAGTGAGGGTCGGAGGCAAGGTGAGAGATAGAAAGGAACCATACCGGTTCACCCCAGAAAGCAACCCGGACACCGGAGTCCGAGTCTGCTAAAGAGCATTTAGCCCAGCAGAACACACTGGTTCACCGAGGAGACTCCAGTCACCCGGACAACTGTATCAGCATCCAACACAAGAGCCAGGAACTGCAAGAGAGAGAGGAGTCAGCGGTGATCCACAGACGTTTCTTACTAATCACTATACGGGTGAGAGACACAGAGGAGGCCAGGCCAGGTTTTACACAGGTCAGTGGTTCAACACAAGTCAGACAGGAACAAGGAGGCCTTACAAATCACTCGCTGTCCTGAAGTGCTTCCCGACCACCTGGACAGCGCCGGTTTAACATCAGTAAAGGTACGGAAAACTACTCCCAATGTGTGTGTCAGTTCTTACAGCCCTAATCTTATCCAACACAGAGACTGTAGAGACATCCCGCCTGCAGAGCCGCTTCCCTGCGCCAAATCCTATTCCCATATCACTGCCCCGAGAACCCCGCTCCACCTACGGAGAGCAACACCATCAGGCTGCCCATCCATCATCCCCGGAGGTCTGCAGCAGCGCTGGTGGCATCACCAGACACCGTAAGTGGCGTCACAAACTATTCAACAAAACCACTTTATTTTTAAAAACTTTTTTAAGTGAGCACCAGGGCCACAGAACAGAACCGGGTATCGACCGCCCGTGACAGTCCCCAATAACCAATGCCCAGGTCCTCCTTGGGGTGGGTCACCCTCTTATCCTCTCTACAATTACTGTGTCCATATATACATTCCCCCCTTACTCTCTCTCCCATTGCTGTGTCCACATACATCCCCCCTCAATCGTTCTCCGTATAGTGTTCCATATACATCCCCTCTCACCTTTCTCTTTATACCGTGTCCATATACACCCATAACCTCTCTCCATGTAGTGTGTCCATATAAATGCCCATCAACCTCTCTCTGTATAGTGTGTCCATAAACATTCTCCACACCCTCTCTCTGTATATTGTGTCCACATACATCCCCACTCAACCTCTCTCCATATTATGTGCCCATATACATTCCTCCTCACCCTCTCTCTGTATACTGTGTCATATACATCCCTCCTCACTCTCTCTCCGTATACTGTGTCCATATACATCTTTCCGCACCCCTGTTCCATATACTGTGTCCTTATACATCTCTTCTCACCCTCTCCGTATTGTATGTCTATATACATACCTCCTCACCCTCTGTATATGTGCCCTTATACATTCCTCCTCAGCCCATATTGTCTCCATAGGTGCGCTCCCCCTCAACCCCTATTGTCTCCATAGATGCACTCCCCCCTTACCGCATGCTGTCTCCATAGTTGAACCCCCTCACGTGTTCCCTTTCATCTTCAATGTATTCAAGACCAACACTGTTTGCCGCCTTTGCGGCACTGAGGAGTGACGTCAGCTGTGTTATCAGCTGACCTCAACACACAACTGACGTCGCCCTGACCTGTAAGCAGTCAGGGCTTCAGTGGTACTCGTGTCTGAATAAGACACGAGTACAATTGATCACAGGGAGCCGTTGCGCGGCATTTTCTCTGAGCTGCTCTCAGCCGACAGCGGCTCAGAGAATGGCAGGCTCACAATATGGGGGGTGGCAAAACTCAGCCGTCAAGGTGAGACTCATACTGCTGCATCACAAGGCCTGATTGTGCCCCCCTGATGACTGCGCCCGGCACATGCCCCGCCAGCTCTCCCCTAGATACACCGCTGCAGGAAGCCCAAACATTGACTGGCAGTGGAAACTTGCTTTCTGAGTTTATATTGAATGGCCCCATTCAATGTTGACCGCAGACAGAAACACACACTAAGGCAATAAATAAAGATAGGCTCACTGTTTTGTCCACGGGTGCACCAGAAAAAATGAGCATATAAAACACCAAATATCACCAACGTTTCGACTTTCACATAGGCCTTTATCAAGGTTTCAGTGTTGGAACCGGTGGGGGTTCCAGATAGAACCAAAAAAGGGGAGCAAGCGAGTCCACAGCAAACGTGGACGCACACCAAAGGATTTTGTGTTGTATCCACAGGTGAAAAAAACCAGAAACAGGCACTGGTAAATAGACTTAGTTGTGAGACAAGGCTCAAAGGAGACACCTTTCATGTGGTCTGTAGCAGTGAAGCGGCAGTGCGACCTGCTAATGGAAGTCCAAGTTGCCAAATATGAAGATGATCTACAGGGACTCGCATTTCTCGACACAGCCAGAGGTGTGAACCCTATAGTCCAAAATTACCCTACAATTTACAGGAGAAGTGGCTCACACATGGTTCCACATACAAATACAAGCACAGTGTTCCATTCCCTCCCTTCTCTGTTTTTGTAGAATACACCAACAAGCAAGAATTAGAAATGATCCCAGCTTCGACTTTACAATGTCGTATACCACACCGCCACCAGCAGCAAATCCACGCAGAACGTCTGTAGCTGTACACAAGACTAATGTTTCTTCTTCAGATTCCAATCACAGGTCTGCTGACTACTCCCAATCAGAGACAAAGATGCAGGATCCTGACAAGCAGTGCCCGCTCCATCAGAAGCCTCATCCTCTTCTCAAATGCAGGGCCTTCAGAGGAAAATCTATGCCAGATCGCAGAAGCTTCCTGAAAGAACACGTTATCTGCTATAAGTGCTGCTTGTCCACAGCTCATCTCGCCAAGGATTGCAAGGTCAGTGTAAAATGCACAGAGTGTGGCACCACACACCATAACACAGCTCTACACCCTGACCCAGCTCCATGGAATACACAAAACACATCAGCTGACAGTGAGCATGGCGGGGAGGAAAGGAACACTGCTACACCTACGCCAGAGATCACTTCACAATGTACAGAAGTCTGCAAAGGAACAATAGACAGCAGGTCCTGTTCTAAGATATGCCTCGTCAGAGTATACCCAAAGGGCCACAGAGACAAAGCTATAAAACTGTATGCTATCTTGGATGATCAAAGTAATCGATCCCTGGCTAGATCAACATTCTTTGACCTATTCAACATCAAAGGGCCAAGCACTCCCTACTCATTAAAGACGTGTGCAGGTACTGTGACAACAGCAGGCAGGAAAGCTACTGACTATCAAATCGAGTCCTTAGATGGACAAGTCTGCCTACCACTACCCACGATCGTTGAATTCAACCAGATCCCAGACAACAGATCTGAAATTCCTATGCAGATGTAGCAACCCACCACGCTCACTTAAAACGCATAGATCACCTCATACCGGAACTAGACCATCAGGCTCAGATAATCCTGCTGTTGGGAAGAGATATCCTGCAGGTGCATAAAGTGAGACGTCATATCAATGGACACCACAATGCTCCCTATGCCCAAAGGCTAGACCTGGATGGGTCATAATAGGAGGCGTATGCCCGGAACGCATGCACGCCCCCTCTTCTGTGTCAAGCATGCTGACAAGTACGCTGGAAGAAGGATGCCCATCTCTGTTTTAACCTTGTAACAGCCTCAGCCTCAGAGACCTGGACTTGGTGTCAGACCCCGCACCAATTCAACGTAGCCTCGGACTTCTCTGGAATCTACTATCAGATGCTTTCACCTTTCAAGTCAGCCAAGGAGAAAAGCCTTTTACACGTAAAGGTGTTCTGTCTACCATCAACAGACTGTACGATTCCCTGGGTTTCGCAGCTCCTGTCACAATACAAGGCAAGGCCTTGCTAAGAGACTTAACTAGGGAAACATCTAACTGGGATGCACCTCTGCCACCAAATAAGAGAATCCAGTGAGGTGGAAGAACTCTTACTACCTCTCCAACCTGAACGTGCCAAGAGCATACACCCCTGTACCGTCAACCGAAATACGAAGCCGAAAACTGTACATATTCGCGGATGCTTCTGTGAAAGCAATTGGCAATTGCTGCTGTTGCCTACCTTCAAACCTACCTTAAGGACTCCAAATGTCAGAGCCACATTGAGTTTGTTATGGAGAAGACCAAGCTTGCACACCAACCAGGACAGTTAACGCAAGTCAGCTACAAAGTACAACGTGGCTTTCAGAACCAAAACTATTATATGTTGAAGAACACCTTACGGACACCTTTGAAGTAGTAGGAGAGAACGCAGATGCTGAAATCAACCCTCAGGTGTCTACACTTCATACGAAAACTTCTGCTACCCAGCTTGGATCTCACAGGTTCGTCAAATTCTCAATGGTGGAAGTCACTCGTTCGAGCAATTACCTGCTTGAGCTACATAGCTCGCTCCTTCAGAACTCCCAGACTTGTGATACAGGAGAATGTAAAGGCTGGCATATCTGTAAAAATACCTACGTTACCTCAGACTTGGATTTCTCTAGAAACCACATAATCCTCACTATTCAAAGAGAAACCTACTTTACAGAAATCCAATGTCTTATTAACAAAGCTCAAATACCAGCAAGTAGCGTGTTAAGAATTCTCGATGCCTCTCTTCAAGCAGGAAGCAGTGAGGCTTTACCCACGAAAGCCTAATCACCTACATGGCAGAAGCCACAGCTAAAATCAATGCAAGACCCTTAGTGCTAGTTCCTAACGACTCTGAGGAGCCCTTGTTATTGACTCTAGCTACCTTCCTTACCCAAAAAAACAGGCCCGTCCAGTACCCTCCAGGCGGATTAGATGCCAAGAACTTCCACAAGTGCCAATGGAGACAGGTACAAAGTCTTGCAAATGCTTTCTGGGACAGGTGGCGCAAACAATATTTGTCTAATCTGCAGCCACGGACAAAGTGGCAATCTACTTGTCCCAATCTGAACACAGGTGACCTTGTTCTTGTGAAAGACTCTTAAGTACACCGGAACCAGTGGCCACTTGGTCTAGTTACTGCAACATTCCCGAGCAATGACGGTAATGTCCGCAAGGTCGGACTAAGAATGACTAAGGGAAATGAACCTAAGACATTTCTCAGACCGGTATCTGAACTGGTCCTGCTGTTACCCTCAGAAGACAGGGATAGTGACATCCGGTGATGCCAGACGGGGAGTGTTCTGTCTCCGACACCCAATTCATCTATAATGTTTGTTTTGCATAATGTTATTGAATAGTTTCGCTGTAGATTGTTAATGAGCTTTATCTCATATGCAGTGTTTCAGGCTCCCTCTAGCGGCCAATGCTATGTTTGCAGTCTATTTAATCTCTATGTCTAATTCTCCTCCCTCTTGCAATGCATTTTGGTAGCTCAGCCTCCATTTTTACTTTCATTTCTGGAAGGAAGAAGACACTCAGCATTACTGTTACCATGCGATTGCATTGCCGGTATGTATTCATGCCTTCTTTAGTTGTTTTCCGCTCTAGTTTTAGCCTGGCTCATCCAGTTATAGTCTAGATTAGTTACTAGTTCATGCATATTGTATATCCATGTATAATGTGTGTTCTGCTGTACTATGTACTGATTGTTCTGTATTCTGATTGTTTCCAGTTTTACCATATACAAATATGCTGCAACGTTCAATAAAAGCACAGACTTCACCACAGTCTTCTTATTGGACTCAGTATAAAGGTTTAGCTGTCTGTTTAAATTCATGAGCCCCCGGCCCATTTAGTGAGAACAGAACAATTATACACACCAGATTACCAATACTGCCAGACTGGGCCAGACTATTCGAGGGCCTTGTGCCACAGAAGCGCAGCACAGCCCAGCACAGAGTCTCACCTTGCTCCCATGAACAGGTATAGCTACATATGCATACCAGCATCAGCTAATAGAGTTATTCTCTGTGTTTTTACAAGGATCATTCAGTTTGCGAAAAAACATGAACATGTAAACTACCCCATAAACTATAATATATGTGAATGCTATTTGTGAAAAAATTTACAGAATTAATACGAGAAAATCATTTTGCAATTTGGTTTGTTTGTAAGTACAGAATATTAGCAGCTTGACTGAGCATGCTTTAGCCTGGTGGTGACTGTAATAAAGTGTGCCAGAGTTGGGGGCACTATTGACTGTGCACTGCAGGGGAGAGGGTTACAAAGCCATTCTTGGCTTGAAAAGGAGGAGGGTGACAGCACTGCAAAATGTGGCTCCATGGTTATGCCATTTACAGTGAATTAGACTTTTCAAAACACATCCAGTACATCTTGAAACGTATTTCTGTCTTACAAATCTACATTTGGAGGAAAAGACAGTATATTCATTAGTGGCCAATCAAAACCAAAGATTAACATGAAAGTAATTTTAATTCCACCTCCAATTCAACCGTTCTCAGTGTGCTGTCAGTTACTAATGTTATTGCTTTATCTAATTGGCCAATATGGCATAGTAAATAGAAAAAAAGGCCACCGAAAGGTTTAAGATAACTTCCCCTATATTTCCATATACTTTATAGATATAGTGCATTGTGAATGTATTTGGCCCCCTTGAACTTTTCAACCTTTTGCCACATTTCAGGCTTCAAACATAAAGATATAAATTCTAATATTTTTGTGAAGACTCAACAACAAGTGGGCCACAATCGTGAAGTGGAATGAAATTTAATGGATATTTTAAACTTTTTTAATGAAATAAAAAACTGAAAAGTGGGGTGTGCAATATTATTCGGCTCCCTTGAGTTAATACTTTGTAGCGCCACCTTTTGCTGTGATTACAGCTGCAAGTCGCTTGGGGTATGTCTCTATCAGTTTTGCACATCGAGAGACTGAAATTCTTGCCCATTCTTCCTTGCAGAACAGCTGGAGCTTCAGTGAGGTTGGATGGAGAGCGTTTGTGAACAGCAGTTTTCAGCTCTTTCCACAGATTCTCGATTGGATTCAGGTCTGGACTGTGACTTGGCCATTCTAACACCTGGATTATGTTTATTTTTGAACCATTCCATTGTAGATTTTACTTTATGTTTGGGATCATTGTCTTGTTAGAAGGTAAATCTCTGCTCCAGTCTCAGGTCTTTTGCAGACTCCAACACGTTTTCTTCCAGAATGGTCCTGTATTTGGCTCCATCCATTTTCCCATCAATTTTAACCATCTTCCCTGTCCCTGCTGAGGAAAAGCAGGCCCAAACCATGATGCTGCCACCACCATGTTTGACAGTGGGGATGGTGTTTTAAGGGTGTTGAGCTGTGTTGCTTTTACACAAACATATCGCTTTGCATTGTGGCCAAAAAGTTTGATTTTTTTGTTTCACCTGACCAGAGCACCTTGTTCCACATGTTTGGTGTCTCTAAGGTGGCTTGTGGCAAACTCAAACCAGACTTTTTATGGATATCTTTGAGAAAGGGCTTTCTTCTTGCCACTCTTCCATAAAGGCCAGATTTGTGCAGTGTACGACTGATTTTTGTCGTATGGACAGACTCTCCCACCTCAGCTATAGATCTCTGCAGTTCATCCAGAAATGATCATGGGCCTTTTGGCTGCATCTCTGAGCAGTCTTCTCCTTGTTCGAGATGAATGTTTAGAGGGACGGCCGGGTCTTGGTAGATTTGCAGTGGTCTGATACTCCTTCCATTTCAATATGATCGCTTGCACAGTGCTCCTTGAAATGTTTAAAACTTGGGAAATCATTTGTATCCAAATCCGGCTTTAAACTTCGGCACAACAGTATCTCGGACCTGCCTGGCGTGTTCCTAGATCTTCATGATTCTCTCTGCAGTTGAAATTGAACCCTGAGACTATCACAGAGCAGGTGCATTTATACAGAGACTTGATTACACAAAGGTGGATTCTATTTATCATTACCTGTCATTTAGGACAACATTGGATCATTCAGAGATTCTCACTGAACATCTGGAGTGAGTTTGCAGCACTGAAGTAAAGGGACCGAATAATATTGCACGTCCCACTTTTCAGTTTTTTATTTGTTAAAAAAGTTTAAAATATCCAATAAATTGCGTTTTCACTTCCCGATTGTGTCCCACTTGTTGTTGATTGTTAGAAAAAAATTAGAATTTACATTTTTATGTTTGAAGCCTGAAATGTGGCAAAGGTTGAAAAGTACAAGGGGGCCGAATACTTTCACAAGGCACTGTATATATGCCTGCTGTGAATCTGCTAAATTGTAGTACCTTAGCAAGGGTAAAGATGAATTGATTATTATTTTTTAAAAAATCTAATCAGTTGACTTATGATACATTCATAGGAATCCATGTGTATATCTTCAAAATTGCCTGATTAAAGACAATATATTATAAATGGTAACATTTTTCTAATATGATAAATGATTCAATTTTAATCCAACCTCTTCCGTAGAGCCTATAATATATAGAGAATATAATAGGAAGAACTCACTATCACCCAAATCACTATCACTAAAAAAAACTGTACTTCTGGCACTTTCTCTCTGATTTCACTAAAATGGCATCTCCTTTGGCTCGGGAAGATACCCTGTCTCCTCTGCCAGTGGAATAGGAAGCTCGGGATGTGTTGTCTTGAGCTGTTCTCCAAGATAATGAGGCTCCTATTGTTTCATGGCATTAGTGATTCAAGTGAAAAAACATCCTGGAATGTGCCCAAGTTACGGAAAGAAAAATGTAATTTAAAAGAAATGAAAACTAGAAAAAAAAACAAAGTATTTCATTACACTAAACAAAAGCATAGAGCTGGGGTTCAATACGCTTAGGAGTAATCCCCTTATCAGCAGGACGTCAACTACTCCTGATATATTTGGTGCTATCATAAGGTGCTAATTTCTACTGTAAAGGAAACAAGGAAGTACAAATACAAGGCGATAAAATTGCATGAATATGTGCATATGTCCCAAGATGAGGAAATCTAACTGATTTATTGGAGATGTCACTAGCATTCCTAGAGTAAATATGTGGGGTGTGTAGTGACATTACACTTTGATGTGTCATAAAGCTTGTCTCATTATGACTATTTAACACATCGAGTGTAGCTTATGGATGACCAGCCTCATTCATTAGTGTGTATAATAGGCTCATGCTAATCACCTAACAAGGAGGCATGAAATAAAGGACACATAATAATACCTAAAATATAAATAATACAACAAGCAAAAAACACAATTCAGTGTAAGATTGTAAGATTGCGAGCAGGGACCTCACTCCTCATGGTTTTTGAATTTTTGTTACTATGTATTGTCTCATATTGTTTGTATATGTCCACTCTGAATTGTAAAGTGCTGCGTAATATGTTGGCGCTATATAAATAAAATTATTATTATTACTATGAGGTGCCGGTTATATATTATACTGAATATTATACAAAGAGAAAATAAGCGACTATGTAATATATTTGACTTATTCCTGTATTTTCTTTATTTTCTTAGATACTATCACTTGTATGAAAAGGTAGATGACTCCTTACACTTAATAAGTTATTGCAGTACTTCACATAAACATCAAATCCATAAAGCAATCTGGGTCAATAACCATGTTGCTATATGTCCTTAAAGGGTCAGTCCAAAACTCAAACGTTATCCCTTATCCATAGGATAGTAAATAATATTCTGATTGATGGAGGTTTGACTGCTGGGACCAAGAGCTCATGTTAACATTGGTCTGGAATCCGGAAAGGTGCATGCTCAACCTCTACTTCATTCCAACATTTGGACTTCTAGTGACCAGTATGTATATTTTTTGATTATGGAAATGAATTGTTAAAGGTATTGTACCATCAAGAACATTCATAACATATAAACAGGATGTGGCATACATTTTTAACAGATACGGCTCCCACCATGTGTTGTCAAGAATGTAGAGGTGGCCGCACATGCAGATCTCTTTCTATCTTTCTATCCATTACTTTACTATGGAAGTTCTGAAAATTTCTGACAAGTTGGCCATATACATAAGGAAAGAGTTAGTGGAACAGCACCTATTTATTCTCACTGCTCATAAAAAAGCATCATCAAAAAATTCCACTAGTCCTCCTGGGAACGGACGCTGAAAAAGCCTTTGACAGGGTGGACTGGTTATACCTAGAAGAAACGTTGCTTAGCTTCGGAATCCCGACCCAACTAGTTGCGGCGATTTTAAAAATGTACACCAGCCCAACCGCTCGCATCAGTATCAATGGTTCCCTAACAGATACCTTCTCCATACACAATGGCACGAGACAGGGTTGCCCACTATCCCCCCTATTATTTATCCTAGCAATGGAACCCCTGCTGATTGATATTCAGCTTGATAAAAGAATTCAAGGCATTACACTAGGAGGGACGCATCATAAAACGGCTGCCTTCGCAGACGATTTACTTATATTCATGACCAATCCTTCTAAAAGCTTCCCCCCCTTATTGAAAATATTCGACAACTACAGTGCCCTCACCAATTTTAAAATAAATACATCAAAATCGGAGGCCTTAGACCTGAACGTCCCATTACCAATCTTATCCAGATTAAAAACCATATACTCATTCTCATGGCCCAAATCGCACATCACTTATCTAGGTATAAAAATTAGCAGATCTCATAAAGCTCTTTTCTCCCTCAATTACCCCCCTTTATTAGACAGAGTAACTACCACTATGAAAACTTGGCGCGACCCTTTCTTATCCTGGATGGGTCGTAAGAATATCCTCAAAAGCCTCATCCTGCCTAAATTTACTTACCTCTTCTCTATGTTGCCAATACATGTCCCTAACGCTTATCTACGCAAGGTCAATTCTATTCTTTACGCCTATATTTGGAAACATAAGAGACACCGTTTAAATCTCCGCACTCTTTCTCTTCCAAAAGTAAAAGGAGGAATGGGCGCTCCAGACATTAGAATTTATTACCACGCAGCAGTCCTATCACGCTCTGTTGATATCATACGAAACACACACAACAAATTATGGATCGATATAGAAAACAAATTATCCCCACAGCTCCTCCGCCCCCTCCTACTGACGCACTGCAGTGACAAATCACCTGAACGCCAACATAACCCCCTCACAAACACACTTCTACGAATATGGATCAATATACATACCTACTTGATACCCCCATCGACTCCTCTCCTTACCTTGTTGGATATACTAATGGGTTCGAACCTACTTTACAACCCCAGCAAATACCGCACCGGGCTACTGGCCAGCCTAAAAGCGGATCAATTATACGCAGACGGAGCACTTCTCCCGTTATCTAACCTGCACAAAATACCAGGCCTCGAATCTATTAATTTCCTCCAATATAAGACTCTACAATCCCTCCTACACAACATCCGATTTGATACGGCGCTTACCCGCAATCCCACGACATTTGAAACGCTCTGCGCAAGACAGATTAGACCTACTAAGATCCTTTCTACCATTTACCAAAGCATTTTAGATAGAGAGATACCCATGAAAAGAGCCTATATGCATAGCTGGGAAAAAGATTTGGGTTATGAGTTTACACCTCAACAGATTTCATATATCTACACCCACTCACATGGCCCGACTAAATGCATCAAAGTACAAGAGAACTCCTACAAAATTCTCTCCCGCTGGTATACTGATCCGCAGAGAACACACAAATGGAAGACACAATTCCCTACGAATTGCTGGCGTTGTGGTGATGTGAACGGGAACTACATCCACCTTTGGTGGCATTGTCCATCTCTGATCCCCTACTGGAATCTGACGACACGTCTGATAAGAGATGTGACTAAACAAAGTATCAAGTTATCCCCCGAAGTTGTCCTGTTGAATCTACCCCTGGACACTTCCTATGGTGAGTTCTCTGTGTTAATCTGTACAATACTGGCTGCGGCGAAACTTCTCTTACCAACGGTATGGGGATCTCCTCAAATTCCGACTCTTCAGTCGTTAATTGATAAAACTGACCAACTGTATCTGGTGGCGAAACTGGCTGCCTCGGTGAACCACACACAAGCATCTGTTAATAACCACTGGCGAGCTTGGGTACTCTTTAAAAAGACACTCATAGTGACTTAAGCTTGACCCCTCGCCTCGTTTACTCAACAGAGACCCTCTAGGCTCCACCTCATGACCCGCCCTCCTCATGACCCGCCCTCCCCGTCTCTCTCTTTTTTTCTCCCCTCTAACCTATTATTCTCTCCCCTATCCTACTATCTATCCTCTCTTCCTCTCTCATTTACTGTTTCGTTTTTTTTTTTCTTTTTTTTTCCTGTGCTTTACTTTCTCTAGATAGTTTGACAACAACCGTTTTTAAACTTATGTTTGGAATTTTCTAATCATTTTTCATTAATTGTCATGAGTTGAATTCTTCTACTCTGTAATTAACTGATTATCATCTTTATATCTTGTAAAACAATAAAAAGAATTTTTGAAATGAAATGAAATAAAAAAGCATCATAGACCAGCCCAAAAGCATAAGGCTACATTCACATGTTCAGTTTTTGGTCATTTTTTCACATCCGTTTTTGTAGCCAAAATCAGGAGTGGATAAAAAATCCAGAAGTGGTGACGTGTTTCTATTATACTTTTCCTCTGATTGTTCCACTCCTGGTTTGGCTACAAAAACTGAGGTAAAATACTGACCAAACATTGTACATGTGCACATGGCCTAATAGAAAGACGTCACCATTTCTGTATTTTTCATCCCCTCCTGGTTTTGGCTTACAAAAACTGATGTGAAAAACTGACCAAAACTGAACATGTGTTCAGTCTAACTCAAATCTCCTTGGCCCTAATCTTTAATAGGCCCCATTGACTATCATGTACTTTTCTTGGTATGATGTGCTCCTATATAGCAGGGAGCCATAAGGTCCACACATACACTGGGGCATGGAATACATAGAAAAAAAAACTAAAAAATATATAAAAGTTCATTTTACCCCCCTTTTCTTCGAAATAAGTGAAATCAACAACATAAAAAAATAAATGTAATTGGTATCTCAACATGCAAAACTAACTGACCTCTAATCTCTCTAATATCATCCAATACACTGAATGACAAAGAGGCAAAAAATGGTTAAAGTTACCAACCTGACGAAGGGGCCTTAGTGTCCCGAAAGCTTGCTATGTTTACCATCTTTTCAGTTAGTCATTAAAAGGTATCAGCCACTGAGGGACTCTCAGATTCCAATATTTTTCTATCTACTGGCTAACACGGTACACACATTTTTTACCTTAAGTTTTTTGATGGATTCATCAGCTAAAATGCTGACGCTAATGTGACCCTAGCCATACACTAGGGCAGGAGTCCCCAACCAGTGGCTCAGACATGGGTTGTATTCCAGTTTGGTGCATTAGCACCATTTCTACAAACAGCTATGAAGAGCAGGTCTCCAGATGGTGACTTGTGTGAGTGCTCCACATAGAAGAGCATGGATGCCCATATATTGGCTTTAAAATATAAAGGGAGGGGCGCGAGGCGCAATAGTGCCCTATCACTAGTGACACTAGTGTATGTAAACGGTGGTGCTGTGTGGCCGCTCACCTGGTCCAGTTGTGGTCCCCACAACTGGTTTAACTGCGTTTAGGAATCAATGTTCCAAGCTGCTGCAGGACCTCCACCTACCACTGGATCGTGGTATATTCCAAGAGTAATGATGGGAGTGATGGTGTGCCACGGTCCGCGCTGCTCCTGGATTCAAATAACTCACCAAAGAGCCCAACAATCTTTCATCCTCTTTATTCCAACGCGTTTCAACGCCACAACCCGGCGTCTTCCTGAATATCCCTGAGGAAGACGCCGGGTTGTGGCGTTGAAACGCGTTGGAATAAAGAGGATGAAAGATTGTTGGGCTCTTTGGTGAGTTATTTGAATCTAGGAGCAGCGCGGACCGTGGCACACCATCACTCCCATCATTACTCTTCATATATTGGCTTTGGGGCGTTAGAGATAATTTAGGCATAGGTATATTATTACCTGTATGATGGGGTGTTTGAAGCTGGATGTCATAGAGTGGTGGGAGTGCCTGATGTGAGAATACTGAATAGTGGTAAGGTAGCAACCCCTGCATCTTGGTATACTGTCTCAGAATGAGCTCTGTGCCAATGAATGTGGCTCACAGCCCTCCATTAGAGCTGAATGTGGATTACAGCCCTCCGTTAGAGCTGAACGTAGCTCGCAGTCCTCCATAAGAGCTGAATGTGGCTTATGTAGTGCCCCGCTAGTCAGCGCGCTACAAAAGGGTACTGGACCCCTAACAGAAGGTGCAGTATGCTTTGTCCTGGTATGGGGTAATAGAAGTCTGAAGCTCCACAACCACATACATACACCTAGTGATAGGGGACCAATCGGACAACCCGTTACTAGTGTCACCAGTCCCGGTGGGAGGAGTTTCAGGCTAGAGCAGTATGAGCGCGGGAAGCAGAGAGGCAGACCGTCTGTGGAAACAGAAGGAGCAGGAGCTAAGAGGGATGGTGCCTGTGAAGGAAGGCAGCCCAGACAGAGAGGGGCAGACAGAGGGTGACTGAACACTCTGGCCCAGTGCAAAGCGGGGTACCAGCACCGAAGCAGTGCAGAGGTCCATCCCTGAGCCACATATACTGGTACGATTGACAGCTTCATAGGAGCACGGTCCGCCCAACATAAGTGCGGTCTACGCCAGAATCACCAAACCGGGTTGAGCCCCCTTAGAGAGAGAAGGGTATCTCATATCAGGCAGACTTTGCCTTTTGCCAGGACCACCCGGTCCACTACCCTGGTTGTAACAACTGCATACCCCCCTGTAAACTGCAGATTACTGGAGTAAAGAACCATACAGAGCAAGCAAGTGTCTGTGTTTCTTCCTGGTTGACTGTGACATTCCAGTCTCACAGCAGAGACTGCGCTGCCCTACTCCACCATTCTACACTTACAACCCCGGGGACCCCGCTCCACCTGTAAGGAGCCACAACACCTTGCTGCCGCCCATCACCCCGGAGGCCCCAGCAGCGCCGGTGCCAATACCGGATCTACAGGTGGCGTCACGACAATTTTAAACTTTATTCCCCATCAAAAATCCCTTTTTATTGTCACCACAAGGGCACAAGCTTGGGCACCAACCACCCGTGACATCCCTGCACCCGACCGCTTGAAACCTGAGTATCCCAGACCCTTGTGGGCTTGACACTTACGGCCCTCCATAAGAGCTGAATGTGTTTTGAAGCACTCTGTAAGGCTAGGGTCACACTGCCGCAAGTCCTGCGTTCAGGGGGTTTCGTTTAAAACATAGAATTTGTCAGCATTGACGCAGTGTTACCGGAAAGGTAAGACTGTGTTAACACTGCCAATTCATTGGTATGGCTGACGGAACCCAGAGCGCAGTTCAAACGCCGGCATCTAAGTGCCGGTGTTTGAAATCTCGCGCTATTTCTAAGCGCATCACATGACGCGGAAGCGCACGTCATGAGATGGCCTTGGAAATAGCGCGAGATTTCAAACACCGGCACTTAGATGCCGGCGTTTGAACTGCGCTCGGGGTTCCGTCAGCTATACCAATGAATTGGCAGCGTTAACGCAGTCTTACCTTTCCGGTAACACTGCGTTAATGCTGACAAATTCTATGTGTTAAACGGAACCCCCCTGAACGCAGTGCTAAATTCTGGCGTGACCCTAGCCTAAGAGCTGAAAGTGGTTCTCAAGGACTGAATGGTTGGGGTCCACACACTAGGGCTTGGATGTGATTGCAAACTATATAAATAACCCTAGGTCACTCAAGAGTGCTCTTAGGCTAGAGTCACATTAGAGTCATGGATGCGCTAAAAGCTAGCATTTTTTCAAAGTGCAAATTTAGAAAAACGCATGCGTTAACGCATTCATAGGCTCCAATGCAAAAATCGCATTGCAAATGTGCAATGCATTTGACTCTATGCGTTTTTGCTAAAGTACCAAAAAACGTGGTAAGCAACGTGGTAAGCAAAAACGTGTGTGTTTTTTAACCTGGGAGCCTATAGGAAATGCATGCGTTAACGCATCGTACATATATGTACCATGCATTAGCGCATGCATTAATGCTAGCGCTAAATTTGAAAAAAAAAAAAGCCATGAAAATGCTGACTTAAACGCATTCTTGCAAAGGACGCACCCTCCAAATGTGACCCTAGCCTTGCCTTTGTAGGGAGAGAGGCAGAAGCTGCTGCCACTCACCTCTGACAGCACTTGTTTCCCAGTGAACCTAAGTGCCAGGCATGTGGAAATCAGGAGCAAAATAGTGGAGTTTAGCATAGGGATAGGTAACAGCCTTTAAGGTACCGTCACACGGGGAAATATCGCCGGCGATGTTGCCGGAAACTGAGGGGCGTGGCCAGGTTGCGGCGACATCGCCGGCGAATTGCCGCGTGTGACAGGGCGATAATCAGGCGATAAATCGCCTGAGTAACATCGCCAGGTTTCCCAACAATGTTGGGAAATCTGGCGATGTTGCTCAGGCGATCATGCCTGATCGCCCTGTGTAACGCGGCAACCTGCAATGTTGTGGGCGATTCCGCCTATCTACAACATTGCGAGTGATCGCTCCCTGGGTTGCTGGGCAACCCAGCGAGCGATAGCCGCATCAACTAGCCGGCGACATCGCCGGTAAGTTGCTCCGTCTGACAGCTCACCGGCGATGTTGTCAGGGATGCGCGCTCCCGCGATCGCTGGCAACATCGCCGGCGATATGTCCCTGTGTGACGGTACCTTTAGAGAGTCTATATAGAATCTTCACATTATGCAAGACTGTGAAGTGTACAGTGATGTTTAGTATGAGCAGTGGCTATAGAGGTGTTAGAACTTTCTGGAGGGATAATCACATCTTCTTACATAGGAAAACACAATAGTCTGCGGATGGCAAATTACATCTGCATTAATGAAGCCCTGAACACACTTAATGAAGAGTACACAGATTTACTTTCCAGTGGAAATGTCTTTCATTAGTTCCTTATAATTTGCAGTAAGAACAGCTCACAAGAAGTTATTAGAGCCCTGTCACACATAACGAGATCGCTAACGTGATCGCTGTTGCGTCACAGATTTTGTGATGCAACAGTGATCCCGATAGCAATTTCGTTATGTGTGACACACACCAATGATCTGGCCCCTGCTGTGAGATCGTTGATTGTTACACACTGCTCTGGGTCATTCCTGCGTCGTTTCGCTCCCTCTGGGAACGCTACATCGTTGTATTTGACCTGGACAATGACTAACGATCTCAATGCTACGCTATGGAGTGACAATTCCCAACGACCTCAGTATAATTCTGGATCGCTAGTGCATCGTTTTTCACATCACTGGTGAGATACCTGTTTGACATCTTACCAGCAATGTGAAAAACAACGCACCAGAGATCTCTGCACATCGTTATCGTTAACAGGATCGCTGGTGTGTTGTTATGGTATTAGCTAGACAAGAAATATTTAAGATATTACTTAAGGGGCCGTCACACACTACGATTTTGTGAGCGATCACACCTATGATGTCAGGGGTGCGTGCTCGTGGACAACATCATTAGTGAGGTGTCACATATATAGATAACGTTCAGTACACAGCAACGATGTTACGTGCAGGTATCTTTCGCACAACCCAGTGAACGATGCTTGTCAATGTTGTGAATTGAAATCATTAGATCACAGTGCAGCAGACTTCATAAGGTCTGTTTCACACCTAAGGGTGGTGTGCGTTTTGCTAAATTTGCGTTTCTAGGCGTTTTGGGCAGCGTTGGCAAAAACGCATGCGTTTTGCGTTTTTGAAAATACACATGCGTTTTGCATGTGTTTTGCATGCGTTTTACATGCGTTTCCATCTAAATCAATGGGGGCAAAAACGCTAGCGTTTTTATGCATTTTTAGCGGTAAAAACGCCTAGAAACGCAAATTTAGAAAAACGCACACCAACCTTAGATGTGAAAGCACCCTAACAGTTTTTGTACTGAATCACCAATACACAAATGACTTTGGCACAAAGTGCTTCCTTCAGAAAGATTTGCATAGAGCCGAAAAGTCGCTCCACAGTGCAGGATTGAACCATACCCATACATAATCAAAGCATAATTCACTTAATGCAACATGTACAGACAAAGGTGGCATCTCAACATCCATTTAAAAATCTACCTAGTATATTAATATACAGTATATTTATCCGTATATATAGAAGCATTAGGCCCATTTATAAACAAGGGTGCAAGTAAAATTGAGTGTAACTGAAAAGTGGGCCCCCAGAACCAATATCACTGTTGGTTCCTTGACACCCCCATCCAACACTACCTAGAAGGCTTGCCCCTCAGAGACAGAGTGAGAGGGTGCTACTTTACCTTTTTTGCTTCAGACAGGCAAACAAACATAAAGAGAAAGATTGCAAAAATGCAATATGTAATTGAGAACCTCATCATGTCTAATTCTCTAAAAAAGAAAAGGATAGCTATAATTGTGGACCATGTATATAACTGAGAAGAGAATTAAACCACCAGATTAGGACTAGCTGTACTTGTGGACCATGTATGTAACTCAGAGGAGAATTGGACCACAAGATTAGGACTACCTGTGCTTGTGGACCATGTATATAACTGAGGAGACAATCAGCTACTGTATCCCCACCTGTCCCTCATAGACTGTGAGTCCCCGCGAACAGGATCCTCTCCCCTCTTATATCTATATGTCTTGTTGTCCATACATACTGTACTTGTCCTCATCTGTCCTTTCCATATGTAAAGCGCCATGGAATCTAATGGTGCTATATAAATAAATAATAATAATAATAATAATAATAATAATAATAATAATAATAATAATAATTAGAACACAAGTTTAGGACTAGTTGTCTTTGTGGGCCAAGTATACAACTAAGAGGAGAATTGGACCACTAGACTAGGACTAGCAGTATTTATGAACCATATATATCTGAGGGGAGAAGTGGACGACCAGATTATGATTAGCTGTAACTTAAGCACCAAGTATATAAGTGAGAGGTGAATTGGACCATCAGATTAATGGACCATGTAGATAATTTAGAGAAGAATTAGACCACTAGATTAGGACTAGCTGTACTTGTGGACCATGTATATTACTTAACACTAAGGGGAGAATTGAACCACCAGATTAGCACTAGCTGTAATTTATGAACTATGTATATAAATGAGAGGTGAGTTGGCCCACCAGATAAGGACTCACGGTACTTGTGGACCATGAACAGGTGCATCTCAGTGAATTAGAATATCACCAAAAAGTTATTTTTTTAGTAATACAATACAAAAAGTGAAAGACATATATTATAGTCATTACAGAGTGATCTATTTCAAGTGTTTATTTATGTTAATGTTGATGATTATGGTTTACAGCCAATGAAATCCCAAAGCTCATTATCTCAGAAAATTAATGTAGGGAGGATGAAGGGTTAAAACCGCACTGCCATTTTCCACAAGACATCAAAGGGTGAATATAATATTGATTTATTAGTCAATGTGTTTCAGGGCTCCCAGATCACAAAGCACTCACTGATCTCAGGGACACCAGACCCGCAAGGATTCCACCCCAGGCTAGGTCCTTCCCTGGAGGGATATCTGGCTAGTCCCATGTTTGAGACCCTTAATCGAGGCTCCACGGACTCCATTTGCATATTCAGGGCTCCCAGAAACATGCCAATATTACATTGATTTGTCCTGAGGAAGGGGCCAGGGAGCCCTGAAACACGTAGACTAATAAATCAATATTATATTCATCCATCGATGTCTTGTGTAATACGACAGTGCGGTTTTTAACCCTCCATCCTCCCTACTCTATATGCACCATGCTGGGGACTGCAGCAGCCATGATATGCTTTTATAGTGGTTGTGACTCTGACAACCACACAGGTGAAGCCTCTAATACCTATTTAGGTAATATTTGCTCTCTCAGAACAAGTATAAAACTGAAAGAATTGGACCACCAGATTAGGACTAGCTGTACTTGTGGACCATGTACACAATTGAGGGGACAATTAGACCACTAGATTAGGACTAGCTGTGCTTGTGGACCAAGTATAATACTGACAGAAGAATTGGAATATAGATTAGGACTAGCTGTACTTGTGGACTGAGCATAAAACTGAAAGAATTGGACCAAGTATTTTAACAGATTTGGACCACCAGATTAGGACTAGCTGTATTTGTGGACCATGTATATAATTGAGAGAATTGGACCACCAGATTAGGACTAGCTATGTTTGTGGACTAAGTATTTTGAGAGATTTGGACCACTAGATTAGGACTAGCTATGCTTGTGGACCATGTATATAATTGAGAGAATTGGACCACCAGATTAGGATAGCTGTGCTTGTGGACCATGTATATAATTGAGAGAATTGGACCACCAGATTAGGACTAGCTGTGCTTGTGGACCATGTATATAATTGAGAGAATTGGACCACCAGATTAGGACTAGCTGTGCTTGTGGACCATGTATAATACTGACAGAAGAATTGGAACATAGATTAGGACTAGCTGTACTTGTGGACTGAGCATAAAACTGAAAAAATTGGACCAAGTATTTTAACAGATTTGGACCACTAGATTAGGACTAGCTGTATTTGTGGAACATGTATATAATTGAGAGAATTGGACCACCAGATTAGGACTAGCTGTGCTTGGACCATGTATACAATTGAGAGAATTGGACCACCAGATTAGGACTAGCTGTGCTTGTGGACCATGTATATAATTGAGAGAATTGGACCACCAGATTAGGACTAGCTATGCTTGTGGACCATGTATATAACTGAGAGAATTGGACCACCAGATGAGGACTAGCTGTACTTGTGGACCATGTATATAACTGAGAGAATCGGACCACCAGATTAGGACTAGCTGTGCTTGTGGACCATGTATATAATTGAGAGAATTGGACCACCAGATTAGGACTAGCTGTGCCTGTGGACCATGTATATAATTGAGAGAATTGGACCACCAGATTAGGACTAGCTGTGCCTGTGGACCATGTATATAACTGAGAGAATTGGACCACCAGATTAGGACTAGCTGTGCTTGTGGACCATGTATATAATTGAGAGAATTGGACCACCAGATTAGTACTAGCTGTGCCTGTGGACCATATATATAATTGAGAGAATTGGACCACCAGATTTGGACTAGCTGTGCTTGTGGACCATGTATATAACTGAGAGAATCGGACCACCAGATTAGGACTAGCTGTGCTTGTGGACCATGTATATAATTGAGAGAATTGGACCACCAGATTAGGACTAGCTGTGCCTGTGGACCATGTATATAATTGAGAGAATTGGACCACCAGATTAGGACTAGCTGTGCCTGTGGACCATGTATATAACTGAGAGAATTGGACCACCAGATTAGGACTAGCTGTGCTTGTGGACCATGTATATAATTGAGAGAATTGGACCACCAGATGAGGACTAGCTGTGCCTGTGGACCATATATATAATTGAGAGAATTGGACCACCAGATTTGGACTAGCTGTGCTTGTGGACCATGTATATAACTGAGAGAATCGGACCACCAGATTAGGACTAGCTGTGCTTGTGCACCATGTATATAATTGAGAGAATTGGACCTCCAGATGAGGACTAGCTGTGCCTGTGGACCATGTATATAACTGAGAGAATTGGACCACCAGATTAGGACTAGCTGTGCCTGTGGACCATATATATAATTGAGAGAATTGGACCTCCAGATGAGGACTAGCTGTGCCTGTGGACCATATATATAACTGAGAGAATTGGACCACCACATTAGGACTAGCTGTGCCTGTGGACCATATATATATAATTGAGAGAATTGGACCTCCAGATGAGGACTAGCTGTGCCTGTGGACCATATATATAACTGAGAGAATTGGACCACCACATTAGGACTAGCTGTGCTTGTGGACCATGTATATAATTGAGAGAATTGGACCACCAGATTAGGACTAGCTGTGCCTGTGGACCATGTATATAATTGAGAGAATTGGACCACCAGATGAGGACTAGCTGTGCCTGTGGACCATATATATAATTGAGAGAATTGGACCTCCAGATGAGGACTAGCTGTGCCTGTGGACCATGTATATAATTGAGAGAATTGGACCACCACATTAGGACTAGCTGTGCCTGTGGACCATATATATAATTGAGAGAATTGGACCTCCAGATGAGGACTAGCTGTGCCTGTGGACCATGTATATAACTGAGAGAATTGGACCACCAGATTAGGACTAGCTGTGCCTGTGGACCATGTATATAATTGAGAGAATTGGACCACCACATTAGGACTAGCTGTGCTTGTGGACCATGTATATAACTGAGAGAATTGGACCACCAGATTAGGACTAGCTGTGCTTGTGGACCATGTATATAACTGAGAGAATTGGACCACCACATTAGGACTAGCTGTGCCTGTGGACCATATATATAACTGAGAGAATTGGACCATCAGATTAGGACTAGCTGTGCTTGTGGACCATGTATATAACTGAGAGAATTGGACCACCAGATTAGGACTAGCTGTGCTTGTGGACCATGTATATAACTGAGAGAATTGGACCACCAGATTAGGACTAGCTGTGCTTGTGGACCATGTATATAACTGAGAGAATTGGACCACCAGATTAGGACTAGCTGTGCTGTGGACCATGTATATAATTGAGAGAATTGGACCACCAGATTAGGACTAGCTGTGCCTGTGGACCATGTATATAATTGAGAGAATTGGACCACCAGATTAGGACTAGCTGTGCCTGTGGACCATGTATATAATTGAGAGAATTTGGACCACCAGATGAGGACTAGCTTGCCTGTGGACCATGTATATAATTGAGAGAATTGGACCACCAATTAGGACTAGCTGTGCTTGTGGACCATGTATATAATTGAGAGAATTGGACCACCAGATTAGGACTAGCTGTGCTTGTGGACCATGTACATAACTGAGAGGAGAATTGGACCACCAGATTAGGACTAGCTGTGCCTGTGGACCATGTATATAATTGAGAGAATTGGACCACCACATTAGGACTAGCTGTGCTTGTGGACCATGTATATAATTGAGAGAATTGGACCACCAGATGAGGACTAGCTGTGCTGTGGACCATGTATATAATTGAGAGAATTGGACCACCAGATGAGGACTAGCTGTGCCTGTGGACCATGTATATAATTGAGAGAATTGGACCACCAGATTAGGACTAGCTGTGCCTGTGGACCATGTATATAATTGAGAGAATTGGACCACCACATTAGGACTAGCTGTGCTTGTGGACCATGTATATAATTGAGAGAATTGGACCACCAGATTAGGACTAGCTGTGCTTGTGGACCATGTACATAACTGAGAGGAATTGGACCACCAGATTAGGACTAGCTGTGCCTGTGGACCATGTATATAATTGAGAGAATTGGACCACCAGATTAGTACTAGCTGTGCTTGTGCACCATGTATATAATTGAGAGAATTGGACCACCAGATTAGGACTAGCTGTGCCTGTGGACCATGTATATAACTGAGAGAATTGGACCTCCAGATGAGGACTAGCTGTGCTTGTGGACCATGTATATAATTGAGAGAATTGGACCACCAGATTAGGACTAGCTGTGCTTGTGGACCATGTATATAACTGAGAGGAGAATTGGACCACCAGATTAGGACTAGCTGTGCTTGTGGACCATGTATATAACTGAGAGAATTGGACCATCAGATTAGGACTAGCTGTGCTTGTGGACCATGTATATAACTGAGAGGAGAATTGGACCACCAGATTAGGACTAGCTGTGCTTGTGGACCATGTATATAACTGAGAGAATTGGACCACCAGATTAGGACTAGCTGTGCTTGTGGACCATGTATATAACTGAGAGGAGAATTGGACCACCAGATTAGGACTAGCTGTGCCTGTGGACCATATATATAATTGAGAGAATTGGACCACCAGATTAGGACTAGCTGTGCCTGTGGACCATGTATATAATTGAGAGAATTGGACCACCAGATTAGGACTAGCTGTGCCTGTGGACCATGTATATAACTGAGAGAATTGGACCACCAGATTAGGACTAGCTGTGCTTGTGGACCATGTATATAATTGAGAGAATTGGACCACCAGATGAGGACTAGCTGTGCCTGTGGACCATATATATAATTGAGAGAATTGGACCACCAGATTTGGACTAGCTGTGCTTGTGGACCATGTATATAACTGAGAGAATCGGACCACCAGATTAGGACTAGCTGTGCTTGTGCACCATGTATATAACTGAGAGAATTGGACCATCAGATTAGGACTAGCTGTGCTTGTGGACCATGTATATAACTGAGAGGAGAATTGGACCACCAGATTAGGACTAGCTGTGCTTGTGGACCATGTATATAACTGAGAGAATTGGACCACCAGATTAGGACTAGCTGTGCTTGTGGACCATGTATATAACTGAGAGGAGAATTGGACCACCAGATTAGGACTAGCTGTGCCTGTGGACCATATATATAATTGAGAGAATTGGACCACCAGATTAGGACTAGCTGTGCTTGTGGACCATGTATATAATTGAGAGAATTGGACCACCAGATTTGGACTAGCTGTGCCTGTGGACCATGTATATAATTGAGAGAATTGGACCACCAGATTAGGACTAGCTGTGCCTGTGGACCATGTATATAACTGAGAGAATTGGACCACCAGATTTGGACTAGCTGTGCCTGTGGACCATGTATATAATTGAGAGAATTGGACCACCAGATTAGGACTAGCTGTGCCTGTGGACCATGTATATAACTGAGAGGAGAATTGGACCACCAGATTAGGACTAGCTGTGCCTGTGGACCATGTATATAACTGAGAGAATTGGACCACCAGATTTGGACTAGCTGTGCCTGTGGACCATGTATATAATTGAGAGAATTGGACCACCAGATTAGGACTAGCTGTGCCTGTGGACCATGTATATAACTGAGAGGAGAATTGGACCACCAGATTAGGACTAGCTATGCTTGTGGACCATCGACCCACCTCAGGTGCCGATAATGTACTAGCCAGCTGCTGAGGGATGACTGAGCAGCCAGCAGGTGGCGCTGTGGATCACACAGAGCGGCAGACCTAGACCGAGGCGCACCAGAATCAGGTGTCGGCTCTTGTCTCCTCCAGGACGGTGGTATAAGGGGCGGAGCCTGTATCCTGTAGTGCCCTGTCCCCGCCCTCCCGCACCTCTCTGCAGTACAGCAGGGCAGTGGAGGAGCAGCTCTATCCCGAGCTGTCAGTGTCACCCGCGGGCTGGAGCCTGAACCTGCACGACTCACCGCACTCACCGGCGCTTTGTCTCATTCACTGGCGAGGAACCGGGAACGGCAACGTGACGCTGCTCCATTCAGCTGCCCGGAATCACTGGCGGAGCTCCGGGCAGCAGCTGATGATGTGCCTGGAGAGTGATGGAGCGGGCACGGGGGGCAGCAGCCAGGACTGTATCCCGGGGGCAGAGGACGGGGGTGTGGAGACCCTCTCCGGGAGGATGAACCCGGGCACCACCGCTCTGGAGGGGAAGTCCCCGGAGATGGAGAGCAGCCTCCCCGAGAAGCCCCTCAATATGAGGCGGGCCAGGGTGGCAGCAGCGGGCATCCTCAGCGTGGGCAATGTGCTCAACTACCTGGACAGGTACACTGTGGCAGGTAAGAGGCCATAGTACTGTATGGGGGGGGGGGGGGGTGTGTGTGTGTGTGTCTAGCAGGAGCTGGCAGTGCCATGTGTGCCACCTACTAACTGACTAGATACACTAAACATCTCTGGAGATCTACTGGATACAGAGGGGATCACTAGATTCCAATCAATGACCTCTCTATTCTATAGAGAATCCTCTGTAGATACATCAGAGGTGGAGATGATGAATGAGACCCATCCTGTAGTGTACTCCGGCTGTACACAGTCATCTAAGGTCACCTGCAGGCATTCAACAATTGGGATGCTCCAAGGTCATACACCTTATCCTTAATCACATTCCTATTGAATGTCCCATGTCTCATACTGGTCCTTGTAATGATCTGATCCCTGCACTGTAGGGGAACCATTGGAGTCTGTAGTCCTATAATGGCAGACCATTGTGGGCTCACAGATTGTATCCAGTCACCGCTTCATTAGTGTCATCTAATAGATGAAGATTGCATTTGCAGCATTGCAGTGTAATCTAGACATTGAAGGCCACCAAGCCAGGCAGTGGGGCTACTGTGAGCAGCATCCAGGGGCTACATGATGGAGATAATGCTTTGTGGTCCCATCAGGAGCAGAATGGCACCTGGCTGATACACTCAGAAATAGGATATCTCTGGCAATTACTAAAATAAAGGATAATGTCCATTTGGTGGCCTTAGCACGTGAGGAACCACAAGGATATATATCATTGGCAGGGAGATTAAGAACTTGGAGTGCTCATAACCCTGGTGATACCCTGCCCATCCCAAGAGGATATGGGTGTAAGTGGGAAACCTGGACCAGAAGATGTCAGAGCAGTTTGTGCCTCCAAGTCCAGGAATGAGATAAGACCTTGGGTGATGTTCCACTGTACCTGCCCTAAATAATGGCCCCCTAGTCTTGGGTATGTTCTTCTTTCCTAATATCCTTATTCAGGTGGGTTCATGTGCACATTCCCAAGTCATTATTGGATTAGCAATCAGTCAGCAAAACCAATGCATATTCTTATTGATGTTTATTTCAAGGAAAGACCTGTACATTCAATTTGCAGTCTGCTTATATAAATAACATAGGTCACTTTTCTATACATAAAATAGGTGCCATTTATTTCTGTTTGCTTCACAGTAATACATCCACTTCTTTTATTTTTGCAATTGCAATAGTAATCGCTTGTAGAAAGCTTCCACTGTTGTTTCTATTGACAGGTCATTCCATCATAATCGGTGAAGCTGCCATTGTGATAGGCTATGCTACTGTAACGTTAGAGAAAAGAATAAATGATGCTGTTTTTTTCCAGCCTTCTAGCTATAGTGTGTATATATATATATACATTGTATATATTGTACTCATCTACATATGCCACTTTTTATGCCCCATGGATTACTTGGCGCTATAATAATTCATAATAATTATGTCCATACAATGATGTGAAAAAGTGTTTTCCCCTTCCTGATCTCTTATTCTTTTGCATGCAAATGTAAATATGACACAAAGATAACACAAGTAAACACAAAATGCAGTTTATAAATGGATGTCTTTATTATTAAGGGAAAAAGAAATCCAAACCAACAGAGCCCTGTGTGAGAAAGTGATTACCCCCTAAACCTAATAACTGGTTGTCTCACCCTCAGCAGTAATGGCCACTTTACACGTCCCGATATCGTCGTCCAACTTCGATAAAAAGTCATGTGGTTCGTGCGTTAGCATCGATATCGTTCGTGCGTTGTATGGTGTAAATGTCCAATTCGATGCAAGAACGATGCCAAAACGATATTGGATGGACGATCTGGCCGGATCGTGCTGTGTGACAGCCCAACAACGACTTGGAGCACAACTTCCCCTATTCACTCCCATGTTAAATGGTCGTTCCCTGGTTCGCACGTACAAGGGGGCATAAACATCACAGTTGTGTTGCCTGCCGATATCTCCCTGTGTGACAGCTCCGATGCAATCTTGGATTTCGCCAAAAATGTGCGTGCTCCCGTGCCGTTGTATCCAATATCGAAACGATATCGGGACGTGTAAAGTGGCCATAACAACTGCTATCAAGCATTTGCGATAACTGGCAATGAGTCTTTTACAACACTCTGGATGAATTACTTGGTATCTGCTCCATGCTCTGGACACTGTGCCCACAGATAATTTTTTTTTTTGCCACAGCTCGCATTGATGTGCCATCCTAGATGAGCTGCACTACCTCAGCAACTTCTGTGGGTTGTAGACACTGCCTCATGCTCTAGAGACGAGAGCAATGACAAAATGCAAAAGTAACCAATACAACAGCCAAAAAGAATGAGAATAGAGAAATGGTCTGTGGTCGACCCGTGCAGAACCGCTCCATTATAGAGGTGTCTTGCTCATTGCTGATCATTTCTAACTGTTATCTGTTCAAATTTGCACAACAGCAGGAAAAATTGATTCTCAATCAGTACTGATTCATAACTGGACAGGTTGATTTCACAGAAGTGTGAGTGACTCGGAGTTACATTGTGTTGTTTAAGGCTAGGGTCACACATCCGTTATTTTGTTTTTTTTTTTTAAAACCTGATCCGGTTTTGAGCTTTTAAAAAGCTCAAAACCGGAGCAGGAAACGCTTCTCATAGGAGCCTATTATAAAAACCGGATTGCTTCACAAGCACGTGAAAAATCATGCAGGCTGCAGTTTTCGCGGCGTTCTGTGCCCCGCATTGCGATAACCGGATTGCTCAGGATGTGTAATCCTGAGCAATCCGGTTCCCATATACTTTGCTTATCCTGGCTGCTGCCAGGATAAGCAAAGTGCTTAAACTGTTAAAAAAGCTGTAATGTTAATATTAATTTTGGCCATCATGTCTGTAGGGGGTGCCCATCCCCCCTAGAGACATGCTACCCACTCAAGTGGGCATGTCAGGGGTTAATTCCTCATGTACAGTATTGCTGAGTCCTGTCAGCTCTGTACAACTTTTATCAATGAACCTGGCGGCTCCCCTGACAACTGCACAAACTATACCTATTGTAGGTATAGTATGTGCGCTGTCCGAGGTCCTGAAGGCTTATACAGTAAGATCTATGGGCAGCGCTGCCCATACTGTATAAGCCTTCAGGACCTCGGACAGCGCACATACTATACCTACAATAGGTATAGTTTGTGCAGTTGTCAGGGGAGCCGCCAGGTTCATTGATAAAAGTTGTACAGAGCCGACAGGACTCAGCAATACTGTACATGAGGAATTAACCCCTGACATGCCCACTTGAGTGGGTAGCATGTCTCTAGGGGGGATGGGCACCCCTAGAGACATGATGGCCAAAATTAATATTAACATTACAGCTTTTTTAACAGTTTAAGCACTCTGCTTATCCCGGCGGCAGCCGGCATAAGCAAAGTATATGGTAATCAGATTGCTCAGGATTACACATCCTGAGCAATCCGGTTATCGCAATGCAGTTCCCTCCACACATTGTTCATAAAAAATGTGTGGGACCGCAATTGCGTTCACCGCATCCGGATCTGGATGCGGTGAATGCAATTTAAGTTTTAAGTGTCCCTAGCCTAAGTGTTCCTTTTAATTTTTGAACAGTGTAGAGCTATGTACGATATATATTAGCATTTATTACAGTTACATTGTAATGGCTTTGCCTTCTCATTTAGCTAAGCTGACCCAATTTTTTCCCAATGTATCAGCTGTACGTGAATTACCTTCCTAAAAAAATTAAAAAAAAACTTGTCAGGTTGTGATTAAGCTCTTCCCATTTTGACAAAAAATAACAGTTGAAAGAGGCTTAACCAAAATAAAGATATGAATAATTATTATAAATATTAAGAGTATTTTCCTCATCCGTTTGATATGCCATTACTTTATGATTGGTGGTGGTCTGACCTCTAAGATATAGTTCTTATGACCTTAGATTTTAATATGTGCAGCGAGGATTCCCAAATTAATTCTTGAATCTGATGTATTTAGAATAATAATTCCCTCACCCTCCAGGACCCTAGCCATTCATTAAGAGAATTCTGCCATTGCACATTAGAAAGAGAGCTGCAAATCAGTATTTGGAATGCTCCCACCCCCGCTCTTTGCTCAGGTTCCCGCCCTCTGCTCTTTGCTCAGGCTCCCGCCCTCTGCTCTTTGCTCAGGCTCCCGCCCTCTGCTCTTTGCTCAGGCTCCCGCCCTCTGCTCTTTGCTCAGGCTCCCGCCCTCTGCTCTTTGCTCAGGCTCCCGCCCTCTGCTCTTTGCTCAGGCTCCCGCCCTCTGCTCTTTGCTCAGGCTCCCGCCCTCTGCTCTTTGCTCAGGCTCCCGCCCTCTGCTCTTTGCTCAGGCTCCCGCCCTCTGCTCTTTGCTCAGGCTCCCGTCTTCCGCTCTTTGCTCAGGCTCCCGTCTTCCGCTCTTTGCTCAGGCTCCCGTCTTCCGCTCTTTACTCAGGCTCCCGCCCTCACTTTTTGCTGGCCTTGCCCTGGACACATTTTAGATGTTGTTTCTCAAAAGCAATTACGTAATGGACCACTGAAATCAGTATCCCACCTCACAGCTAGTCAATAGTCTTTAAATTGGCTACTGGCACTTTTCTGGCTTGTTTTATATTGCTTAGGAATCAATAACTGGTTGATCACTGTTAAACTTGTTCCTGGATTAATCCAGTTTAGAAGAATTATAGCATTTATAATATATGAGAAGTTCAGAAAAACTTTCATAGGGTTGTCTAGAGTAGAAAATGTCTTGTCCATATCTGATAGTTCTAGTAGTTGTAATTAATTGCCCAAAACATGGGAACGAATGAATCTTAAAGCACCCCTACAGTGTTATTTTTTTTCTGTTTGTTTCTTCATCGTTTGACTGGTGTTTTGAAGGTAAATCCCCTGTCATATACTCACCTTTCAATGGCTGCACCTTTTATCAACGCTGCTCAGGTCCCACTGCACCATCTTGTGCCGGTAACTACTGACTGGCTGGACATTAGAAGTTCCATCACAAGAGCTTAAAGGGAACCTGAAGCAGTCCTTTTCTATAAAAAATGCGTTCTGCAACATTGCAAAAATCAACATTATGCCCTTACATATGTGCGACTTCTTGGCTCTGAATAAGTCTCACAGGCCGTCCCCTGTGAGACTCTAAGCCCTCCTTAGCTGCTCATTATCACGCCCCGATAGGCGTGATAAGTAATCCTAGTCCTCCTCGCCCTGCTGTTAGGGGCGTAATAGCGGGTGTGAGGCTATTTGCGTCACATCCGGTCTTTGTGACGTCTGTACACACTTTAGGTGTAAATAAATCAAAAGCAGCGCAATGCGCATGGTGAGGTCGGCTTACACCTAGAGGGTGTATCGACGTCACAAAGACCGAATGTGACGCAAATAGCATTTTTTATATAAAAGGACCGCTATTTGCGTCACATCCGGTCTTTGTGACGTCGGTACACCCTGTAGTTGTACGCTGACCTCACCTTGCGCATGCGCTGCTGTTGATTTACACCTACAGTTTGTTCAGACGTCACTAAGACTGGATGTGACGCAAATAGCGTCACACCGGCTATTACGCCCCTACAGCAGGGCGAGGAGGACTAGGATTACTTATCACGCCCACGGGGTGTATAATGAGCAGCTAAGGAGGGCTTAGAGTCTCACAGGGGACGGCCTGTGAGACTTATTCAGAGCCAAGAAATCACACATATGTAAGGGCATAATGTTGATTTTTGCAATGTTACAGAACGCATTTGTTATAGAAAAGGACCACTAATAATGATATGTCATGGTGCAGGGACAGGTATTAACAGGGTTGGAGGTGATTTGGAGGGGTCAGGTTCCCTTTAATGCATCTGTATGAGAGCCGTAATGAGGCCAAAATGAGACTCTCATAGAGGTGTATTGAAAAGTGACCTCTGGCATGCTCCATGAAACACTGAAGCTACCAGCAGGTCACTTTTCACTGAAATCCAAGAGAGCAACAACAATAGTGGATGAAAATGCCAGAAGGGGAGTATAAGACTGGGTAGGGGACTTGGAGTAAAGGCACCACTCCTTCAATCACTTGATATTTAGATATAACGTATCTCATGTTGTATGTTTACATGTATGTCTCATGTAAAGTTCTGCATGTGCTTAGCACTGTTCAATTTCCATCATAACTACCTCATATTTTGTTATCGTTAAAAGAATATGATCTATGATCTAAGAATTTGCTGATTAGACGAAAATGACTTTGGGTAATGGATTTTAGCAACGGTTTAGCAATATTAATTGATACTCTGTAAATTTGTCCAGTCTGAACAAGAAATGTATATACGCTTAATTTATATACATGTAGGATTACTGAGGGTCAGGTTGCAGATATCTGTAAAAACCCACTGAACGTCTACAGGCTATGGAAATCCCCTCTGTGAATGATGTGACCACCATTACCATAGAGAATAAATACATTGCTTGACTTTGCCCCCACCCGCTACACACACACTCTTCGCCCCCATTCTTATGATCAGTGGCAGTTATCACACCCCTGGCAATCATACATTTATTGATGGATGGATGGATAGGTTATAACCCCTTTTACTCTAGAATTTTGCTTTCTCAACCACCTGTCAAAGATAAAGCTTTATAATAAATGTAAATATATCATAACTACAAAGAATATTAATAATAAAGCAATAATTTGCAGAATGTATCCAAACTGAGCGTGATTGTGCGAGGAGTAGAAAATCCTCCACACTTTTTGATCATTGTTGTGGCATTTCCTGAACCAACAATAGACAATCATCTTCTCAGCGGTATCATTACATATGGCTTTTATTGGTTTCCACAGAAACAAAAGGATTCTAGTTCTCTAACATTAACCTTGCCCCATTCCCCTAGGGCACCATTGACGCCATCATGATTTTACACCTAGGGGCCCTTTCTGTGAATATAGTGGAAGTTCAGATATGTGCTGACTACTGAGTAGGCTGCTACCTAATCTGTTATAGCAAAATGTCTGTATGTACAATAGATAGGTGACCGTGAGCATTTAGCATTTCAATGAAATAAACCCGTGAGTGTGTATTGGGTGGAGGAGGTTCCCCTGTGCATGCTGAGAGGTATTTACCATAATCTGGATACTGGCAATACATATGTTCTTCACCTCACAGATGTCGTCTGTCTGAGTGATTGACCAGCATAACCTATGCCTGACTCCTTTCCTACAGCCTAAATACAGAATGTGTGACTTATATACAAGGTAATTGGGGTTACTTTTTAGAAAGCCAAATTTGAGCTATTGCTGAATACAGGTTTAATAATAGATGGTTACAAAAATGAACTATTTGACTGTTTTATATAAAAGTATTATTACTTGAAAGGTTCGAAATTCTAATTTTACTAAAGTTCTCATCTGTTTGTGAATGAAGGATAAATGTACCCACATTTATAAGTACTGTTATGTTACTACCATTACCTTTTCAAGCACAACTCCAATATATCTTTAACTGCACCGCTGGAGTGATGCTTTAAATGTAAGTCCTGCCCCCTGTCTTATACTCACCAGCTCCTCTTCCCCTGTCTTATACTCACCTGCTCTCCTGCCCCCTGTCTTATACTCACCAGCTCCTCTTCCCCTGTCTTATACTCACCTGCTCTCCTGTCTTATACTCACCTGCTCTCCTGTCTTATACTCACCTGCTCTCCTGTCTTATACTCACCTGCTCTCCTGTCTTATACTCACCTGCTCTCCTGTCTTATACTCACCTGCTCCCCTGCCCCCTGTCTTATACTCACCTGCTCCCCTGCCCCCTGTCTTATACTCACCTGCTCCCCTGCCCCCTGTCTTATACTCACACTGCTCCCCTGCCCCTGTCTTATACTCTCCTGCTCCCCTACCCCTGTCTTATACTCTCCTGCTCCCCTGTCCCCTGTCTTATACTCTCCTGCTCCCTGCCCCCTGTCTTATACTCTCCTGCTCCCCTGCCCCCTGTCTTATACTCACCTGCTCCCCTGCCCCCTGTCTTATACTCACCTGCTCCCCTGCCCCTGTCTTATACTCACCTGCTCCCCTGCCCCTGTCTTATACTCACCTGCTCCCCTGCCCCCTGTCTTATACTCTCCTGCTCCCCTGTCCCCTGTCTTATACTCTCCTGCTCCCCTGCCCCCTGTCTTATACTCTCCTGCTCCCCTGCCCCCTGTCTTATACTCACCTGCTCCCCTGCCCCCTGTCTTATACTCACCTGCTCCCCTGCCCCCTGTCTTATACTCACCTGCTCCCTGCCCCCTGTCTTATACTCACCTGCTCCCCTGCCCCTGTCTTATACTCTCCTGCTCCCCTACCCTGTCTTATACTCTCCTGCTCCCCTGTCCCCTGTCTTATACTCTCCTGCTCCCCTGTCCCCTGTCTTATACTCTCCTGCTCCCCTGTCCCCTGTCTTATACTCTCCTGCTCCCCTGCCCCCTGTCTTATACTCTCCTGCTACCCTGCCCCCTGTCTTATACTCTCCTGCTCCCTTGCCCCCTGTCTTATACTCTCCTGCTCCCTTGCCCCCTGTCTTATACTCTCCTGCTCCCCTGCCCCCTGTCTTATACTCTCCTGCTCCCCTGCCCCCTGTCTTATACTCTCCTGCTCCCCTGCCCCCTGTCTTAAGGGCACGTCACACACACACAGATATCTGTGCAGAGATTGTTCGCAGATCGCTGGTTGCAGTGAAATCATGGACACATTGTTCCATTTGTACACGGCAATGTGTCCATGATTTCACTGCAGCCAGATATCTGCGAACAATCTCTGCACAGATATCTGTGTGTGTGACGTGCCCTTTATACTCACCTGCTCCTGCCCCTGTCTTACTCACCTGCTCTCTGCCCCTGTCTTATACTCACCTGCTCCCCTGGCCGCTGTCTTATACTCACCTGCTGCTGTCTTCATCTTTTTCCAGTGGTGCTCCGGTCAGTCTTTTGATACATTTTGTACATGTCAGCGTTTATAGTAAAATATTTTAAGTGAAGTGCTAAACCTGTGGTTAATCGCATATTTTTTTGATTCTGTGACATAGACTGCATTTTGAGTAATTTCAATCATCTAACACAATGGTGCCCCAACATTAGGCTACCATCACATAATAATATATTAGTGAAATGTAGCATTTAAAATTAAAGGAGGCACAGGCTTTGCAAAATGGGGGGCAAATCGACTCTGTACATTTGAAGTTCAGCAGGTAGGAAGGGAATATACATCACAGAAAGGAATGTCTTCTTTAAGTGAGTGGAATGTCTTCGGAATGCTTTCATCACCTGTGACGCTTCTGCCTATATTTTCTATGATCCCTTGTGAGCTCGAGCTAAGACCCAGACTGTTGAATAAGTAATTATACCAATTTTTAATAATTACAGGAGTCTTCTATGAGATTATATTGCAATGAATTGTCTAAATATTGAGAGACATAAACTTGTGTAAACGCCCCACGTCCGAAGTGGCAGGTGGCAGCTTATAGGTATATATTCATAACAGGCAGGACAACATTCCATAGGTGCACAGGACAAGGCCAGTGGCATGACCACCCAGTGTACTTGTCTGTGACTGTGTCAGCCGGCCAGGGAGGTGAGCACTGTAAATCTCATTAACACCAAGTAATCTGATTACAGTGAATAAGAGATCAGCTGGTCAATCAATTCATTCATCATGTAAGGATCTGGAAAAGTTCTGTGCTTGTTACTTAAGCCCCGTCACACTAAGCGAGATCGCTAGCGAGATCGCTGCTAAGTCACAAGTTTGGTGACAAAATAGCAACCTTTCCAGCGATCTCGCTATGTTTGACACTTAGCAGCGACCAGGCCCCTGCTGTGAGATCGCTGGTCGTGTCAGAGTCGCCTGGACCATTTTTTGATTGTTGGGGTCCTGCTGGGCAGCATGCATCGGTGTGTTTGACAGGGACAACAACCTCAATACTACAGGTCTGAGAAACAGGGTCCCAATGACCTCTGTATCATGACAGATCGTTGCTGCGTCGCTGGTGAGATCTGACTGTTTGACATCTCACCAGCGGCCACATAGCAACGCACCAGCGATCCCTACCAGGTTGTATCGTTGTCGGGATCCTGGTGCATCACCAAGTGTGACGGTACCCTTAGGTTGGTATTTCTTTTGTTCCTGTAGAACAGAGGACTCCATCCTGTAGTTCTGGAACCACATGTGGCTCGCGGGCTCCTGATATGTTGCTTGAAGGCCTGTCCACCAGCTTGGTACATTATCACCAGATCTTCAAACAGCTATGGGGAGGTCTTCCAGATTGTGACTTTTGTGAGTAGCTCCACATAGAAGAGCAGATCTGAATGCGGGTAAGAAAGGAAGCCCTGGTTCTTGGTGTACTGCCTCAGTGTGATTTCTGGGCAAAAGCTTTTCATTATACGGTAGGTACTAAGAGGGGGTAACAGCTGGATGTGGCTAATGACTCTTTCTTGTTGCTGAACAGGGCTCTCAAGGTCAGAAAAGTTGGGAACCTTTCATGTAGAAGAACAAATCATTAGAGCTAAATGACCATCACAGCTCTGCAACATCTGTATACTTCTGAAGAATGAATGTGAATATGTAACATGAAATACAGTAAAATGACGTAAACAGGATTTCTACAGGACAAACTTATTCAGCCTTACTGAACACCCAATCGGCTCATTAAAGTATTCACTTTGATCCCACTCAATAAGATTGGGGTTGTATCCAAAATGAAGATCATGACACCATTATATAACATACATACATATTTGAAACATACAGCATCTTTTACTGAATTTTTACTGGATAATAATGTGACAGAAAATAAACCGTAAACAAGTGTATATATAAGTAAATACAAAAGATAAGAGAGAACAATGTGATAAACATGATATTGTAATGGAAGACAATTTGTAAACACAAAAAAGTATACTGGGAAGTCAACTATAACAGTTACATGCCATAGGCCTACTAAGAAGTCTCACAATCAGAGTAAAACAGTGTAAGGCTGCTTTCACACTGCGTTTTTGTGCAATCCGTAGCTGTCCGTTGAAAAACGGACAGCTACGGATCCGATTTGGCCCCCATGCATCCCTATGGGCCACGGATCACATCGGATTTGCCCTTAATGGCATCCGATTTTTGTCAGATCCGATTCTGTCTGATTTTTCTTCCTGCACCCAAAATTGGAGACTGCTGCGATTTTGGGAGCTTCGGACAGAATCTGACAGAATCGGATCCAACATGATCCGATGCCTTTGACATGGGGGCCTATGGAGCGCGGGTCCAAGAAAATATGTGATGGTTTCTCAGACCCGATTTTAGTGTACTGAGCAAACTGCTCCTAACTGTCTAATTTCACTTCCGCAATGTATGCAGTTGTGGCCAAAAGTATTGACACCCCTGAGATTCTGTCAGATAATACTCAGTTACTTCCTGAAAATGATTGCAATCACAAATTCTTTGGTATTATTATCTTCATTTAATTTGTCTTCAATGAAAAAAACACAAAAAGAATTGTCCTAAAGCCAAAGTGGATCTACTTCCACACCAAACATAAAAAAGGGGTGGACAAAAGTATTGGAACTGTTAGAAAAATCATGTGATGCTTCTCTAATGTGTGTAAATAACAGCACCTGTAACTTACCTGTGGCACCTAACAGGTGTTGGCAATAACTAAATCACACTTGCAGCCAGTTGACATGGATTAAAGTTGACTCAACCTCTGTCCTGTGTCCTTGTGTGTACCACATTGAGCATGGAGAAAAGAAAGAAGACCAAAGAACTGTCTGAGGACTTGAAAAACCAAATTGTGAGTGAGCATGAGCAATCTCAAGGCTACAAGTCCATCTGCAAAGACCTGAATGTTCCTGTGTCTACCGTGTGCAGTGTCATTAAGAAGTTTAAAGCCCATGGCACTGTGGCTAATCTCCCTAGATGTGGACGGAAAAGAAAAATTGACAAGAGATTTCAACGCAAGATTGTGCGGATGGTGGGTAAAGAACCTTGACTAACATCCAAACAAGTTCAAGCTGCCCTGCAGTCCAAGGGTACAACAGTGTCAACCTGTACTATCCATCGGCGTCTGAATGAAAAGGGACTGTATGGTAGGAGACACAGGAAGACCCCACTTCTTACCCCGAGACATAAAAAACCCAGGCTGGAGTTTGCCAAAACTTACCTGAGAGCCTACAATGTTTTGGAAGAATGTTCTCTCTTTTTGGGCAAAGGCATCAACATAGAGTTTACAGGAGAAAAAAAGAGGCATTCAAAGAAAAGAACACGGTACCTACAGTCAAACATGGTGGAGGTTCCCTGATGTTTTGGGGTTGCTTTGCTGCCTCTGGCACTGGACTGCTTGACCATGTGCATGGCATTATGAAGTCTGAAGACTACCAACAAATTTTGCAGCATAATGTAGGGCCCAGTGTGAGAAAGTTGGGTTTCCCTCAGAGGTCATGGGTCTTTCAGCAGGACAATGACCCAAAACACACTTCAAAAAGCACTAGAAAATGGTTTGAGAGAAAGCACTGGAGACTTCTAAGGTGGCCAGCAATGAGTCCAGACCTGAATCCCATAGAATACATGTGGAGAGATCTAAAAATGGCAGTTTGGAGAAGGCACCCTTCAAATATCAGGGACCTGCAGCAGTTTGTCAAAGAAGAATGGTCTAAAATTCCAGCAGAGCATTGTAAGAAACTCATTGATGGTTACCGGAAGCGGTTGATCGCAGTTATTTTGGCTAAAGGTTGTGCAACCAAGTATTAGGCTGAGGGTGCCAATACATTTGTCCGGCCCAGTTTTGGAGTTTTGTGTGAAATGATCAATGTTTTGCTTTTTGATTCATTCTCTTTTGCGTTTTTTCATTGAAGACAAATTAAATGAAGATAATAATACCAAAGAATTTGTGATTGCAATCATCTTCAGGAAGAAACTGAGTATTATCTGACAGAATTGCAGGGGTGTCAATACTTTTGGACAACACTGTATACATACATTGAGGAAGTGAAATTAAATAAATGCAAGGGTTAAAAATAAAAAATCTTTATTCTCACCCATCCACGAGTCCCCGTCGTCTCCAGCTATCTTCTGATCCTTACAGTACCTGGCGTGATGTCACTACCCAGTCACATGACCGGTTACCGCAGTAACCGGTTATGTGACTATGACGCAACCACAGGTCCTGTAAGGATCAGAAGATAGCTGGAGATGCTGGGGGACTTGTGGACGGGTGAGAATAAAGATTTTTTTTTTTATTTTGTAAGGTCCGGAGCAGAGGGGAGAAAGAGGGAGAGACTGAGGGAGTAGGGAGAGGAGGGGGGAAAGAGGTGACAGGAGGCAGAGAGGAGCGAGGTGAGAGGAGGGGAGCGAGGTGACAGGAGGGAGAGAGGAGGGGGAGCAAGGTGACAGGTGGGAGAGAGGAGGGGGAGCGAGGTGACAGGAGGGAGAGAGGAGGGGGAGCGAGGTGACAGGAGTGAGGGAGCAGGAGGGGGAGCGAGGTGACAGGTGGGAGAGAGGAGGGGAGCGAGGTTACAGGAGGAGCGGGGGAGAGGAGGAGAGAGGGAGAGGATCCAAACTGATCCTTCAAAATATTGGAATCGGACGCCTATTTGGCATCTGATTGCAGGCATCAGTTTGGATTCGTTGCTGTCCGAGGGGTCCTACAAAAAAAAGGATCCCCTCGGACAGCAAAATAACGCTATGTGAAAAAAGCCTAAGGAAACACTATAATGTGTAGTCAAAAGGGCGCATTGACTGGAATGAATCAGTGTCACCACAATTCTGTCTACAGTGATCATTCACATATGGACATACAGTGGTGTGAAAGTGTTTGCCCCTTCCTGATTTATAAACTGCATTTTCTGCTTACCGTACTTGCATTATCTATATCTAATATATAAATTAGTTTGGTGATCTGAAACATGTAAGTGTGACAAACATGCAAAAGAATAAGAGATCAAGAAGGGACAAACACTTTTCACACCATTGTACATGTGAGTATATACTGAGGTGATGGCAACCATATCAGCCGTTGTAAGAAGCCACATTAGGACATCTGAAGAGAAAACAGAGCTTCTGAGCAAAACGTAGCTTGATTTGGATTGCATGAAAGTGAATAATAGTCACTGCTTTGCTCAGCATACCTGAATGGCAAGTTCTTTATTTTGGATACATTATGGGATAGGACCCTACTTGTGCGCCAATTTCCCAGAAATGACATGTTCCATACACAGATTGTGATCATAGTCATTAAAAGTATCATGGCATCAGTTTCATGTATATGAAATTTTTACTATAGGCGCCGTCACGCTGAGATATCTACGATATTGTAAGCGATAGTGCACGCAATCGCTTACATATCGCTCATCGCTGGTGAGATGTCACCAGACGACTCACAGCGATGTGGAGCCGATTCGCTGTAACTTGTACACATCGTATAGCCGCGTCTCTTGTTCCGACTGTACCATGTACATTCAGCATAGGCTTGCCTGAGATCGCTCATCGTGGTATACACACTGAGACAGATGTCAAATCGCTCATCGTAGATTGAGAACCAACTCAGATCATTTAGCGATTGAAGATACGCCTCGTATCTGCGTCCAGCACAGACATCGCTTAAGCGTGTTTAATCTGCGCTTAAGAACTGCACGATATTCAGCGTACGGCGCTTAGACATATTGCTGTCCTGTACCTTATTATTTTTCTTACAATTGAGTTATTCGATGATGTTTGCTACTGAAAAGCTTGTCTCTGTGCTTTACCAGAGGTTGAGTCACATCGTGTGTACAGGTGTGCAACAGCAGAAGAAAATGCAAAGAAAAAAATGTGACTTTCACATATATTTGAAATGCTGCTCTTTTGCCTACCTATCAGTATTGAGATACAGTTATGGTGTACACCGGAGCTAGCCTGTATTAAGGTTATCCTAATGAGTTGCTGCTCTGACCTTTCGGGGGGTACTGCTTATATCCCCTTAAGGCCACTTCACACACACAGATATCTGAGTCCAATATCTGAACAGATCTCTGGTTGCAGTGAAATCATGGATACATTGCTCCATGTTGTACACAGCCACAAAATGGAACAATGTATCCATGATTTCACTGCAACCAGAGATCTGTTCAGATATTGGACTCAGATATCTGTGTGTGTGAAGTGGCCTTTAGTTTTCAAATACTAGTGATTTAGATAAGTGGTTAAGGATAGGCGCTAACTCTTATGGCCACTTTACACGCGGCTACATTTCTAGCTTATCCACAGGTAACTTACTGGCTGCAGTGAAATCATGGAGACATTATTCCATTTGTACACAGCAACAAGATAGAACCATGTCTCCATGATTTCACTGCAGCCAGTAAGTTACCTGTGGATAAGCTAGAAATGTAGCTGCGTGTAAAGTGGCCATTAAGGTACCATCACACGAGGCGACGATAGTGCTGATTTATTAGGCGATGCAGGGGCGTGGCCTGTCGGCGCCGATATCGCCCCTGCATCGCCTAATGTGAATGGGCGAGGGCGATGCCATTTACTGGTCGCCTTGTTTCTGAGCAGTGCTCTGAAACCAGGCGGCCGATCTGGGGCGATGTGCACACATCGCCCCATGTAAACGACCGCCGGCGACCTGACAGGCGATGTGAGCCTATGGCTCCCATTGTCCTGCGCTGCCGCTGGGGTTTTGAGACACCCCGGCGGCGATGCTGCCTGTCAGATCGCCGGCGCGGTTCAGGAGGGTCGCCCCATGTAAATGGGGGACGGCGACGCTGGCGGGGCGCCAAAAACGTGTGCGCTTCTGCCAGTCGCCACCGACATCTCCAGCGCCGTCGCCTTGTGTGACTGTACCTTTTGGTAGGTATATCGAATAAAATAAATTACAAAATTCGTCTGTTCAACCCTTTCTTTGGGATGTTTATTTAAAAAGCAAATAAATTGTATCCTATTACATTATTTGGTACTAGGTAGTATGTGTACAATCTCTTATTTTGTTCACTATGTACCAACTCAGGTAGTATAAAACAATCTGTTGTTCTTTAAAATGTGCGTCTATAACTCACTATTTGAAAACTTTATTAAAAATGCACTTAAAGTGCCAATCAATAAAAATCTATACCTAAGCAGTACATGGTATCTAGTATAATATCCCAATAAAAGTTTTCAAACTCTAATGGCCACTTTACACACACCAACTTATCTGTCCAACTTCTGAACAACTTACTGGTTGCAGTGAAATCATGGACACATTGTTCCATTGTACACAGTCACTAAATGGAGCAATGTGTCCATGATTTCACTGCAACCAGAGATCTGTTAAGAAGTTGGACAGATAAGTTGGTGTGTGTAAAGTGGCCCTAATACCATGTGTATATACAATTCAATGGAGCAATCAGAATATAGATGGCATTCTTTCTGGAGTGATGTTATTAGTACAGATGGGCTCCTAGTTTGTCAGGGATTCCTTTTCTGGGGGCTTCTTCTTCAACTTATGTGAGGGTTCTATAGGTTATATCCTTTGGGTTTGTTGTATTGCACTTGCCTTCAATTTTTTATGGTTACTCTATAAACAAAGTGGTGATATTATATGAGCGTCTGTACTGTGCTATTAATTTCTTTGTGTAAAAATGTCCTTATTTAGGAGATTGTATTCTTACCTCCTGCTGTATAGGAGATTTTTCACACCTTTTATCGTGCTGGTAGTTATGTGTAGTTACCTTTCTTCCAAAAATAAGGACCTATGGATTTAATGGGTACCTTTAACTTTTATTTGTGGTGTTTAAGATCCTCTAAGATTTATATATAAGTATTCACTTGTATAAATAGTAAGTTGGTACTAAATATGAATTGTAGTGCAATTAATAAGGTTCAATTTCAAAAGTCTTTGTTATAAATATGTTTCTTATACCTGGTTTTGGTACTGTACTTTGTAGAGGCGAATTGGTTCAATCTCTCTTAATATAAAGTACTATGATATAATATTTTCCATTATACTACCTGAGTTGGTACATAGTGAATAAAATAAGAGATTGTACGCGTACTACCTAGTATCAAATAATGTAATAATAGGATACAATTTATTTGCTTTTTAAATAAACATCCCAAAGAAAGGGTTGAACAGACGAATTTGGTAAAGTATTGAGATACAATTAGCTTAAGGGCATGACTCTCATTTTTTATGGATACTCACGTATTATGTATATAATGACAGGTCTCAGGTTAAGTCAACTAGCTAATCTTAGAAAATTTACCAATGTTTAAAGAGGTTATCCAGCCCAGAAATATAAATAAGTGATCTTTACTATTTGAGTTTTCTGAATAATATGGTTTTATTATACCACATGCCCTGATTATCAAATATCTACCCTGGGGCATGTTCAGCTGATTCACTTCCAATTTTGTATTCACAACAAGACTACGGTTCCTGTGTCCATGTGTTCAGTAGCTAAGCCTGATCCCTTTTTTTTAATCTGTGTATCACCAGGTTTTAGAGTGTGTGTGTGTGTGTGTGTGTATATCAATGGAGACATTTCAGTTGAATGACAAGTTTTGTTTTCATCAGGGATAAGTCCTGAAATGTGAACATTTTCTTTCAGTCAATCTCAACTCTAATGTGTAGTTTTAGGTTGTTGACCACAATCTCGGTTGACCACAATCCCGACTGACCACTTGTTGCATTGGTGTTGAAGTCAGTATCTCTTATATTTAAAGAGGACGTTGTATGTTGTCTTGGATTTTATTACCATAGTGCCAATATTCTCTTCCTTTTTGTTTATAGAGCTTTCCCACCATGATTGTTTTACTGCAACTACTGAGAGCTCTACTGAACACTCAATGACTTCATGTCATTACCGTTGGCCAGCGGAGAACAGGCTGCATCTCGTTAAGGCTCTCCTACGCTCTATAGACATTATATCAATGGCGGATCCAATCACCTTGTCCAACCTTAGAGAACTATAGCCATTGGCTGCAATCACTGCTTTCCTGTCCTAATACCTTCATTAATACCTGTGTTGATTTTAGTGCAGGCGCTCAGTAGGATTCTTGGCCTGTTATATAGAGCATGTGAATCCGCTTATGGTTCTCACACTACGTCTGGTTCTGTTTGTTGCCAATTTGCTTTCATAAATGATGACTCTTAAACAAAATAGGATAACGTGCATTGTTAACCAGTTGAAATACTTGACTTTCTGAGATACAATATATTGCAGCAGAAATCCTTTCATCAGCATGAGGCTATTTCTCTCCTCTGTAAAACAAGCCAAGTTTGTACACATCTGGGGCTTGTTTCGAAAGCAGAATTTTTTTTCAATCTGAATTTCTGGCTCGTAAGAGCGAGTCATTGATATAAATTGGGTTGAGCTAAAGGGTAGTAAAACTGAATACTTGATGTAGGAAAATAGCTATTATTTTCAGGCAGTGTTTATAGTGATCAATGCCATTGATATGTCGTATGTATTGACTGCTGAGCCAAGTAACACACAGCATGTTCCTGATTTCCCATACTTACATATGCTTTAGTTCAGGCAGGCTGTGATCAACAGCAGAAATGTGTCTTTGATCAGATTAGCTCATTCCAAGGTTTATTTTGGGGTTCAGGTTAAGGGTACACTCACATTTCCGTATAAAATCAGACAAGTGCTATCCAATGTTTTATCAAAGAGCACTCAGTACAATGTTATACTATAGGGCAGTGTTGATCAGTTGTTTTTTTTTCTAATACCAGTTCGGTTTTTACTTATTCCTGGTTTTGACTTAACCCCTTCACGACCCTTGGCCCACCGTTTGGGCCATGGAAACAAGTTCGTTCCCGACCCTTGGCCCAGGGGGTGGGCCATGGATTGATCGGGCTCCTGCAGGCCGAGTGAGGGTCTCACTGACCTGTCACTCGGGCTGCAGGTACATGGGGTGTTGTACAACACCCCATGGGGGGTCGATTTGCCCCCACCCCCACCCCCCCGGCTACAGGCGCGGTGATTGGCACTCAAAAGTGAAAGTGAAAATCACCGCGCCTGTCATGCTTCCCTGCCTGCCCCTGCTCTCCCTACCCTCCGATCTTCTCCCCTGTCATACTCTAAGTGCCCCCTGTCCCCCACCTCTCTATTCTGCCCCCTCTTCATCTTTCTTACCCCCCCCTCCCCCCCCCCCGCTTCCCGTCCCTGCGCCCGCTTCCTGTCCCTTCCTCTTCCTGCCGCCCGCCTCCTCCTCACTGCCCCCGCTTCCTGTAAGTGCCCCCCATCTCCTGTCACCCCCCCTCTTCCCCCTGCCTGCCCCCCCCAATCACCGGAGCGGCGATTGCCTCTCCCACTCACCCCTCCGGCGATCGGGCTCCATCCTGCTGCACGGCTGCGTCCCGCTCCTCCTCCTCTTCTCTCCGGCCGCTTCCGCATCTGACAGCTCTGTGCAGGAGCTGTCAGATGACTTCTACAGCTAGATCCTGAGGATCCAGCTGTAGGAAGTGATCTGACAGATCCAGCACAGTGATCCACAGTGACCATTATGTGATCACTGTGGATCACTGTACTGGATCTGTCAGATCACTTTCTACAGCTGGATCCTGAGGATCCAGCTGTAGGAAGTGATCTGACAGATCCAGCACAGTGATCCACAGTGACCATTATGTGATCACTGTGGATCACTGTACTGGATCTGTCAGATCACTTTCTACAGCTGGATTCTGAGGATCTAGCTGCAGAAAGTGATCTGACACCCCGGGCGCAGTGACCCACTATGTGCATCACTGCGCCTGGGCTGCCAGATCGAGCTGCGGAAAGCGATCTGGCAGCCCAGGCGCAGTGATGCACATAGTGGGTCACTGCGCCCAGGCTCTTAGATCGCTGCTCTGCAGCCCGATCTCCCTGCATGGGCATCGAGCTGCAGAAAGCAATCTGACAGCCCGGACGCAGTGATGCACATAGTGGGTCAATGCGCCTGTGCTGCCAGATCGCTTTCCGCAGCTCGATCCCCATGCATGGGGATCGAGCTGCGGAAAGTGATCTGGCAGCCCAGGCGCAGTGATGCACATAATGGGTCACTGCGCCCGGGGTGTCAGATCGCTTTCTGCAGCTCGATCACCATGCTGGCGGATCGGGCTCCAGAGTAGCGATCTGAAAGCAAAGGTGATCGAGCGTCGTGGGACCTTCGTTGTGGACTACGTCGGAGACAATCAAACGTCGTGGGACCTTCGTTATGGACTACGTCGGAGCGATCGAGCGTCGTGGGACCTTCGTTGTGGACTACGTCGGATCTTTTTATAATAAAGATGGAGTCCGAATTGTGTCTGTGTTTTTTTTTCAAATAAAAAGATTTTTCTCTGTGTGTATTTATTGACTATTTACCGTACTAGAGATTCCTAATGGCGGGTCTAACATTGGCCCTATATTATGAATCTCGGGCTTAGTGCCAGCTGCCAATAAAAAGCTGGCATTAACCCCTTTATTACCCAGTTAGCCACCGGCACCAGGGCAACTGGAAGAGCGTGGGTACAGCGCCAGAAAATGGCGCTTCAATGAATGTGCCATTTTCTGGGGCGGCTGCGGGCTGCAATTCGCAGCATGGGGGCCCCAGAACACTTGGGCCTCTCTATGCTGAGGATTCCAGCCCCCAGCTGCCTAGTTGTACCTGGCTGGACCAAAAATATGGCGGAGCCCTATGTCATTTTTTTTCTAGAAATATTTCTAGAAATAAAAAAAAAATAGGCTTCGCTGTATTTTTGGTTCCAGCCAGGTATGACGAGGCAGCTGGGGGCTGGTGGCAGTCCGTAGCTGCCAAGTTGTATCTGGCTGGACCAAAAATATGGCGGAGCCCTATGTCATTATTTTTCTAGAAATATTTCTAGAAATAAAAAAAAAATAGGCTTCGCTGTATTTTTGGTTCCAGCCAGGTATGACGAGGCAGCTGGGGGCTGGTGGCAGTCCGTAGCTGCCAAGTTGTACCTGGCTGGACCAAAAATATGGCGGAGCCCTATGTCATTTTTTTTCTAGAAATAATTCTAGAAATAAAAAAAAAATAGGCTTTGCTGTATTTTTGGTTCCAGCCAGGTATGACGAGGCAGCTGGGGGCTGGTGGCAGTCCGTAGTTGCTAAGTTGTACCTGGCTGGACCAAAAATATGGCGGAGCCCTATGTCATTTTTTTTCTAGAAATAATTCTAGAAATAAAAAAAAAATAGGCTTTGCTGTATTTTTGGTTCCAGCCAGGTATGACGAAGCAGCTGGGGCTGGTTGCAGTCCGTAGCTGCCAAGTTGTACCTGGCTGGACCAAAAATATGGCAGAGCCCCATGGGTCCCCTATGCTGCGAATTGCAACTACTAGACTAGTATGTTTTTTCACAAAAAGTTTCTTTATTCATTTATACGTCTCAATTTGTGAAGCACCTGGAGGTTCAAAGTGCTCACTGTGCATCTAGATATGTTCCCTGGGGGGTCTAGTTTCCAAAATGGGGTCACTTGTGGGGGAGCTCCAATGTTTAGGCACACAGAGGCTCTCCATACGCGACCTGGTGTCCGCTCCCCCACAAGTGACCCAATTTTGGAAACTAGACCCCCCAGGGAACTTATCTAGATGGATAGTGAGCATATTGACCCCCAGGTGCTTCACAAATTAATGGAAAAAATTTTTTTTTGCGGAAAACAAGTACTTTTTCATTTTTACAGATCAATTTGTGAAGCACCTGGGGTTCAAAGTGCTCACTATGCATCTAGATACGTTCCCTGGGGGGTCTAGTTTCCAAAATGGGGTCACTTGTTGCGGAGCCCCAATGTTTAGGCACACAGGGGCTCACCAAACGCAACATGGTGACAGCTAACAATTTGAGCTGATTTTTATTCAAATTGTTAGCGGACACCATGTCGCTTTTGGAGAGCCCCTGTGTGCCTAAACATTCGAGCTCCCCCACAAGTGACCCCATTTTGGAAACTAGACCCCCCAGGGAACGTATCTAGATGGATAGTGAGCATATTGACCCCCAGGTGCTTCACAAATTAATGGAAAAAACATTTTTTTTGTGGAAAACAAGTACTTTTTCATTTTTACAGATCAATTTGTGAAGCACCTGGGGGTTCAAACTGCTCATTATGCATCTAGATACGTTCCCTGGGGGGTCTAGTTTCCAAAATGGGGTCACTTGTGGGGGAGCCCCAATGTTTAGGCACACAGGGGCTCACCAAACGTGACATGGTGTCCGCTAACAATTTGAGCTCATTTTGCATTCAAATTATTAGCGGACACCATGTCGTGTTTGGAGAGCCCCTGTGCGTCTCCACATTGGAGCTCCCCCACAAGTGACCCCATTTTGGAAACTAGACCCCCCATGGAACATATCTAGCTGCATAGTGAGCACTTTGAACCCCCAGGTGCTTCACAATTGGTCCGTAATAATGAAAAAAGAAATTTTTGTGGAAAAAAAAGTGCTTTTTCATTTTTATGGATGAATTTGTGAAGCACCTGGGGTTCAAAGTACTCACTATGCATCTACTGTGAAAAGAAAAATAGGGAGGGGGACAAGAGGCGCAATAGTGCCCTATCACTGATGACACTTGTGTAAGGTGGTGGTGCTGTGAAGCTGCTCACCTGGTCCAGTTGTGATCCCCACAACTGGTTAGAAGGCGTTTTGGAATCAGTGTTCCAGCTGCTGCAGGACCTCCACCGACCACTGGATAGTGGTTTGAATCCAAGACAATGATGGGAGTGCTGGTGTGTCACGGTCCGCGCTGCTGTGGCATGAATAAACTCACCAAAGAGACAGCAGTTATTCCATCCTTTTATTTCCTCCTCTCTCCTACGCGTTTCAGCGCCACACCCGGCGCCTTCCTCAGGGACATCCTGGGAATGTCCCTGAGGAAGGCGCCGGGTTGTGGCGCTGAAACGCGTAGGAGAGAGGAGGAAATAAAAGGATGGAATAACTGCTGTCTCTTTGGTGAGTTTATTCATGCCACAGCAGCGCGGACCGTGACACACCAGCACTCCCATCACTATGCATCTAGATACGTTCCCTGTGGGGTCTGGTTTCCACAATGGGGTCACTTGTTGCGGAGCCCCAATGTTTAGGCACACAGGGGCTCACCAAACGCAACATGGTGACAGCTAACAATTTGAGCTGATTTTTATTCAAATTGTTAGCGGACACCATGTCGCTTTTGGAGAGCCCCTGTGTGCCTAAACATTGGAGCTCCCCCACAAGTGACCCCATTTTGGAAACTAGACCCCCCAGGGAACGTATCTAGATGGATAGTGAGCATATTGAACCCCCAGGTGCTTTACAAATTGATCTGTGAAAATGAAATAGTACTTTTTTTTTCACAAAAATTTTTTTTTAGCCTAAATTTTTTCGTTTTCACATGGCAACAGCATAAAATTCATCCTAAAATTTGTTGGGCAATTTCTCCTGAGTACACCGATACCTTATATGTGGTCATAAACCACTGTTTGGGCACACAGCAGGGCTCAGAAGGGAAGCACTTTTTGGATGTAAAATTAGCTCCAAAATTCAAATTGCGCTCCTTCCCTTCTGAGCCCTGCCGTGCACCCAAACAGTGGTTTATGACCACATATGAGGTATCGATGTACTCGGGAGAATTTGCACAACACATTTTAAGATCCATTTTATCCCGTTGCCCATGTGAAAATGAAAGAATTGAGGCTAAAAGAACATTTTTGAGTAAAAAATTAAAATATCCATTTTTTGTTTCCACTTTGCCTTAGGTCCTGTGAAGCACCGGAAGGTTTAATCATCTTCTTGGATATAGTTTTGAGTAGCTTTAGGGGTACAGTTTTTGGAATGGTGTCACTTTTGGGTGTTTTCTGTCATGTACACCCCTCAAAAGGACTTCAAATGTGATGTGGTCACTAAAAAAAATGGTTTTGTAAATTTTGGTTGAAAAATGAAAAATTGCTCATGAACTTTGAACCCTTATAACGTCCTACCAAAAAAATTTTTTTTTTCCAAAATTGTGCTGATGTGAAGTAGACATGTGGGAAATATTATTTAATAACTTTTTTCTGTCACATATCTCTCTGGTTTATCAGAAAAAAAAATAAAAAATGTGAAAATTGTGAAATTTTCAAAATTTTTGCCATATTTTTGATTTTTTCACAAATAAACACAAAAATTATCGACTTAAATTTAATACTAGCATGAAGCCCAATGTGTCACGAAAAAACAATCTCAGAATCGCTAGGATCGGTTGAAGCGTTCCAGAGATATAACCTCATAAAGGGACACTGGTCAGAATTGCAAAAAATGCCAAGGTCTTTAGGGTCAAAATAAGCTGGGTCCTGAAGGGGTTAAAAAAACTGATGTGAAAAACTGACCAAAAACTGAATGTGTGAACATTTCTTAAGTATGGTTCTTCCTGACTCTCCCCAGACTGATGATGTTGGGGCAGAGAAGGATAGGCCATGCTTATTTACAATGCTCAATACTTTAATTTCGGCAGGAAAAAAGGTTTCCATCTGCGATGTCTTATAGTTTAATGCTGAAAATGCATACATGTTGTGTGTTGTGTTATAAAAATAATATATAATATTTATTCATTTATATAGCACTATTAATTCCATAGCACTTTACATACATCAGTAATGCTGTTAGGAAAAGACTGGAGATATACTGTTGGTCAGACAACCGTATCATTAACAATGATAATGCGTAGAAATTATAAGTCATGTTCTTGGACTGCAGATGTGATATTGTTCTGTTACTGTGGTTTATGCAATAGCTAATGCTTTAAATACAATCGAACAAACATTTCCAAAAGTATCCCACTTTCAGAAGGGCAAATTATATATACATAAGAGAATATCTGTAATTATCCCATCTGCTCTAATAGCATAAAATGATGGTCTACAACACCACAGAGTTTTATTGCCTATTTTATAGCGCTGGAGTGGTGGCTTTAATCTAAGGTGTCTGACCCTAGTATTGTACTTACCCGTTGGCGTCTTCACCTTCTATCGCTGCTGCTTTGGTCCTACATTATCATCATGGAACTGCAAATTCTGATTTCCAGAAGTCAGAGGTAACCGACTTAAGCTGCCAATGTAAGTCTATGAGAGCCAGAACTAGGCCCCAAAAGACTTTACCTCCATCTCCCTCCTTGAAATAATGGAGCCGCTAGATGGTCACAAAATGTTAAAGACCGACTGAAGCGGAGGCCACAGAAAGTGAAGAAGGCGGTGGGTAAGTAAGAGACTAGACTCAGGAACAGATTAGAAGCACCACTCCAGCAGTCATATAAAAAAGCACAGTAATGATAGTTTAACACATGTGGGATTTACTTTTTTTTTTTTTTGGCAAAGAAGTGACTTTTTACGTTTGTCCATAACGTTCAAGCTTGTTCGCACCATCATAATACTAATGTAGAGAAAATTTAAAAAAAAAGGGTCCCTTTCTGGTTATAAAAGACTGATTCGTCTACTAATTGCTCTTTACATTCTCCGATTTGGACATCTTAAATACCATCCGTGCAAATAAAGATATTAAAGATATTGTCCATAAACTCTGTTCGTGCCTAATGAATATACTACTACGGCCTGTAATGGTGACATTTTCTGTGATCAAAAGGCTTGGTCTTGTAATTGCAGCTGTAATGCACGTTGCTAGTGGTCTCTAACTTCATGAAGTCTGCCCAGTCTGCTAATAAGATGACTATTGTTGGAGGAAAAGATTAAACAAAATCCCAGGATTGCCATGATAATGTAATCACAAGAATACAGTGACTACTCTATCAGACCGTCATATAGTGGGAGCTCTGTTTTCATTCATTATGGCTCTTCACTTCAGATCAGCAAGTACTTTATGGGAAAAGAAATGGTGGCGTTCGTGTTTAGAATGAATAGGGTGTTTATGTCACTTTTTATCAGTGATATTGTTTTTTATTTTATTTCCTAGCTACAAAAATATCTCACTCATTTCATCTTTAACACTTCCATTACTATGAATAGGAAATATTTGACTCTAGGACTGAAGAGTAATTGACAAGGAACAAGGGTGGACAAATTACTTGACTTTAGGACAAGTCAGACCCTCCAGGCGCCAGTTAGATTTTTTATTATTACCAGGCAAAACGAGTTCCAATATATAAAAATAGAAAAGGACTCATAGAGTTAGTAGCACATTTGTTGTTGCATTATGACACCCAAATGGAAAATAAGAACATTAGAAGCTTACAGGCATGTTCCCACGATCCGAAGACACTGCTTCCTGCGTGGACACCGGGGAGCTCCGCGGATGAACGCAGCCACCCGTGTCCACAGTCAGCGTTCCCGCATTCACCTACCGAGATCGACTCCGACTTCACAGCGCTAAATTGACATGCTTTGGACTTGTGGCAGCACAGAAAGCCACCCCGCAGGTCAGTTAATGTTGCAAACAAAAGAAACACAGTGGGCATGGGATTTCTATAAATTTCATCCACTGTGGTTGTACTGTACAACAGAGCATTATAGGCGCAGTGCAAACATGCTTCGTCCATAATGCTGCAAACACTGATTGTGGGAACACCGCCTACTCACTAGTCAACTATGATTATAGTAGCTCAGAAATAAGTGGACAACGACCGTAAAAGTTGCCATACACCTAACAGAGCCGTTAGTCAAAACAATTATTTCTTCTCTTTCCCCATAGACATTGATTCTTTGTGGCAAGATTGCATGTGTTCTCAGTAGGGAGAGTAAGGAAGCCACAGCTAGACACACTTGGTTGTAAATCCTCTTCCTGGAGAAAAAAAATGAGAATCCGCCATGTTGAAAACTGTTTAATTCTTATCTCGTTTTTCACTCGCTATTGGGGAAGAGTTGGAAGAACCGAGTGAGATGGTAGGTTGGTCATGTTAGATTTAGCCAACATGAATCTATTGCTTATAGGAAGAGGCTAGGACTTTACAGCAAACCTTAAGGGGCCATCACACGCGTCAATATCGCTGCTGCACATGACGTTGCAGCGATATTGACGCATGTGACAGGGCGCATCAACCAGCGATAAATCGCTGGTTGATGGTCACCAGGTTTTCGGACTGGACCGAAAACCTGGCGATGGTCACCCGATGTACCTTGAAGCATTGCTGCGTGTCACACCGGGAGACGCGATCAGCCAGTTCCCAGTGCCTCTCAGCAAGCGCTGGGAGCTGGTATCCAGGGTCCCTAGTTACCCGCTGTGTACCTTGGATACCAGCCGGTGAGCGGAGAAGGCTGGTAACTAAGGTATACATCGGGTATCTAGGCAGCGCGCACTGCCTAGTTACCTGCAGTTTACCTTGGATTCCAGCCTGCAGACATCGTGGAAACGATATTTCAATAATTTCCATGATGTTGCTGGTCCAATGATCGCTGGTGAGTCTGCCTCTGTGACAGCTCACCAGCGATCAGCCGTCAATGTCGCCAGCGATCAGATCGCTGACGACACTGACGTGTGTGTGACGCCGGCTTTAGTCATTTAGTGCTCACAGATCATCATTATTCTAATTATTACAGCGCCATTTAATTCATGGCACTTTACATGTGAAAAGGGACATACATAAAACAAGCACAATAATCATGAACAACAATACAAGGCACAGACAGGTACAGGAGGAGGAGGACCCTGTCTGTCGAGGGCTCACAGTCTACAACATCACACAACTTACGAGTTTCTGTAAGGCCATGTGCGTATGTTGTGTACTTGGTGACTTCAGTATTTGTAGCCAATGTCAGGAGTGGGTAGAAACCAGAAGTGGTGATGGCTTTCTATTATATTTTTTCTATGATTATTCCACTCCTGGTTTTGGCTGCTGATACCGAGGGGAAAAAACTCACCAAATACTGAACGTGTGCACGTGGCCTAAGGGGGGAAAAGTCTCTCACTATGTTGTGTCTTGGAATTCTTGTTATTGTCACACCACGTTTCCCAACAAAGGAAAGTACTAAGTGTGTGGAACAAAAGTTACCATAAAGCCCTATCCTTAATGGACAGTGTTAGCTGAGGATGACTTTCTTCATGCTACATCGATTAACGGTTTACGGGTGTTAATATTTACCCATTGCAATGTGTGGAATCCCTATACATACTACAGTGCTGCACTGTATAATTTGTTTTACAGTCATTCTGCATTCTTGTACTTGTGGTGTATCAAATATCTAGGAATGTGGTAACCACATGTCCCTTTTTTTGGATTAAAAAAAACAAACCTGCTGTAGGTAGCTTCTCCGCACTCACATTTAACATCCATATGGTGGTGTTCAAAAATCCGGCTAAGTAATACATTACTGTACAATGTATTATATTTTAGGGTCGTAGTAAAGTAAGAACTTTTTACTTACAATATACAAATACCGACACCATTATTGCTAAATCTAGACGTTCAGTTGCCAAGTTTCTTATCTTGATTAAATATGACAGTGCCATGTGTCTAATACTGTCCACAGGTAGAGCTTGTGCAAGGTATCAATTTTTTAACGTTATATAAAGATAAAAAGACAATTATTGCGTTAAAGGGATCCTGTCACCCCCAAAACACCTGTAAACCTATTAAAACCTGTCCCTAGAGCATATTAACACTTTCCCTACACTCTTTTTACCTCCTAAATGCAGTAAATGACATTGCCTAAAAACGTTTTATAAGTACCTGATTACTGATGATAATGAGTGACTATCTATTCATAGTCACTCATCAAGACTGCCCCTCTGCTTCATAGCACGCCTGAATAGGCGTGATCTTCATAGCAGATTCAAATTGCCGCCTCCCTGCTGTGCCCTGTGTCGTCCGAGGCTGCTGTGTGGCTGGGTGACGCGATCCGCGTCATTCCCGGCGCCGGGTGACGTATTTACACCGGCGCCGCGCTGTCAGCTTCAAAATGCACACTGCGCATGCCCATGCGCATGCGCAGTGCGCATTTTGAAGCTGACAGGGCGGCGCCGGTGTAAATACGTCACCCGGCGCCGGGAATGACGCGGATCGCGTCACCCAGCCACACAGCAGCCTCGGACGACACAGGGCACAGCAGGGAGGCGGCAATTTGAATCCATGAGGAACATCACGCCTATTCAGGTGTGCTATGAAGCAGAGGGGCAGTCTTGATGAGTGACTATGAATAGCATAGTCACTCATTATCATCAGTAATCAGGTACTTATAAAACGTTTTTAGGCAATGTCATTTACTGCATTTAGGAGGTAAAAAGAGTGTAGGGAAAGTGTTACTATGCTCTAGGGACAGGTTTTAATAGGTTTACAGGTGTTTTGGGGGTGACAGGATCCCTTTAATAATGGTTTCCTATAGTCCAGGCAGTTTTTAAGTGCAGTGATGTCCTTATCTCTAGTTCATTGCTGCTTGAATGGCACTGTGAATGGTTACAGAGTTTAGCCATCTATCCCATTAAAACACCAGCCATTCGTTAGGGATTACTGTAATAGGATTTCATACGGCTGGACGGGAGAGAAAAGTAGCATTGTGCTAGGGTGGTGGAAGAAACGTACAGGGAAAAAAAGAAGGTAATTATATCAGTTAAGTTCCTTAAATGTCCTAAAATATAAACCTTATTATCAGCATTTCTGCCTATAAAGTTTGGATTATATAAGGTTTTAGTGTCTTAGCTTTCTTATTTAAACTATTGTAGAATCAAAGAAGTACACCAATGACATTTTTTTTATTGACTAAACCTCTAAGTATATATGTAGTGTAGAGTAGGTGCATTAATATACCCACCGGTCACCTTCTTCCTTGGTTTCCAGTGCAGAATAGAAGTCACATGACGTAGAAAAGGATTGATACGGCACTGGAAACCAGGGAAGATAGCAAGCCGTAAGTGTATTAGTCCTCCTTCACTATACTACATACACAGTTACAGCTGTTTTAGCCAATAACAAGTTTAATGGGAGTGCTTCTTTAAAGGATTTTTCCCACAAAGAAAGTAAATTTTACAGTTGATTTTAATCAATAGATCTTATAATAATAATAATAATAATAATTTCCACAATTGGATGTTTTAAAAAAAAATGTTCCTGTGCTAAGATAATCTTATATATGTGTCCCTGTTATGTACTGTGTAATGGATGTGTCTGACCGTACATGCACATGGTCTGATCATTCCACAACTCCTGTGCTGAGATAATCTTATATATGTGTCCCTGTTATGTACTGTGTAATGGATGTGTCTGACCATACCGGGACATGATCTGATCATACCACATCTCCTGTGCTGAGATAATCTTATATATGTGTCCCTGCTATCTACTGTGTAATGGATGTGTGTGACTGTACAGGGACATGATCTGATCATACCACATCTCCTGTGCTGAGATAATCTTATATATGTGTCCCTGCTATCTACTGTGTAATGGATGTGTGTGACTGTACAGGGACATGGTCTGATCATACCACATCTCTTGAGCCGGGGAGGAAGCAAAGGTGTATACAGAAATTACAGCACAGGATCACAGCTGATTCTGTTTGAGAGGTAAAACATTTCCCTGCCTTTTTTTATAAAGCGTTTTACCTAAAATAAATAATTGTCTGTGATCCCATCCTGTAATGTCTGTATACTCCCATGCCCAGTAGAAGTGGTATGATCAGACGTTGTTCCTGTACGGTCACACACGGCCATTAGACAGTACATAGCAGGGACACATATATAAGATTATCTCAGCACAGGAGATGTGGTATGATCAGACCATGTCCCTGTACAGTCAGACACATCCATTACACAGTACATAGCAGGGACACATATATAAGATTATCTCAGCACAGGAGATGTGGTATGATCAGACCATGTCCCTGTATGATCATCAGACACGGCTATTACACTGTACATAGCAGGGACACATATATAAGATTATCTCAGCACAGGAACATTATTTTTAAACACATCCAGTTGTGAAACTTAATATAATTCTAAGATCTATCGATTAAAATGAACTTTAAAAATCTTTGTGGGAAAACTCCTTAAAGTTGACTGCTGTCAGGCAAAAGTAAAAAACAAACTGCCCTTTTTTATGTTAGGCGGTGTGATCACATGCGAGACTGTTCGATGTGAATTTGGACAGCCCTTGACCCGATTTTGCAAACAGAACCAGACGGCGAATATGCCCCCCATTCCGGTTTGCAGCCGGCTTCTGAAGATCGTATCTACACCTGCTGATTTTTCAAGATCGTGGCTAGTGGGGAGCTAGCTGCAGTCCTGAAAGCTCAAAAGGGGACAGCTCGTGGTGCTGAAGTTTAGTCGGACCTGGGCAATCCGGCGCTATAGGTTCCCATGTTGGGCAGCACCGGATCACCCCGGATCTGGGAGGATCTGATTTGGGCAGATTTTCGCCCCGGACACAAAAACGTTGCAAGCAACTTATTTGTGTCCGGGAGGAAAATCCGAATTCACCCGGATCCTCCTGAACTGATGGAAACCAAATGGCAGATAGCTGCCATCCGGTTCCATCCAGCCCCATAGGGCTGCATAACAGCATAATCGGGTCCTGGGCTGTGTGGTTTACACCGGACAGCCCCGGACCTGATGCTGCCTCGGTGTGAAGCCGGCCTTACTGGTTTCACAGTATATGGCATTGTGCTGCTTTGTTAGTCATGCTCAAAAACTAGAGTGAAAATCCATGGATACCTTTGCAGGGCATGAACTATAGCGGGACATCATAGGGAATTACAAAATCAAAATTAATGGAGAATTCCATAAATGTATAGTAATTGCTCCACCCACCAATAGAATATATCTATGTCAAAATGAGATCCTGCCACACTCCACTGTCATTGGAGAAGTGGTCTGAATTCCCATTAATTTGTATGTGAATTCCGACCATTGATCCTCTAATGACTGCGCATGTCAGGGTCCCTTTCTCGAGGTTCATTAAGATTCCATTGGTGGATCTAATGGATATGTTCTAAGTGTACAAGATGGAAATACCTTTTTAATTCTTGATTCAAATATGTACCGGTATATACTATGGTTATGTTTGGAGTAGCCATAGTTGCAGTAAATCCATGGCAGACTAAAAAATATGCAAGTAGACTTCTTCACTTCTTTAATTGAAGGGAGGAGTAGTAAAAGTATTTTTAGACAGTTTAAAAAGGCGTTGGGATGTGGTATGTGTTAAAATTGCTATGCAGCCTGACTTGTCCATCTTCTTTGCTTTTCTAGAGTGTATAGGTAATTGCTTACATATGACAAATATAAAGGGGTAGGGTTTTTTGTACACTTTATTTTTCTTTGAAATCCAGTGCAAAGCTGGAAATATGATTAACCAAGAACTTTCTCATTTTACAAGTTTTTATTAGTGCAAATGCAGACTTATGGTATACATAGCATTATGACACGGATACAACATATTGAGTTAATAGTAAAACCCAATGGCCAAATCAGACAGAATAGTTGGTTACAACTTATTTTCTTTTTTTGATATCTATAAGTATTTTACAGAAGAAACTTTCCATCACGTATTCATTTTAACTTGTACTCTGGTTCTTCTACAGTTGTCTGTATAATACATTTTATGTCTTGCAATACTGTGCTAACCTTGTGTATTATTCATGTTTGGTGCCTTGGGGCAGCACAGTTCTTAAAGATGGCATTGGCACTTACGGTGTCCACTTTGGGTCTGGATGAATTCTGTAGTAAAGTATAGATTCCGGATTTTCAGAATGTTGCATACATTTTTAAAATGTTTTTGTCATGACACATGATTCACCTTATATTTTCTTGCCAACGACTTACTCACAGCCAAAGGTAACAGACAATTCTCCATCCTCCTCCTTCTCGACCTGTCCTCTGCCTTTGACAAAGTCAACCACTCCCTCCTACTTCAGATTCTTTCTTTTCTTGGCATAAAAGACCTTGCCCTGTCCTGGGTTGCCTCGTACCTTTCCAACCGCACATTTAAGATACCATTACACGCGGCAACGTTGCTGCAATGTTGCCAGCAACTTCACGGGAGCGAGCACGTTTTTGGCACTTTCCCAAGATTGCCTGGTAGATGTCACACAGGGAGATATCGTAGGCAACACAACTAGGATGTTGAAAGCAACTTTCATTCGCTGGGTATGAGCAACCCAGCGAGCGATCCTTAACATTGTAGTGAATAGGGGAAGTTGCTTTCAACATCGCTATTGTGGTGTCACACAGAGCAATGCTAGCAGATTGCCTGAACAACATTGCCAGGTTTCAGAACATGTTCTGCAACCTGGCAACTCCGCTTAAGCAACTTATTGCCGTTGAATTGTCCTGTCACACGTAGCAACGCACTAGCGATGTTGCTTCAACTTCGCCACACTCCTGAGTTGCCAATGCTGTTGCCGGCGATGTTGCCGGCTGTAACGGTACCTTTTAGTGTTTCCCACTCCCACACTACCTCCTCATCCCACCCTCTCTCTGTTGGAGTCCCACAAGGCTCTGTCCTGGGGCCCCTACTTTTCTCCATCTATACCCTTGGCCTAGGACAACTCATACAGTCCCATGGCTTCCAGTACCACCTATACGCTGACGACACTCAGATCTACCTCTCTGGCTGAGACGTCAACTCTCTGCTGTCCAGAATCCCGGAGTGTCTGTTAGCCATATCCTCCTTCTTCTCCGCTCGCTACCTAAAACTCAATGTAGACAAAACCGAACTCATGATCTTTCCTCCATCCCATCTTTCATCTTCACCACCTGATCTATCTATTATGGTAAATGGCATCATGCTCTCTCACACACCTCAAATTCGCTGCCTTGGAGTAACTCTCGACTCTGCCCTGTCCCTCAAACCACACATCCAAACTCTCACCACCTCTTGTCAAATCTAGCTCAAGAATATTTCCAGAATCCGTCCTTTCCGCAGCCCTCAATCTACTAAAATTCTTGTACATGCCCTCATTATCTCCTGCCTTGACTACTGCAACATTCTCCTCTGCGGCCTCCCTGCTAACACTTGCACCTCTCCAGTCTGTCCTCAACTCTGCTGCTCGACTAATCCACCTCTCTCCACGCTACACCCCTGTATCTCCCCTCTGCAAATCCCTCCACTGGCTCCCAATTCCCCAACGAATCCAGTTCAAACTACTAACACTGACCTACAAAGCCATCCATAAACTGTCTCCTCCCTATATCTCTGAACTAATCTCACACTATCTTCCCTCACATAATCCTCAATCCTCCCAAGACCTCCTCCACTCCTCCACACTTATTCGTTCCTCACACAACCGCCTCAAAGATTTCTCCCGAATATCCCTCATCCTCTGGAATTCTGCGCCCCAACACGTCAGATTATCCACCGCGCTCGGATCTTTCAGGTGAAACTTGAAAACCTCTTCAGGAAAGCTTACAGCTTGCAATGACTGACCCGCCGCCCCACCGCCTCTGGAGCTCCTGCCCTACCGCCACCGGAACTGCCGCCTCTCCACCACCAGATCTGCTGCACCCTTGACCTACTGTTTCCTCCCCATTGCCCTGTAGAATGTAAGCCCGCAAAGGCTGGGTCCTCTCCCCTCTGTACCAGTCTGTCATTGTTTGTTTACTGTAAACCATATCTATAATTTTGTATGTAACCCCTTCTCATGTACGGCGCCATTGAATTAATGGTGCTATATAAATAAATGATAATAATAACCCCTGAAAAATGTAATTTTATAATTGTCTTGTTTACCTCGCCCTAAAGAAAAGCTACTCTGTTTTCATGAAAATAAAAGTGTCTTATATTAATTTTTGCTACCAAAGATGCACCAGGTCTTATTTTCAGGGGGTGTCTTATTTTTCCATGATCCCCATCATCCCCTTGCAGCCCTTAATATTCCCATCATCCCCTAGCAGTTCCCAATATCCCCATCATCCCCTTGCAGCCCCCAATATTCCCATGCAGCCCCTAGCAGTCCCCATTATTACCATGCAGCCCCAAATATACCCATAATGCCCTTGAAGCCCCAAATATTCCCATGCAGTCCACACACACACACACACACACACACTCACACTCACACTCACACACACACACACACACGCTTTCACTCTCACACATTCTCACCGATCCTGCTGCTGTTCGCCACTGCAAGCATTCAGGGCCATGCCACACTGAACTCTCTCATCCTCTGTACAATTACGAGAAGTCGCTGGCCAATCAGAAACAGGCAGCTGCTGGCATCTGATTGGCTGCTGGCGTATGGCCAGAGGCTACTCGTAATTGTACAGTGGCTGAGATAGTTCAGTACCGGAATAAATACAGCGGCAAAGGCACCTGCAGGCGGGCAGTGGCAGAGGCTGGACAGCGGACAGAGGTGGCGGCAGAGGCCAGATGGCGAGCAGAGGTGGAGGCATCGGCGGAGGCAGAGGTAGCTGCATGCCTTTAGGTGAGAATGCCTAAAATAAAATAAAGTTTGATATGCCTTATATTCGGGGGGGTGCCTTATATTTAGCATTCTGCAAACCCCCCTAGTACATCTTATTTTCAGGGTATGTCTTTCTGGGAACACTCTGTATTGCATTATGATAACTTTGCATTATAAGAAACTGGTCAGTAGGATCAATACTCCGGAGCCATCTATATGGGCATGTGGGTCATAGGAAGCGGAATATAATAATACCTTGATATCTGTGATCCAATGTCTTATTGCACTGAAATCCACAATTTTGTTAATATATAAATGAGCTGTTAAAATCAATGGGCAGGACACAGACTTCCATGATAATCTACCTCCAGAGCTTATTTTAAATGAAATGGGGTTGGGGGGGGGAATGCAGTACCAGTGTGGACCATGTAATGACTGACACTTTTGCTATCATAATCATATACAGCTCTGCATTTAGATCAGAGCTAACCTAGTACAGCAGAGCTAACCTAGTACAGCAGAGCTAACCTAGTACTGCAGAGCTAACCTACTACAGCAGAGCTAACCTACTGCAGCAGAGCTAACCTACTACAGCAGAGCTAACCTACTGCAGCAGAGCTAACACAGTACAAAAGAGCTAACACAGTACAGCAGAAGTGAACTTTGTCTCATTACAAACATTTGCAGCATAACTTGTCCTCTCATAGTGCAGGCATCTATGCTACAGGGCTCTGCCTGATTATAACCAGCACAGTACAGCAGAGATGAAACTTGTGTCATTACAAACACAACAAGTAAATTTGCAGTTGCCTGCTCACAGAGCTGTCATCTCTGCTACACTGCACTTCCCCCATACTGGCTGTCTGTGAGATGAAAGCTGAAGGACTGTTTAGAGGACTGCAGCTGCAGATGTTCTTGTAATGAGTCAAACTTAATTTCTGCTGTGTTAGCTCTGCTGTATTGTGCCAGTTCTGATCTCACTGCAGAGCTGTGTGTGATTATAAGAGGAAAGTGTCAGTCATTACATGTCTCACATTGGTAACGCCGCCTTTCATTTAAAATAAGCTCTGCAGGCAGAGTCTCAGGGAGATCGGTGCTTGGCCCATAGATCTTAACAGCTCATTGGCATATAAAAAAATAGTGGATTTCTCTGGAATAAGACATCTGATCACAGATAACAAGGTATAATTTTCTTCAGCTTCTTATGACCTACATGCCGGTATAGACAGCTTAAGGCTATGTGCCAAATGGAAAATAGTGGTGCAGATTTTTGTTGGCAGAAATCTAAACAAAAAAAAGGCAGCTAAAAACTGTCTGTGCCAACTATGTGTTTTGTTGTTGCATTTTTTTACTGCAGAAAATGTGGTTGTTTTTTTTTCATATTTGTTGATTTGTTTTCCCAGTAAGACAGATTAATTTGTGGGGAGAGAGAGACTGTGCTGCAGATTTGTTTCATGTCCTCGGCATATCCGCAACAAAAACATGGCAAATTCCACCATACATCTGCATCGCCGGCACATAGCCTAAGAGGGTTGATCATACAGACAAATTCCCTTTAAAGATACCGTTACATGGTACAACTTAACAACGATGTTGTTTGCAATCTCGGGAGTGCTCTGATTTTTTTCACAGCTGTTGAACATCGCTGGTGAGCTGTCACACGTCCAGATATCGTTGACAACTCACCAATGATGTTGTGAGGAGGGATCGTTCGCAAACCCGCGAACGATCCCTGCTCACTGCTGTGAATGGGCGAATTCGGCCGTGACATCGCTATTGCGGTGTCACACCGAACGATGCCGCAGGTTGTTTAAGTTGAAGTTGACAGGTTTTCCTGCATGCAGGAAAACCTGTCAACTCCGACTTGAACAACTATCATTGTTGAATCATGCGTTTACACGCAACGACGCAACAGCTATGTCGTTTCAACATCGTTCCTGACGTCACTCTTGAACGATGTCGGAAACGATGTTGAAAGGTGTAACAGGGCCTTTAGACAGACTTAAGAATGAGTAGGTCTGCCAACTTAAAGCCTCAATGGCTGACTAGTATTCTACTCACCCCAACTGTACCACTGCACAGAGTTCTGTACTGGAATTGAAATACCTTACCCAACCTCTGTGGATCCTGATGTAAGTGAACTGCCTCAGACAGAAGTAACGCAGTTAGCTCAGATCAGGAAACATGGTGGTCGTGCTGGGTATTTTAATTTGAAACCTAAGCCACATCTATAAATATAAAGACACAGACTCCTCAAGACTGGCTACCTTTTACGCCAGTTTTGATGAGGGGAGAGGGTGGAGTGCGAAGCTCCTTATTCATTGATCGATGCACAGCTCATGATGAATCTGGCAAGGCGCAAAGTGGTGTGCACCTCCCACTACTTGTCATGAATTTGATAAGCGGCAGTCGTCATGCCTCCATCCTCCAAAAGAACACCAAAAATTGCTAGGTTTTAGCTCTGTCTCGTGAAGCACCAACATTTAGTGACTTTTGAAAGCTTTTTATTTTACATCAGCACTCTGGCAAAAAAGTTTTGCTAAATCAAAACCTGAGTGTGAAGGAGATTTTTATCTGGTCAGTATCTTACATTACATTGACGTTTATTGAACATTATGAATTCCAATTCAAACAAATTGCACTTTTTAAGAATATTTAATGAATAAGTAGTGAATAACGTATGATCTAACTGCGTGAATGTTGACCATGAATTATCGATGAATGTGATATTGGAATGATGCATATTAGTTTCATCAGTCCAGTTTGGAAGTCTTTGCAGATTGGTGGCACATCTGTTTATATTTGTACTATATGCACATGTCATATTGCCATCCCAGAACCCTAGACAGATGACAGTGAAGAACACTAAACAGTTGACATGAAGTGCTTACAGGTGTGTTATCTGTGACTGTATAGGTTTTGTGCCATGTGCATAGGAATGTTGGCTACTGTCCCTAGAAGTTTCTTAGGCAAAGTTTATTCTTGATTGTGTCACAATTAAAGGTATAAAGCCCTTTGTAGGTCATCAGCAGAGGTATCTGTCAGAGGCTTACTATAGGCATGCAGAAGGGGTTGCTGACAGCCCAGGGACAGCCATTCAAGGTGAGTAAAGCAGCTTAAGAATTTCTATTTCTCCAGTAATTTCCTAAAATTGTTTATTGAGGAAATATTTGTATTCAGATGGTAAACTAACATCATTACATGTCCTGATGTTCACACATTTTCTTAAATTTGTCTCTGAAACAAAATCACTTACCTAAGAGGGTGTCAGACTTTGATGAAAAGTCCAACACTTGAGACTGAAATTCTTCCCTTGACCTAAGGCAAGTCCTTTGTTTATCTTCTTCCCACCCTTCCCATGTTTAACATAATAGTATATGTGCCTTGAGGTATTAGGAAATGATGTAGTAATACAGATGAATACGGCTTCCAAGCTTTTGATGAAGTGTGCAAAAGTATCCTCTGCAGATCCCTGGAGCGCTAATCAATGGAAATAATGTACAATCACAATATTGTAGTCTGGTTAACTTTCAGCATCAGGTTACTATGTGCAGAAAAAAAAGCCTGAAAAGAACAATTTCCTTTCTGGATATTTAACTGGACTTTGAAGAAAAAAAAACAGAAAAGTGAAGCTATGGCAGGGAGACTAGATTTATCTGTTATGTAAACTTTCATGCAAATCGCTATTAATTGGGGTCCCCCATAGTTACTCTCTATAGGGGCTTTTACGTGTCCCATGCTTTCTGTTGTAGCCATGCCATTTTGTCTGTAATAAGCATTACTGCCTCAATGAACATAACAAGGCCTTTACGAGCCATGGGAGCCCAGTAAACCTCAATATGCTGGCATAGGTCTTGTAAGATTGGTAATGTTCATACAGCACTGTTTGTATTGCTGCCATTGTGAATGAGCAGCACGACGAATATCAGTGGGATATGTGTACCAGTCATTGTGTGCCATTCAATATAAACCGTGTAAAGCTGTGTTCACACCTGTCAATTGTGTGTTTTTTAATGATAATCATTAAATAGTGCCAACATATTCTGCAATGCTTTACAATTACAGTGCCTTGAAAAAGTATTATGAACAATTTCACATTACAACCACAAACTTAAATGTATTTTATAGGATTGTATGTGATATACCAACACAATAATAATAATCTTCATTTATATAGCACCAACATATTCCCCTGCTCTTCACAATTCAGAGGTTCATATTTAAACAATCATAAGAAACAGTTATCAGAAAATACAATACAATACAAAAAACAATACAATACAAAGCATAATACTATACAATAATTAGAGCAAAATAATTACAGCCCTGCTCATAAGAGCTTACAATCTAACAACACAAAGTATCAAGTATTTGTGAAATGTAAAGGAAATGATTGTTTTTTTAAAATGTTTAAAAAAAAAATATATAAATCTAAATATTGTCAGTACTTTGTAGGACCACCTTTAAAAGCAAGTTATTATGTGTCTTGGGTATGTCTTGACCAGCTTAGATATCTAGAGGCTGCAATTTTTTGCCCATTCTTCTTTGCAAAATAGCTCTGGCTGTATCTCCGTGAGATTGGATGGAGCGCGTCTGTGAAGAGCAATATTCATGTCTTACCACATATTCACAATGTGATTTAGGTCTGGACTTGGACTGGACCAGTCAAACACATGAATATGCTTTGATCTAAACCATTTCATTGTTCTGTGCCCTTCTGGAAGGTGAACCTATGTCCCAGTCTCAAGCCTTTTACTACTGGAGAGCTTTGTGGGGAAGAGATATTCTAGATATTATAATAAAGATTGTATTGTATCCTGTAGCTGATGGGTAGCCAGTGTAATGACTAGTGCAGGGTAGAGGTATCAGTGAGGCAGGCTGGACAGAAAAATGACTCTGGATGCTGCATTAAGAATGAAATGGCCCCATTACAATTTAATGGGAGACATCTTGAGGGAATATGCCTTTATTCATCAGGGGATTAGACAGTTAAGAAAGGGTTAATAGTTTTTTCCTGTGAGGCTTTAGAGGTGGTAAAAATTGGATAAAACCGGTTTTTGCGCGCCTGAAATGTTAACAGCTGATTGGTGGTATAGGGGGGGAGAGTGGGGGCCATATGACTATATAAGGTGACGGCTCCTGTCAGGAGCTGTCAGTTTACCTCAGGATTTGAAGAAGCCCCGCCCTCCCGCCACTTTGGTTATAATTTTTTGCTTACACAGGTCAGGGTACTTTGTCAGAGGATGGGTCACTCAGTTGTTTGGGTGGATCCGTATGGAAGAAATATTTTTTAAATTATTTATTGAATTATTTATTTATTTAAATTATTAAAATATTGATATTTAATTCATGGTTATTGATCGATTTATGATCTTAAAAGTTTGTATTAAGCTTGGCAAAGGTACCCGACCAATAAAGTTATTAATTTTAATCCAACAGATGATTCAGGAGTGGTTATTTATTATTGATAAGATTTAGTTGAATAATAGGCATTATGACCTCATGGATTAGCAAAGAGTTGCAGTAGTCCAGCCAAGAATGAATATGAATGAATAAGAGTGACCGTAAGTGTGTTTGCCGATTTTACAAGGTGAGAAATGGTCCAATTCTGGAGATGTTTTTAAAATGCAGATATATTTCAGTGAGTCATTTAGCTATAGGAAATAAAGGATGTTCTGTGTAAAATGTGACCACAAAGCAATGAGTCTGCTTCTTTGGGAGTTATGGTTGAGCCATCAAAGGTAAATTAGATGTCTGGTATAGGACAGTTAGTTGAGAAAGGAAATATAAGAAATTCCGTTTTGGAGAGGTTCAGTTTCAGGTAGAGGGAGGACATGGTGTGAGAGAGAATGGATAGACAATCCCTTTGATTTTGTACCAAGGTGGGGATAATATTACAAGAAGAGGTATATCATTGGGTGTATCAGCCCAGAGGTTATTGCTGGAAACCAAATCTGCTAATGGTTTATCCAATAGAGAGTTGGTATATAGAGAAAAGAGAAGGGGGCACAGAACTGAACTCTGACGAACCCTGGATGCCAGCAACTGACTTTGGCATGAAAATAATGGGCAAGGCATGTTCATTTAATTACTGCGTGCCAAATGCAGGAGCATTTGAAGCCAGTGGTGGCAGGAGTAGTGAATATTTATTTCCCCATTAAAAAGAAATGAATATGCACTGCTCCCTACACCCATGAAACCAACCAATTATCAGCAGTGATGTCAGAGATAATAAATAACCGTGAAAATATTTACAACCTCTGACACCAATGCTCATAGTTGGGTGGGTTCATGGGCGTGGGGAGCAGTGCATATTCATTTCCCTTTTAATGGAGATATATTCACCAATCCTGCAGTGACCCTGCTCCTGACCATACTCCATCACAACAAGCCAGATACATTCGGACTGTTAGAAGCTTTATATTCCTCACAAATTTGGGAAAAAAAGTGCATCTTACAGTCTGAAAAATAAAATAGAAGTTTATGGGTGTAACATGAAATAATGTGGAAACGTTCAGAGTTAAATACTTTTTCAAAGCACTGTAAGTTATTGATATGCTGTTTATACAGATTCGAGATAATACTGCTATATGGGAAATATGAATAGAACTCATATGCAAAATAACAGAAATCTAAATACCCTTATCAAAGAGAAAATGGTTGTATGCAATATTTTCCAGGCTCAGAACTTATGAAAAGTACCCATTAGTATACGAAGGCACTAGGTTTTTATCACATTTTGGTATTACCTGTGAAACATATGCTGCAGCCTGCCAAAATATTGCATATGTAGGATGTGTGCCTATTTTTTTATTTGTACTCTGCAATACGTAGTATATATTTTATTGCATATAGTTGGATTGAAAAACAGTCAATGACACTATTTAGTTTAGGCAACAGTATGAAAGCCAAACATATGCCGAAAGTACATGACACAGGTACGGCTAATGATGATGATGATGATGAGTATCCAAAGACTTTTTGAGCCAAAACCTGACGTGAACCTAGCCTTAAAGAAGCTGCAAAATCTTTCTCCATTTCTGTCTGTATTCAAAATAAGAGGAGGAACAGGGAAACACAACATCAATTCTGAGTAAATGCACCCTGAACTAGGGAAGTCCACATGGGAGTAACCCAAATTTGCAATCTACTGGTAAAATGACTGTGATACATCAGGAGTCACTGACTATTTATAGGATAATTACTGGGCAAGTCTTTATGATAGATTCTACGATTCGTACACTATTAGGAATATGTTTTCATTAGAAGAAATGGCAGTATGGCCATTAGACAGAAAAAGAATTGGCACATCCAGAATTCCTCTAGAGAAAAACTAAAACCACCAAAATAAATGCAATGACAACTTTATAAAGATGGCATAATTGAAGAACAGCTTCAGAATAACTTTGCGGTTTTCCTTTCTCTCTCCTGGTAATTTAGATTCCTCTGTGATTGCTGGTTTGTTTGTAGATCTGTAACACATAGTAATTTGCCCGTGGAAATGTTAGCTGTGGGACGATCGCTTTGTGCTTGACTTTGTTTAACTCTCTCAATGTGACCGAGATATTTACCAGTCTTCATATCGTAAAGCGTTTTGCATTTTGTGCGAAGGTCAAATGCCGAAAGCAATGAAAAAATACTCTCGGTAAAAATTGCTCGCTATAGCACAAAAACGATAACTTCAAGCTAAATTAAGCAAGATGTTGAAGTCTTCCTCCTCCAAAGCTGTTCTTTATTATGCAGAACAGATAATATACCTTACCAAAAGCAGCTCTCTCATGAAGCAGAGTATATATTCTACAAGTGATTACAATATTTTGCCACCAGGGGCACTACACACATTTCCAGGGGCATTTGTTTCTTCTGGTTGGAACATATGAAGTGCTATGTTACCAGGAGTAATAGAAAACTCTTTTCTAGATGTCATACCATCGGAGGGTTATTATACTATACAACAATTCTTTTATAGAGTATTGCTATGTTCACATAGTGCTTTTTTTCCGGGTGTTCCAAAATAATAATAGGTTTCTCATACACTTTTTCGGGGAGTTTTCTTTTCCCAAAGTGTTTCCTTAAGAAGTTTTAAAGAGTTTTGCAACAGTTTTTTTTTTTTTTTGCTAAGTCTTTTTTTCCTTTATTCTGATTGGACAGTGCTTAGTTTGGAGCAGAGTCCATCAGGATCCACGTCAAAGATGTCTCATGCACCTTTTTCCAAAAGTCATTTTTCAAAATCTGTTTTGGGTAAAATCAAACACACAAAATACTTCTTATATGAACAAGTAGCAAAGAGTTTTCCAAGTATTCTTGATGAGGATTTTGGAAAGGATCTGGTTTTAAAAAAAAAAAAACTCATTTGGAAACTGCAAGGCGAACAAAGACTTATTTGTAAAAAGTCTTCAGAGAGACAGGACAGGAACCCTAATGTCAACTATTGGAAGTAGGAGTCCTGAAAGTCAATATCAACCTTGTAAAGGGCCTTCCCACATGACTTAGGATAAGATGCCAAACCAGGGACTCCATTCACACATGCATGTTTTGGGATATTTGCCCCTCATCAGTGCAAAGCAGGACAGCTGGTTGGGCTAGCTAAGACCCCTCTCACAGTAGGCCTAAGGCTGGTTTCACACCACAGATTTTTTTCCCTGTTCAGGTTCGATCCGGTTTGTGTGTCAAAACCAGGAGTGCCTCCAAAACTCAGAACAGGTGTCAATCTTTCAATGATAGTTTTTCTCTGCAAGTTCCTCTCCTGGTTTTGGCACCCAAACCGGATGTAACCTGATCAGGGAAAAAAATGCAGTGTGAAACCAGCCTTAGAAGCAAAGCAATGATTAATACTGATTTTTAGGCAACATTCAGACGGTGCAATAGTGTACTGTATTTGACGAATCAGTTTTTTGCAGTAACACTGGTCATCCCAGCCAAGTCAATACATTTCCAAATTTTGCATTCAGACAGAACGTTTTGTGAGGATCTTTTCTGGGGCTCAAGAATGGATTCTCACAAAAAATGAACATTTCAATTTCATGCCATTTTTCTGCTGTGCTTATTACTCCCTCTCCCTGCGATCCCATGGTGATCTCCTGCGATGTCCTCATCGCTGGGAGGATACAGGACCTGTGAGTTATCTGTCACCGAGTGACATCACTAAGTCACATGGTGCAGTGCCAGGTCCTACATGCACCAAACAGGTAACTCGCAGGTCCTGCCACTCTGCCCGAGATGAGGACATCACCGGGGGATCGCGGGGAGGGTGAAAACGTATATGTGTATCTCTGTGTCTGTCTGTGTCCCCCAAAAATGGTGGAAAAACACAGCAAACGGATGATGCGTTTGTGATGCTTTTTTTGCAAAAAGACTATCCATCCAGAAACTGCACCAAAAATGGATCCTCACAAAATGCAGCAAAACCGCTGTCTGAAAGTAGCGTTAGGCTTGCCACTTTCAAATGGAGTCACTAGACTCTGTTTTATTTTTCTCTACAAAGGCTTTTTGGATATTTAAAATCATAGAAGTCTCCTGAAGCCAATTTGGTACTCTACACAAGGAAAAACATTACCCTTTAGATCCACCAACATTGTCTTGTATATTTGGTAGTAAAATCTGAACATTCAATTACCTTTTTAATATTGCTTAACCAACCGATAAAAGCTGCTTGTAATATTTGAGCGAAAAGTAGTCATCGTATAAAAAGTTTTTTCTATAAAACTTTAAAATAATGGAATTTGCTTCCATGGAGATGTCAGAGTATGATGTATCGATGGGGATGTGAAGTGCAAAAAGGATTTTAACAATTTTTGATAATTGCCAAGATTGGAAAACTCATTTCTGAGTCCAGTGAGAGGTAATTGTTTATCCTACACATGTCACTGGGTGATTGTGCTTAAGACCCCGTTACACAGCACAACATCGTTAACGATATCGCGTAAACGTCAAGGGTTTGGAGTCGTTCAAGCGACATTGTTACGACCTCGTTGCGTTTGACTCTGCGAAGTTGCAACGATAAGTCGTTGGATCGTTGATCGCAGGTTTGAGAACATGTTCTCAAACCACATGATCAATGATCAGGCAACCTGGTATATCGTTGTGTTTGACACTGCGATAACGATGTTGTTAACAATTTCGCCCATTCACAGCAATGAGCTGGGTTGTGCGAACGATACCTGCTCACAACATCGTTGGTGAGTCATCCACGATATCTAGACGTGTGACATCTCACCAACGATGTCGGAAATTACTGCGCACACACGAGATCGTTGCCAACATCTTTCCAACATCATGCCGTGTAACGGGTCCTTAACCCATATCCTCGCGATAGGCCTCTTAATGCCTTGGATATAGCTCTGACCCATATCCTCACGATAGACCTCTTAATGCCTTGGATATAGCTCTGACCCGTATCCTCATGATAGACCTCTTAATGTCTTGGATATAGCTCTTAGTGAAGCTGAGTGTAAGATGCTGTATATAGTGTAGATTTCTGGAGATAATGGGTGGAATACTCACTTCCTTCATATGACCTTTGGCCACATCTTGGAAGAAGTGATGTTTCATTGCAGGACATATGGAAAGAAATACATGGCTCTACATTCCTTCCCGTAGTGTTAACGCACCTGCACTTTTATAACTATTTATTCAATGGAGTTAGCTAGACATAATATTTTTGCTTGGTAAAGACACTTTGTCTTGTGATTCTTGTGATAATTTCTGTCCTGTTTCTACATACAGTAGAAGTTTCCATGCTATAAACTTGAAAGGCAGCATAACACTGTGAATTGGACAAAGAGGTATTATTGATATATGTGGAGATGCCGTCTGCAGCTGGGAATATCCACATCTCTGTTCACATATGATCCAGCTGTATATGCTGAGAGCGCTGTCTGTTAATGGGGGTCACACAAGTGTCATTACTATTCTAGAGTTATTCCCTATAACTTTCCATCCAAATGTCAACATTAGAGTTCATTACAGTGACTAATAGACATGTAGAATACCACTAGATCATAACCAAGTATTCATGATTTCCAATAAACTATATTCTTTTTCACTTATAAAGAAATCTGATTACAAATAACTTCAGAAGGAAAAACCAAAGTGAGCTCTGCTCACATACTGTACATCATACAACACCTTGTAGAAATATGAAAGTTAATAATTGATGGATTACACAAATGATTAATAGGAAATTCCTTAAATATACTGTATGCAGGCACTTAAGGAAGAGGCTCCAGCAAGGGAGACTTATGAGAAGAAGTCCAAACTTCAGCCAAAAGTCAGCTTTCAGTTTGTGGCTATTGCTAACTTCAATGAGGGCTGTGCTAATAACAGATTTCAATGACCTGCTGATCAAACATGTCATTTTGACATCCGTCTGGGCTACAGGCACAAAAAGGGTATCTCGGACAGACTAGTCCCAAGCTGCTCTGTTAAGCAGAACTCTTAGAAAGCCCGATACCCATTAACCCATGTACTGGGTTCTGAATGTACAACAGGCTCCAGGAGATTACTGCCTATGGATGGGATGCAGTCCAAAGACAGGAAAGTTGCCAAGCAGAGTCAAAGCCGGGAGGTCAGGACAAGGACAAAATCGGAATTCGTTAGTCAAGGAGCTGGGTCAAAACCAAGAATGTCAGCAAGGTACAAAATCGTGAGGCAGAAAAGCACCAAAAACAGGCCAGGCAAGAACAGGAAAACACAAATACAAGGCAGAGCACTAGTCAGGGAAACCAAAAGCTATTTCTGGTAAATTCCAGCAGAACACTGGAGATATTAGTAGGATGTGGTGCTTTCCAATAGGCTAAAGCTAGTGGTTAACAACTTCATCCAGACACTACACACACATCTCCACTCTGTCAGACTGTGAAGCACAGCAAATCCCAGCCACTCCAAACTCAGTGGATGGGCGAATCCTGCTCTTACCAGAGTCTCCGGCTTTGACCTCACCATCACCAGTACCACCTACAGGGCGAATACAGCAGCTCCTGGTGACAGAAGCAGGCGTCGATGAGACAGACTCTGGTTGGGATGTGACGTGTGTGACGGGGTGTGCGACAGAGCAGGAAGGGACACAAGGCCGATGATCAATCCAAACAGTTTAATTGAACACTGGAGATGGAACCGCACAAATGAAGACAATCTGCCGAGTCCACTATGAGACCACAATGAGTTCTCACAAAGTGAACAGATCTGGGGTGTCACCCGGCAAGCCTGACGCCAGGTTAATGGAATAAATAGTCCAGATAGAGTCCTCTGGATCCAACCAAGGAAGGATGCTGCACAATCCCACGGGCACCAAGATCTCGCCTCAGCTAAAATCTTGGTCTCTTCCATCTCCGCATTCAACTAACTGCCTGATCCTAAAAATTAAGGGGCCGTCACACGTGTCAGTATCGCATGCAATATCGCTGCTGCACGTGATGTTGCAGCGATATTGACGCATGTGTCAGGGCGCATCAACAAGCGATAAATCGCTGGTTGATGGTTGCCAGGTTTTCAACTGGACCGAAAACCTGGCGATGGTCGCCCGGTGGACACGTAGCATCGCTGCATGTGACACCAGGAGACCGCGATCAGCCAGCTCCTAGTGCCTCTCAGCAAGCGCTGGGAGCTGGTATCCATGGTAAACTGCAGGTAACGGCTAGCTGCCCCCTCCGCTTCAGTTGAGAGCTTGTTTCTGTGAGGAGTGATTTAGTGTACTTTTTCTCTCAGTGTGGTTCGTGCCTGTAAAAATGGATGTTACTCCACGGAAGAGGTCTAGAATTATTACTCTTAATGAACATACAAGTCTGACTGTAAGGGCAGCTTTACACACACCAACTTCTGTGACCAACTTCTGAACAGATCTCAGGTTGCAGTGAAATCAAGAACACATTGTTCCATTTGTACACAGCCACAAAATAGAACAATGCGCCCATGATTTCACTGCAGCCAGAGATCTGTTCAGAAGTTGGTCACAGAAGTTGGTTTGTGTAAAGCGGCCCTAAAGGTACTGTCACACGCAGCAATATTGCTAGCAATTTCACAGGCAATTTGCTGGTTGCAGTGAAATCATGGAAACATAGTTCCATTTGTACACAGCAACAAAATAGAACAATTTGTCCATGATTTCACTGCAACCAGCAAATTGCCAGTGAAATTGCTAGCAATATTAGAAATCGCCGTTGGTGTTGGAAAATCTACTGTTTCAAGTATAATTACCACACACAAAGAAACTGGATCGTTTTCTCCAAAATGAAAAGGGAAAAGTGGAAGAAAAAGGAAAACGACACCAAGAACTGATAAAACACTTATCAGATATAGTAGAATGAATGCAAGAAAAACAAGCTTTGTACCAATTAATTTGCACAGCACTGTGTATGTATGTATGTCTGTGCATACATATATAATATAGGGCCACGTCACACACACAGATATTGTTCGCAGATCTCTGGTTGCAGTGAAATCATGGACACATTGTTACATTTGTATACAGCCACAAAATGGATCAATGTGTTCATGATTTCACTGCAACCAGCGATCTGCCAACAATATCTGCACAGATATCTCTGTGTGTGACGTGGCCCATATATATATATATAGATATGTTTAAATATATATAAATATATATATAGATATATCTAATGTAATATATATAATATATGGCACACTGCAGACGTTTTTATGGCATCCTCGCGTGTGAGTATTGCTGCCGCCTCTCTGTGTAGTCTGGGACAGTGGCGGGACAAGGCATTTTGGTGCCCTAGGCAGGTAAGGCAAACGGCGCCCCCCGTGGCCACGCATTGGGCAATAAAGTCCACTTTTTTCTATTTTTTGTGCTGTTTTTCCTTTTTTTACACTCTCTATTATATATTACACACACACACACACTTGAGACTGCTGTGGGCTGAATACACAATAGCTGTATCAGTCACGGTTCTGACGATTCTTGGTGCCAGCACCAATCTGTCCACGGTGTTTCTGGAGAGCTGCAGCTTGCAGATCGCTTCAGGGTGCCCCTTTCCTGATCACCAGCGCTCCGGCATTCAGCCTGCTGAGCACTCAAACAACCCAGTCCACACTTCCAGTTAGCGGTTCATCACTTCCGGTTAGCGTTATAGAAATGAAGTTGCAACATCGTAGGATCAACGGTGTTTATTCCCTCTTCGTGTGGTCTTACATGGTGCGGGTGGGAGGACGGGGGGGTTCTCAAAGGCGATTGCCGTTTCACACCGCAAGTGGCGCTTCAACAGGCATATAGTCCACCATATGCCTGTTGACTATATGCCTGTTGAAGCGCCACCCCACAAAGAGTGAATAAACACCGCTGATTGTGTGTTGCAACTTCTTTTCTATAAATCTAAACACAATAGCTGTATATACAATAGAGAATACAGAATAGAGACAGCTGCTACCTGTATACACAATAGAGATGGCTGCGGACCGTATACACAATGGAGAATGCTGCTGGCTATACATACAATAGAGAATACACAATAGAAACTGCTGCTGGCCATACACAATAGAGAATACACAATAGAGACTACTGCTGGCCGTACGCAATAGAGAATACACGATAGAGACTACTGCTGGCCGTACGCAATAGAGATGGCTGCCAGCCATATAGACAACATCCCAACAGCTTCCCTTTATTCCGACAGCCTCCCTCCATCCCGACAGCCTCACTTCATCCTTCCTCCATCCCAACAGCCTCACTTCATCGCGATAGCCTCTCTCCATCCCAACAATGTCCCTCCATCCTGACCGCCTCCCTCCATACTTCCTCCATCCCAACAGCGTTCCTCCATCCCGACAGCCTCCCTCCATCCTGACGGCCTCCCTCCTTCCATCCCGACAGCCTCCCTCCATACTTCCTCCATCCCAACAGCGGTCCTCCATCCTGACAGCCTCCCTCTATCCCAATAGCCTATTCCATCCTGACAGCCTCTCTCCATCCTTCCTCCATACCAACAGCCTCCATCCTGACTCCATACCAACAGCCTCCCTCCATCCTGACTGCATCCCTCCATCCTGACTGCATCCCTGTCTCCCCCACAGCCCCCTGTCTCCCCCACAGCCCCCCTGTCTCCCTCATAGCCCCCTGTCTCCCCCACAGCCCCCCATCTCCCCCACAGCCCCCCTGTCTCCCTCATAGCCCCCCTGTCTCCCCCACAGCCCCCTGTCTCCCCCACAGCCCCCTGTCTCCCCCACAGCCCCCCTGTCTCCCCCACAGCCTCCCTGTCTCCCCCACAGCCCCCCTGTCTCCCCCACAGTCTCCCCCACAGTCCCCCTGTCTCCCCCACAGCCCCCTGTCTCCCCCACAGCCTCCCTGTCTCCCCCACAGCCCCCTGTCTCCCCCACAGCCCCCCTGTCTCCCCACAGTCTCCCCCACAGCCCCCCTGTCTCACCCACAGCCCCCCTGTCTCCCCACAGTCTCCCCCACAGCCTCCCTGTCTCACCCACAGCCTCCCTGTCTCCCCCACAGCCCCCTGTCTCCCCCACAGCCCCCCTGTCTCCCCCACAGCCTCCAGCATACCTTACCATTGGGGGAAGCTGTGGATGCGGAGCAGGGGTGCCGGAGCCCGGAGGGCGCACATCAGCAGGACGCTGCCTGCGAGCCGAGGAATAGCTGCGGGCCTGCGGCAGCTAGCGGTGGGCGCCGCCATGTTCTTTGTGGCCGGCGCCCACTAACAGTACAGCCGGTCGGTGAAAGCTGAGACTTCAACAAAATGGCCGCGGCTAATTGGAGACCGCGGCCATTGTGTAGAGGTCTCAACCTCTATTGACCGGCTGTACTGTTAGTGGGCGTCAGCTACAAAGAACATGGCGGCGCCCACCGCTCCTTGCCGCAGCTTCTCCCCGCAACTCCAGGGCCGGGCGGCGGTGACCGGACTCCGGTCAGGCGGGAATGCGCCCTGCCCAAGATGGCGCCCTAGGCGACCGCCTAGGTTCGCCTAGTGGTCGTCCCGGCCCTGGTCTGGGAGGTACAGTTTAAAATATCTCTGTATTTTTGTCTCCTACCACATTGCATGCCACCCATGTATTACAGCATATTATGGCCAGAATATAGTGAAAGGGATCACATGTTGCTGGGCGTATGCAAAGTAAATTGGCTTAATGCATCTTTTCCTATTTTTATTTTAATTTTAAAGGATGAGCAGCTACTGGAAGAATTGCAAGTAATGTCTGCAGTATTCTAGCAATTATACATGTTTCTTTCCATTTAAACCAGTGAGCCCCATGCGCAAAACTTTGTGTCAATAACATTGATAATTCTATGCTAAGACTTATGCTATGGAGTGCACTACAAGGGCTTATAGTTTAGCAGAATTAAATAGGCAGCACGGTGGCTCAGTTGTTAACATTATTGCCCTGCAGTGCTTGGGGTCTTTGGTTTAAATCTCACCAAGGACAACATCTGCAAGGAGTTTGTGTGTTCTCTCTGTGTTTGCGTGGGTTTTCTCCAGATATTCCGAAGACATACTGATAGGGAATTTAGATTGTGAAACAAAATGGTGACAGTGATGGTCACATCTTTAAAGCGCAGTGGAATTAATAGCGTTATATAAGAGTAAAATAAAAGAATATTTGTGTAAGATCTTAATATTTATGCTCTATAGAAAAGTGATAATTGGTGTCAAGAAAGACTGGTAAAGAGAACCTGTCAGCAGCATATTACTAGTAAAGTACAGACCGCCATATTAGTCATACTGATTAAACTGATACCTGAGGGGAAGAAATCCATTTTGTAGATTTTCTTTAAACTGAAGTTTTATTCTCTTCATATCTTCATGCATTGCAAATTACTCTGTGCCGTTGGCGCCTTTTTCCTAAATTCCACCACAAGACCAATGTGTGCATGTGCCGCCTAGGGCACCATTTCCCTGAATCCAGCCATGAGATTGATCTGTGCAAGCGCTGACTGTGGCTAGGACTGCCTCCGTGCAAAATTGAAATAAGGCTAAAGAAAAGATACCCAGGGGCAGCTTGGGGGCCGGACAAGAGCTGAAGACCCATCCAACAGTCCTGCCCCACAGGCCAAAGATGTGAAGAGAAGAAAACTTCAAACACTGATTAATATGGTCCTGTCTGTATTTAGTAAAGTGCTGCTGACAGGTTCTGTTTAAGTTAAAATTGGCACAGTGGAGTGAAAGACTATTTGGCTCTCTCTTGGTTTAAAGGCCGGGTTACACGTAGCGATGTTCCAGCGACCCGACCAATGATTGGGATCGCTGGAACATCGCTATGTGATCGCTGGTCAGATGCCAGACAGGCAGATCTCACCAGCGATCACCCAGCGATGCGCCGACAGTCGCTGGGACCGGTCAGGGTGTCGGGCTCACACTGGGTGTCGCTGGTCGTTGCCCCGTCACACATGCCGATGCATGTGTGACAGCGGCAGACAAACGATTAAAAAATGGTCCTGGCCATTCCTCAATGATCTTTGAGCTGATCGCTGGTCGTTGCGACATGTCCAAACACAGCGACGTCACAAAACCTGAAAGATGTTGAACTTGATTTATCTTTTCTATCTATGTCCACTGATTAACTGCTTGACTTTAATTGTAAAGTTAAAAGGTTTGAACAGCCTTCTGATAAAACGGGATTCGGGTGTATGTGCCGATGAGGCCATTGACCATAATGATGCTGACAGCTTCCCCGTGCATAATGTTCCGCTGTATATCCTTATTGAAGTTGGCCAGCAAGATAAAGTCAACTATATCTTGCTGTCTGCCTAGGCATATATGATCCAAAATGATGCAGAACAGAGCACTGGGATGCTGTTTGCATCATTATAGTCAATTCCTCTTTCTGTACTTACGCCTGAATCCTGTTTTGCTGGGGTTCAGACATAAGGCCTGATGGAACAACTGAACTTGGCAGTAAAGGCTATGTGAACCCAGTCTAACGTTTAAGTATTAAAGTAGCCCTATCATTGTATCAGTAAAGGTAGGTATTAGGTGCAGACATCATGTGTGCATAATGTACATGCATACACCAGGGAGGTATGCACCCAAGAGTAAATGCATTCAAGATAGAAGCCAAACGATTCTTCCTCCATAAGACCCCTCTGGAAAAAAAAAAAATGCATGGGATTTTTTTTTTAAGTACCGTAATACTCGTGTATAAGCCGAGTTTTTTACCCAAAAAATTGGGCTGAAAAGTCACCCCTCGGCTTATACACGGGTCAATACAGTAACTTCTCCATGGAGGAGGCAGGGGAGGCTGCTGAATGAGCGGCCCATCACGTGGGGCCGCTCATTAGATATTCACGCTCCCCCGCCATCACAGCGGCAGGGGTAGCGTGCATAAAGCCCCCCAGTGTATACAGCAGCCCCCAGTGGCACTAGCCACCCCCATCAATGAGAAGAGCCCCCACAGTTTGCAGAGCCCCTCCGCTGCATTATCTTACCATCCGCGGTCCTGCAGTCATTCCACTGCGACGCCGGGTCACAAGAGACCGGGAACACAGCGCGTGAGGATAGACTGCAGGACCGCAGTGAAGAAGACCTTGGATTTGTAATATATATGCAGCGGGGGGGGGGCTCTCAAAGTGTGGGGGGCTCTTCTCATGATGGGGGGGCCTGCTGTATCTACCCTGGGGGCCTGCTGTATCTACCCTGGGGGCCTGCTGTATCTACCCTGGGGCCTGCTGTATCTAACCCCTGGGGGCCTGCTGTATCTACCCCTGGGGCCTGCTGTATATACCCTGGGGGCCTGCTGTATATACCCTGGGGCCTGCTGTATCTAACCCTGGGGGCCTGCTGTATCTAACCCCTGGGGGCCTGCTGTATCTAACCCTGGGCTGCTGTATCTAACCCTGGGGGCTGCTGTATATACCCCTGGGCTGCTGCTGTATATACCCCTGGGGCTGCTGCTGTTATACACCTGGGGCGCTGCTGTATATACCCTGGGGCTGCTGCTGTATATACCACTGGGCTGCTGCTGTATACTACCACTGGGACTGCTGCTGTATACTACCACTGGGGCTGCTGTATATACCTCTGGGGCTGCTGTATACTAACCACTGGGCTGCTGTTACTACCACTGGGCTGCTGTATATACCTCTGGGGCTGCTGTATATACCACTGAGGCTGCTGTATACTACCACTGAGGCTGCTGCTGCTGTATATACCATGGGCTGCTGCTGTATACTACCTCTGGGGCTGCTGCTGTATACTACCAATGGGGCTGTGCTGTATACTACCAATGGGGCTGCTGCTGTATACTACCACTGGGCTGCTGCTGTATACTACCACTGGGCTGCTGCTGTATACTACCTCTGGGCTGCTGTATACTACACTGGGGCTGCTGCTGTATACTACCACTGGGGAGGCTGCTGTATACTACCACTGGGGAGGCTGCTGTATACCACACTGCTGGGGGCTGTATACTTGTGCTGGGGTCCACCCTCGGCTTATACACGAGTCAATAAGTTTTCCCAGGTTTTGGGGGCAAAAGTAGGGGGGTCGGCTTATACACGAGTATATACGGTAATTCATTTATTTTCAGTAGTCCTGCTGTGCTTTCCTATACAGTAAAACAAACCGTATGTACATGCATGGCTGCCAGACAGAAGCCGAAAAAAAACTCTTTTGGCCTCGGAATACAGGCCTATGCTATGTATATGTTGTAAAAGTCAGAAAATTCTCCCACTGTCTACTGTAAGCGCATATGTAGTATACACTTAGCCAAATTCTCTGAGAAGTCTCCATTTTTCTGGTTGCTTAGCTAATCCCATTTAGCATGTTATGTCCTATACGAGCCAATATGTTTACAATGTATATGGACAGCTCTATACACACTACTTACCGTATGTTGTGCTCTCATTGGCTGTATTCCTCTAAAATGTGGAAATTACATTTTGACAGTGTTAATGCGGCAGAAGAGAAGGGTCATTCTAGATGACTGATAGTTCACAAATGCTTCTTCTTAAATTACCTCATTTTTGTCTGTCGGCACTTATTACTCAGCGTGAGGGGCTCTACTGGGGCCAGACACCTTTTGAAATAAATCTCAAACATAATTGTTACGAGGACTGGTCAAATACCCAGTGTTTTTATATTCAGAATAGGAATTCTTCAATTCTTGCAATGTTACCTTAGTTGATTTTTCCATGAATTCATCAGATTGGTCAGTGGCCTCAAACATTTATCACAGCTGATATGGAGAAAAGCTTTTATAGTTTTAGGCTGCTTTCACATCAGCGTTTTTCGCTGATCGCGGCAGTTGCGGTGAAAAAACTGCAACTGCTGGGACTACCGCATAACGGCCGTGATCGCGGCACACTTGCGGCAAGCCCCATGTACAATGTCTATAGGGCTTACGGCAGGTGTATCAAGTGCGGCCACGAAAAAAACGTAGCATACCGCGTTTTTTTCGCGTCCGCACCTGCCGCAAGTGCCGAAACCGCACTTGCCGCACCTGCCGCACACTTACTGCAAGCCCCACGCTGATGTGAAAGGGGCCTTATATTGTTTTAGAATGTGGCATAGACACATAAAAAAACACATAGTACTTGGATACACACATTTGCGTTAATTAGTTAATGTGAACCACAGTTGGCACTATTTCTGCCTGTGTGTGACTAAATTGTGAATAGACATGGCAAAGTGGAGTCACTAAAGTCTGCAGATGAATGGAGAATAGATCTGGAAGTTGGAAAATCATCTGCAATAATACAATGAAATGGTAATACTTTGTCCAGTGTTTGCATTTTGGCTTCACATAATGTTATAAACTATATTTTATTAAAAATCTGTACGAGCCCATATAGCAGCAACACATGGTTATACAGCTTCTGCAGGGGACTTGGTTTGAGGTTTTCCTCTTTTCTGTACAGGTTGTAATGAAAGAATGAAAGCTAACCCTCCTGGATAAAGGCAAATAGAGAGGGATTACATACATGAATGTATGTCCTTTGAGAAACTGAATCTATGTTTTCCTTTTTTTGTATTATTTCCCTCCCAAGCCCCAGGGTCTGGTGAAGTAAATCACTTCCTGACTCATGTTCCAAAGACCCTTTACATTCTTACCTCATGGTAGAAATATAATTCCATGTCTGGTCTATGAGCGCCAGGAGAGCAGTGACTGTGTGAACCGTACACCACCATTGATCAGTGACCTGCTCTGCTACGTATAAGTCATACTACAAGAATGTCATACCTTTTCAGTGGGCAAGTTATTGCTTTGAATTCACTTAATAAACCCGCATTTCCACTCCGTGCTACTTAAAAAGTAATTTCGTCCATAGTTGTACTGTAGCGTGACACAGCCTGACTGTTTAAGGGTGATGGTATCACTTTTCTAAGAATAAATAGCTGACTCTTCATTATACAATATATTAATACATAATAGTTGTTAAGGCCATTCAGGCACAGGGGTGTAAACCTAGAAAATAGAGATGATCAAACCATTGGGAATAGTGTATCTTCATATTAACTATATCTGACTGAGAAACCTGTTGCAAAGGTCCTGTAGTGTACTGTGCGGGTTAGGGACAGAGGTGATTACACTAGGTTCCAAATTATTAGGTGTACAAGGTGACAAAAGAAAAAAAAAAGCAGCAATGGCATCACTGGCGACTGTGCACCTGGCGTTGCTGGAAAGCGTGCATTGATGACCACCGTGCACCTGGTGTGGCCGGCCACCATGTACCTGGCGTTGCTGGCTACTCTGCACCTAGCATTGCTAGCCATAGTGCACCCAGCATGGCTGGCCACTGTGCACCTGGCATCGCTAGCCACAGTGCACCAGCGTTGCTAGCCACAGTGCACCTGGTATCATTAGCCACAGTGCACCCGGCGTTGCTAGCCACAGTGCACCTGGTGTCACTAGCCACTGTGCACCCAACATAACTAGCCACTCTGCAGCCAGTATCAGTAGTCCCGCTGCAGGTATTGCAATGACCTCCGTGCATTGCGCTGCCCTTGCCAGTCCGCACAATGTGCTGTGGGTGTTGCACACCCTTCGTATTATGATTATTTTTTCACTTGAGGAATTATTTGTTTTATGTGGGCACCTGGGTAGGCATCATTATGACTTAGAGGTTGCAATAATGGATTTTCTCCAGGCATTGGCAAACCATGCTACACCACTGCAAAGAATACAATATCTTTACATCAAAAAGCTCATCTAAACACACGAACACTGATTCATTAAGATTGGCAATTTGTACAGAAATCTTACTGAGAGTCATGCAGAAATGAGATGCGCTGAATTCATGAAGTTCACCTCACCAGAAATGTTACTCCAGTCCAGACACACTCACTTTTGAAGAATTTGGGTATGTGCCCACATAGTGGTTTAACGTCGGTTTAGCAGCGAAGACCGCCGGCGGTTTAGCATAGGTTTTATTTAAATTTATGTAAATCCTAAGCAGCGTTAGGACTTACAAGTAACCCTATGTAATTTAGAAACCGCTGTGCACACATAGTGGGTTTATGTGAGCGGATCCGCCAGAGGTTGGGCGGTTTCCTAGCGGTTTAGTAGCATACAACATGTCAATTCTTCTCAGCGGTTTTTGATCGTTTTCATGAAACAAAATCCTCCATAAAAAACCGACTGAAAAACGCTGTGCACACGCTGGGAAACCGCTGGGAAACAGCTGGAGACTTCAGAGCTCAGAACTCTAGGCTCCTGCAATTTCCGCCGGTTTACTGACGGTTTGAACGTCACTAAACCACTATGTGTGCACATACCCTTTGACAGGCAGAAGTAGCCATGCCCCAGCCTGCTGTTGTTCTGCCCATTTTGCCAGTGTTGCCCAAAACTATCATGAAAATACCAAAAGTTGCAATTTTTTTTGTGCGACTTAAGCAAATATTTTCTGACTTTTAAAAGTGGAGTACACACTTTGGTGAAGAGGTGCCCATCTAAGGTACCTCCTCCCATTTAAATATGTGCCCTTGTTGGCTTGTCATGTAAACAATAACCAAGAAGTGTCCCAGCTATTCCCCCTGCCTATGCGTCCAGAGAACACAGTCTAACTTACAACAGATTGTGGTTTTTGAGTACTGTCAAGTATATGTAGTGCACAAAAAATGCTTAAATATCCTATATTAAACAGACGATATGAAGGAATAGTGTTTATTTACATATATGATATATCTAGACAAAATGTATTTATAGGGAATTATGTTTCACATTCTATGCAAATTGATGGGAAAAACTGAGAATGAGGTCAGCTGGGTTTGGCATCATCTTGTGACAGAGGTTGAATTAGAAGGCTTTAAAATTGCTTTTCTAGAAGACGGCATAAGATCCCAAATTACACTAGATACATCCATATGTGAGAATTCTTGGATAACTGTCCCGCCTTACACTGTACTAACAGTATAATAGCATTGGTCCCACATATATGGATTTCAGTAGGATTCCTGCCCACACTGTATAAATCATCTATAGCACTGACCTCTTCATTCAGACATTACCTAGCCGTATGCTTGCAATGAAAAACAGAAGATATCTGGAACATGGCGTAATCAGTGTAGCATGTTGTGAAATATAGGTAGTCTGACAGTGAGACCGCATCATTGTATTGGCTTCTGCACAGTAAATCACAGACTGCAATTTGCCAGCGATACTTCCATAATGTCACTTGATGTATGACATGCAGCTGTGAAGATTAGTCAGACATGTCAGTGGAGCACATACATACTGGTGCCGTATTTTACAGCTCTTGTCCCGGAAAAGAAAAAATAATTATCTGTGTTTTTCTATCACTCAGTCAAGCTGTGAGACATATTATGCTACTGTTCTAGGCTTTTATGTCGGATATCAAAATCACAATCTCATTTGTTCCAATGCATTCCCAATTGAAGCATACTATCAAAAAGAGACCCCTAAGGGACCATGGAATGTCTTTAAAATCTCAATACTTTATTAAGAAGCTTATAAAAAAGCATAGCTTTACAATTTAATTACAACTATAGAGAAACACAATACAGATAGTCACTGAGACACAGATTACATATCACATTGAAAGGGTATGAAAAGAAGGTCAGATTATTATACAAAGTACCTCAGGGCTCACAAGGAGAAAACCATACTGAGTTCAACTGGTATAATCAAGGATTCCTTTCTTGCATATTAGCTTAACACCTGATATCCAATACAAGTGAGAACAGAACAACACCTATAAGGGAGACCCTGTCTGAGCCATTACCATTTATTAACACCTGTGTGTAGTTATAAGCCAAATGGCTATCTACAAATGACCATTATCACTGCCTATATGCCCAATGCATAGGTGATGATAAGTAATGGTTCCTTCAGTAGATCAACTAAGCTCATTCATCATAGACATCCCCATTTATGATGTGTCTATTCCCTTTCTTTTCCTGACTCAGGTGTCAGCACAGAGCAAATAGAGGACTGACTACTCAATTATCTCCAATCTGATTAGTACCAACCTCAGTGGTTAGAGCTCCAATCACCCCGACGGCGTTTCGTCTGGTGAGACTTCTTCAGGGGGTCAGTGCCGGATAGTTGTGCCTAATAGTGTCAGTTCCGTTATACAGCATGCCCGGAGCAAAGCTTGTGTAGGACTGTTCTCTAAGAATACTACATTAACAACTTTATGTTCAGTTAGTTGTGATGGCCGAGGATGTTTTCACAGCTTGCAACCATGTTCTTCAGGAGAATCATCTTCCAAAAGATTTAATTATGACGGAAACCATAGAAGACACTTGTGACATATTATACTGAGACAACATGCAGTGCTGTAAAGTGTCACTTTAATAAATATTTGCTGTTGCTCATAGGTTTCTTGGGGGCGGTGAGTAAATACAAAAATACACACGGTTTACTAAGTGTTAAACCATGATGCACCGAATATTATTTCCCCCTTAAATGACACTGTTGGTGCTACACACAATAACCACCTAGCTGGGTGGTGCCTACAAGGGGTAAAGGTTTGCACCCTAGAAACTATTAAAAAGTGGTAAAAAGGGATTGTGACTTTAGGTTGGTTTCACACTTTTGTGTTACGTCCTGATCAGGACAAAAATGGATGCATCTGCATCCGCTGACTCATGTAAAAACGCATGCCTCCACAGTGTTTTTTTGCATGATCAGGCACAGGATCAGTCAAAAAAACGCTGCGGTCATGTCAGTTTTGCATGCGTTTTTGTCCTAAACCGTCCTTGCGGTTTGCAAGGGAGAGAGAATGAATATATGCAGGCATGCTGGAACTACTGTCAAATACTGATCTGGCTTGGCCGCATCCATCCTGGACCAGATGCGGCATTATTGATATCAATGCATCATTTTGGTGCATTGCGCAGCATCCGGACACATCAGTAATTTTACTGCGAAGCAAAATGCCAACTTGATGCAGCCAGGGGGGTAGCTCAAAATGATGCACTCATCGAAAAAGCTGATATCCCTGCGGCCCCATTTTAAGTATAGGGATACATGTCTGATCAGGATGCCTCAGGATTTCGACGGTTACCGACACAGGACAAAAAAATGCAGATGTGAAACCACTCTTACGGAGACAGAAAATGCACCAGTTTTATTACTGGGGAGCAATTTTTAGCTGCAAGATAAATTTGGTATCAAGACGTTTGATTTGTTCCTTAAAGAGTCATTTATCTGCCACTTTTTGCTCATGAGACTAAGAAATAACATGCAGGTAGTTGCTAATTACCAGTCTGGTCCACCCGGTGCCGAATTTTCTGCCGGATCAGAGGGGTCACAAAACACTTCTCCCGGCAACTCTGAGGCTTCTACTGATGTTGACAAAGCAGTATCTTCTCTTCTGCTCTGTTGACTGGACAGTACTGCCGATGTCATGCTGATAGACAGCAGGACCTGGCTGCAGGGAGCTGGCTGTCAATCAGCATGACATCCATAGAGATGACCCATCGATAGCAGCCTGGAAGAGGAAGAACTGCTCTGTTGATGAGAGATGAAACGTAGCAGGTGAATCGATGACTGAGCCAGCGGAGATCATGTCTCTGAAGAACAGGCAGATAGTCAGCTTCTACCTGCTTGTTAGTTCTTATAAAAGACCGGGATAACCCTTAAACCTCAACCCTCATTGTGATAGGGGAAGAAGGATAAATATAAATATTCTTTTAAGAATCTACAATTAAGATGGTATGCAGTTCTATTGAAACTAGAAGACAGATGCATACATATTGGGGCTTCATTGATGATTTTTTAGAAATATGTTCACATGCTATTTATGTACATTCTTTGGCATATAAAATGTATCTATTGTTATAGTATACGAAACAACAAGCGAGTGGTATATTTTATTTTGGCACTTGCTGTTGACTTTTTCTGCTTATAAACTGTTTAGAAGTATTCAAAAACCACAGCAGTCACCCAAAAACTACAGATACTACGTATGAAGGAGCAAGAGACAGGGAGATGCAGCTGCAGGTTCCCAAAAGTAGTTTAGCGCAATATCATTACGTAAAGGGGACAATACATAGGGAATCCTAAGACTTTAGGTTAGTTCTCTTTTCCATGTTATGATGCATATGCTTCTACTTACATCACTCTAGGGTCAAGGAACTGAAGATCTCATTTTGAATACTAATTTTAGTTAGTAATTAGGCCATTATGTGCTATTAAATAGCTCCGTAGGGAAAAGCTGTTAAAACCCTCTTCCAACCTATCAAGAAATATCATATTTTACACAGTATATAACGTCCCTCTTAACAGCTGGGATCATTTTATCAACAGAACATCTAGTGCTCTATACCAAATATTAGTCCACCTATGCTCATTATAATCCATGGTCATGAAGTAGGTGTCAGACACTGGGTGTTTTTTCTTGGCAGTAGTTAGATTAGTTAATCTATCTTGACCCAGCACCTTAAGGTAAGTGCACATTGTACGGATGAGGGAGCGTTTTAAGCGCAGTGTGTTTTCTCTGGCGGAGAAGCTAGTGTCCGGTGCAGGAGAATGCACTGTATAGTGTCCGGCGCAGGAGAATGCGCTGTATAGTGTCCGGTGCAGGAGAACGCGCTGTATGTGCCCACAATGAGGATCCCTGGCCCAGCGGATTTTCGCTGTTATCCCGCTGCGTGCACTCACATCTCCGCAAGAATAAATTGACATGTTGCGGCTTGGGAAGCTGTGCCACATGTCAGTTTACAGAGCATCTAAAACCAGTGCAGTGGGCATGAGTTGTCTGTATAAATCCATCCACTGGACTTGTACTGCAGAACGCAGCAGTTTAGATGCAGCGCAAAAACGTTGCATCCAAAATGCTGCTAACACTGACTGGGTGCACTCACCTTTTCAGGGAGGGTAGTGACAGTCATCCTTCTTTCCTCCTTAGGCCAAATTCACATGTTGAGTATTTAGTCAGTATTTTACCTCAGTATTTGTAGCCAAAATAAAGAGTGGAACAATCAGAGGAAAAGTATAATAGAATCACGTTCACCACTAATTATTATTATTATTATTATTATTATTATTAATAATAATAATTAATTTTATTTATATAACTCCACCATATTCCACAGCACTTTACACTTCAGTGGAGATATGAACAGAAAATTTGAGACAATACAGAGTAAAAAATATTCTGAAACCATTAATATAATAATATATTTATTCATTTATATTGTGCTATTAATTCCATAGCACTTTACATACATGAGTAATGCTGTCTCTCTTGGAGCTCACAATCTAAACATCCTATCAGTATGTCTTTACAATGTGGGAGGAAACTGGAGTGCCTGGAGAAACCCATGCAAACATGGGAGAACATAGAAACTCCTTGCAGATGTTGTCCTTAGTGTCCTTGGTGGAATGGAACGCAGGACCTCAAGACCCCACATGCAAAGGCTGCAGTGCTAACACTTGAGCCACCGTGCCACCCCTTAGATTGAGGTCCTGCTCGCAAGCTTAGAAATATATAAGGAAATAGTAGAGACACAAAAGGTAATAGTAACAAATGCCATCATATATGGTCCAGCCATCAATATAATAAATAGTGGATCATCTAATGCTGCATGAACGGTGACCAGCCAAGATATGTACACATACAGATAAAGATGACTGAAGAGACCAGATTTGAAAAGGGAAAAGGAATAGTTAGACAAGTGAGGTGATAAGCCAATCTGAAGAGATGCGTTTTTAAGGCTCTGTTAAAACTGTGGGTATTGGGAATTAATTGAAGTGTTCTTGGTAATCTGTTGCAGATAATTGGTGCAGCTTGTGAGAAGTTTTGAAGATGAGAGTGGGCGGTTCAGATTGTAGCTGATGTCAGTTTTGGGTCACTTTTGGAATGGAGGGCGTGGGTAGGGCGATAGACTGAGATGAGGGAGGAGATGTAGGGCGGTGCAGAACTGTGGAGGGCTTTGTAGGTGAGAGTTATCATTTTATATTGTACGGATTGGCAACCAGTGCATTTACTGGCACAGGATAGAAGCATCAGTGAAGCGGTTGAAGTGGAATATGATTCTGGCTGCTGCATTCAGGATGGATTGGAGAGGAGGGGGTTTCGTAAGAGAAAGACCGTTTAGTAGAGAATTGCAGTAATCCAGACAGGAATGAATAAGGGCAACAGTTAGAGTTTTTCAGAGTCAAAAGAAAGAAAAGGTTGAATTCTATAGATATTTTGAGGTGTAGGTGACATGAGTGAGCGGATGTGGGGAACGATGGAGAGATCTGAGTCAAATATGACCCCAAGACAGCAGGCCTGCTGCTGGAGTAATAGTAGAATCACATACAGAAATGGCAATATTAGGTTTCAGAAGATTAGGAAATGTAGGAAACATGAGAAGTTCAGTTTTTGACAGATTCAGTTTAAGGTAGAGAGAGGACATGATGTTAGAGACAGCAGACAGACAATCACTGTTTTTATGTAATTATGCAAGGGTCATGTCAGGAGAAGAGGAGTATAATTGGGTGTCATCAGCATAGAGATTGTACTGAAAACCAAATCTACTGCTGGTTCGTCCAATAGGGTCAGTGTATAGAGAGTAGAGAAGGGGACCTAAGACTGAACCCTGAGGAACCCCCAACCATGAGAGGAAGAGGAGCCAGCGAAAGATACAGTGACGGAGCATTCTGAGACAATTAGGAGGAGAACCAGGATAAAGTGGAGGTGTCAAGCGCTGATTTGCACTGACCATCTGCAGTCTATGTTGATGTTGGATGCTGCTGTGATTGAATGTGTGTGGATTTATCCTGGAACTGATTGAATTAATGTCAGTTTTGCTGTGAGCTGTACTCAGCTGCTGATTAATACTGCTTGGGTGTGACTCACCTGGAGTCTCATCCCCTTGCCTTTAAATAGCTTTCCCTTTCCTCAATCAGACGTCGATGACAGCTCTGTGTCCAAGAAGAGTCTAACTGTGAAGAAGCGTGTGCGATCGTGCTGACATCTTTCCGGGAGTTTCATTTCCTTTGGAGTAGCTGTGATTCCTGATCGGTGGACAGAGGTAGTGACTCTCGGCCTAGGGCTTTTCAGGAGCTTAGGAGAATGGTGGTGACTCAGACCTTCTCACCTTCAGAAGTACCTTGGAGGGCAGGGCTAGCCAGGAACCCCCAGTACAAGGGTGAGATTAGCTCCCCCTGAATCCCTTCACCCACCTCACCATCCAGTTTCCTGATTCCCTCTCCCCCTAATCATGACACGTGTCCTTGAGCCCAATAGAGCGGAGCATAGAGAGGAGGAGCTAGTGATCCACCATATCAAATGCAGGGGAGAGATCCAGGGGAATCAGCAGGGAGTAGTGACCTTTAGATTTAGCTGTTAGTAGATCATTAGAGACTTTAGTAAGGGCAGTTTCAATAGAGTGTAAAGGCCACTTTACACACACAAATATCTGTGACCAACTTCTGAACAGATCTCTGGTTGCAGTGAAATCATAAATAAATAAATAAAATCTTTATATAGCGCCAACATATTCCGCAGCGCTTTACAATACAGTGGGTAATAGATGAAAATACACAGTATAATGCCGTAAGAGAATACACAATACAGTAATTCCAGTAGAGAATGAAAACAGTACAATAATAGGAAACAATACAATAAGCATAAAATAATGTAAAAAATACAATACAATAGATAAAACAAAAAATAAGGGTGACTCTGCTCAAGAGCTTACAATCTACAACGGGATAGGGGTTACACAAAGTGCAGGGGCTTATTACACTGATGGTCCAGGCATCTTGAGAAAATGGGGGATAGAAACTAAAGTTGCATGAATGGTCACCAGACAGTCTGTGTAGACCTTTTGGGTTTGGTGGAATTTAAAGAAGAGTTATGTCGAGGGAGATAGTGAATAGGCTATGTACAGTACAAAGGAATTTTGTTAGGGGGCATGATAGGCCGCCTTGAAAAGATGTGTTTTTGGTGAGCGTCTGAAGCCATGCAAGTTGTGGATGGTCCTGATTTCTTGGGGTAGAGCATTCCAGAGAATTGGTGCGGCTCGTGAGAAGTCTTGGAGCCGGGAGTGTACAAAATGGAGCAATGTGTCCATGATTTCACTGCAACCAGAGATCTGTTCAGAAATTGGTCACAGATATCTGTGTGTGTAAAGTGGCCTTAAGGGGCGAAAACCGGATTGTACAGGGTTAAGAAGTGAATAATCTAAGAGCTAGTGGATCAGATGGCAGTGGACCAAGCGTTCCAAAAGTTTAAACATTTTTCACCCACTCCTTCTTTGGCTTATGTGTATGGAGGTAAAATATTCACTAAATGCGCAATGTTTGAATATTGTCTTAGACTGCGTTCACACATTTGCGTATTTTGCTGCGCTTTTTGCCGCGTTTTTCGGCCACGCAAAAAAGCGCAACAAAATACGCACGGGCTTTCACACACTGTGCTTTCTTTACCCAGAAAGCGCAGTGATGTCACAGAGGGGAGGAAGAATCCTGCTTCCTCCTCCCCTCTGTGACAGCTGTGACAGCCCCATTAGATTTCACAGTGTATTAATATACACTGTGAAATCTTAATTACGGTAAACAAAAGCAAGTGAATGAAAAATAAAAAACGAATGAATACTTTACCTGTCCGACGCCTTTTCCGGTGTTCGGTCTCCGTTTCCAAGTGAGAGGTGTTATGACAGGACCTGTGGTGATGTCAGAGGGGCGTTCCCGGGGCGTTCCCAGCGCTGATTGGCTGCTCGCGGTCATGTGATATGTACCACATGACCGCGAGTGCCTGGGAACGCCCCTCTGACGTCACCACAGGTCCTGTCAGAACACATCTCACTTGGAACCGGAGACCGGACAGCGGGAAAAGGTGTCTGAGGGTAAGTATTTCATTCTTTTTTATTTTACATACATTTGCCTCTGTTTAATTTAGATTTCACAGTGTATATTAATACACTGTGAAATATAATGGGCGGCCACAGCTGTCACAGAGGGGAGGAGGAAGCAGGATTCTTCCTCCCCTCTGGGAGAATACGCAGAAGTAGCTGCGTAAACAATTGACATATCAATTCTTTACGCAGCTGCGCTTTCTCCCTGAAAACGCAGTGCGTATTTTTGCGCAATGTCTGCACTGCAAAGTGAATTTCACATTCACTTTGCTGGCAGACAAAAGGCACATTGCGTATTTTGAAAAGCGCGCGTAAAAAAGCGCAGCAAAATACGCAATGTGTGAATGCAGCCTTAGGATGTATGCCCCATTCATGAACCATGATGAGTAGGGGTAATAATTGAACAGATGTTACACAATCAGCAATCCAACGTCACAAGAGCTAAGTGCATCTCTGTGAGAGCCAGAATGAGGCCAGAACTAGTGTCTCATAGAGACGTATTGAAAAGTGACCCCCAAAAAACGCTAGAGCTTCTGGCAGGACACGAATCCCAGGAGACTGAGCGGCGCATCTGGAAAAAGGTGAAGCCGCCAGAAGGTGAGTATCAGACAGGCCATACAGGACTTAGATTTAAAGCACCACGTCAGCGATGCAATAAAAAAAACACTAGAGTCATGCTTTATTTCTAAAAGGTTTTATTACCAGTAAATTTTAGCACAGGGTACAGTGGGATCAGCATTTACTGCACTGAAATTCATATGCCAAGCACAATAAAATTCAGAGAATGATTTTCTCCGATCTATGTGTGATGCCTTGTCATATTCTTGAACCAGTGCTAACCAGAGAAGCGTGACTAATGTTACCTATAGGCGGAAGAAGAAAATGCATGTGCGCAGCTTTAGGCTTACAGCAATTTACTAGATAAGATAAATTGTTTTGCCTCTATAATTGTTTGTGGTATTTTATTGTGAATTACATCAATTACTATACAGTCAGTCAACATATACGACCTGCATAATAAGAGCAGCGCTGGCACACTGCAGAGACGCACCCAGCAATGTATTTCTGCACTAGGAAGCATCACAATGTTGCTTTAGCACCCGACAAACAAATACTTGGTACATATCTGCACCAGGAGGAGATCGGATTGCTTGAGTACCCTGCGGGCTGTGTGTGCCCCAGAATATTGGAGATACACTGCATACAGAAGGAGATTCTCTAGGCTCAGCTGCAGTGCTGGGCTCTCCTGAGACCCTGCAATGAACTAAACGGAGCTCTCCTTAAGTGGCATCCCCTGATTTATTCACAGCATGAATAATTCATTAAGCTAGTGTGCCACGAGTTTTCATTTTCAATCAATAGACCTGGAGAAAAGAAGCATGCGTGCTTAAGGGAGGAGATGTGTTATGGGTAACGGCACAAGATCAGGATTAGAAGAACTGCAGGAGCACAGCCAGTCTGAAATAACAAAGTGATCATGGACCACCCGCCTTTATGGGCCTTTCTCCTGCCAAGACATTAAATTGTGTTATGAAGATAAGAATGCATGTCTTAATATTGATGCATTACAGATACAGCACCCAGATAGCCTTTCCTATAGCATCTACACTCATGTTTCCATAATGGTTTTCCGTTTTGTTTTTTATATTATTTTTCTTATTAGTGAAACGGTGAGTTATTGGGTGAATATCTGTTTGTATTGGAATCTGCACATATCTGTTGCACATTTGTAGAACCAATGAATACAACAGGGGTTCTGTGCACACCTTAGGCTGCTTTCACATCACATATTTCTTGGATCTGTGGCTGTCCATTGTAAAACTGACAGCCACGGATCTGATTTGGCCCCCATGTTATCCTATGGGCCAAGGATCACATCGGATTTGCCCTTAATGGCATCCGATTTGTGTAGGATCCGAATCAGAATCAGATCCGACAAGATCTGCGCCAAAATAACATGGGGCCTATGGAGCACAGGTCCGAGGAAGCAGCTGATCGTTCCTCGGACCCGATTGTAGTGTACTGAGCATGCTCAGTACACTAAAACTAGGGTCTCATAGAACTAGGGTCTCATAGAACTAGGGTCTCAGACGTATTGAAAAGTGACCTCCAAGAAACGCTAAATGCTCAGTACACTAAAATTGCTCCTAACCGTCTAATTTCACTTCTGCAATGTATATACATACATTGCAGAAGTGAAATTAAATAAAAGCAAGGGTTAAAAATAAAAATAATCTCTATTCTCACCTGTCCGGCGATCCACCGGTGCTTCTATCTCGCTCCCAGTACAGGACCTGCCATGATGTCACAACCCGATCAGTAGATCGGGTCACATACCGCTTACCGCGGTAACTGCGGTCATGTGACCTGATGACGCTACTGGGTTGTGACATCTCGGCCTGTCCTGTACTGGGAGCGAGATAGAAGCATCGGTGGATTGCCGGACAGGTGAGCATAGATATTTTTTTATTTTTAACCATTTCTTTTACTACATTTCACTTCCGCAATGTATATATTTACATTGCGGAAGTGAAAGGACCCCGCACAGCTCTTTCTGTGTCCGGGCCCGTGATAATCACAGACCCGGACACAGAAAAGGTCACCTCCTGTGATGTCCATTCCTCTCCGTGGGGTCCTACAAAAAGTAGGATCCCACGGACAGGAAAAAATACGTGATGTTAAACCAGCATTAAAGTGATGCTCCACAAACAAGCAATAAATGTTCAACTAACAAAGGGTTATTACGGTAATTAATACATTTACCTGTTTGCATGTTGTAGAGAATGTGAACATCCAGTTATTAGAGCGTTGGAATACCCCCCTGACAGAGGCCCGGGTGAATGGAACCCTAGAGATACAGTTTGGAAAGCTGGCCCTATAGGTTTGGTTCAATGCAAAGGATTTACACCTAGTCTGTTCCTTTTAATTCAGGTTTCCAGGAGATTTCCATACAAGCTGCTTCACACTGACCGCTTTGAGCTGTGTACTATAGTATTACGCACATTTCTACATTTGCCTTTTAATATCTTGTGTAAATAGTTGACCATTTCATTATATAGTGACGATGTTCCACAATTCTATTTTAGCTTATAGTACGTGAAGCTATTAGGTTTTGTCTGCGGTCACTGGGTTCATTTTGGAGCAATCTTTACTATATTCTGTTTATCAATTCCCAGCTGCATTGGGAAAGCCTTGGGCATGAGTAAAGGAAAGCTTGTGGTACTGTGTGGTCACAGCAGTAGGAAGTTGGCAGAATGATGTTGCCACTGCGGTTACTAAAATTACATTTGAAAGAAAAGGCTGCATATAGCACCTGCCGTATTACTGCCACCAGGGCTAAGGAAAAGACTCGTCCGATCACTTCTGGTTATTATAGCACTTTCCTTTATACTCCCTCTTTCTTTTTACAAGATTCACTGACTATAGTGCAATATTTTAACCCCTTCACCCCCGAGCAATTATTTTGTTTTGTTTGTTTTTGGTTTTCATTTTCCATCCCCTTCCTCCAAGCCATAACTTTATTTTTCATCAATAGACATATGAGGTTGTTTTTGTGGTGGTTGTAGTTTTGAATGAAATCATTTATTTTACCATACTAGATGGTGGCCCGATTCTAAAGAATCGGGTAGTCTAGAATCTATATATAGTTTATTTAGTAATAGGGGAGTGCTGTGAAAGTAATTGTGAGTATACGGTGGCTCAGTGGTTAGCAGTGAGTGCGGTGGCTCAGTGGTAAGCAGTGAGTGGGGTGGCTCAGTGGTCAGCAGTGAGAGCGGTGGCTCAGTGGTCAGCAGTGAGTGCGGTGGCTCAGTGGTTAGCAGTGAGTGCGGTGGCTCAGTGGTCAGCAGTGAGTGCGGTGGCTCAGTGGTCAGCAGTGAGTGCGGTGGCTCAGTGGTCAGCAGTGAGTGCGGCAAGGCTGGAGGGAGGCAGAGGAGGGGAGGGCAGCAGGAGGTGGAGGTCAGGAACTGGTAGGGGTCTAGGGTAGGGAGGGAGTCAGGGGCTCGGTCAGCAGGGTGAGAGCGGTGGCTCAGTGGTCAGCAGTGAGAGCGGTGGCTCAGTGGTCAGCAGTGAGTGCGGTGGCTCAGTGGTAGCAGGAGTGCAGGAGGCTGGAGGTGAGGCAGAGGAGCAGGGAGGCTGGAATAAGCGGAGGCTGGGGCAGGAGAGGGAGGCGGAGGCAGGAGGGCAGGGGAGAGGCGGAGGCAGGGGAGAGCGAGGCGGAGGGCAGAGAGGAGGCGGAGGCAGGAGGCAGGGGAGAGCGGAGGGCAGGGGCGAGGGAGGCGGAGGGGGGGAGGAGCGGAGGCAGGGGAGAGCGGAGGCAGGGGAGAGCGGAGGCAGGAGGCAGGGGAGAGCGGAGGCAGGGGAGAGCGGAGGCTGAGGGAGAGAAGCGGAGGCTGGGGCAGGAAGAGCGGAGGCTGAGGAGAGCGGAGGCAGGAGAGAGCGGAGGCAGGAGGAGAGCGGAGGCTGGAGGAGAGCGGAGGCAGGAGAGAGCGGAGGGGAGGAAGAGCGGAGGCGGAGAAGAAGCGGAGGCTGGAGAAGAGCGGAGGAGAGGAGAGCGGAGGCTGGAGGAGAGCGGAGGCTGAGAGAGACGAGGCTGAGAGGCTGAAGAGCGAGCAGAGGAGAGCGGAGGCTGGAGGAGCGAGAGGAAGAGCGAGAGGCTGGAGGGCGAGGAAGAGCGGGAGGCTGGAGGGAGAGGAGAGAGCGGAGGCTGGAGGGCAGAGGAGAGCGGAGGCTGGAGGGCAGAGGAGAGCGGAGGCTGGAGGGCAGAGGAGAGCGGAGGCTGGAGGGCAGAGGAGAGCGGAGGCTGGAGGGCAGAGGAGAGCGGAGGCAGGCTGGAGGGCAGAGGAGAGCGGAGGCTGGAGGGCAGAGGAGAGCGGAGGCTGGAGGGCAGAGGAGAGCGGAGGCTGGAGGGCAAGGAAGCGGGCGGAGGGAGGAGAGCGGAGGCTGGAGGAGAGGAGAGCGGAGGCTGGAGGGACAGAGGAGAGCGGAGGCTGGCAGGAGAGCGGAGGCTGGAGAAGAGCGGAGGCAGAGGAGAGAGCGGAGGCTGGAGAAGAGCGGAGGCTGGAGAAGAGCGGAGGCAGAGGAGAGCGGAGGCTGGAGAAGAGCGGAGGCTGGAGAAGAGCGGAGGCTGGAGAAGAGCGGAGGCTGGAGAAGAGCGGAGGCTGGAGAAGAGCGGAGGCTGGAGAAGAGCGGAGGCTGGAGAAGAGCGGAGGCTGGAGAAGAGCGTAGGCAGGGGAGAGCGTAGGCAGGGGAGAGTGTAGGCAGGGGAGAGCGTAGGCAGGGGAGAGCAGAGGCTGGAGACCACAGGAGAGCGGAGGCTGGAGACCACAGGAGAGCGGAGGCTGGAGGCCACAGGAGAGCGGAGGCTGGAGGCCAGAGGACAGCGGAGGCTGGAGGCCAGAGGACAGCGGAGGCTGGAGGCCAGAGGAGAGCGGAGGCTGGAGGCCAGAGGAGAGCGGAGGCTGGAGGCCAGAGGACAGCGGAGGCTGGAGGCCAGAGGACAGCGGAGGCTGGAGGCCAGAGGACAGCGGAGGCAGGAGGCCAGAGGACAGCGGAGGCTGGAGGCCAGAGGAGAGCGGAGGCTGGAGGCCACAGGAGAGCGGAGGCTGGGGGGCACAGGAGAGGGGAGACTGGGGGGCACAGGAGAGGGGAGACTGGGGGGCACAGGAGAGGGGAGGCTGGGGGGCACAGGAGAGGGGAGGCTGGAGGCCAGAGGAGAGCGGAGGCTGGAGGCCAGAGGAGAGCAGAGGCCAGAGGAGAGCGGAGGCCGGAGGAGAGTGGAGGCTGGAGGGCAGGGGATAGCGGAGGCAGGGGAGAGCGGAGGCAGGGGAGAGCGGAGGCAGAGGACAGCGGAGGCTGGAGGCCAGAGGACAGCGGAGGCTGGAGGCCAGAGGACAGCGGAGGCTGGAGGCCAGAGGACAGCGGAGGCAGGAGGCCAGAGGACAGCGGAGGCAGGAGGCCAGAGGACAGCGGAGGCTGGAGGCCAGAGGACAGCGGAGGCAGGAGGCCAGAGGACAGCGGAGGCTGGAGGCCAGAGGAGAGCGGAGGCTGGGGGGCAGAGGAGAGCGGAGGCTGGAGGCCAGAGGAGAGCGGAGGCTGGGGGGCAGAGGAGAGGGGAGGCCGGGGGCAGAGGAGAGGGGAGGCTGGGGGGCACAGGAGAGGGGAGGCTGGTGGGGCAGAACACTCACCGGGCTGTCGGCGGGGCTGTGTGCGGGGCAGGTGGCGGAATGGTGGTCCCAGATGGAGGAGGAGAGTGGGCGGTGCCGGCGGAGGCCGCACACCGGAGTGTGGGCCGGGCCGGTTCCCGGATGTGGGTGGGACTCAGGGTGCATCTAGGCACCCTGCCGCCAGAGCCGATCGGAGGGCGGGGGGGTGCTGGCGGGTCTCAGGGCCGCCGCCCCTGCAGCGTCCGCTCGGCCCCGCCGCCCTGCAGCCTACAGTGCCACAGCGTCCGTCTCTCCTGAGGGCGGCGCTGATGTTGGTGGCCCCGCCCCCTTCTGTCATGCCGCTCCCCCTGGCTGCCGCCGCTCTGGACTCAGGGCTCACACTGTCCAATGGACGGTGCGGCCCTGGGTGGGAGCACACGGCTCTGTGTGGGGGTGGCGGTGGCGCTTTAGCGCCCACTGCGAGCCGCTATTCAGGTTTGACAGCGGCTCGCGGTGAGCGCTACGCGCTCACCGCTCGTGGGTCTGGAACTTCCGTTTCCGGTCTGTGACACAGGGCGCAGGCCGTCACGGAAGTTGGCCAGATTCCACAGGAAGTGGCCTTCGGGTTTTATATATAAGATAGTATACAGGAAAATCGGAAAAAAAATTCCAAGTGCGGTGAAATTGCAAAAAAAGGTTTACTTGGGGTACTTTCACATCAGCGTTTTTTTTTAAATCGCGGCAGATGCGGTGAAAAAAAACACATCTGCCGCGATTACCGCATAACCGCTGCACTTGCGGCACAGTTGCGGCATGCCCCATGGGATGTCTATGCAAGCTTGCGGCAAGTGCGGTATCGGCACTTGCGGAAGGTGCGGACGCAAAAAAAATGCGGCTGACTGTGTTTTTTTTCGTGGCCGCACCTGCCGCAAGTGCCGAAACCACACTTGCTGCACCTGCCGCACACTTACAGCAAGCCCCATAGACATTGCATGGTGCTTGCTGCAACTGTGCCGCAAGTGCAGCGGTTATGCGGTAATCGCGGCAGATGCGGTTTTTTCACCGCATCTGCCGCAATTTTAAAAAAACGCTGATATGAAAGCAGCTTAAGGGTACTTTCACATCAGCGGTTTTTGCCGATCGCGGCAGTTGTGGTGAAAAAAACGCATCTGCCGCCATTACCGCATAACCGCTGCACTTGCGGCACAGTTGCGGCACGCCCCATAGAATGTCTATGCGGGCTTGCGGTAAGTGTGTGCAGGTGCGGCAAGTGCGGTTTCAGCACTTGCGGCAGGTGTGGCCGCGAAAAAAAAAAGCGCGATCAGCCGCGTTTTTTTTGTAGCCACACCTGCCGCAAGTGCCGATGCCGCACCTGCCTCAAGCCCCCCATAGACATTGTATGGCGCTTGCCACAACTGTGCCGCAAGTGCAGCAGTTATGTGTTAATCGCGGCAGATGCTTTTTTTTCACTGCATCTGCCGCGATCGGCGAAAAACCGCTGATGTGAAGGCAGCCTTACACATTTATTTTTTAGGTTTTTTAGCTTTAATGCTCACTATATGGTAAAACTGATGTGTCAGTAGAATTCCTCGGGGGGAAAAAAAATTCTGAAGTTTTTAAAGAAAAGGAATTGCACTTTTGCGTTATTTTCCGCAACCCTCACTAGGAGATCGCCAGCAGGAAGTAATTGCTGACACCTTCTGGGGTCATCAGAGGATCCCGAGCTGTTGAGATAACGGACAATGGTCCTGTGATCGCATCACATGATCTCCTCCGATCACGGCGGAGAACAGCACAATCCCCGCCACAGGGCTTTGGATTGCACTGTCAATCACTGAAAGAAAGATCCAAAGGGTTAACACCACCGATCGGATCTGTGCTGGTAGCTACACATTTCAGCTGATGACATCAGCTGAGATGTGTAAGGGAATATGTGAGCTCAGCACGTGAGGGACACAGCCAAGGACATACATGTACGTCCTTGGTTGTGAAGGGGTTAAAAGATGCTGTGGTAGACTATTTTACTTGTATACATTGGATTATTATGAGAACAGTTAGGCTGCGTATACACAATCCGTATTAGCAGCGGTTTGGATGCAGCGTGTTTGTGCTGCGTTCATAACACTGAGTTGTACAGTACAAGCACAGTGGATGAATTTATAGAAATCCCATGCGTGTTTCCCTAGCAGTGTTCACTGACATGCGGGTCGGCTTTCCATGCTGCCGCTTGTCCGAAGCATGTCTATTTAGCGCTGCGGAGTTGGATTTGATCCTAACAGGTGAATGTAGGGAAGTTTTGTGGGGTTTGTTGTTTCCATGGTGAGGAAGGGGCGAATTCTAGAGATATTCTTCAGGTGCAAGCGGCAAGAGTGGGCAAGAGATTGTATATATGGGGTGAAGGAAAGATCAGAATCAGACATAACACCCTGACGTCATGTTGTCTCTGTGTCGTGGTGCCGCATACAGAGAGATGTCAGATTTAGGGAGGTTAGTGGAGGGCGGGAGCAGAAGAAGTTCAGTTTTGGAAAGGTTAAGTTTCAGATAGAGAGCGGACATGATATTGGAAACTGGTTGGAAATTGGTGTTCTTTATTAGAGCGGGAGTAAGGTCAGGGGAAGAAGTGTATTTTAGAGCGGGAGTAAGGTCAGGGGAAGCTGTGTCATCAGCGTAAAGATGGTACTGGAAGCCAAATCTGCTGATGGTCTGTCCGATCGGGGCTGTGTAGAGAGAGAATAGAAGAGTGCCAAGGACAGAACCATGAGGGACCCAAATAGTGAGAGGAAGAGAGGAGGAAGTGGTGCAAGCAAATGATACACTGAAAGAGCGGTCAGAAAGATAGGAAGAGAACCAGGAGAGAGCCGTGTCCCCGATGCTGATGGAGTGCAGCATAGAGAGTAGGAGATGGTGGTCAACAGTGTCAAAAACTGAAGAGAGGTCAAGAAGGATAAGCAGAGAGTGGTCACCAAAAGGAGTACAGTGTTTAACGAGATTGCAAAAGATGAAACAATAAAAAGGCATACATACAGGCAAAAACAGTACAACATAAAAGGGATACACACTGAAATGTCTTATGGATTGTATTTATAAGAGTATGACGGAGGAGATTGTCATAGAAAATATGGACAGATCTTTAATACACCCTCATATTTAGAAGATAAAGTGTTATAAAGGGTCTCAGCAGACCCCTCACCCCTCCCTATGCTGAGGATGAGGCGTTCATGTAATTCGAACTCCGTTTTGACCTTAATTTCTGCCATGGATCATATTTTCCCCCAGGAATCTCCTAGAGACACAATATGGTTGTCATTTTACTAAACATACTTTAAGCATTATATACATACCAATATATAATGTATCCATAATTCAGCGAGATATTGTGGGTTGCCAGTTACTAACACTTTTGTGATTTTACCTACAGATGCCAATATGTTCCCTGATCATGGATATGTCCTTGGATTGTGTTAAACTAAGATTATTATAACAATAACATTGAAGTATTGTTCTTCATTATGTCATGGGCTCCCTACAGCGGAGGGGTCAGAGGATCTGAGCTTCTGAGGCCCATTTTTCATCTTTGGTTTAGCACCTAGGTGCTAGCTAGAAAGCAGGTGGGAAACATATGCTCCACCATTTGGTTATGTAGATTTGACAGCTATTTGCTAATTAATCTAAATACACATATAGCTAGTTTCAATTACCTTCCCATGTAGGGGTGCTGCTGATGTTCAAATGAGACTTTGTTATAATAATCTTTATTTATATAGCTCCAACATATTCGGCAGCGCTTTACAAGTCAGAGATTTATATACAAACAGTCTTAAGAAACAGTTGTGGAAAAAGATAAGGACAACCCTGCTCGCCAGAGTTTACAATCTACATTATGGTGGGGGTGACTCAAAGTATGTGTGATATTTTACAATCATGGTCCAACCATCTTGAGAAAGTGTGGAATAGATGAGAGTGGAGTAAGTGGCCACCAGCCAAACTGTTTAGAGCTTTTGTGTCTGATGGAGTTTGGCAGTTATGTTCAGGGAAGTAGTGGATATGATAGGCCGCCCTGAAAATATGTGTTTTTAGGGAGTGCCTGAAGCTAAGTAAATTGTGGGTAGTCCTAATTTCTTGGGGTAGAGCATTCCAGAGAACTGGTGCAGCTCGGGAGAAGTCTTGGACCCGGGAATGGAAAGTTCGGATTAGTGCAGATGTTAGTTTCAAGTCACTCCCAGAGCGAAGAGGATGGGTGGGTGATAGACGGAAATAAGGATAGAGAGGTAGGGAGGTGATGCACCCTGAAGAGCTTTGTGGGTGAGAACAAGCAATTTGAATTGGATCCTATAATGTACGGGCAGACATGTATAACATGGTGGACTACTTAGTCTACTAGGCCTCTAGTGATAATCCTCTGCTGATAAAAAGTGATTTTATCAAAACTATAGCAAACAGTCCAATAAGTGATACATCTCTGCAATCAGGGTCTCTGAATCTACATTATGCTGCTTTCAAATTAGGTGTAAAAAAACTGATGACAGAGTCCCTTTAAAAAGATTATTGTCCAAAATACTATTGCCCAAAATATTATTATAACTGAATAAGTGCAGGTCCATAATACCTGTGGTGCCCACCCCCACCTCCCTGAGACCAAATTGATTATTATGGCGCCCTTTTTTTTCTGTTCATGCCTCAATCATTTGACACAGAAAATAGCACTGCTATAGATTATTTTTCTCGTCAACCAATGAAATCTTTTTGCAAGATTAATTGCGTTTTTTGTTGCTTTTTTCTGCAGCAAAACCTAACCTCTTGGAAGTAAAAAAAGCTGGGTGTTTGCCACAAAACCTCACCAAAAATGCAGTTGTGAGTTTCACACTTCATTGCTTTCAATAGTGAAAAAAGCAGCAAAAACGCTGAAAGATTTGACGTGCTTCTTTCAAAAATGCACAACTTTTAGAGGAAATTCACCTCCAGTCTTCCAGTTGAATGCTACCTATCTGAGAATGATCATTAATGTTGTCCACCCTCGATAACATGCAGGTGTGCTATGATAAAACACACTATACTGTTCAAATTAAAACTAAATGCAAGATAAGGGTTATATCCTGCACTGCCGAAGATATGGAAAGGACATCAATAGGTTAAAAAATATTGATTCATTAGCAGAAGGCTAGGAGGCTTTGAAACGCGTTGACTATTATATCAATATCTTTTGACCTATTGTCCTCGCCATACCTTCTGCAGCGCAGGATATAACCCTTTTCTTGCATTCAATTTTAATCTATACACGTGGGTGCTGCTGTAGCCGTTGTACACCATTATAGTGGTTGCGACTCTTACATCCACAGAAGGTGAGCATTTCCTACTCTTTATAGGACTAAGAATTATACTGGATTAGACCCTATGGTGCTTTTATATCCCTCCAGCTTCTTTACTGTTGAGTATATACTGTTAAGAAAACACTACACGATGTTCTACGGTTCTGTGGAGTCAGGATAGAAAGTGAAGTCTCCCTGCATAATCTGGTTCAATGGATTTAATTCAGTTAAAGTGTTTTTATTCTGAAAAGTAAATGTGTTTATATATAACAAAGTCGATCTTCTAGTGTGTAATGAATACATGTTGTGAAATGTTAATAGTTTGCATCATGTGTAATTATAACCACTCCCGGATACAATTAATAATTTATTCCGCAGAGCTGTATTTCCAGAACTGCCAAGTGACAATTCCACGACTGGGTCATTTTGGTGACTATTATTTATGAAGGCCATTACAGTGACGCATTCCCCAATTTTCTCAGACTGATCTGGGTGTCTTCATCTTGATTAAAAGTTTATGAAATTGAGCTAATCTGGGGGTTTATTATAGTAGCAAAGAACACATTTTCCTCATTAGGTTCAATGTTTTATAATAACAAGCACCATAAACCCCTCTGCTGTAAATTATAGAGAGCTTGGTCAGCACCTTTTATAGAAGGCTAGATACCAGTAATGCACAGAGTTTGCTGATATCTAAGGTATTATGTTAAGGGAAAAAGAGACCCTGACTCCAGCAGTTTGTCACTTACTAGGCTGCTTGTTGTAGTATTGATAAAATCACTATTTTATGAGCAGAAGATCATCATTATGGTGCCGTCACACCTGCCGACGTCGCTAGCGTCATCGCCGAAAAAGTGACGTATCAGCGATGTCACTAGCGACGTCGCGCTGTGTAAACGAGCGCCGCAACCGCGTTTTATCGTTGGTCGCAGGTTGACAGGTTTACGGGAAGAACCGTAAACCTGTCAACCGGCGACCTGCGATAGGGCTGGATCGCGCCGTGTGACATCGCCAGAGCGATGTCAGCGGCGATCCAGCCTATACCGCAGCGTTGCTGCGGATCGCTCGCTGGGCTGAGCCCAGCCCAGCGAGCGATGTCACCACCCGCATCGCTGCGGTGTCACCGGCCACAGCGATGCTGTGTGACAGCTGGCCAGCGATGTCGGAACGAGCGGCACCCGCGCATCGCTTCCGACATCGCTGGCCAGATCGTGCTGTGTGACGTGAGAACTAGTAAACCTGCTACCAAGTTGTCACGCATAATCTCGGAGTAACCTCACACCCACCACTCATTGGCAGCTTCTTGTGTACACTGTACATTTATATTAAGCTCCCAATCAGTGGTGTGGGCGAGGTTATACAGAGCTCAGCATTCAGAGAATTGATAGATCTATGGTCAACAATTAAGGGATTTTATCAAATATACAGTATACAGCCCGGAAAGTCAATCCGCTAGAATCTGGGTCTCTACCTCAACATTGTTGCTCTCAGATGGAGTAGCAAGAACCTAGTGGCTAATTTCTCTTAATACTGTTAGCACTTAGATGGAAAACATTCAATAAGATACTATCCAGTAGTAAATTGCAAACTATAATAGCCATAATATCAGGGGCTGGCTGGTGCCTCAGACCCCGGGTAGCAGTGCTGGTCTGCCAGCCCTTACTTGAGGACCGGGGGGGGTTTTGGCTGCGGCCCTAGGTGTGGGCTATACCACCAGCCCAGGGGGCACTTGCCCCCCTGCCACCTGGGCCAGTCCGCCCCTACATAATATCAGAATTCAGCGCTTTTCTCCTCTTACTAATATAGACACCGTATTTTTGGAGATAGATGATGCAATTGGATACAATGAACAAGACATTGAGCGATGGAAAACTGTTTAGAGCAGGTCATATTTCAGTATCGGGGCTAGGAAAATTTTGTCACTTGATATTACTAAAAGGGTTACAATAAAAGTACACCCTTAATTTTGTGTTTTAAACTTTGACTATAAATATGCCACCATAGTATCTACCGTTGCAGGTGCGCTTACAATAGTGGTGGCCACAATGTCAATTTGTAGTGCCTTCTACTATATTTTATTATTATTTTTAGCATACTACTATACCACTATAATCATGTTTATGACAGTCGCCATATAATCAAACCTGCCACAATTAGTACTATATTGTCATTGGCACCTTCGATAATTAAGGTTTCCTTTTCTGAATGTTTTATGGAATAAATTAATATCTAGCACACATTGAGGACATCGGGGCCTCCTGAGTTGTTTTCTTAATTGCCAGGCAGTAGTTGATAGTGAAAAGTGTCAATTATATTCTGCATTTACTCTCCCCAGCTGTAACATTTACGGTCTGGAATAAATGAATGAAACTTTGGACTCTTACCAATTCATCTTAATTAGGTCATGGAGATGATGCTTGGTTTATATTTATAAGTGTCATGAAAACTATGTGTGAACACTTATGTAATACCCTATAAAAGCATCTGTAGTATAACATATGACTAACTGTGTAACAAGCATCATATAATGCCGGGGTGAGGCCTAAAATGTATATGTATATGTTGACTGAGATGCTTTAGAAAAGTATCTACCAAGAAGGGCGTGTTATTAAATTTTGTCATGCGCTTTACACCCAAGTTTTATTTAAATACCTGCTAAGTATCCCTTCTAACTAGGCGGAGAAACGTCATCAATCTCAGTCTTTCTGGTTTTCACAATGACGGGAGGAACTAATTCTATTTTATTAATGGAGCTTTCTTAATCGGTAGGAATGTGAATAAAGTGACCAATAAAGCATATCATTAATTCCTTGGAGCGTCCCACAATTTTTATAGGAGTGAATAAATAGAGCATATAATACAGCCAGAGTTTCTAGAAAGATCAATAAAAAGAAGGGAGTATTCTTAGTAGACGTGACGGTAGATCTCTATAGTAGACTGAGGTGGTGGAGAAGCGAGAGCGCTCCTACTAATAAATATATCATACAATATGTCATTATTCACAACTGTCTGTGATAAAAAGTCGTGACCTGTCTGTAGTTCTAAAACGTCATTTTTAATACAAGCAGGTAACTGGTCCCGGGTAAATCGTATAGTCCCGGGAGATATTGGGTTGAGAGCAGCCATGGTCTGTGTCTTGCCCCAGAAGCACTTGTGGGATGATGTAAATCAATAGGGCTGACCTCAGATCACTGAGTGATGCCATTGACTGTCATCCTCCGGCTGTAATGTTGGTGAAATATTGGCATTATTTATGGCTTGTTGACATAATAATAAGCGAGGAGCATAAAGTGAGTTTACAACTTCTTGCCTATTGTGGCACAAAAATAGCATTCAGTGGTCACGACCATTGAGTTTGTTGAATCATTTTAGTTGTTCAGATGGAAAGACGTAGAGATATCATCACACAAAGCTAAACTCTTATTTTCCTTTAGAGACTAAACGGGTTAAATGTGAGTCACAAACTCTAAAAGAGAAAGAATAGAATAAAAGATAAATTAGAATTCAATGACGACAAGATCCAAGGAGGAAAGAAAAATGACAGCAGGACGAGTATTGCTAAAGCTGTGCCACTTGTCACAGAGAAAAGGAGGAGCTGCCTATATGTAGTATCGTTTCATAATGCTTTCATCTTGAACATAATGGCTCTACCTTTCCTGAACACCTGCATACCCATTGGGAATTCATGTGAAAAATGAATGTTTGGTGTTGCTAAGGTGGAGCATCGTCTGAAACAAGTATAGTATTAGGAAATAAAATAATGGATATAAAAGCAGACATCAATATGTGAACTGATGACCTGACTTTACTGCATTTTACCCCTCCCTACTGCCGGATATCTATTTATGTGCTCTTAAATCAGGACCATAATCATCCACTTTTGTTAGTTGAATTTGCATTCAAGAATATAGTCTTTAATAACATGTTACAATTGCTTCTGAAAAAAAATGTGGTTGTGAAATATAGGTTACTAAGTTGCCAATCTGCTTACAACTACGGTACAATGATGCTTAAACTCCCAAATTGTTCTATAACTATTTAGATAGCATCTCAGCTGTTTTCTCTACATTTATTTTAGAACACTTTTGAACTCCATTCCAATGACAATTAAGACATTTGGAAGCTTAAGACATAAGGACAACTCATGACTTACTCTGAGCTTTTCAATAGATTTTTTGAGTTCTATATGGGAGAAATGCTCTTTATAGCACTTTAAGAATGTATGATGCAAAGAAACAAATGTTATAGGTCAGATGAGAAAAGGAGTCAGATTAAGGAATGTAAAAGGTCTGCTTTGAAATATGGAGTTTTACGGCTCAGCTAAAACTGAATTGGGGTCAATCTGATTTTCAAGGTATAACATTCCATAGAAATTGTGTCACACAAGACTGGTTTGGGAGATTTGGAATTCTGTATTACATATAATATATTTATTCACTTATACAGCACCATTAATTCCATAGTGCTTTATATACATTAACAATACTGTCCCCATTGGGGATCACAATCTAAATTCCTTATCAGTATGTCTGTGGAGTGTGGGAGGAAACCAGAGAACCTGGAGGAAACCTACACATACACAGGGAGAACATACAAACTCCTTGCAGATGCTGTCCTTGGTGGGATTTGATCCCAGGACCACAGTGCTGTAAAGGGGCCGTCACACGCGTCCATATCGTGTGCAATATCGCTGCTGCACGTGACGTTGCAGCGATATTGACGCGTGTGACAGAGCGCATCAATCAGCGATAAATCGCTGGTTGATGGTCGCCAGGTTTTCGGAATGGACTGAAAACCTGGCGATGGTCGCCCAGTGTACACGCAGCATCGCTGCGTGTGACACCAGGAGACTCGCGATCAGCCAGCTCCCAGCGCTTTCTGATCGCTGGCGACTAGGGACCCTAGTTACCCACTGTGTTTCTTGGATACCAGCCGGTGAGTGGAGAAGGCTGCTAACCAAGGTATACATCGGGTATCTAGACAGCGTGCGCTGCCTAGCTACCCGCAGTTTACCATGGATACCAGCTCCCGCTAACCGCAGCCTGGCAGCGGGAGCAAGACATTTAAATAATTTCCACAATGTCGCTGGTCCAATGATCGCTGGTGAGTCTGCCTGTGTGACAGCTCACCAGCGATCAGCCATTAATGTGATCAGATCGCTGACGATATTGACGTGTGTGACGGGGTCTTAAGATTGCAGTGCTAACCAGTGAGCCACCATGCTAATATATTTATTTTTTTCACATAGTTACAATACTATAGTATGTGTATCCAAAAGACCTATGAGAAATATGTTAAAGAAACTATTCTAGAGGTATAACATGTTGCTCCAATCTTCTATTAATCATGATGCCTGAACTTTTTTTGGCTGAGTCAACTGTATAGGATGTTCCATCTATGAAGGATAGACAGTGGGCTACACTAGTGTTCCCTTATCATGTTTTCCTTCATGTAGTCCTAATGATGCGCAAACTGTGCAGCTGTCACATGTGATAAACATATCACAGGAAGGGCTCAATCCAAAAAATGGTCATAGGACGCAGTATACTTATCTTTGATAAGCAGAAAGTACACAATTTCCAGGAAAATATCTCTCAGGGATACTATCTATAGAACCTATATGTTATTATAATTTGGTAATGACAATCAGAAATAAAATCTTCCCCCAAGTCAATAAGCTCTGCTTTTATACAACCTGAATCAAGTTCTTGCTTTCATTAGTCAATGTAGTCTTGGCATATGGACTGCTTAATGCACTTACTACAGTACAAAGGCAAAGTATAAAGCATCAAGGTAAGCTGAGGATACAAAACCACTTAAGGAGAATAGCAAAATCCTATTTCCATTTTTGTTGCACTTGAATAACCCATTTTTAAACCAGCCGTGCATATGTCCTGGGGAAATGGGGCAACGGATGATACCAGAAATGGACTCACTGTAATTACAAGCTTTCTATTTCTTAGTTTCCTTATACCTTTTATATTGTCTTCCCTATTGAACCAGTAACATTTTGAGAATGTCTTTGCTCATTGGGCTGGCTTTGGATAAGGAAGGAAGGCTTGACGTTTTGGTGCGTGAATGCTAAAATATACAGTATTCCTAATTTTCTACAAATATATATATATTTTATTCAAATATATATTTTATCTCTTAACAGGGGTTCTACTGGACATTCAGCAACACTTTGGAGTCAAGGACAGTGGTGCTGGCTTACTACAAACTGGTAAGTGTCCATTTTCAGTGTTCCCTTTATGTTAGGTTATGAACATAGCCTTGGTTCTACAGTTATTGGGCTCATGCTGAGGATAATGCAGCGATCGTGCAGATGAATAACTTATTGCCCCCCAAAAATTGTATAGATCTGTATATTCTGTTTAAAATGTTAGTATCTTCGTGGGCACTTGCATACGTAGAGTATTTGGTGAGTTTTTTACCTCAGTATTGTCAGCCAAAATCAGGAGTGTCACTGAGGAAAAGTATAATAAAGACAAGTCAACACTTCTGTGTTTTTTACCCTCTCCTGGTTTGGGCTGCAAATACTGAGGTAAAAAAAGTCACCAAATTCTAACGTGTCTGTGTGGCCTACACGTTTTTTTGGCAAAGAATATTGACTGAGTGTTATTGCATATCATCTACCACAAAGGTCTCAGGACACATGCACATGTTGAGTATTTGGTGAGTTTTGTACCTCAGTATTTGTAGCCAAACCAGGAGTGGAGCAATCAGAGGAAAAGTATAATAGAAACACGTCACCACTTCTGGATTTATCACCTACTTTTGGTTTTGGCGTAAAAATGCTGAGGTAAAAAATTCACTGTGCATGTGGGCTTGCATGGAAAATGTTGCCAGCAACCTCTTTATGGTCTTTAGCTACGAGAGAACTGAATCATTAATGGTCTCCGATATGGACATTACCAATTATATAGTGTTTCTTACAATACAATTTGTACATCTTTATTTCTCACAGATTCTGAGTGATTCTACCTTCATGTATCTCCATTTAAAATAGGAGAAAGATGCAGGTACAACATGTGTCTATACAAATTTATGGAAGCTATATAAGACTTCTGTGCAACACAGTGATGACCATGTCTACATACCATATTATATTTACAGGTGCATCTCATTGAAGTACTATATCATAAAAATGAATTTATTTCAGTAATTCAATACATAATGGGAAACATATATATTATGTAGAGTCATTACAAACAGAGGGATCTATTTTAAGTGTTTATTTCTGTAAATGTTGATGAAAACCCAAAGGTCATTACCTCAGAAAACTAAAGTAGGGAGGATGAAGGGTTCGAGAGATAAAATATGACCTAAATAGGTATCAGAGACTTCACCTTGTGTAGTTGTGAGAGTCACAACCACTATAAAAGCATATCACGGCTGCTGCAGTCCCCAGCGTGGTGCATATAGAGTAGGGAGGATAAAGGGTTAAAAACTACACTGCTGTTTTCCACAAGATATCAAAAGGTGAATATAATATTGATTAGTCAACGCGTTTCGGGGCTTCCTGGCCCCTTCCTCAGGACAAATCAATATCATATTTCCATGTTTCTGGGCGTTCCTGGGAGCCCTGAAACACGTTGACTAATGAATCAATATATATTCACCTTTTGATGTCTTGTGGAATACAGCAGTACAGTTTTAACCCTTAATCCTCCCTACTTTAATTTTCTGATATAATGACCTGTGGGTTTTCATTGGCTGTAATCCATAATCATCAACAGAAATAAACACTTGAAATACATCACTCTGTTTCTAATGACTTTAAATAATACATGCATTTCACATTTTTGCATTGAATTACTGAAAAAAATACATTTTACATTTATACTGCCTGGATACCCGCTGTTTATCATAGTTACCTGTTTCCTCCCTGCTTACAGGCTGAGCTAAACAGGGAGGACACTGGTAACATCGCTTCCAGCGATGTGGGAGGTGGCTCCCTGGTCCCTGATCGCTGGGGAGATCTGCCTGTTTGACAGCTCCCCAGCGACCAGATAACGACGCTCCAGCGATCCCACAGGTTGTTATCGCTGTCGGGATCGCTGGAGCGTCGTTGTGTGTGACAGGACCTTTAGTGCCACCTATTATAGTCACATAGTTAACTATTGACCTGCCAGAGTGACTACATCCTCCAAGGTGTAGTCACTGCCTCATTTATATAAGAAAATGTAAGTGTACAAATGTTTTGGGTTTTTTTTTACCTTTAACATTACACTATTAGCTCAGACAGGATGATTAGAATAGTACTATGAATCTGCAGGTACAGATAGTGATAGCTGGGGGAAGGGGCATAAAGTAGCTGGCAGGTTCCCTTTAATGATTAGCCTCCTGGTCTCAAAACCCTCAGCACCCAAGACCCCAAAAAAGTAAAGGTTTTATCGCCTCTGCAAGGGCAGCTGTGAAGTTAACCTTTTTTTCGCCTTTAACAAACACTGAACAGACTAAACAGGCTGCACCTTTTGTAGACACAGGGGATCTGAATGAGCCACTGCTCCGGTTCTTCTGCTGCAGAAATAACACATCTGGAAGGTTCCTTAGCTTGAAAATCTTACTATACACACCAAACTCTTTCATAATGCGCTCAACTATGAAGACTATTTTCTAACCTTATTGATTTGCATCGCAGTGATATTCTTAGGCTAGGGAAAATCAGTTTACACAGTGATGAAATATATGACTTTGCTGCCGCTTGGTTAAGTGATTCTCCTGGGAGATTTTGTCTGAAAAGCCTGATTACTGAAGACAAAACATAGCGGTGTCGAATTCTGTTAGTGCTATTTAAGTGCAAATAAAGTTTTTGATTTTTTGGGGGATTGTAAATTTATTATGAGGTTGCCTACGCACTTTATGCCATTTGAAGCAACACTCCTACTTTTTTTATTGCACCGCTAGAGTGGGGCTTTAAATGTACCATATTTTTTGGACTATAAGACTCACTTTTTATCCCCAAAATTTTTGGGGAAAGTGTGGGGTGCATCTTACGGTCTGAATATCTGGACTGTGTGACTGTAGGGCTGTGCTGGGGGGAGCTGTGGCTCTGGAGCGGCTGTGAGGAGGCTGTGGAGGGCTGCTGAGGCAGTGGGAGGTCACATGCTCTTGCTCATTATTCTCATTTAATATGCACTGCATCCTGCTGTCCATCACCTCCGTGCTGAAGCCTTTCTGAGAGAGGGGGAACGGATGCAGGGCATATTAAATTAGAGGAAGTGTACCATCACTGGATATGGCCCCCCCCTCCCCCCCATTGTGGTACATGACCCTCTCATTTTGAATATGCTTTTCCCCCTGATCCTGCATATGGCCCCCATGCTGCTGCACACAAGAAAATAACAAACAATATAAGTCACCCTCCAGGGCTTTCCTTCGTCTCTCCCTGCTTGCAGCAATTGTATTCTAAGTCCTCCTGCATTCCGAGGCAGCCGGTCATGTGACCAGCACAGCACAGTGACATCATCACAGCCCGACCCACTCAGATGACTGGCTGCCTTGGAACGCAGGCCATGTACCACAATAGGGGGCCATATCCAGGAATGGGGGGGTAATATACCTAGATGGTTGTGGCTATATACCAGCATTGGGGGCCCATATCCCAGGCTGGAGGGCCATATCCAGGATGGGGGGCTGTATACCAGGATGGGGGCTGTATACAGGATGGGGGCTGTATACCAGGATGGGGGACCATATCCAGGATGGAGGGCTATATCCAAGATGGGGGGCTATATCCCAGGATGGGGAGCCATATCCATGAATAAGATGGTCATGAATAAGGATGTTTTAATCTGAAACGCATTGATGTAGACTTGCACATTTTCTAGGTATGCACTTAAATATTTTTAAATAAAGAAATTCTCACGTTGAAGAGCCAAAATTTATTTTTACAGTGGTGGCCATTATGCTGTGTGTGGGGGGAATATACTACAGGGGGCATCATATAGTGTGTGTGGAAGAGAATGTATTCTGTGGGCATCATACTGTGGATGAAATGTACTGTGGGGAGACCATACTGCTTGGTGGAAATGTGCTGCTGGGGACATCATGTAGTGCGTTTTTGGAGAGTAATGCAATATGGGGGCATTATACTGTGTGTGGAAGGGAATGTTTTGTCAGACATCATACCATGTGTGTGGAAATGTAGTATGTTGGAGCAACTATGTAGTTTGTTGGGTGGAATATACTGCTAGGGGAATGTATTCTGTGGGCATCATACTGCGTGGGAGAAATGTATTATGGGAGCATCATATTGTTTGTGTGGGGGGAGGCATCATACTGAGTGAGGGAGAAAGGACTGGGGGAATGTACTTCTAGGTAAATCATATAAGGAGCATTATATTTGTGGGGGAGTGTGCTGTGCAGTGAGCAATATATATTTGGTGTAACAATATATACTGCCAAGGAAATATACTGTGTGGGGGAGACATATGGGGGGGTGCACAATAGTGGATCTATTCTGTGTGTGAATACTTATGGGCCTTACTGGTGCAGTATTATTGTGTGAGCATATATAAAGGGCTAGTTGAAATTAGGGAAGTGGCCTATCATAAAATAGAAATTGCCATGGCGCTATGCATATGTGTCCCTGGTTCCTGTCTGTCATAGACTGGAGGTATGTACTAGAAATAACATACAGTAGCTCTGTGCCCATTCAAGTGAAGTGTTATGGCTAGAATAGTATGGATCATATATTAAGAAAAAAAAAGCCTAACATCATAGCTATATTTCACCAAAACTAGAGCCCCTTATGAAATCAGTAATATGTTTTACATTAAAGTCAACAGATATGTACTTATCATTAGTGTTCATTTGTGGGGGAACATTAAACTCCGTATTTGCTTTATAAATAATATATCCTATCTGTGAATGGAGGCATAAGTAAGCTTTCAGCAGAGTATATGGAATATACGGTAAGCAGATGTGTTCTTTTGTAAATAGCTTGTGTAATTATTTTTTTATTGAATTTGACACATAGAGCTTTTAAGTGTAATTATGTAAGAGAGAAGATGATCAGAGAATTCATGATTTGCAGAATATTGAACTGAGGCGTAAGAATGCACATTCAGGTCCTTGGAGACTTGGCAGTAGCTAAATGATCTGCATTTACAGACTATTTACTGTATGTTTCTAAGTGCCTGACCATTTAACTAACGGCAATATTATTATACTTGTAATAATTAACACTGATATAGTAGAGAAACCTATAGTAAATCGACACTGTTATGTCACCAGAAGTCCGATATATGAGAATAGTACTTAGTGGCGTTCCAGAGATCACACAAAAAATTGGTAAAAGCTGGTATTGTGGTGGAAAAAAACGCAAGTACGTAATTACTTTTTGTATTCCCGTCGTAAGTGCAGTGTGGCTCCAATATGGCAGACAGGACCGCTGAGGATATGGATTGCTGTGGTGGTTCATTGTGTAGACGGCCAGTTTTTGCGGCATCCATATAAGCAAAGACTGGAAGGGGACCAGTGATCTGCAGAATGTAGACCCCTATGACCGCAAGTCATTGCCATGTCTGCTGAGACTAGTCACTGGCCGTCATTGTCACTTGGGTAGCCAGCATGTCATCGTTGAAGCCAACTAAACAAAGACTGCAGCGGTGGGGAATATAATGGGTGGGTACAGGTTCTTTGTTACATTATCACTCTTCTAATTTTTCTTTTATCTAGTAAACCTCCTTTAAAGAAAATGTTAAGTAATGCTGATAATGTCAATAATTGTTGACCAAAATATTCGGATTCTAACAAATTTTCTAGATCAATACGACAATATTCCCCTTGTGGGATGTTATGCCAAATTACTAGAAAATGTCAGCATTTAGGTTTTGCAAATAAACTTAATATGATGTCTAAAACATTTCCATCAGGTATTGGCTACAATTAGATAATTAAAGGGGTTGTCCGCTACCTGGACAACCCCTTCTTATTCTCCTTTTACGCTTCCATAAAAATAAGCTTATACTCCCCTCCACTGCCGGCACGGTTTCAGCTATGTGAAAATGAGTTACCGGGACCACGTGACATTGTTATGACACACGAGCACCGCTACCAATCACTGCCGACTTCTTCCTCTTCGTCTTCAGGCGATTAAGTGAATAATAGAAGTGAGAGCTGCAGCTGATACTCACTTCTTCTAACTTGCACCTAAGTCCAAAGTGGGGAGAAGCAAACCGGCGGTGACTGGTTGTGGGGCTTGCGTGTCATAACAATTGTAATTTGGGCCCCAGGAATACTTTGATATCGCTGGAACCGTGGCGGCACCAGAGGTGAGTATAAGCCTTTTAATTTTAAGGAAGCGTACATGGAGAATGAGAAGAGGTTGCCCAAATAGTGGACAACCTCTTTGATTAGGTAGTTAATTTCCTGCAATTTATGTTCCTTCTCCATAAAAAGATATAAAAATAAATCCTTGTTAGCCAAAAGCTGAAAACACAAGGTTAAACCTTATCACAGATCTTAGTTTTATACAGTATTTCATTTAAGCTTCTTTGACTACAACATAACTATTTTTTATTTGAGACTTTGGATGATTAGATATAAGCCTAGTCTATGCGTATCTGCTAAGTTGCTTTCAAAAATCATTTGATTTTACAAAATTGCAGCTAAATTGATATACTACATTGTCAGAAATGACAGTACCTGTTCTTGATGTAAGATACAGTATCACTGTAAAAGAAAAAACATAATAACTGTCAGAGATGAAGGATTAGGCCCCCTTCACATAAAGATTTTTTGGGATCCATGGCTATCTGTTGTAAAATAGATAGCCACAGATCCGCTTGGCCTCCATGTATCCCTATGGGTACGGATTTGTGCTTAATAGCCAGCCATCCGTGTGTGCAGAGATCCGATTGTGTCCACTTTTTTCAAGTACCCAAAATCGAAGGCTACTCTGATATTGGGTGTAGCGGACACAATCCGACAGCATCGGATCCAACGCTGTCTGATTCAAATAACATGGGGGTCTATGGAGCTCGGATCTGGGGAAAAACAGGATAGTTTCCCGAATCTGATTTTTATCATAATGAGCATGCTCAGTACACTAAAACTGCTCTGTTCAGTGTAATTTCACTTTAGCAATGTATCTACATACACTGCTAAAGTGAAATGAAAGAACGGAATGGTTAAAAATAAAAAAAAATATGCTCACCTCTCCAGCGAGTGTCCCGCGATGCGTGGCATCCACCTCTGATGGCATCAAGGACCTTAATCAGCTGCGTGGGTGGGCCAACCTGATCAGCTGAATGGTCACATGACCGCATCATCTGAGCGGTTTAAATCGCTCGCCGATCGGTGGGTGATTTAAACCACTCAGATGATGCTGTCATGTGACACATCAGCTGATCGGGTTGCCCTGCCCCACCCAGTCCTTGTAGCCATCGGAGGTGGATGAAAAACCGCAGCTGATCGTGTTTTTTTCCGCGGCCGCAAGTGCTGGATTGCGGCAATACCGCACTTGCCGCACCTGCAGTAAGTCCCATAGACAATGCATAGGGCTTGCCGAAAGTGTGCCGCAAGTTCGCCCGTTAGGTGGCAGATGTGGTAAATCTGCCAGATCTGCTGCAATCAGCGAAAAACGCTGATGTGAAAGGAGCCTAACTTCTGATATGTCATAGACTCTGCTGGCTTCATGATAGGCATGCAGATTTTGATGCAGATTTGTGAAAAACTGCATCAAAATACACAGCGTGGGCATTAGGCTGAATAATATTACGGCTGCGAAAAAGCACCATTCATTATAATATTGATGAGACTGCTAAAACAAATTAATCTGTACATAACAGAAAATATGCAGCTAGTATTAGTATAGAGATAAGTGTGAATCCAATAATACTCTTTTTGAATATGCATAGTGATATGGAAAATTAAAACAAAAAAAAAATGTGCTTAACATAAAGACCTGATCTAAGTAATAGGTCATTTTCTGATGACACATACCCTTTAATTAGTTTCCAAGAACCTAAGGAAACACTGGACTGATTGGCCTGATTCATTCAGCTCCAGTTCTTGCCAAGAAAAGACATCTGCTGCCATGTTACCACTTCTCAATCTACATACAATTACTTACACAGCAAAAATGCGAACGGTTGTGACATACGTCTTATCACTATAAGCTACCGTACTTCAAAATCTCCATACCCCATTGATTTGTATAGCTATTTTGTGACTTTAGTTATCTATATGGCACATACATACAATGACTGCGTACTACAGCCGATGCTGCGCCCATTCATTGTTCACAGGGTTCAAATGTCCTCCTAGAAGCAATGTAGGGCTGGGGTTATGATAGGTCAGTGTGACGTTGTCGTCCGTCAGAAACAATTAGCCATCTCCCCATTTTATGCTGCTTTGCACTAGCTTCTGTGCATTTCTCGCTTCTCATTAAGGGCTCTTCCACATTTGTTGCTAGATTCAGGTTGTGTTCTCCCAGGCCTTTAGTCACTGTGTGGAATGCTCATAGGATCTCATATATGATGGAAGCTGACAAGACGTGATGTAGTTTACAAGATTATTCAGACCTCTTGGGTGTCTCATGCCACTCATTCCCATATTCATTTACTGTATTATTTAGCCGCCATTTTCTTCAGATTTTTAGGTTGACATATATTTGTAGAAGTGAAAACAGGTGTGTATGAGAAGACTAGTAAAGTGTCCTTAGCTAATCATTGGCTGTGATCATTGCATTGAGATATTTTCTTGACACCTCAATGAAGCTCCCCGTGGAGACCTTCCGACTTCATGTAATTGTGAAGTTCTTGGCAATATGATCAGTAGCAATGAAAAAAGAAATGTGAAAGGTTATAGCTTGAAATAAAAGCTGTCTAAATGATTCATCATTAAATGCATTTGCTTGCATTCAACTTGTCAAGCCCTTCACATTTAATATACCTTCCGATTGTATTTATGTGCACTTCCCTACAGGGATATAAAAGCACGCCACCTGTTTAGGATTACGGCTACAAGCAGGCAGCTAACAGGATAATATATATGTGGCTATGTTATGTTTATGTATGTGTGTGTGGTGTATGTATCTCTCTCCCCCTCTCTCATTCACACTGATTCACACTGAAGGCATCAAAACTATGAATTACCACATGTGGAATTATATACTTAACAAAAAAGTGTGAATCAACTGAAAATATGTTTTATATTCTAGGTTCTTCAAAGTGACACCTTTTTGCTTTGATTACTGCTTTTAACACTCTTGCCATTCTCTTGATGAGCTTCAAGAGGTAGTCACCGGAAATGGTCTTCACTTCACAGGTGTGCCCTGTCAGGGTTAATAAGTGGGATTTCTTGCCTTAGAAATGGGGTTGGGACCATCAGTTGTGTTGTGCAGAAGTCTGGTAGATACACAGCTGATAGATCTACTGAATGGACTGTTAAGTGCTTTTTTACTTGCCATAATACAAATTCTAAGTAAAGAAAAACGAGTGGCCATCATTACTTTAAGAAATGAAGGTCAGTTAGTTTGAAAAATTGAGAAAACCTTGAAAGTGTCCCCAAGTGTAGTTGCAAAAACCATCAAGCGCTACAAAGAAACTGGCTCACATGAGGACCGCCCCAGGAAAGGAAGACCAAGAGTCACCTCTGCTGCGGAGGATAAGTTCATCCGAGTCACCAGCCTCGGAAATCGCAGGTTAACAGCAGCTCAGATTAGAGACCAGGTCAATGCCACACAGAGTTCTAGCAGCAGACACATCTCTACAACAGCTGTTAAGAGCAGACTTTGTGCAGCAGGCCTTCATGGTAAAATAGCTGCTAGGAAACCACTGCCTAAGGACAGGCAACAAGCAGAAGAGACTTGTTTGGGCTAAAGAACACAAGGAATGGGCATTAGACCAGTGCAAATCTGTGCTTTGGTCTGATGAGTCCAAATTTGAGATCTTTGGCTCCAACCACCGTGTGTTTGTGTGACGCAGAAAAGGTGAACGGATGGACTCTACATGCTGGTTCCCACCGTGAAGCATGTAGGAGGAGGTGTGATGGTGTGGGGGTGCTTTGCTGGGACACTGTTCAGGATTTATTCAAAATTGAAGGCATACTGAATCGCATGGCTACCACAGCATTTGCAGCGGCATGCTATTCCATCCAGTTTGGGTTTAGTTGGACCATCATTTATTTTTCAATGACCCCAAACACACCTCCAGGCTGTGTAAGCGCTATTTGACCAAGAAGGAGAGTGATGTGGTGCTACACCATATGACCTGGCCTCCTTCAGTCACCAGACCTGAACCCAATCGAGATGGTTTGGGGTGAGCTGGACCACAGAGTGAAGGCAAAAGGGCCAACAAGTGCTAAGCATCTCTGGGAACTCCTTCAAGACTGTTGGAAACCATTTCCGTTAACTACCTCTGGAAGCTCATCAGGAGAATGCCAAGAGTGTGCAAAGCAATTATCAAAGCTTAAGATGGCTACAACCTAGAACCTAGAATATAAGACATATTTTCAGTTGTTTCACACTTTTTTGTTAAGTAAATAATTCCACATGTGTTAATTCATAGTTTTGATGCCTTCAATGTGAATCTACAATTTTCATAGTCATGAAAATACAGAAAACTCTTTGAATGAGAAGGTGTGTCCAAACGTTTGGTCTGTGCTGTGTGTGTGTATGTATATATGTGTATTGTGTGTTGGGTGTGTGTGTGGTAGGTGTGGTGGGTAATACTACTTACTACCCCGGCTACGCCCGGGTAATAAATAACTGCTGTTAGCTATATTAAAATAGAATTTGAATATGTCATATTAATGACCTCTAGGAAAATAGAAGCGAGCTGTGATTGGTTGCTATAGGCAGCCTGATAAATCTCCAGCCAACAGTGAACCCTCCCCAAGGCGGGCAGCATATGTTACCTCACACATACACATAAAGACAGCTCATATGACTGACATATGCCTTACTTCCCTATATGGCACATGTGTTGCACATTGGCTGTTTTTAATCAGATGTTTGTTTTTGGAAATGAAAGATAGCACACATATGAGGCGAGTTGTGTGAGGCGATTTGTGCACATCTGTGTATGTCCGTGTGGTGTGTGTGTCCCTGGGGTGTGTGTGTCCCTGTGGGGTGAGTGCATGTGTCCCTATAGGGTGTGTGTATGTGTGTGTCCCTGTGGGGGGTGGTTTGTGTGGTGTTTGTGTCTTGTGTTGTGTGTGTCTCTTTTGTGTGTGTGTGTGTCCCTGTGGGGTGAGTGCTGTGTGCCTATAGGGTGTGTATGTGTATCCATGGGGGGGTCTGTGTGTGTGTGTTTCCATTGTTGTGTGGTCTCTTTGTGGTGTGTGTGTCCCTGTGGGTGAGTTGCATGTGTGCTATGGGTGTGTGTGTGTATCCATGGGGGGGGGGTGTCTCTGTGTTGTGTGTGTCTTTGTGGTGTGTGTGTTCGGGTGCGTAGGTGAGTATCCAATGTTGGGGCTGCATCTTAGCGACTATACACTTGCTCTTACTCTTTGTGTGCATGTGGTGTGTATACATGTCCCCATGTGTGGTGAATATCCCATGTTTGGGCCCCACCTTAGTGACTATATGCTGGTATATGCTGTTAGTCTTTGGCGCTGTCATTAAGCCCCTCTTGTTCACAACTGTGAACTGGTAACTGTCACTTTTTCCCCATTATGTAGATAGGGGAAAATTGTTTGGTGCATTGGAATGCGCGGGTTAAAATTTCGCCTCACAACATAGGCTATGACGCTCTTGGGGTCCAGACATGTGACTGTGCAAAATTTTGTGGCTGTAGCTGACAGCAGTCGTATTTTCCTCCAACACTTTTCCTTTCACTTTTTCCCCATTATGTAGATAGGGGCAAAATTGTTTGGTGAACTGGAACACACAGGGTTAAAATTCGCCTCACAACATAGGCTATGACGCTCTCTGGGTCCAGATGTGTGATTGTGCAAAATTTTGTGGCTGTAGTTGCGACGGTGTAGATGCCAATCCCGGATATACATACATACACACATACATACACACATTCAGCTTTATATATTAGATATATACATATGCATTGAATTATGCATGAACATTTCCACATATATTCACATTACACCCATAAGCTTCTGCATATTTTTTGAGGCTGTGATATATCAACACTAAGAAGTATGTTTGTGAAGTATAGAGGAAATTATATATTTTTTTAATATTTAAAAAATGAAATACTGAAAGTTATGATGTGCACTTGTTTTCAGCTTCATGTGGTTAGATACCCCTAAATAAAATCCTTAGTGACCAATTGTCTCTAGAAGGCACATAATTAGTAAATTGATTCCAACTGTGTGTAATTTATTCTCATTATAACTACAGCTGTTATTTGAAGGCCTCAGAAGTTTATTTGAGAACATTAGGGATCAGACATCAGCATGAAAACCACAGCCCAAGGATAAAGTTGTGAATAGAGTAAAGCAGGGTTTGTTTATAAAACATTACCCAAGGTCTGAACATCTTAAGGCCGCTTCACATGCTAGGATATAGGTGAACGAGATTGTTAGCTATGTCATGTGACCGCGATCCATACGACACTTTTAGTGCGTTGTCACACACAAGGATATTGTTAAGGATCTTAAATCTGGCAAAGCTCCAGCTATTTGGAGAAGATCGTTTGAACGATTTTACAAAGTGGCAGGAATAGGAGAAATATAAACGACATCATTCAAAAAGGTGTCGCACTGAACGATGTTGCTGCTTCCTAGGACGTTAATTGGATGACGAACAATGGATTTGAGGTCTGGGTCAAATTTTTGATGAACATTCCAACGATTTTTCCTTCCTACATCGTTCATTTACACCAGTGTTTCTCAACTCCAGTCCTCAGGAGCCACCAACAGATCTTGTTTTCAGGATTTCCTTAGTATTGCACAGGTGATAGTTTAATCGCCTGCACTGGGGATAATTCAAACCCCTGTGCAATACTAAGGTAATCCTAAAAACACGATGTATTGGTGGGTCCTGAGGACTGGAGTTGAGAAACACTGGTGTACACGCAACGACGCACTAACGATATCATTTGAACGATCACAAATGTGTGACGTTTCAACGATATCGTTAACAATATCCTAGCGTGTGAAGCGGCCTTTACAAAGCACTATTCAATCCATCATTCAAAAATGGGAGGAGTATGGCACAACTACAGACCTACCAAGATATGGCCAATAACCTAAACTGACATCCAAAGAAGTCGCATTTGCAGAGTACACATCCAATCAGAGCACCTTTGTCAACATGCTAGCTGTGTCCCATAGAGAACTTTTTGGGCTAAAGGTGAAATGCTATATGTGGTGAAACTTGGGCTATGTTCACACTGGACGTTTTTGATCTGTTTGTCTTTGGTTTTTGTTTTTTTTTTAAACTGCACTAGAAATGGATTAACCACTGCGTCTGTCAGCAAAGTGAATGCGATTTCCGATTTGCTGTGCAGGCTTAAGCGTTTTTGACTACTGCGTTAGTGGTGCAGAAAGCGCATCCAGAAAATGAGCGCCAATTATTGCTCAGATTTTTTTCTGCTGCGCTTTCCACACCACAAATGCTCCACTACTTACCCTCCCTGGCAATCTCACTGTGAGCCCTAGCGAGGTGTTCCTTCCAGGCATCAGCAGGACCTGCTGATACAGTACTGACAGGACCTGCCCATGTGACTCAGCCTGAGAGTCACATGGCTAAGGTCCTTGAAGCACTCATAGGTCCTGCCAGTGCCCTGAAGGATCACATCACCAGGGCTCACTGTCAACATGTCAATATGTACTATTAATGTTAATATTGGAAATGCTACTATTCCCTGCACTTATTATTGGTGTTAATAATTTAATGGGATTTTTTTCACTAGGAAATGTGATACTATATATATATGTATATGTATCTTTATGCAGTCATATAAGTCATTTCTGAATTGAAATGTCCACAAGGGCTTGTTTGGCTAATCACTTATGTATTACGAACAACGCATTACATACCGTATATACTCGTGTATAAGCCGACCCGTGTATAAGCCGACCCCCCTACTTTTGCCCCCAAAAACTGGGAAAACTTATTGACTCGCGTATAAGCCGAGGGTGGACCCCAGCACAGGTATACAACCCCCAGCAGTGAGATATACAGCCACCAGGAGTATGGTATACAGCCACCAGGACAGGTATACAGCCACCAGCAGTAAGGTATACAGGTCCCCCAGTGGTATACAGCCCCCAGGAGTGAAGTATACAGGCCCCCCCAGTGGTATACAGGCCCCAGCAGTATAGTATACAGGCGGCCCCCAGAGGTATACAGGAGGCCCCCAGAGGTATACAGGAGGCCCCCAGAGGTATACAGGCCACCAGAGGTATACAGGCCCCCAGTGGGGTATATAGCAGGCCCCCAGTGCAGAGCCCCCCACACTGTGCAGCCCCCAGATATATACAGGCCCCCAGTGGGGTATATAGCAGGCCCCCAATGCAGAGCCCCCCCACACTGTGCAGCCCCCAGATATATACAGGCCCCCAGCGGGGTATATAGCAGGCCCCCAGCGGGGTATATAGCAGGCCCCCAGCGGGGTATATAGCAGGCCCCCAGTGGGGTATATAGCAGGCCCCCAGCGGGGTATATAGCAGGCCCCCAGCGGGGTATATAGCAGGCCCCCAGCGGGGTATATAGCAGGCCCCCAGCGGGGTATATAGCAGGCCCCCAGCGGGGTATATAGCAGGCCCCCAGCGGGGTATATAGCAGGCCCCCAGCGGGGTATATTGCAGGCCCCCAGCGGGGTATATAGCAGGCCCCCAGTGCAGAGCCCCCCCCCCTCCGGCTGCATTATCTTACCATCCAGCCGCGTCTTCATCACCGCCGGTCCTCGCGTCCATCCTCGCGCGCTGCGTTCCCGGTCTCATGTGACCCGGCGGTCGCAGTCGGATGACGTCATCGCGCCGGGTCACATGAGACCCGAACACAGCGCGAGAGGATGGACGGGAGGACCGGCGGTGATGAAGACGCGGCTGGATGGTAAGATAATGCAGCCGGAGGGGGGGGGGGGCTCTGCACTGGGGGCCTGCTATATACCCCGCTGGGGGCCTGCTATATACCCCGCTGGGGGCCTGCTATATACCCCGCTGGGGGCCTGCTATATACCCCGCTGGGGGCCTGCTATATACCCCGCTGGGGGCCTGCTATATACCCCGCTGGGGGCCTGCAATATACCCCGCTGGGGGCCTGCAATATACCCCGCTGGGGGCCTGCTATATACCCCGCTGGGGGCCTGCTATATACCCCGCTAGGGGCCTGTATACATCTGAGGGCTGCACAGTATTGCACGGCTCCCCCTGCCGCTGTGATGGGCGGGGGGAGCCGTGCATATCTAATGAGCGGCCCCATGTGACGGGCCGCTCTGTCAGCAGCCTCCCCCCGCCTCCTCCAGCCTCCCCAGCACCCGGACACAGTCCCCACACACCACACATACCGTATTGACTCGTGTATAAGCCGAGGGGGTGACTTTTCAGCCCAATTTTTGGGCTGAAAAACTCGGCTTATACACGAGTATATACGGTAAGTCATTTTCCTTGCTTACAATATAATTGCTTGGATAGGAGCTTTAAGCTGTTGTTTTTTTCACTATCACACCCAATAATGACTATTTTAGTTCTCAGGTAAACCACAAGGGCCTATTGTATGTCTGTATATGATGAAGTGTAAATAAATCGTCCACTGTTGGCGGTGCTATTACTCCATGCATGAAGTTCTTACCAGACAGGCTAATATAATAGGAAGACACTAATGAAAAATGAGAAAGTGCTTATATAAGTTGATGGGTGAATTTATGATGAGGACAGTTTATCTGCACTGTGACACAGAGATCAGCCTGGATCTTAATGTTCTTTCTGGAATAAAGTGTATTTCTTGAAGCCAAGGAAGTAATATATGGCCACAACGGAGAAATGAATATTTAGTACATCTCCAAGGCTCAGGGAAAATCAGCACCTGGGACAGCAGAATTGTGCCTGGCCTCAGCACTAGCATAAGCATTCGCTGATCTGAAGTGATAAACACATAGACTGGTATAACCTGTAATTTAAGAAAAAGGGCCTGAAAGGAATTTGATGACATACACTAGGGACTTGTACTAACACAGGAAAAATAGCGCCCATTGATTGTAGGACTCAAGCCTTTTATTATGTTATTTATTTTATTTTATTATGTGACAGTTTTAGTCCTTGTGAATGTAGGGTGGTCCTGTCTTTGACATGTGAACTCTATAGGATGAAAGCTGCTCGCTTAGTATGTTCAGCTATGACCATATGTGCTTTATCTTGATAAAGCATCTAAAGAAACACCTATAATGCAGTAGCATTATATATAGGGGAGATGGGTATCTCCCCTATATATATGCTGCTACTTCTCAAACGGAACCAACCACCAGGATTTCATTACTTGTGCAGCAGGTGATTGCCGTGTGCTGCATGACATCACTATTTTTATTTTTTATTAGCTGTTTTCTATTCCTCCCCCAGTATACAGCAGAAGCCTGCACAAAGCCCCCAGTATACAGCAGGAACCCGCTCACAGTCCCTAGTGTACAGCAAGATCCGGCACACAGCCCCCAGTATACAGCAGGAGGCCACACACAGTCCCCAATATATAGGAGGAGGCCACACACAGCCCCCAGTATACAGCAGGAGGCCACATATAGCCCCCGTATACAGCAGGAGGCCAAACACAGCCTCCAGTAAAACAGCAGGAGGCCACACACAGTCCCCAGTATTACACCAGGAGCTCACAACACAGCCCCTGTATTAGAGCAGGAGCTCACAGCCTCTGTATTACAGCTTGTGCCAACACATAGCACCTGTATTACACTAGAAGCCTCACATAGCCTAGCTCCATATTAGAGCCTGTGCCCCACATATTACAGCAGGAGCCCACACATCGCGCCTGTATTATGCTTACAGCATGTGCCTCACAAATCCCTGTATTACAGCCTGTGCCCACACATAGCCCCTGTATTACACTTACAGCCTGTGTATCTCAGCAGAGAGAAGCAACACTTTGTTAACCCATCCTATTTAGTTATAGATAAGATCAGTTAGTAACCATGCTGGCAATACCAAGGAGCACAGCTAGTATAATAATAATGATACATTTTATTTATGTAGTGCTAACTTATTTTGCAGTCCTTTACTATTCAGAGAGACAATAAGGACAATACAAAGTAATACATAGTTAAGCAATTACAGGAGGGGTGAGGGCCCTACTTGAAAGCTTACAACCTATAGGAAAATAGGGGACATAGTAGGTAGAACGTGCTTGTGATGCCTGGTTTGGTCTGTGCAGTGAACCCTTTGCAGTAATATGACACTTACCCACCAAACCTAATCCGTAATTGGCACAATACACTTGTTTTACTATGTACAGGTAAAGGAACAACGTCATCAAACTGCTCAGTATATTATTATTATATAGAAGAATAGGTAAATTTGTGAATGTAATATCTGAATTTAGTTGATCAGTGGGCCCCCAAAGTCAATATTATTGGTGCCTCAGTCTGACACTGATTGTAGTATTCTTTGACATTTTTTTGAAGAAAGGCCTTAGGCCGGCTGGAGGCAGACAGCGCGCGGACCGGATCAGCACACAGGACTGGGGGGCTATTATGCCCTCCGATCCTGTGTGCAGCGCACGCAGTTCCCACTGCTGATAGGTGAGGACCGCGGCGCCCGCGGTCCTGACCTGTCAGCGGCTGCAGCTGCGTCCGCTGCACACAGGATCGGAGGGCATAATAGCCCCCCAGTCCTGTGTGCTGATCCGGTCCGTGGCTGTCTGCCTCCAGCGGACAGCCACAGATCGGATCACACGCGCAGTGTGAAGCCGGCCTAAATAATAAGACTGAAAGCTGTTGGGTACTCAAAAGTCCTAATGTTCACTATCCATTGGGTTCCACATCCAAGCCCTTATTATTGGCATCACTCTTTAGATTTAACTCCTAGGTACTTCCCATGAATACTGTTTTGTCACTGCAGTTCTCACAATGGGTGTGACATCCAAGCATTATTATCAATCATCTGCAGCATTGTAACTAGTAGATTAGTGACCATCAGCAGAACGAGGGTGTGATAGCAAGTAATTTCCTGCTTAACATCACGTTATCCTATCTGATCAGCTTGGTCATGGTTCTCATTGATTAAGGCATTTAGGCGTTCTAACATAAGAGAATTGAGTAGGAACCTCCAAACAGAATGGCAGAATTGTCTTTCACTGTGTTAAGTTTTCTCCTCCTTAATTTTGCAGCATCTATTTTTATAACATTTCCAATTAATCATTATGAGGGTGGATTTTTCCTTTCATGGAAGGTTTGTCAGGATTAAATGTGTCCTCTATGCTCTGGTGCAGAGAATTGGTGTGATGCGGTTGCCCAGCTATCCCCACTGCAGCCATTATACGCTGCTGACTCAGCTGGTCAGTGCATCCTTTCAGGATATCCTCCAAGTGTCTGGGGAATATGTGTAGAAAGAACTGAGCTTCAGGGAGGGATAAGTTCAGAAGGTTCACAGGCAATATTTTTTTGTCTGATATGTATCCTCAAACACACCCAAGCTCTGATTCAGCAGCTTTACCTGGATTTTGGTTGCAGAATAATTTTTTTTGTCATCCATATTATAAGCACTAGGATAATTTAATATGTAATATTATTGATAATTAAATTATTAAAAATTAAACCCTTTCAATCTGCATGGAATTGAGAAAAAACAAGACTATTGATTTACAGGACTTAGCACCATGGTGTTCCTGCTGAATGATCGAAAGTAGTATTAGGGGTGGCTTCACAATGTGGTCAGATCCCGGTCCGGCCGGTCCGGGGCTGTCATGGGTGAACCTGACAGCCCCGGACCGGATCAGCACACAGAACCAGAGGGCTGATATGCCCTCCGTCCAGTGTGCAGCCTGCCGCAGCTGCCGCTGCTGATGATTCAGGACTACGGCTCGCGGGGAGCTAGCCGTGGACCTGAATTATAACGGCGTGTAGCCGCAGGTGTCCGGTTCCCGGATCCTCCCAGATTAGGGCAATCCGGCCCCATAGGCTCCCATGTTAAGGGAGCGCCGGATTGCCCCAGAAGGATTCGGGGAATCCGGGAGGATCCGGGGAATCCGGTGGAATCCGGGAGACACCAATTATGGGGAGATTGGTCTCCCTGGACACAAAAACGTTGCAAGCAACGTTTTTGTATCCAGGAGAAAAATCCCACTTCTCCCGGATTCTTCCGGCGAGATGGAAACCGGATGGCAGATAGCTGCCATCCGGCTCCATCCAGCCCCATAGGATCTGACCGCGGTGTGAAGCCACCCTCATTGAGGATTCTTGGCAACCAACAGCCTCATGCCACTCAGTTGTGGCCATTATTGATTTTACCTGTGTACATTGGTATTGCTCATTCCTATTGTATGGGTCTTTTTATGTGGTGTTGTTTTTTCAGATGTGGGCAAAATCCTAGAAACTAGGTTAAGAAAATTTTTAACAATAGTTTGTTCTAGATTTTGACACTGAGTTCTATGAAACCAAAGATACTGACGATAGCAACATGCCTGTCATCATCTGTGTCATAGACTTGAATGGAGCAACACATGTATTACATCAATGGAGAAAATATGCTGCAACAGAACTAATGACAATACAATATAAACTTTACTTTGCCCACGTGAGCTTACGTTCTATAAGTAATAAGGTGAGATGTTGTGTCTATAGTACAATGTCTAAAGAAGAGCAGATTCTGCACTACTCAATTCCATGCAGAGAATAGGTTCTCGGATCCCAAAAGGAGCTTCCATTGGATTTCCAAGTGTTCGCTTGACCAGATGAAGCCTGTAAACGGGAAACAGGCTGTAGTCCCCATACGCTTGCTTCCTGCTTGATGTTTTTAATGGTTTGAATATATCTGTAATTTTACGGAAACAGACTGCCACTGCCTCTCTGAGGATGACATTTTACCGTATCTGTTACATGTGGAGAGATTTAACAAATGGGCCTGAAACTTTAACATTTTATGTTAGAATAACCTTTTCATCTGAAATATGAGACCTAATGTTATTACTATTTTCTCCAATTTTGAAGAATCTCAATTTTTTTATGGGATTATTTTTTAATTATAAAATGTATTCTGCAATGGAAATGCAGAGATGCTTTTCCTTGAAAATATGGCTTAAAAGCATTTACATGGATGTTCCTGAATAACAGGGTTCAGCAATATAGTTTATTATTGCATATCCTATTTCATTATTGAAATTCCTGAGCTATACCTTGAAGGGGTTGTATGGGCTTCTGATGAAAGTCTGCAAGCTTCTGAATCCTGACAGTGTGTGGTGTGCATGCTGTCAGGATTCAGTGGTATTAGCAGCAATAGCAGGCATTCTCGTGAGCACATACATGCGGTTTGCATAAATGGGGTCATGTATCAACCCTATGTGTTTGGATGCTCTCAATTCACTTTAATTGAATGAGGCCCAGCATGCCTGGTTGGAATGTAGCTGGAAGTATGCAAATCGCTATGACCACCCACTCTCTCCGGCAATGCCGGAGAATCCTGACATAATCTGAAGTCTGCTGTCATTTTTGTGTCAAGCCTGGACAACCATTTTAAAAATAGCGTATTGTCACGGTGTACTGCACGAAAGTACATGCGCTCTAAATATACTTACATCAGGTCGAGGACAGTTCTCTGCTACAACAGGGCAGGTATCATTTTTGTGAGACCAGAACAGTATGTGTATGTGCTTGGATATATTTGCTTGCTGGGATAATATTACAGATTTGATTCATGCCGACCTCCAATCAATAACTGACTAGAAGTTAAGAGTTTCAGTTGATGATAATGTTTGTAATTGTATCATGATATGCTGCAAAGGAATGTCAACGGACAGCAAGATATTAGGCTGAAGTTGATTAAAGATTTGCATGCGTTACATTCTAATAACTAGTTTTAGTTATGATCACAATCTGATGGCCACAAAATTAGTTTTGGTCTTTTCCTATCCCAGATAGGAACGCTGACTATATTGCATAGAGAATCAATAGAATAGCTAACACATCACTTGCCCATGAGTGCTAAACCTAGTTGTGGCACGCAAGCAGTTAAAATATAATGTACATTAATCTATCAGGCTGTTTGCCATGGAAGAAGTCTCAGTTTTGCCTTTGACCTCAGAGACTTCATGAATATTCTACCCAGCAGGTGAAAAGCTTTGTGTAAAGTTTTCAGACTTTGGTTACAAGATTAGATAGCTGTTTCATGTTTACCTTGGAGAGCTGCTGTAATTGAACTTCTGTTTAAGAACATCCCACCAGACTTTCATTGAGATAGACTTGATACAGTGAAGGGAGATCGAATCAAGCTGGCCAAATCCCAATCTATTTCGGAGAGGGAACATGAGAAGTTGCAAAACCTAAAATGATGTCTTCTTGACTGCATGTTTAGACAAGGTTTCCCCAGAACTTTATTAGTGATTAAGGTTGTCCACATGGCTGCCTCCAATCAGGAAACAATCATCTAAATGGTTTTGTATGGGATTCATCTTTCCGGTTGCATACAGTGTCTTGTAATACCTTTTTGACAGTGGTGTAACTGGAAGCTTGAGGTCCCTAATGTAAAATCAGCAGAGCATCCAAAATATATCAAGGACCAAGAGGTTCCAGGGACCCGTGTACAAATGCTACCCCTGAAATTATTGTACTTAATCTCTGTCGCTCCTGACATCACATGCTAGCTGCACAAACCCTGCATGGCAATACATACAATGTCTACAGGTTCATATTAGGCCCAAAGGCAATTCCTGTGTGCTGCAATACTATGTACACTATTTTCATCTAGTAAATTGCATTGAGGGGAGATAGAAGTACATGATTCTGCCTTCAGAAAAATATGAAGATACAGGTTATGAGTTCATTATTCAGGATTGTTACAATATGATTTCTCAGTTATGCCTGTAAGTAGAAAGCACAAAGTTGTTGACCAACTTCATTTATGATTTTACTACATTCACAACCTATTGTGCATTCCATAGTATCATATTTGCTGATATTCTTTTGCTCCGCAGTTGTGCTTTAATAACTATGTCCCTTGACCCTTGTCTCATACTCACCTGCCGCCGTCTGTTTTCATCACCTCTCCTGTCAGGCTCAGATGATTTGGACCTGCCGGCAACTCCAGTGTTTGCTGGAGTGTGCCGGATGTCACAACTCAATACAGCCTCTTCTGGCCCTCATAGAGATGCATTAAGTGCTTGTCACATAATTCTGACTTGTCGACAATCAGAAGTTACAGTCACAAAATGGTGCCGAAGGGCCACAGTGGCCCTGAGACAAGCATGAAAATCAGCAAAGGGTAAGTATAATACAAAGGGCAGGGGACTTGCCACTCCAACACTGAATAAAACCTTGCTGGAGTTGTGATTTAAAATATACTTAAAAGGATCCTGTCATCTGATTCATTCAGCTTGAGTTTTAAGCAGCATGAATCAGATGACAAATTCCTAGCATGACGGAATCTGGCTGAGTTATTGCATTCCTGCATGTTTTACTCTTAAATGTTATGGCGTTTCAGAGAGGACATACTTTGAGAAGCCAGTCAAGGACTAGGTGTCTGAACTGACTAGTCAGCGGCAGGTCTCTGGCAACTTCCATGCGGCCCCATACCCTTAGAAAGAGTGATCTCTGCCTATGTATGTGCATACTGAGATATCGGTTAGTAAAAGGTATCTGAGTAGTAGGGTGAACCTGCCTAGGACTAGTCAGCCAAGACCTTTAGTCCCTGGTCAGCTGTTAAAGTATGTTTTCTTCCACAGCTGCAGTAATGCAGCCAGTGATTCCCTCATGCTGCCCATGATTTGGGCTTCATGAAACAGAAAACAGTTCCTATTAACAGTGTATACTTGAGTAATTAACATTCTGAGTGGCATACAGGTATCATCATAGCAAGTATAGACCAGTACTTTTTTCTTTTTTTTCTGTACAATTTTTTTTCATGTCTTAAAAATGGAGCAAAATTGGCTTTAAAAAAAGCTGTGTACAATTTTTACAATCTGATACGTTGGCTAAATGGCGGGAAAGGGGTTTGGGAGTGGGAAGGGGCGTTTATAAGAGATGTCATATATGGCAGCAGGCTGTTGTGACGACCACCTAGTTCTTTTCTCTTTTAACCAGACCCGTATGACAGACCCAGACAGGTGTAATAGATCTGTTACAAGGGCATGCTCTGTTTTAGTCATAAGGAAAGACAGTTTTTATTATCCCATACTATTTTTATTTGTATTTACTCCTCAACGACATCATTATATATGCTCTTATGCTATGTAAACACTGGTGCCAGGGAAATTCAGTTCCGTAGACAGTGACAAATATTACAGTTTCAGTGTTGAGTGTGGGCTGTCAAAACAGAGAATATTGTACTTTTCACCGTTCTGGAGGGGGATTTCATTCTCACTACCTCTGAAGGTTTTTCAAAACATTAGTAAATATTAATTATAAGCAGTTTTACTTGCTTTTTGAGTTTTCTGAGACTATTGCTTATAAGAATAACCAGAAGAGTGAGATTATCATCAAGGACATATAGGGCTTGTTAAGGAACCTAAAGAAGTGAGATTATTCTGACAAGGTAACACTTCACTCACATTGAAAAAGCTGCTAAAATCAGTAGACTGTATGTAATATGACTGTATATATAAAGAAAAGTTATATGTTTGGTTCCAAATATAGCTAAAAGTATTATATTACATTGCATTAATTGGAGGGATTACTGACGTGCACATTGGATCTGGGTCCTGTTGATTGTTTTGGCCAACTCTAAAACACACCTTATCTATATAGATCAATCTATATATGCGTATATGTGTACAGTCATGGCCGACTGTACCATAAAATGAATTATTTCTCCCAGAAAATTATTGCAATTACACGTGTTGTCATACACGTTTAATTTTCTGTACGTGCATTGGAACAACAACAAAAAAACTTCATTTTATGGAACAATTTCAAGGGTGCCAACACTTTCGTTCATGACTAATATATCAAATCATAGATTAAGGCCCCATTACACGGCATGACGTTGAAACGATGTCGGCAGTGATCTCGAGAGCATGTGGTTGTTTTTGGCATCATTTCAACATCGCTGGTGAGATGTCACACGTCTAGATATAGTGGACAACTCACCAATGATGCTGTGAGCAGGTATTATTCACAAATCCCGCGAACAATCCCTGCTCATTGCTGTGAATGGGCGAAGTCGTCCACGACATCGTTATCGCGGTGTCATACAGAATGATGCAGCAGGTTGCTGGAGTTGAGATCGTTACGTTTTACAACATGTTGGTAAACCTGTTAACTCCGATCCGATTTATCGTAGGAACTTGCCAGAGTCACACCCAATGAGGTCGCAACGACGTCGCTGATACGCCTCCAAATCCGTGACGTATCAGCGATGTCGTTGATGATGTTGTGCCGTGTAACTGGGCCTTTAGATAGATCTCATAATGGACATCTGACTTCAGATTATGGAAGAGCTGCTCTTTTCCATACTCCAAAAGCTGATAGAGCTCATGTGTCCATTATGGTCTTCATTATAATTTAATTTCTAGTCAGCAGGTTCAGGGCTATCCATGATTTTGCTGTGAGACCTTTTAAATGCTAAATAAGCACTTATCTAATATGTTTTGCCAAGGTGGACTAGCCCAGCATTTGCTTTATACTTAATTTTATGCTTATCCATTTCTTTTCTATTCCATAATAACATTTACATGTCAAAAGAGCAACACCTCGTCTAGACAGTAATACTATTTTAATTACGGTATTTACTACTTTTGTTGGGCACGTTCAATTCCCCTTAAATTCCTTCTTTCCTTTTAGTTAAGGTTGTGTGCCACATAGTTACAACAGTGTAAACTAACATATTTACGGGGATTATGTGACCAGTGTTTTAACCTTTACAGATTTCAAACTACAGAACATCGATTCTAATCAACCAAATTTTCAAAGACTTTAATTGTCAGCTTTTGCCCAGTACACTCCACATCATACTTTTCATACAGATGCAATCTACAGATTTAAGTTCAGGCTTGGGTTTCCACTGCTCCACTCTATTTCTACAGTGGTGTGAAAAAGTGTTTGACCCCTCCTGATGTTCTTCTGCATGTTTGTCACACCTAAATTTTTCGGATCACCAAACAAATTTATATAGTAGACAAAGATGACACAAGCAAACACAAAATGCAGTTATTAAATGAAGGTCTTTATTATTACGGGAAAAAAGAATCCAAACATACAGGGCTCTCAAACAAGAAATCACTCAAATAAGACCTGCCTGACAAAGTGAAGTAGACCTAAAGATCCTCAAAAGCTAGACATTCTGCCGCAATCTAATCAAATTCAGGGACAAATTAGAATCAAAGTAATTGAATTTTAACAGTCTGGAAAAAGGTTATAAAGCCATTTTTTTTAAAAGCTTTGAGACTCCAGCGAACCACAGTGAGAGCCATTATCAACAAATGTCGAAAACATGGAACACTGGTGAACCTTCCCTTGAGTAGCCGGTCGAACAAAATTCCCCAAAGAATGCAGCAATGACTCATCCAAACAAAAGACACCGCAACACATCCAAAGATCTGCAGGCCTCACTTGCCTCAGTTAAGGTCAGTGTTCATGACTCCACCATAAGAAAGAGGCTGGGCAAAAATAGCCTTCATGGCCGTGCTCCAAGACAAAAACCACTACTGAGCAAAAGGAACATAGTCTCGACTCAGTTTTACAAAAAAAAACATCTTGATGATCCCTAAGTCTTTTGGGAGAATACTCTGCGGACTGAGGAGACAAAAGTTGAACTTTTTGGAAGTTGTACACTACCGTTCAAAAGTTTGGGGTCACCCAGACAATTTTGTGTTTTCCATGAAAACTCATACTTTTATTTATCAAATGAGTTGCAAAATGAATAGAAAATATAGTCCAGACATTGACAAGGTTAGAAATAATGATTTTTATTTGAAATAATAATTTTCTCCTTCAAACTTTGCTTTCATCAAACAATGCTCCCTTTGCAGCAATTACAGCATTGCACACCTTTGGCATTATAGCTGTTAATTTGCTGAGGTAATCTTGAGAAATTTCACCTGATGCTTTCTGAAGCCCCTCCCACAAGTTGGATTGGCTTGATGACGCTTTTAGCATACCATATGGTCAAGCTGCTCCCACAACAGCTCAATGGGGCTGAGATATGATGACTGCGCTGGCCACTTCATTACTGATAGAATACCAGCTGCCTTCTTCTTCCCTAAATAGTTCATGCATAATTTGGAGGTGTGCTTTGGGTCATTGTCCTGTTGTAGGATGAAATTGGCTCCAATCAAGCGCTGTCCACAGGGTATAGCATGGCGTTGCAAAATGGAGTGACAGCCTTCCGTATTCAAAATCCCTTTTACCTTGTACAAATCTCCCACTTTACCATCACCAAAGCAACCCCAGACCATCACATTACCTCCAGCATGCTCGTCAGGCACTCTTCCAGCATCTTTTCAGTTGTTCTGCGTCTGACAAATGTTCTTCTGTGTGATCCAAACACCTCAAACTTTGATTCATCTGTCCATAAAACTTTTTTCCAATCTTCCTCTGTCCAATGTCTGTGTTGTTTTGCCCATATTAATCATTTCCTTTTATTAGCCATTCTCAGATATGGCTTTTTCTTTGCCACTCTGTCCTGAAGGCCAGCATCCCGGAGTCGCCTCTTCACTGTAGATGTTGACATTTGTGTTTTGTGGGTACTATTTAATGAAGCTGCCAGTTGAGGAGCTATGAGGCGTAGATTTATCAAACTAGAGACTCTAATGTACTTGTCTTGTTGCTTGGTTGTGCCGCAGGGCCTCACACTTTCTACTCTGGTTAGAGCCTGTTTGTGCTCTCCTCTGAAGAGAGTATAATACACACCGTTGTAGGAAATCTTCAGTTTCTTGGCAATGTCTGACATGGAATAGCCTTTATTTCCAAGAACAAGAATAGACTGTCAAGTTTCACATGAAAGTTCTCTTTCTGGCCATTTTGAGAGTTTCATAGAACAAACAAATGTAATGCTCCAGATTCTCAACTACCTCAAAGGAAGGTCAATTTTATAGCTTCTCTAATGAGCCAAACTGTTTTCAGCTGTGCTAACATACTTGTGCAAGGGATTTCTAGGGTTTCCTACACATCCATTAGCCTTCTTGCACAGTTAGCAAACACAATGTACCATGAAAACACAAGAGTGGTGGTTGTTGGAAATGGGCCTCTATACACCTATGAAGATATTGCATTAAAAGCCAGATGTTTGCAGCTAGAATTGTTAATGTAGTAAATGACTGTATAGAGTGTGTATTTCTGAATCATTTAATGTTAGCTTCTTGAAAAAAATGTGCTTTTCTTTCAAAAATAAGGATATTTCTAAGTGACCCAAACTTTTGAACAGTAGTGTAGGTCCCATAACATCTGCTGTAAAAGTAACACAGCATTTTAGAAAATGAACATCATACCAACATGAAAATATAATGGTGGCAGTGTGATGGTCTACCACTGTTTTTGCTGCTTCAGTACCTAGAAAACTTCCTGTGGTAAATGGAACCATGAATTGTGCTGAAGTAGAATGTCCGGCCATCTGTTCGTGACCTCAAGCACGCTTGGGTTATGCAGCAGGACAATGATGCAAAACACAAAAACAAGTCCAGCTCTGAATGGCTTAAGAAAAACAAAATTAAGACTTTGAAGTGACCTAGTCAAAGTCCTGACCTTAATCTGATTGAAAAGCTGTGGAATGACCTTAAAAAGGTGGTTCATACTCGGAAACCCTCCAATGTGGCTGACTTACAATTCTGAAAAGAGAAGTAGTCCAAAATTCTTCCAGATCGTTGTAAAGGACTCATCGCCAGTTATCGCAAATGCCTGATTGCAGTTGTTGCATCTAAGGGAGGCCCAACCAGTTATTAGGTTTAGGGGGCAATTACGTTTTCACACAGTGCCCTGTAGATTTGGATCTCTTTTTACCTTTATAATGAAGACCTTCAATTCTAAATTGCATCTTGTGTTTACATGTGTTATCTTTGTCTAATATTTACATTTGTTTGGTGAACTGAAATATTTAAGTGTGAGAAACATGCAAAAGAATAAAAAATCTCTAAGGGGCAAATGGTTTTTCACACCACTGTATTTGACATAGGAATTTCTATGTAGGCAAGTGATCAGGGCAGTGTGTGAAGGGGGTGACAGATTGTCTCATTTTAATAGAGTAGCCAGTCCTTTTCTATATTTGGCAAAAAGGAGTCTGGCTTAGCTATTGAAATGAGTTAGCCGTGTGCACAGACAGCACTGGCAATACTGTGTGTTGTATATGGGCAAAACAAAGAAAAATCCACATAGCCCTAGTAATCGGCCATCTTTGCAGTCAGTGCTTTGTAATCATGCTGGAGAGTCAGTGCCATAAAGAGTATCCAAAAATAGTAGAGGATCTAGCACTCATAATAAAAGCAATAGTACATGGTGATTATAAAGAATTCATTGGGTTTTGCATTCACATTACTGCAAAGATATAAATTTTACCCATTTTTAATAATAATGTATTGCATGGTCACATCTCTCGTGCAGACTCGCTTGTGACTCAGCAGGTGGTGGGATGGCATCAGATCCCAAAATGGCGACTATGCAAGAGAAAGCATTTTGTGTTTTAGAGTATGAGAAGTGTAATTCAATTGTTACCATGCAACGAGCGTTTTAAAGACAATATGAAAGTGACCCACCTGGTCACCAGAGCATTCTATGGTGGGATCAATCATTTGAGGACACAGGATGCCTGGTTGAACTGGATTTCAATATAGATGTGTATCATGTGAAAATGTGTAAACATTACGTGCTAAACTTGGAGAATTTGTTATCTTGGGCCACTCACTATTGGGCATATAATTCATTTTGAAATATACCTCTTTGGGCCCTTTCACATTGGTGTTTTCGCCAAAATCCGGCAGATGCGGCAGATTTACCGCATCTGCCACTTCTGCCACCTAACGGCCGCACTTGCGGCACACTTGCGGCAGGCCCTGTGCATTGTCCATGAGGCTTGCGGTAAGTGGGTGTCAGACACGTAAAGTGCGGTTCCGGCAGGTGTGGCTGCGAAAAAAAAAACGCAGCTGACCACGGTTTTTGTTGCGTCCGCACTTGCCGCACCTTACTGCAAGCCGCATACACAATGCATGGGGCTTGCCACAAGTGTGCCGCAAGTGCGGCCGTTAGGTGGGACCCTCGGCAGATGCATTTTTTTGTCCGGATCCACCGGATGTGAAAGGGGCCTTTGAAACTCAATGAATCGTTTATAATCACCCTGTATTTATTTAAATATAGAACAAATATTGTGTAGTGCATAGGGTAGATCTGCATCGGGACCCAAGTATTTTCTCATATTGTTAGCTCTGTTTATAAAATGAATACCCTACATCTACAACTTTCTTACCTGGTATCTAAAATCCAGTCCTCCCACATAACAAGTATGTACTATAGCCAATGAGAATTGCTATAATATTACATAAACTGAAGATATCGACAATAAAGGATACATATTTGCCTTGAAGGTTTTATAACTTCCGTATTATTCAACATTAATGCCATGATCCTCAGATACATTTCCAAGTTTTAATCCTGAGATTCCCATCACTACTAAAAAATGTACAGCTTATCGGATAAGGATCTATTAATATAATATATTATTTATATATTTTTTATATATCGCCATTAGGTTCCATGGCGCTTTACATGAGGATAAGGGAGACAAGCACAATTACACTAACTCTAGACAATCAGGACAAATAGGTACAGGAGGGGAGGGGACCCTGTCCACAAGGGCTCACAGTCATAATTTAATATAATATAATATAATATAATGAAGGGTTATGTGTATTGTACCTTTACTTATTTACACCAGATAGCTCTTCAACTTATTTCTCCAAAAAGGGGCAATTTTTTAATATATTTAATATATAGTATTTTACATGACATCCGTGCTATTAGTCTGTCTATTACGGCCATAATGATATCACGTCTTAAAGATGAGACTCCTCTTACTTATCTAGAAATTAAACAATCATTTGTAACTGTAATGACCCTGAACTCTTTAGTGCGTTGGTGTTTTTGCTGTTGTGTGTTGACTCCTCCAGTAACTATGGTTATATATGCAGTAAGTGCAGTGCTCATTTGTCACTAACTCTTACGTTTCTTTGGCAGTTTTCATCTGTAGCTTCATGGTGGCAGCTCCCATATTTGGTTACTTAGGAGACCGCTTCAACAGAAAAGTGATCCTGAGCTGTGGGATATTCTTCTGGTCAGCTATCACCTTCTCAAGTTCCTTCATCTCCAAACAGGTAGAATATAAATGGTCTGAACTGTGGGGTGGTAAAAAGGCTTTTAGTCGTCTTGTATCACATTGAGCAGAAATGTTACAGGAATGAAAGAGTCCGTATTGAAATGTCTCCTTTAATAACAACTCACTGGTCAGACAAGTCCATGCATCATACTAACATATGGTTCATATTACATCATCGAAATATTGTCCTGCAGGAATGTACAGATCGTGTCTTTGGTTCTTGCTGTACAGAAAGATGGAAAGATCATGTGCTTCACTTACACTCTGATCTTTATAAAGAGATGTCTACAAATGCAGGTGTTTTCACACATATATATATAATATATATATATATATATATATATATATATATATATATAATGTGAGGTAGCGATCACTAAGCGGGTTGGGGTACACTCACTTGACAGCGTAATTCAAGCCCACAGCAGTCATTTATATTTAACTGAAGTCCAATTGGTTTATTTAGCCACCTAAACCGCTTGATATAAACATTTACTGTACACAATCCATCTCTTTACATGTGGGGTTCGTCTGTACAGTTCATTCACTGACCTCTGTCAGTACACAAGCCCCTTCTCGTGAGGTTACCTTGCCCAGCTATCATAGCTGGGTTCTTTCATATAGTCTCCTGACACTCCATTGCTCCAGGAGCTGCTCCAAGCTGCACACCTGTGCCTTTTCACGTGCTTCCCAAACAGCCAGTTATCAGCTCCAGGACCTGAGCTGACATCACCTCCTCTGACCAGGCAGAAGTCACATGATATCAGCCCTCCCCACTTCCCTGGAGGTATGTGGATGGCCAGTCCCTTCCACACATCTGATCATCCCTAAATCCAGCCCATAACAAATATACAGATTTGAGGGAAAACATAACCCAGCAAACTGTCCTGGATTTAGATCACAGACCTCTGTCTGTGCGATACTTACCCGTCACTCCTTACATAGCTGGTTGGTCCATCACAATATATATATAATATAATACATATATATAATCTTAATTTAGGGTATCGCCCTATAAGAAAGGTGTTCTTGTGCTGCGATAATCCTATAAATTTGCCCTTACTATGTACTGTGTAATGGTAGTGTCCAGCCATGCAAAGCTGTTCTAATGTATGGTCGCATATACCACATCTCCTGGTCAGCAGGAGGAGAAAGCATAGGTCATTTATGATAAGTCAGTATACAGACAATGATAAGTCAGTATACAGACAACTAGGGCTGGCAACTGCTACACACAGGAGGGATTGGTTATGCCATGTTCGCAGCCCTCTGAGTTCAATGTAAATTAAGTCAATGTGGTAGGAGCTCCAGTGGCCATTGAGCATGTATGTCTGACTCAACTTATGATTTACTTACAGGACTGGTGACATGGCAGAAACACTTGCAACTGTGTTAAATTAGACAGACTTCAGAAAGTAGCAGCTGCGAACCCCTGCCATTTCATCTGTATGCTCGCTTATTATAAGTAACTTCATGCTTGCTACCCTGGGTAGGAGCTGTGGTGTGAGCCGACCATGAACTGGAACAGCTCTGCAAAAATTGACTGAACTATTACACAGTACATAGCATGGACACATTTATAAGATTATCTCAGCCCATAACATTTTTTTTAACACATACAATTCTGGAACCTATTATTACTCCAAGATCTGTTGGCTAAAATGTACTTTTTTAATAGGACAACCCCTTTAATGTAATTATCTTAAATGGGTTGTCAATTACCAGGACAACCCCATTTCATGTTTGTCCCCATTAAAATAAAAAACGCTTATATTCACCACCTGTACTAACAAGGTTCCAGCGGTGCCAACACTTGCGTTCCTGGGTTCACGTGAGGTTGTGACGTCACAAGAGCCCCAAGTCTAAACGCCATCGGCTTCTCTCCTTTCTCAGGGCTCATGTGAGGTTGTGATGTCACACGAGACCCTTGCAAATCCGTGCCAGTTTCTCTCTCCCTGCCTTCAGATGAATGGCTAATCAACTGGAAGCAAATCCTGCGCCTGACTGCTCATTTACTGTTGATTACTTATAAATTCAAATGTAGGGAGAGAGAAGCTGGCACTGATTGGGTGGAAGGCTCGTGTGTCGTCACAATCTCACAAGAGTCCCGAGGAAAGCAGGGAGAGAGAAGCTGGCACTGATTGGGTGGCAAACTCGTGAAATCAAGAGCTCACAAGAGCCTTGGAAAAGGTGGGGAGAGAGAAGCCAATGGCAATTGGATGTGGGGCTTGCGTGATGTCACAATCTCACCTGAGCTCCTGAAACTCGAGTGACGGTACCACTTCTACGGCACCGGCATAAAGGGTGTTTATAAGCATTTTTATTTTAATGGCGTTAATCATGCGGAATAAGTAGGGAATGTCTTAGTAGTGGACAACCCTTTAATGGGTTCCTAGTTGTGAGTTGTGAGCAGAGAGATTGTAAATGTGAGCTGTTACTCTTATTAGAGCCAAATTTACAGATCTACTCTAAAATTACCTCTTTGTACTGGCTCATATTGGGTATTTTAAAGATATGACAACATCTAGTTAGGTCACATTCTTAGACACTAATAAAAATGTATTTGCTCAGCTGAAAAGGTAACACTGCAGGTATTGACACTTCAGGCCGGGATCAGGTGAACGTGCTGTGGTTGTACATGTTCCTAGTAATTACTCTTCTTTGTTATTCCAGAATCCTCCTTTATATGGCACCGGCTCAGACTTTGTTTCAACCTGTCATCTTCTCTTTTGTAGTAATTATGACATAACCACTCCACAGAATTACAAGGCTGCATGAGGTTGTAATGTGAGAGGTGTCACATTCCTACAGGGATTAACTAGAACACGGAGAGTCACAGCCATTCTAAAGCTTTCTTTTTCATTTTAATATTTGCATTCCAGTAGCACATGTTTTGTCACACCCTCCTCTGCTGTTTCCTGCTTGAATATATCTATAGGTCTTTGTTTTATTTTCCAAAACCTCATAGCAGGCAGTATACAGTATGTGATCACGCTGAAAAAGCGCCTGCACCCGGAGATTTACCCTGAGCGGAGCATATAGCAAAAAAATTAGTAAATTTAAAGGAATTAAAATTCATCTCTCAAAGATATAATTTTTTATGTTTAGAGCAGAATCTAGCAAATAGAGGCTAGAGGTTCAGATACATGCCTTACGATGGCAGCTTGCATGAATAAATGGTGGAAGAACCTAACAATTTTGGAAGAACCAGCCTACCATCTATGGGAGTGTCTCAACCTTCCCCCAATAACAGATGTCGGGGAACGAAGAGTTGGACATGTTGGATTTCAACATGCCCTATATGTTGTTTTCATGGGAAACAAGCCATTGCCAAAAGTGTCTGGGAGACTTGTACCCTTCTCCCTATTGTGAATACAAATTGTCACTTTGGTGAGGAAGTGGACGAACTCTAGAGCCACCCAATAAAGGTAGCAATCCTTAAAGTCATAATTGACTCTTTAACAAACCTTTCAATATGACTTAGGATTTGTGCAAGATCAGAACCCGAAACCCCAAATTGTGAATACATGCATTTTCAGCCAGGTCAAGCCAACATGTGTATAGGGGGGATTAGGAGGAATAACTTCTGGCCAATCAATCATTCAGCCCAGCATGTTAAACAGACGACCAACCTACCTAATTGTAGCTGTTTTACTGCTGGAGTTTACTATGTTTCTCCCTTTTATATAGGCAAATATTTGGCAATATTTGCATTAATATAACTCAATTGCAATGTATTAACATGCCAGCAATCAGCTACCAGGCATGTAAACATTTGTTTGTCTGCTTGTCACATCTTTTATGCGGCCCTTAAAATCATTATTAGTCTACGGCGCCTTGTATAATCAGGGATAGCTGCTGAGAATGCACAAACTGTATGGGGGAGAAGATCACTCATCCCCATACACTTTTACCTGAAGCAGTCGTCTTCATGCATAAAGTGCAATGAGCTCTGATTGTAATGCTGTATTATTGATCGCCACTTGTTAGGGGCAGATTAATTGTCTGTGTAGAAGAACCCTCAGGGCCGGTTGACACATAACGATGTCCCAGAGACCCCACCAAAGATGGGGGTCGCTGGTACATTGTTATCTGATCGCTGGTGAGCTGTCAAACAGGCAGACTCCCCAGCTATCAGTGACCAACGAGAAGGCTGATATCCAGGGTACACATCAATAGCTTGTTCCAAAGTACTCTATCATTCCTCTACAGATTGTAATTTATCTTTATTGTAGTACCAAGGAACCTAGACCAATCCAACATATTAAGTAAAGTCAAATCTATCTCCATAGGAGATAATTTAGTGGGGACACATTTTTTGGGATCCGCCTTTATTCGATGTCCTGCCCCTTCAACTTCAATACACTGTACATAGGCTACTCCTAATAATCTCACACAAGTGTATGTTTGGTCCTGACTGAGAGATGAGTATGCTGCTGATGATTGCTTATGTTCCCCTGATGTAGACCAGAAAACATAGGCCAAAGCAACTTTTTGCCCGAACATGTGATTAGTCTGTCTGCTGATCTTGTTAAAGTCTGATGTGCATGTCCATTTTAAGATTGTACAAAGGAAGATAAAGTATCTCAAAGCTTCTTGATTATACCACAGTCCACATTTTCTCCTTTTTCTCCATAAATCTAATTCTGGTCTGTGGTGCTAGTATTTTGGATGGATAGCTTTTAGCACTCTTACATTAGACAGCTCTAAACGCAAGGATGGCATCTCATCATCTCATTTCTAATTCATTGTGAATATCCTCAGGTTTGATTTGTCTAAATGGCCCAGTTTAATATCCTCAATGAACCAAGGTTTTTTTGTGAATTACATTAGCTGAAATTAGCACTTTTTCTCACTGTGTTAATTTGCAGAATCTTCTGTGTGATGATCACATTAATACAGGGACTAGCACCAAAATGAAAACAAACTTATTGCCTGAGATGAAAGAGCTTGGCTATTTCATTAGTCTGTTTTCAATGTGTACTGTATATTATTGTTTTGTTGGGTTCTCTGATTAAATCCACCATATTATCCTACTCTTAGTGTTCCTGACCCAGCCTTTGAATCAGAGGATTTTACCAACCTATGTAGTTAGTTCAATAATGTTATTATTATTATTATTATTATTATTTATAGAGCACCATTGATTCCATGGTGCTGTACTTTAGAAAGGGTTACAAACAAACAAGTTAAAAATACTATGAACAAACTAACAGTGACAGACCGATACAGCGGGGAGAGAGGACCCTGCCCTTGCAGGCTTACATTCTACAGAGCAATGGGGAGGGAGACAGTAAGCTATGTCTGCTCTGGTGATGGCGGAGTGCCAGGTCCAGTGGTGGTGGAGTGCCAGGTCCAGTGGTGGTGGAGGACCAGGTCTAGTGGTGGTGAAGTGGCACTGTGGTCATTGCAGGCTGTAGGCCAGGGGTCTCAAACTCACGGCCCCCGGGCGGCATGCGGCCCGCCACACTCCCCAGTGCGGCCCGGGGCACCATGAAAGAAAAAAGCATGCCCCGGGCCATTATACATACCGCTTTATTACTGTGACTTCCGGTCCAAGCAGGCGGCCGGTGGACCAATCAGAAGCCTCCTGTGACGTCACAGGAGGCTTCTGATTGGTCCGCCGGCCGCCTGCTTTCATGAATGTACAGGCGCGAAGGCGCTTTTTTGAGCCGGCTGCGGCTCCATGTATAATGAGCCCGGGGCATTAATGAAGTAGGCTGGCAGGGCTCTCAGTTTGCGGCCGCAGCTGCTGCCCTGCTCACCCGGGCCAGACCTGACAGCGCAAACGCCCCCCCCTTTCCCCCACTGCTCCTCACTCAGCTGGAGCTCTGACAGAACATCGCCCCCCCTTCCCGCTCCTCACCCGGCCAGAGCAGAGTTGACTGCAAACGCCCCCTCAACACTGCTCCCAACCCAGCCGGAGCTGTCGGCACATCGCGGCCATCCCCCCCCCATCCCGGCTCCTCTCCCGGCCAGCAAGAAGACCCCCACCCCAAAAACCCCCTCCCCTGCCACCTCAGGGCTGCCAGGGTCATGCTACTCCCGGATTAAGTTCAGCCAGCCAGGTGTGTATGAGTGAATGTATTTGTGTGTATATGTGTGAGTATTTGTGTGTATATGTGAGTGTATGTGTGTATATGTGAGTGTGTGTATGTGAGTGTGTGTGTGTGAGTGTATTTGTGTGTGTATATGTGAGTGAGTGTGTGTGTGTGTGTATATGTGTGAGTGTATTTGTGTGTGTATATGTGAGTGTGTGTATATGTGTGTGTATTTGTGTATGTATATGTGAGTGAGTGTGTGTATATGTGTGAGAGTATTTGTGTGTATATGTGAGTGAGTGTGTGTATATGTGTGAGTGTATTTGTGTATGTATATGTGAGTGAGTGTGTGTATATGTGTGAGTGTATTTGTGTGTGTATATGTGAGTGAGTGTGTATATGTGTGAGTGTATTTGTGTGTGTATATGTGAGTGTGTGTGTGTATATATGAGTGTGTGTGTGTATATGTGTGAGTGTATTTGTGTGTATATGTGTGAGTGTATTTGTGTGTGTATATGTGAGTGTATTTGTGTGTGTATATGTGAGTGAGTGTGTGTGTATTTGTGTGTATATGTGAGTGAGTGTGTGTGTATTTGTGTGTGTATATATGAGTGAGTGTATATGTGTGAGTATGTGTGTATATATATGTGAGTGTGTATGTGTACATGTGTGAGTGTATGTGTGTGTGCGTGTATATTTGCATGTGAGTGTATGTATATGTGTGAGTGTATTCCCGCGCCGCCTGAGCGGCACATCGCCGGCGGCTGGTGCTGGGTGCAGGCTGGTGCCGGCCGCCGGGTGCTAGCTGGTGCCGGCTGCTGCCGGCAAGTGGAAGACTGGGAGCCACAGAGGAAGAAGCTGCCGGGATGAAAAGAGTGGAGTCAGGTAAGGCGCTGTTACAGCCGAAGATAGCAGCCTGGGGGAAGAGGGGAACGTGACCGCTGAAAGTGCCTAGGGCGGCAGTAACTCCAAATATGTAAGTGTGTCAATGTGTGAGTGTGTATGTATTTGTGTGAATATGTCTGAGGATGTGTGTGTGTGTGTGCGTGTGTGTGTGTATATATGGGCTTGTCCACACACCTGCGCTCTCAGTATTTAGCGCTTCTGCGCTAAATACTTAGGCTTTGACAGAGAAGCACAGGTGCGTGTATGCAAGCAGCGTTTCCCTGTGCACTCTGGATAAGCGCACACTATGCAGGCTGCTGTATGAAGTGGTTACCACAATACACATCGGGTAACCAGGGACAGCGTCTGCTGAAAGCGGCCGCATACACGCACCTGCGCTTCTCTGTCAAAGCCTAAGTATTTAGCACAGAAGCGCTAAATACTGAGAGTGCAGGTGTGTGGACAAGCCCTATGTGAGTGTGTGTGAGCGAGAGAACAAAAAGAACAGAGACCAGGACATTACTACAAGATGACAAGGGAGGGAACATTACTTCAAGAAGGAGACCAAGATTGGGACATTACTACAAGACGGGGAACAGTTTGGGGGTCATTAATATACAATGGGGACCAGTGTGGGGACATTACTACATAAAGGGGATTAGGGTGGGGACATTCCTACAAGAAGAACAGAATTTGTACTTTACTAGATTGAGCAAAAAATTCTGGTATTGCTAAATTGTCACTTAGGGTACCGTTACACGTCGCAACATTGCATGCAATTTCACTTGCAATTTGCTGGTTGCAGTGAAATCATGGACACATTGTTCTATTTTCTTGCTGTGTACAAATGTAACAATGTGTCCATGATTTCACTGCAACCAGCAAATTGGCTGTGAAATTGCATGCAATGTTGCGATGTGTAACAGTACCCTTAGTCCTACAAGCAATGCGGCCCCCCGGTATCAATTTTTTTCTACATGCGGCCCACCAACCCAGCCGAGTTTGAGACCCCTGCTGTAGGCTGTTTAGAATAGATGGATTTTCAGGCTCCACTTGAAGATTCCGAGTGTAGGGGATAGTTGGACAATTTGGGGTGCAAAATTCCAGAGGATGGGGGATGCTCGGGCAAAGTCTTGCAGGCGGTTAAATGAGGAATGTACAAGTGTGGAGGAAAGAAGGAGATCTTGGGAGGATCGAAGATTATGAGTTGGATGATATCGGGAGATTAGTTCAGAGTTATATGGGGACGACAGATTGTAGATGGCTTTGTAAGTCAATGTTAGTAGTTTTGAATTGGATATGGTGGGGAATCGGGAGCCAATGGAGGGATTTGCTGAGGGGAGAAGTGGGGGGGCAGCGAGGAGAGAGTTGTTATAGTCGGGCAGCAGAGTTGAGGACAGACTGGAGAGGTGCAAGAGTGTTAGCAGGAAAGCCACAGAGGGGGATGTTGCATTGGTCGAGACAGAAGATAATGAGGGCACGCATTAGTAGTTTAGTAGATTGAGGGTTGAGGAAGGGATGGATTCTGGAAATATTTTTGAGTTGGAGGCGGCAGGAGGTGGCAAGGGCTTGGATGTGCGGTTTGAAGGACAGCGCAGAGTCAAGGGTTACTCCCAGGCAGCGGACTTCAGCCGAAACCGCACTTGCCGCACCTGCCGGAAGCCCCATAGACATTGCATGGGGCTTGCCGCAGGCGAACCGCAACTCGGCCGTTAGGTGGCAGATGCGTTAAATTCACCGCATCTGCCGCAATCAGCGAAAAACGCTGATGTGAAAGGGGCCTTATTCCAAAAAGGGTGGTAAAACAATGATCAATCAAGATCTAAATATTTCCATAATTTTAGGGGGGTTGTATTTGTGTGTATTTTATAGAGATACAACTGTAAAAGTAGGTTCCAGATATAATAAGAAATTTGAGGCCCTTTGAAGAATTGAACTCTCTAATATCTTCTTCTCCAATGTCATGGCTTCAGGCATGACACACTTTCTGATGGCCTTTGCTCCTACTACAACTCTCACTGGCTAGAAGAGGATTGTAGACTAGAAGAACCATTGGTGCTTAATCCCGACGTAAAGGGTCTAAAGCATGCATTCTTATTCACTTTCCCCTGGTGGATGTAGCATCTTCATCTTGTATTCACAGACACCTGCAGATTTCTCTTTAGGCATGAAGACAAATATTGGCAGGCAATCCCACAGCGGAGTTACCTATTCTCATGCAGACTGCGTAAATAATACACAAAGTGCTTAGCCTGAAGGACACGAACCTACTACAAAGAAATGCCGTAATGTTTTATCAATGTGTAATGACCTAGGTCTCCACCACAAAGGCTGATGGGCTTTCTAGACCTGCATGTGTCTAATTTCCCTGGTTAGACAGTCGCATGAATGCTTGACTTAAAGGGGTATTACAATTTCAGCAAATAATGGTTACTCAATGATGAAAAGTATCAATTCTGCATAAATTATTTATATTTTTTAAATTGACTATAATCATCACAAGGAACCGGACAGGTTTATAACTACTTGAAGTTAGCAATAAAGGTTCCCGTTGAGTGACCATAACGAGAGAGCATGAAATCTGTAGGACATTGATATGGAAAGTATATTAGAAAATTGTTTCAGCATTTCACCATACATTTATTTTTTTTCCTTTTAGAATATCATTTTAGGAGTTAGCAGCTCTAATGTCATTTAAAGGGAAAGAAAAAAACACCATGCTGCGATTGTCAGCCAGGCTCTGATTCATTGGCCCTCTGTTTGGGCAGCATTAATAGTTTGACATATTCCCTTTAAAGTAAAAACATCTGAATATATAGGAGCGCCAAAACGCGTTGGTGGAAGTGGAATAAAGGAACCGTCACATCACCCCTAGGACTCCTGTCTTTTTTGGGGGACCAACTGAAGCATCCAGGGATAATTCTCCAGTGATAGCAGCGCAGACCGTGGACACCTACCGTATATCCTGATACCTAAGGGCCGCTTTACACACACCAACTTCTGTGACCAACTTCTGAACAGATCTCTGGTTGCAGTGAAATCATGGATACATTGCTCCATTTGTACACAGCCACAAAATAGAACAATGTCTCCATGATTTCACTGCAACCAGAGATCTGTACAGAAGTTGGTGTGTGTAAAACGGCCCTCAGGATAATGTTCACCAACTATTGCCATTCTGCGGCCTGCCTGATCCTATCTAAATAATTACAATTACACTTAAAAAAACACTTTTTTTTAAAAACCTGTTGTAAATTTCTGTTCCCCTTTATCATAAATCCTGCACTGTAAATACATAGAAAAACTTCTGTCTACCATTAATATTGCAAGTAGGCAATCCTTTAGATGTAGTTTAAATTCTGATGTTGATGAATATTTACAAACCTCCCTATAATGTGGATTACGGTAGTTACATTAGTATGTAGCTTAATGTGTCCTATCATTTCATCTTTAATACTAAGTAGGGCTGCTACTTATGTTATCACCTTATTAGCAGTAATCGTTCTACATATTTATTTGCCGCAAATTTACCGTAAGATTAACTGTGCGGGCTCAAAAGCATAGACAAAACAAATCTGTGTAATGATTTAGCCTGGTGTGTTGGGCTTGTCTGGCTGATAATAGGACCCCTGCCAGGAGATACACGCACCCTGCTTCTTCTTTTTTATACTTGTGTATTCCCATGACATACCCCGTTTCCAGTTACTTTGGCAACCAAAGAAAATTGCTTATGCATTAACTCTTTCCAAGCTATAGGGCATCAGTACTGATTGTGCACTGTTGTACAACGTATTGTTTTTAGTTTGTATTAATAACCTCTGCATTAAATGTCTTTTTTTTCAGTATTTTTGGCTGCTCGTACTCTCCAGAGGACTTGTAGGTATTGGAGAGGCCAGCTATTCAACCATCGCTCCCACTATCATCGGAGACCTGTTTACCAAGAACACCCGCACGCTTATGCTGTCAGTCTTCTACTTTGCTATTCCTCTTGGAAGGTAATCGCTGTTACATGGAACATACTGCGCTGCATATGAAGAGTGTTCACCAGGGACTGGTCTTAGTCAGCACAACCGATAGGACTATTTATAGTCATGACACTCAGGGTGCAACCATTTCCATATGGAGCATGCATTGTACATGTGTCAGTGCTTTGTGGCTTTGTCTGTCCACATTAACTCATTGTTCTATTTTATTTGTCCAAGAAAGTATGTGAACAAAGCATGGGGCTAAGCAGAATGAACAAGAAATGAACATGAAATGGTTAAGTCTATGTTAAAGACTTGGACCAAGCTTCTCCTTTCAATTTGTGCAAAAACAAGTGTAGAAACCATGCCTTTAATTGGGTGAAGTGTACTGATGTGCACAATTACATCTAAGCTTAAAGGGTTATTAACAAAAAACAAGTTCAATCTGAAATCTGGGCTGAGGAACTCAGGAACTTGAGCTCTGCAGGACAGTCCTCACAGGGTTGGAGATGTCAGTGCTCGGCCTCTGCTCCACTCATTGTCCATGGGACAGCCTAGTTCAGTTCTTGGCTATTTCTGGCAATCCTATACACAATGTTGAGTGTATGCATTTTTTTTTCTGCAAAAGAGATAACCGATTCAGATTTGAGGCAGAATGTTCTGTACCAAACACACAGTGTATTGACGAGGCCAAAGCCTATACTTTGAAAGATTGTACGTGTACTCTATCCAGTGACAAGAACAAGTAGAATAGCTGTATGTTAATATATATTACTGTTACTGGAAATATCACTTAACCATAACTTGCATAGAGTACCCCCTCCATAGCTGACTCTTGCACTCTAAAGCACCAGACTGGGTGGAAGCTATGTTCCTGTTGGCCATTTCCTATACTAAAGTGGCACCCTGAGATCATTTCCTTACAATGAATGCAGTGCATTAGTAGTCTACCACGGATCACTGTAAATAGCTGACAAATGTGTTTTCACGTCCTTATTCGTATGCCATTGCAAACTAAAGATGCATTAAATTAGCGTTTTACATAAATCTGTTAAGTATTATTAATAGTGTACAGAATGTCTTTTAACATAGGCTGAAAATACGACATTTCGATAAAGCTGCTTTACATAGTCATATAGTCTGTATGTCTATCACTAAAGGGGTTGTCCACTTTATTTTTTTTTATTGACCATTTTGTGGCACTTACTAATATATAAGAATTACAGGTTTCCTTTCTGTAAGTGCAGCTCTTCACATAGGCTGTACAGCTTTCCTATCTGTACAAAAGCTGTTGTTGGAGGGTCATGTGATCAGCCTTCCACCAATTGAAAAACACCGCACATGGTCAACATGTTTTTAATGAACAGTTCTGGTCACATGTCCATCCATTAGCAGCCATTTTGAGAACTTGAAAGCTGGTCAATCTGCGAGGAAGGCTTGACTACAAACAGACTGTAACACATATATTAGAAGGTGCCATAAAATTCATAAAATAAAACTAAAGGACACAACTGATTTAAATTCTTTATTGTTTATGGCAAGAAGTGCGATATTAGCTGGTAGTAATTTTGTAGCTTTTCTAATTATGCTCCTTTATCTACAGTGGCTTAGGATATATCACCGGTTCAAGTGTAAAGCAGGTGGCAGGAGACTGGCGCTGGGCACTACGGGTAAAGTATTAGCATTAGTTTGTTGGTTATGTGAATTATTAAAGATAAGTAATTTTCGTTTATCGTCTATCAGGGATCTCAAACTCCAGGCCTTAAGGGCCGCCAGCAGGTCATGTTTTCCTCAGCATTGCACAGGGGTTGGAATGCTCTCCAGTGCAGGTGATTATATTATCACCTGTGCAATACTAAGGAAATCCTGAAAACCTGCTTTTTTGGCAGTCCTCGAGACCTGGAGTTTGAGATCTCTGCTCTAAAACAATATTGGACCTCTTCCAATGCAGTTTTTGGACACTTCTCACAGTGTTTATGAAACCATCAAATCAGCATACAACCTTCAAATAATTAAACTGCTACTACTTCTACTACTGTGTTTTTCCAAAAGTAAGCACTAGTTAGTCAGTGCCTCCAGTGCTAGGTTATGTCACTAACATCACAGAGACATAACCTAACACTGGAGGCACTGGAATAGGCATATTCTAGCTCCCAAACCATCCTGCTGCGTCTTCCCACTATGGCATGGTCAATTCTGCTTATGTGGCGCCCCGGGGTCCGGTTGCCACAGTATAAGCTTGGACGCAAGGAAAGGTACCCACCTCAGGTGAAGCTCACGCACAACACCTTCCCAACTACAGGCCAGAAGGGGAGCTCTACACCTGAGTTCAGGGCAAGTCTCCTACAAATTCTGGTCTGGGGGCGGGTCAGGCAGTTCAGTTCCTAGGAGGACTGTATAAGACATCCTACGGTCGGGTGCCAGGCCCGTCCGAGGAAACTGACTAGGCAGTGTGGGGGACTCGTAGGTGAGTGTCTGAGGGAAGTGGAAAAAGGTGTGAGGAGTGGAGCAGAGCCAGCTCGCCCCAGCACTGAGCACAGAACGGACACCAGAGTTCGAGGTCACAAGGGACTTTATGCCCAGCGTCCAACACCGGAGGGCGGGTAATTCCAAGTAGCTCGCCCACCACAAGGCCAGGAGACACAGCCGCATCAAAGAGAGCTCAGGGAGATGCAGTGAAAGGAGAGTAACACTGCCTGTTACACGGCCAAGAAAGACAGGAGAGGAGAGGGTCACAGCACAGCTTGAAGCAGCCAGGGCCCACAGGGAGTAGCGCAATAAGGAGGCCTCAGGACTTGCCAGGTGTGGAAAGCCTGAACTTGCTTCCAGGCTCCAGACCCCTAACACCACTTGTGAACTGTGCCGTGGATGAACCTGCTTCTGTCTTCAGTTAAGGTAAAGGAGACTATTACCCCTGTGTCTGTCAGTTATTCCGTACACTGAGTGAGTTCTTGCACCCCCAATGAACGTATCACATCCATAAACTGTACAGTTGCCCTGGGGACCTGCTCTTCCCGTGGAGAGCTGAACCATCCTCGCTGCTACTCCCATCATCCCAGAGTCGACTGCAGAGCCTACCCCAGAGGACGACTGCAGCAGCGGCTATACCGGCCACGTTCCATGGGTGACGTCATGACACTCTCTTTTATTTTTGCTTAATTTTATTTTTTTTTAGGCATTGTTCCAATTCCCCTTTTTAACTGGCCACCTGACGAGGGGATTATGGACCGGGTCACGCCACCGTGACACCCTGCAGCCCCAGATGACAACGAGAGGGCCCGGTTCAGAGTACCCCACGGTCCCCGTCAGGGCAAGTCACTTACTCGCTCCATAGTCTAGTCTCCTGAGTGGTGTCACCAGTTTCTTGCCTCCCAGATGCTACTGCACTGTCATGTTTGCTTGGTTGGCACTCCCGCGTCCCGCTGTCTGAATGCTGTCTTCTGGGTCCCACCTCCCAGCCGCTGTTGCATTATGGTGTGGGCTCGACTGCTGCTCCAGGGTCCGACCTCCTGGCTGTCACTGCTCATTCCCGTAGAAGCAGACATGTGTGATGTCACAACCACCATTTCCGAGGCCCACTCCAAACTCCCACCTCCAGCCCCCTCCCGGCTGCATACGGAAGAAGAGTCCGCTTCCACACAAAGTGTTTTGAGAGTGCCATTAAGTGTTACTATATGAGACACTGACACTGCACCAGCAATTGTGAATGTAAGTTAGGGTTAGGGTTACTAACCCTAAAGTTGTTCATACACCTTCAAGCTAAATGTGTGATTGTTGTTAAAGGAACATTGAATAAGCCCTCCCCCAAATATTAGCCCTAGCGTTTTTTTTTTTGGAAACGAAAATATTATAAGACCCTATCTTATTTCTGGAAAAACACAGTACTACTACTACTACTAACTTATGGATGGAAGGAGAAAGGAGGGAATTCTAGAAATTAATTTAGTTACATCTAAGGTTTATTTTTACTCCTTCTATTATATATGGCTGACTACTGAACAACTTTAATAGAGTATTTGGGAATTTACTTCTCAAATTCTCTATTGTATTGTTATGGGACTCCTCATTTGTGTTCACCCTTTATTGCAAATACAGAATAATCCTAACAATCTTATATCTAGAAGACAATACAAATGAGATTTTTTTTCCCCTCTGTTTATTTTTTTTTAACAATTTTCAAATCCTTGGTATTAAATACTGTACACACCATCTATTATTTCTATGTAGATTTCTGCAGAATAGTAGAACAGATGTACATACCACATGGTAGGGGCAATGAGATTCCCTAGACAGAAATATTATATATTTGTAAGCAATTTCTTCTTTTTATTAAAAAAATATTCATTTTTAGCTTTTGTGGATTTAGACCAAAACTAGTATAATGCTGTTTGAAAGGACTGTAAGTGATGAAAGATGACATATTATACAATAGGATAATCATTGCATATCTAGCACAGAACATTAAATTCAGACGTGTAGGTGTAAAGATGACAATAATGAAGAATCCTTTGTGTGACTGACTACACTGCACCCTTCCATATTTACCTGCTACTTTCTTTAAATTAGGATTATGTTGTATTATTGTGGTTAGAAATGAAAAGGAAATATATTTTTGGAAAGAAATTATAATCCAGGGTTTTCCCTAAAGCTAGCCATACACTTTATTGGCTGAATATGCATGTATTCTCCAGTGACTGTTGGTAGGCGAAAGAAGCAAAGGGAAGAATATTACATATCAACATACCCAATCCTTCTTTCCTTCCACATTTGCCATAGGGGAAAGTCAAGACTACCCCATTTACATTAGATACTCACCTGGTCCAGCCAACATCGGTGTATTTAGTTAATATTGAACTACAGTAATTTTAATTATTATTACGGTATTTAGTTTTATAGCGCCATTAAATTCCATGGCGCTTTATATGTGGAAACGGCAAACAAAGACAAGTATAGTATGTATGGACAATCAAGTCACACAGGTACAGGAGAGGAGAGGACCCTGTCCGCGAGGGCTCACAGTCTACGAGGGAGGATACAGTAGGAGGGGGTAGAGCTGATCGTGCGGTGGTTTGGTGGACCGAGGCTCACGGTAGGCTGTAAGCTTTTCGGAAGAGGTGGGTCTCCAGGTTTCTTTTGGATGTATCCAGGCTAGGCGGAGTGTCTGATATGTTGGGGGAGAGAGTTCCAGAGTATAGCGGATGCACAGGAGAAGTCTTGTATGCGGTTGTGAGAAGAAGAAATAAGAGGGGAGTAGAGAAGGAGCTCTTGAGGGGATCGCAGGTTGCGTGAGGATAGGTATCGAGAGACCATGTTAGAGATGTATGGACAGGTTGTGGATGGCTTTGTATGTCATGGTTAGGGTTTTGAACCGGGGCCTCTGAGAAATGGGGAGCCAGTGAAGGGCTTGGCAGAAAGGAAAGACTGGGGAATAGCGGGGAGAGAGGTAGCTTAGTTGGGCAGCAGAGTTTAGGATAACTTGGAGTGGTGCAAGGGAGCTAGTGGCGGCCAGTGAGCAGGAGGTTACAGTAATCAAGGATGGAGATATTGAGGGCATGAATAACTGTTTTTGCAGTGTCATGGTCAAGAAAAGTGCGGATCTGGGAAATATGTTTGAGCTGGAGTCGGCAGGAGGTGGCGGGGGCTGGAATGGCTATTTTTTACATTTTGTTCACACTTCACTAATGTGTCACTAATAACATAGCCTGTGGTCGTCAATCAGAGCTGTTATGCATGGTGCCAGCATGAATTTGTATTGCACTGAAAAGGAAATGGGTGCACAATAGTGTTTATCTGTTAAGACAAAAAGGATAGGTAGGAAACGCAAAACCGCTCACCTGGTAGGGTTGTGAGACATCACAACCACATTTATCACATGTGACAACTATAGATGTCAAGCTATTTTCGGTCTGCAGCAGTCCTGCTACATGTTGCAGTGTAAGATCGTATATAGGAGAAGGGGATTATGACCGCGCCTCAATTAATGCAATTGATTCACAGTTTTTGCAATTCATATGGATGTACCATTTTTTTTGTGTGGTGTTTCTGAAGAAGGGGTTTGCTCCGAAACGCGTAAATAAAGGCCACCATATAAATTGCAAAAACCTTGAAACAATTACATTCCTTGGAACAGGAGCGCGGTCATAATCCCTTTCTCCTATATATGATCTTACATGGTTCCAGCATGAGTAGAAATTAGGACTAGAGATGAGCACGCCAATAGAAGTTTGAGTTCTCAGGGTTAAGGCTGGACTTTTTATAAAGTTCTTTTCTAGACCCCAACTTGACCCAAAACTCATTGAAAGTCACTGGGCAGTGATCACATACAGCCAAAACGCTCGCAGTGGACCGAGCACTAAGTGTACTCGAGCACAGCAATGCTCACTGCAGTGGTTTGCATATGTACAGCATCCGAACTTGAACCCAAACACTAAAAATGTTTGTACAGTCTGTTCTACACGAACACCAAAGTCCAGTTCTCTCATCTCTAATCAGGACATTTTTGTGAACGAAGCTGGACAGGTGTACAGTAAGAGTACTGTGATAGTGTAATTTAATGCTCAAAATAAAATTGCCTAAAAAAGTTATGATCAATTAATATTGGAGCAGGTCCTTCCCCAGTGAGACACGGCCAGGTTGTGCCGTTCCATGCAGTTACATTATTCTCTGCTCCTTATCAGACGCATCTGATCGGCTCATTTCCAATTTATCACCACTTTTCGCAGACTAGGATTATAACAAAGTCTCTTTCCTGTTTTATTGGAAGAAATAACAACAAAGCTGGTTTCCATAGCTTTAGCACTGACCCCGTATACTTCACACTTCCTTTCTTTTTCATGTAAGTGCAAGCATTGCTTGTTTGATCATAAATCTGGTTTTAAGGCTTAAAACAGGAAACATTGCTTCTTCACCTTTGACTCTCTCTCTCTAAAACTTTGCTGGCACATCCAGTCAGTAACTAGGGAGTTGTAGCTATAGTAAAGGTATATTTCTGTCCTTACCGAACAGCCAAAAATAGAGAACATTTATTTCCAGTTTCAATTGTTTAATGTTTCGGGTTGTCTTCTGTAAGTTTCCCAGAACTTATATATAATTAAGGAAGAGGTGCGGCATGGATATACTAAGCTCCATTGTAAAAGCTATTTGGCTGTTATATAAAAAAATGTACAAAAATAATTACTTCTACACACATTTTATAATGTGTCACAGCCAGGGCAATTACATTGAATATTACTAACTAATTTCATGGTGTAGGTGTAAATATAAAAAGAAGGAAAATACATAGTTATCAAGAAGAGTAAGCATATCTCGGTGAAAAGGCAGGGACCATACCCTGATAATACCATTTACAGGGGTTAAATAGAAATAATTTTAAAAAAATGGTAAGAGCAGGATATATGTTAAAATAAATAAAATAACCATTTCTTTAACACTGGCGGTCACAGACAGGAGAGGGGCCCCCCTGGGCAATACCAGTACTTTGACCCATTGGAGTCCAATAACTGAAGCACAGTTCCACCTGCTTTGTAGGTAGAAGTGGGTCCCCTCGCCTCTTGGGCCCCTCTTTGGCTGCACATGTTGCACCATTGATATGCCCGCCCCTTACTCGCCTATTCGATTACCTGCTACTCCAGTATTGCTGGTTTCTGACCGCCCTACAGCATTTGCATCATTTATGTGATTGTTGCAACCAAACGCTGGTCTCAGCATTCACGTGTTGTTCATGCTAGTATCAGTGCTCTCAGTACCAGTTATTGGCTGCAGCGGTCACATGAATGATGTACATGACAGACATGATGCAGTATGCAGGGTTTGAGTAGATGAGTAAAGTTTATTTTATTATTGTATTTTATTATTGTAACACTTTTTTTTTTTAAACCTTTAAGAAACCAAAATGTGGAATTCTGTTATCCGTCCCACTGCCTGTTTATTAGGACACCATGATTTATTGTACGTACCCTTAAGGCAGCAGACTGAAAGCCGAGGTGCTTGGAGCTGTATGTCTGGAGGCATCATCACTGAGGCTCATTAGGATTAAACATATGCTAAGTACTCAAGACTTAGAGAACACGTACTAATGATTCTGATCACATCCTCATCAAGTTTTCCTATTTAATATGATTCTGTAATGTAACAATATTGAATATGATATTTTTGATAATTGATATTTCGGAGGGTTGAATTTCTCACTTCTTTTGCTGTAGTTACGGTAATATAATTTACAAAATCTATTTCTTTAATAGTGTATTTAATGTCTTAAGGTCTCCCCTGTGCTTGGAATGATAACGGGAACTCTAATACTAATATTCGTACCAGCAGCAAAGAGAGGACATACAGAACAACTAAAGGCACGGAGTTCTTGGTTCCGAGATATGAAAGCACTCATCAAGAAGTAAGTGACCCAAAAGTCTAACTGCCATTGACGGATAACAAATAAACATTCTGGAAACACAAAATAATGCAAATAGGGTCTTACCCAGATAGTAAGTATCCAAAAAGAGCTAAGGAGAGGCTCACCTCTTAGGGTTGTGAGAGCCACAACCATTAAAGCACAATACAAATGGCTGCAGCAGACCCTCATGGAATCAGCATATACTCTGAAAGGAAGAAAGGGGTAAAATGTGCGCTGTTGTAGAGAGGTCAGAGACCAAGGTAGAAGACAAGCAGTGATTTTATTAGTCGACACATTTCAGAACTAAAAGGTCCTTCTTCAGGACATCAGTATTATAAAGGGAAATCAAGACAGGGATTTCAGTGAATGCCATGATCAGTGCTATAGCTCGTGTGTAAAACACTGTATATGCCTTCCAAGACAGAATTTCCATCTGCAAATAATAGTACCCTTGTTCAATAGTTTGCTGTGTTAAGTATAGAAATTATGTTCATTAAGATATAGTTCACATGGTAGGTGGTAGATTAAGAAACCCCACCATTTGCATAAAGGACTCATGAGTGCAGAATATGTCATTCTGCCCTTCACGTAGATATACTTTGGAGCCTATTTTGGAAGAATACATGCTAAGGGCAGTATTTATGATAATTAAGTATTTCATTGTTGAAGTATTTCTTTGATGGGGCATTGATGTTACCATCTACAGTATTTATTTTCCTTTAAACACCTTGACTGTTGCGTTCAGGTATGCTTATCTTTACAAATAATGGGTACTTCATTTTACAAGAGAGTTGTAATGTTAGCACAGACCCATCTATGACAATTCAAGTTCTCTTGCGTACAGTTATTAACATAGAGGCCACACAGCATTATTACATATTTTACTGGGTGAGGATGTCATGTGTCAGCAGCAGAATAGTTTGGCTAAATAGCCGGTGTGTGTGCAATGAGGAATTTCATAAAGCTGACAGAAACCCCATTAAGTGCAGGAAAAGAACCAAATCAATTTTCAGGTCACATCTGGCCTGCTGGGCCGCCAGTATTTCAAGCACTTAATTTGTGCGTTTTCTATTTATTTTACCAGCCGCAGTTATGTCTTCTCATCCTTGGCAACATCTACAGTGTCATTTGCAACTGGGGCTCTCGGTATGTGGATTCCTCTATATCTGAATAGAGCTCAGGTTGTACAGAAAACAGTGGAGCCATGTAACTTTGGACCCTGCAGCACCAAAGACAGGTAATTTATGAATTTGGACAGACATTGTTAGGGCTAAGATCCCACAATCAGTATTGGGTTTTTGATATTGTAGATTTTTTTGTATTTCTGCACCAATTAGGTTTCAACATTTTTGAGTGTGTTTTAGATGTCACACTTCTTGTCTTTTTTTGGTTTACTATGTTTTAAAGGGAGCCTGTCACCTCGATCTACCCCTCTCTCCTATCACTAGCTGTCCCTGCACCTTCCTAGTTGTTCCTTAACCATCCCTCTCTGAGCTAAAGGGGCCGTATAATGATTTTGAAAAATTAATTGAACTTACATATGGTCTCCATCTAGGAGACTGGATAGGTGGGCTCCGGGCTCCATGATCCCCTCCTCGCTATGTCATAGCACACCCCACTGGGCTTCATCCCTCCTGGTGCTTTGCCGCCTCCTTTTGGAATCTCAAACCCTCTCTGCCACTGTAATGCTCGGCTGGGGCGTTGCTAGGGTCAAAAAACATCCGGGGCTCGGGCCCACTGAGCTGCATTTTTCGGAATGAATTTAAATAAAACCCAAGTAAAATGTACTTAAATAAATAGCTTCTCAGACGCTGGGTGCCTGAGCCTGCCTATTGGCTGCAGCAAGGTTGGCCTTAGGTCAGATGGCGCCATGTGCAAGATTTTATCTTCTATTGATAAGTCGAGGGGGTAAATTTTCAGCCCAAAAACTCGGCTGAAAAACTCTGCTTATACACGAGTATATATGGTACATAATGCCCGAATATTACTGTCCATTACTGAATAAAAACCACTACACAGAGACCACTATTACATTACCACTGACCATACTGGCCATATAATAATAATACCACCTTACACAGACATTTATAAGTGATTACAATGCAGGTACCTCCAGTGATTACAGAGGACGTTGGCAGGTCCAGGAAGCGTGTCTGTGGTAGGTCCGGTGAGCGGCAGCGTGACCAAGGAGCGGCAGCGGCAGGTCCAGTGAGCGGCAGCTGCAAGGATGGGATTCAAATTTTTAACAGGTTCCCTAGGTTCAGTAAAATATTTACGACCGTCTGTCAACTCGTGTCCTCCCCTTATCTTCTCATGGAGTGTAAGGGCCCCCGTTACACGTCAGCAACGCTACAGCGATCCCGGGCATTGCTGCGGAGATGTAAAACACATCTCCGCAGTGCCGAGCTGCGCCCAGCTGGTCACTCCCGATCGTGCGGCCTACAATTTTTATTTGATGAGGCATAGTGTGCCTGCCTGATGTATACATATATATATACCTCAGGTATATACAGTGCTACAATAGTATTCAACCCCCTGCAATTTAGGTGGTTTGATAAGATGCAAATAGTTAGAGCCTTCAAACTGCAAACGAGAGTAGGATTTATTAACAGAAGCATAAATCTTACAACCAAAAGTTATGTTGCTCAGTTGAAATTTCACATTAAATTTTAAACATAAAAGTGTGGTCAATTATTATTCAACCCCTCAAACCACCAGCATTCTGTTTGGTCCCCCTAAAGTATTAAGAAGTAGTTCAGGCACAAAGAACATGAGCTCACATGTGTAGAATTAATTATCTCTTTTGCCAGCCTTTCTGACTATTTAAGACCTCCCCAAACTTGTGAACAGCACTCCATACATGGTCAACATGGGAAAGACAAAGGAGCATTCCCAAGGCCATCAGAGCAAGATCGTGGAGGGTCACAAGCTGGCAAAGGGGTACAAAACCCTTTCCAAGGAGTTTGGGCCTACCTGTCCTCCACTGTTGGGAGCAACATCCGGAAGTGGAAGGCTTATAGAACTACGCGTAGCCTTCCACGCCTGGACAGAGCATGGAGGACGGAGCAGGAGCACAGAAGACCGGCACGGGGGGTTCGGGGCTCTATGCTTAAGAATCGGGGCTGCAGCCCCGATTCTTAATGAATAGCGACGTCCCTGATGCTCGGGCCGGAATGTCATATCCGGCCCAGTACATTGTGGGCCTAATAACATGATCGGCCTACAGGGGGACAGGTTCCCTTTAAATAAAGTTGCTTTGTTTTTGATACTTCCTTGCATTTGGCCTTGACATTACATGACACAGGCATGTGAGGATTACATGCGTTCTTAGTGCATGTGCATTTTTTTACATTCGGGTTTTCCGCATCGAATGCAATTTTATAGGGACCAGAAAACTCAGCATATGAGCACGAGAAAATGATGTTATGGATTTGAAAAAGGCACCGTAAGGTCAGTTTACACAGAGTTAAAAAAAAAAAAACACATTGGGCATGAGATTTCTATAAATCTATCTACATCCATTTTGCTGGAACTGTAAGATAAATATATGTATGTACAAATAATACGCAGCATCAAAAACTCATTGCGAAAACTGATCGTTAATGTGTAAAGGGTCTGCATTTATTTATAACTGTGATCCAATTATGTATTTCTAAAATAATTCTGTAATATTTTTTATCTCTTATCTCTCCCCTGTTATTGATGAATATCTAGCACCCCCCTATGTTAATTACAGTGTAGAGCCGCATTCAGGTGTGGCACTTGGCAGTACAGGATGGCAGGGGGCTTATTGAATACAATAGACACCATGGATTGATGGAATTGATTTATTTTATGTTCTGTTTTCCTCTGAAATAATTGTTTTTTTAGGAACTACCAGCAGCTAGGAGGGGGACACACATGAAGATCAGGGTGTTCTATTTTCTGATTTGCTAATATTAAACTTCCTACTATGAAAATAGTAGTAAAGACAAGAAGCAGTACAATTAGGAGACTTAGTTTTAACACGTCTATACCAGCGCTCTTGTGGTTCCCTATGTCCATCACAAGTCTTTCTGTCTCTTTTTAACAGTTTGATTTTTGGAGCAATCACCTGCATCACCGGTTTTCTCGGAGTGATAACAGGGGCGGGAGCTACTAAATGGTGTCGGTTGAAGACTCAACGTGCTGACCCACTTGTCTGTGCTGTAGGCATGCTGGGATCTGCGATCTTCATTTGCTTGGTCTTCGTTGCTGCCAAGAGCAGTATCGTAGCTGCATATGTAAGTCACTTTACGAAGGAAATCTTTTCTCCTGTGCCTTTCTGCTGTTCTAAATAATTCCTGCCCAGTGAGGCTGAAATAAGCCTTCTGTGCGGCTCAGCTGGTATCCAGATTGCACATGATCTGAAATTATTATACTCCTGTTAAAGATCTATTGCCACCCACTCAGTCACTATTGCTTCTGGCTTAGCCCTCCTTCTTGATGCAGATAGTGTTTTCTTACATGCAGTTTTAGTAATTCTGGTCATAGAGTACTGTGTGATAAAATATCATTAAGTTTTATCAAGTCTGAATCTTCATTTAGGATGCCTTCACATTTGTGTTTGGAACGCAGCGCACCGAACGCAGCAAAACGCTTCCGCACATGCATTCCTATGTTTAATATGGGAATGCATGTGCCTGCGTATGGCTGCATTTGCGTTCGGATGCGCACAATTTGTGCACCCTCCGGGCGCACTCCTAACGCATCATGTTGCATTTTATGTGCATTCGCGGCGCTTGTTTTGTCTGCAAGCGCCCGCAAGCGCACAAACAATGCATTGAAGTCAATGGATCCGCAGTGTCCTCCGCATGACAGCGCAGGAGAGCGCTGCGGATCTCATTGAAATCACTCCCAGCGGCCACTGGGAGATCAGCTACAGCTGCCGCTGCTCTCCCGCCGGTGTCGGCGCGGGAGATTTGAAGACACAGCTGATCTGACAGCTGTTTAAATCTCCCGCGCCGACACCGAATAGATTTGAAACAGCGATCACATTAATATGGCTGCATTTGCGACTGTATGCCATACGCATGCAGACACAAATGCAAGTGTGAAGGCAGCCTTACAAGGTTTATTCATGAAAATTCTGCATTTATGGGATATTTTTGAAATGTACAGTTTTTATATCTTTACTATAAATTTTATGTAGTTTATATTTTATATTATATTTACATTTTCACTATCCTTTAACAGTTAGGGCTCATTCAGATGTCCGATTTCTTCACGTACGAGAAAAACAGACCAATTTTTTGGAATAAGGCTTTGTTCAGAGTGTACCCTAGATTTTCTTGTACGTGGCGAAAAAGAAAAAAGGTTCTCCACTTTTTCCTTTCTTACAGTCTGTGACATCCGGGTGTGATCTGATTTTTTTTTCATGGACCCATAGACTTGCATTGTCTATTTTGATCTGACTCTCAGATCAAAATTGGACGTGTCTCCGCGATTTTCCACTGACTGCTTGGGTCATGAAAAATCAAGGGATGTGTGAACTGCTCTATAGATAAGCTCTATATTCACTATAGGTACGAGTACTATCCATGTAAAACATGAATAGCACTTATACCGGAAAAATTTATGTCTGAAAGAGTCTTTAACTAGAGCAATAAAGCAATAAAAGCAGTAAGTAAGTTCATTAGGCTTAAAGTGTAAATGTCATTTCATTGGAAAACAAACACTGCACTGGTTATTAATGATGATTCACATAACAGCTAAGATAATGCTTTTTTGTGCCATATGACTCATTTTCTCCCATTTTTATGTGCTCTTCAAAGCTGCATTTTATGGCTGCATGGGCGTGGCAAGCAGTTGATAGGTAGCAGTGCAATGTGATAGCAGAGTAAGGGCAAGATCAGAGATCCTGAGTTGTGTGTGGGGGAGGCAGACAAGGGTTAGCAGAGATTGTAACTGAGCTGTGTGGAGCCAGATGACTGAACAAAGAAAATTGTAAAGAGGAATTTACATCCTGACATTGCTTAGCTCTGTGCTGTAATCTGATACATTGTTTCCTCACCACCTGCAGTCAATAGTGTAAGTCACGCCCCCTTTTCCCTTATATGGTTACATGCCCTTATTCACTGTGAAGACAGATCTAAGTAATCATAAATACGTGTCTGCTTCACACACAGTGTAGTGGGGACACCTTGTATAAGGTTTATAAATGATTTTCAACCAGAATTTTCTAATGAAGTATATTTGAAAGTTTATTAAAATCACTTGCTATACATTATTATTAAATAAAAATTTCAACATTGGTTACGCTTCAAAGGAAATCTTTCAGGACAATTTTACTAATCAAACTAGTAGTGTGGCTGTATAGACCAAAAGTGAAACTTTTATCTTCCTACACAAATTAGCCTAGGAGTGTATTTGGGGTTATACTGTTACTAGCTGGGTGCCCGATGCAGATGCATCGGGATTCTAGAAGAGCGAGTCTCTGACTTGCAATGGCCGCTTCGCGGCCAATGCTTCGCACTGCTAAGGCGACTCGCCATGCCCGCTGCGCGGGCATAGCGAGTCGCCTTAGAACTGCTCGCAATGGCCGCTGTGCGGCCAATGCTTCGGGCGTATCCACATGACGACATTGACTCGCAGCGTGAGCGGACTCAAAAGGGGCAAAAAACCATTCGTGATTATATAATAGATACTGCCATACCTCTTCTTTCTGACCAGTCCATTATAAAGCGGTAACTTTTGAATATAGACTGCATTAAAGGGGGCTGTCAGCATTTCGGTGTCTCAGGAGGACTACAGGGCAATCGGGGATTACTTTGGTACTTATGTTTTACTTTAATTAGCACCCTGCTGTGTCAATGCAAAGCATATGAAAACTTTTATAACATATATTCTACAAAATCCATCCAATACTTTATTGATCTGCTTCTTAATTGTGGACCAATTCTATAAAAAGGTGTCCAAACCTGATAAACCTTTACAGTTTGGTTCCATACACAAATGTTGTGGAACAGTACTTCAGCAATATATTACCTTCGAATATGACATATGCTAGTCCTTACTTATCATTCTAATGCAATCATTTCACATATATGCTAGAAGAATTCTCTAACCCAGCTCAAATGATAAACTGCCTTCACCAATGATTTTAGACACCATAGAAAATGTAGTGTATTCTAAAAATATAGCTGGAATTCACAAGGATTTTAACACCACGGCATACTTGCCAATGCAGGTTTATTTTTTCCAGAAAACGTAATACTGTAAAATTGGAACAGTGAATGCATTGTACATGTACACATGGTTTTTATGTAGCTGTTCTTCTAGGAAAACAAAAGGACAGCAATGACATTATGTTAGCAATAGATCTTTTCCATTTTGGAGGGAAGTAGGAAAATGTTTGTATTGGGGCACTTAAAAAGCACTAACTTTGATTTGCAACAATTTGACCAGTCATTAAAAAAAATAATAATAATTAATGAGGAAATACACAGAATTCATGAGTCAGACAGAGATGTAGGTATCCAGCTTGCTTATACTCCGGCATATTCACAAAAAAATCCTGAAAACTACACCGCAATCAACTCGAAATACCCATGATACTTGAATAGAGTCTAGGTCATCAAGTTAATCCTGCCTTGGGCTTAATTATTTGGACCAGAGGAAGACAAAGAAAAACCCCTTGATTGTCGCTAGTTGTGGAATTTAGGTTGGGTCCCACATAGCAAATAAATATTTTCCTACACCATTTCTATATTATTCACCCCCTTATTTATTCCCTATCTCATTAGTTATAACATAAAGGTATAGATCTCCTTAAATTCTTTCATCAAAAACTGGTAGACTATTTTAGAGTTTGATGCCACTTACAATACAGAACCTTTTCCTCTTACTCTGCCTGCATTTCCTACACATGTAAATTAGTCCTTATAAGTATAATATAACAAGCTTAACTCCCTCTCCTTGATTGTCACTTTAGCTGGGAGAGTTCTTTACTCTCTTCTAAATATCCTTTAAGGGGTTGTCCACTACTAGGACCATCTGTTTTCATTCCCTATCTTTGCCCCCATTAAAATAAAAAAGCTTATACTCTTCTCCCATGTTGTTGCTGTTCCAGCAGTGTCAGTGATTGCGCTCCCGGGGCTCATGTGAAGTTGTTGGGTCACTGGAGCCCCACACCCAATCACCACTGCCTTCACTTTCCCCACCTTCAGATGAATAAGTAATCAAGAGGAAGTGAGTGGCCAGCCACAGCTCTCATGTCCTGTTGATTACATAAACTTCTGACGTCGAAGACAATGAAGCCGTCGGTGATTGGGCTTAAGGCTCATGTGACCCAACAACTTCACATGAGCCACGGGAGCGCAAGCGCTGACACTGCTGGAATGGCGTTGGCACTGGAGGAGAGTACAATTTTTTTTTTATTTTAATGGGGCAAATATGTGGAATGAGAATGGGTTGTCCAAATACCCGACAATCTCTTTGATAAAGTTTGTCTAGCATACTAAAGGTACCGTTACACACAGAGATATAATGCTTGCAACTCACTGGTTGCAGTGAAATCATGGACACATTGTTCCATTTTGTACACGGCAACAAAATGGAACAATGTGTCCATGATTTCACTGCAACCAGTGAGTTGCAAGCAATTTATCTCTGTGTGTAATGGTACCTTAACAGATTCCCTTTAACACTAGAAGTCTCAGAAATTTCGAGCTTCCCCCTGAAGTCCCGAAAGAGGGTCAAATGACCCTTAGTCCCAACTGACAACTCTGATGGCTGCAATTAGCATCCTTTCATTTGTAAATGTGGCCTAAAATCCTTCAGGTCATTCGACCCGTCTCTGGGTTCCAAAGGTAGAAATATTAAATGACCCCTCTCTGGGACTTCTAGTGTTAAAGTCTACCATAAAAGAAGAGATGGACCGCATATGGGCACCAGTTAATTCCCCCTGCTGGTGTACTGTCGATTTGGTGGTAGTTGGCACATGATCCCATTTTTAAGGTCAGGTACCCACTGAGAAATTCACTGTCATACGGTAGTGGGCTTCATACAGTCTGATCACAATGTTAAACTAAGAACCTCGTGTTCAGTTGTGTAAATGTTTGCTTAGCTGCACAATGTGTGATTATTAAATGTGCAGTCCACGTCTTTTTCAAAGTATTAGCTCCCTTTAAAGTGGGCTTGTCGACTGCACAGAGTTCTATTTTTGGAAAAAATTATAAACAGGTATAAATGAACATAATACAAATATATAAATGTGTTAGCATTGCTTATTGTAGAAGAGCCAGTGTGTGCAACTAAGGCAGAATGGAGCATTCAATATGCAGCGATACTGCTCTTCAAAGACTAGATGGACAATAGGACCAGAATAAGAATACAAATAGTGAGCAGAACAAAACAATAACTGGAAAGACAGTCTTACTAAATACACAGGCGGTCTTTGTATTTACACATTAACCATGTGGGTGCTAGAGCATAGTACATCAAAAGCACACTTTCCTTATATCCATATTCAGTCATCAATAATGTCACAATATACCAGTAGCAGAGTGAAAGGACTGAGCTTAGGTTATACAGTGAGGTTGAGAAGTATTTAGACAGGGACCTAATCTTTGTCATTTAGACTCTGCATGTCACTATGAGATGCAATTGAAGTGGAGACTTTCAGGTTTAACCAAAGGATTTGAACAAAAATATCCAGTGAAACGTTTCAGAATTACAACCATTCTTCTGCTAAGACTCCTCATTTCAGGGGCTGAAAAGTAATTGGACAGATTTACTTTATCATAAATATCATGTTCATTGTTAAAACTTTGTAGAGAATCCTTTGCAGGCAATGACTGCCTGAAGTCTGGAAGACATGGCTATAACCAAATTCTGGGTTACCTCCTTTGTACTGCTTTGCCAGACCTTTACTACAGTTAAGTTCAGTTGTAGCTTGTTTGTTGGTCTTTCTGGCTTAAGTTTTGTTTTAAACATGTGAAATGCATGCTCGGTAAGGTTGAGATCTGATGGTTGACTCATTGCAGAATATTCCACTCCTTTGCCTTAAAAAAAAACTCGCGGGTTGCTTTCGAAGTATTTTTGGACTCATTGTCCCATCTATATTGTGAAGCGCCGTCCAATCAGACTTGCTGCATTCGGTTGAATCTGACAATAAAGTATAGCCCTGTGCACTGCATAATTCATTCAGCAGCTATTTCTGTCTTCCGTCACATCATCAATGAACACTAGGCACCCAGGGCCATTAGAAGCCATGCATGCTCAGCCATCACACCATGTTTTACATAGGAAGTGTTGTGCTTTGATCATGATGTATTCCAATCCTTCTCCATACTGTCTTCTTCCCATCGTTCTGGTACAGAATGATACTACTTTCATCTGTCCAAATAATGCTTTTCCAGAACTGGGCTGACTTCTTTAAATGTTTTTTTTTTTTAAGTCTAATATGGCTTTTGTATTTTTAAGGCTGATCAGTGGTGTACACCTGGGGTGAACCCTCTGTATTTGCTCTCATGAAATCTCTATATGGTATAAGTAGAGCTGTATGCCATAAGAGAATTAAGGCAGCGCTTGAAAAATTGGTGAACACATAAAATATCAACATTTGGGTACAATTTATCCATTTCACTTAGGGATGTACTCACTTTTGTTGCTAGCAGTTTAGACATTAATGGCTGTGTGCTGAGTTATTTAGAGGGTACACCAAAATTACACTTATATATAATTTTGATGAGCTTCAAAGCAGCAAAGCACCCCACACCATCACAGCTCCTCCTCCATGCTTCACGGTGGGAACCAGGCATGTAGAGTCCATCCGTTCACCTTTTCTGCGTCGCACAAACACACGGTGTTTGGAACCAAAGATCTCAAATTTGGACTCATCAGACCAAAGCACAGATTTCCACTGGTCTAATGTCCATTCCTTGTGTTCTTTAGCCCAAACAAGTCTCTTCTGCTTGTTGCCTGTCCTTAGCAGTGGTTTCCCAGTGCACGCTGCCTAGTTACCCGCAGTTTACCATGGTTACCAGCCTGCTCCCGCTAACCACAGCCTGGCAGCGGGAGTAAGACATCGTGGAAACGATATTTAAATCATTTCCACGATGTCGCTGGTCCAATGCCTGTGTGACAGCTCACCAATGATCAGCCATCAATGTCGCCAGCGATCAGATCTCTGATGACATTGACGTGTGTGACGGGGCCTTTAGTGTAACCTATATTTTATTACGGTAATTGAAATCCCTGGGGTTTGTACATCTGATACCAGTGGATGTTTCTAATGAGTGAGTGACAACCATCTCTGCATGCATAGTCATACAGGGAAGACTGTCAATCACTAGGAGGGCAGCCTACTGGACTCATGTCCATACAAACCAGAGATCTGAATGAATAAAAGGTAATCTGATCAGCTCCTCCTGCTCTACTATTTGAGCCTGCAGATAAGATACCAGTTTCTTCTACAATGATTCGACTTACCGTATTTTAATATACCAGGACAGAGCTATAACCTATTGCTTTCTAAGTATTAAAAATCTGCTGCTCCCAGTATACCTTGGAGCCGTGGACAGTAAGAAAACAAATAGAGTTGTTATCCAACAGCTGGATGACTGTGGGTTGGTAAGCACCAGTTTCTATGTGTTAAATGCCAAACAGTAATATCTATAGATGACACTGGCCACCATTTTGCAGTACTTATTTAATTAATGCTACTGGACTGTATGGTGGAAAATGAATTCTATTAACTGTACCAAGAGAATAAGGATCTGGAGCAAAAAAGTCAGTAGTTTCATAGTTATATACATCATTTCAGTGTCTGGGAGGAGATACAACTATCAAACATTAAAATTTACCAATCTGTGTATCTATGGAAAAGAAACAACAATATGACCATTGAGTGTGTAGATTGAGAAGTGTAGATGCTTGAAAAATTAGTAATAGTGGCTTTAACCATCTATGAAAAACATAGCGAGGAAGCGGGATGTACTGTGGATAACCACATATTGCATACAACAACGCTGCTACTGGTCCCAGTGTAGATTAAGAAGAGTATCGTGTTCTAGATTAGTGTAACCCTATATTTGTTAGCCTAGTACCCTTTACTCTATTTCTCCCATAAGGTATGGGCATACACTGTGATGCATCTATTATAATCCCAGCATGAGGACAGTAAGTGTTTACCCTCTCAGATATCACTGAATAAGATCCTCATCTGCTGTATCTCTATAAAAACCAACAGAAACATTAAACCGCAATCCTGAAAGAACCTATACATATTTAAGTAACTTTTGGGTGAACAAACATTTAGCTGATGGCTATCAAGCCATCTCTCCCAACTCCTCCACATATGGGAATGCTCTGCTCCTGGATCCTCTATGAGAAAGCCACAGCCAGACTTCTCAGTTAGAAGGCCGGAGCTTTCTCTCCGCCAATATCATCCGATAGTCTGTCCCTATTGGCTGTGTCGGATGACTCTTTAGTCTGTGTATTTTGCAATGTGCATGTAAATGGCAAATTGTATAAACTCCTTTCCGTTCTTTTGATGTATTTATTATCTTCTCGTGCTTTCAGAGAATACAAAGTTCTTTAGAGATTAAGTGATTTTGAGAAGTGGCATAATTGAATCTCATTTCTTTATATTAATGGACATTATTTAATTTTGACAGATCTGCATATTTGCTGGGGAGACTTTGCTGTTCTCTAACTGGGCCATCACCGCTGATATGTTAATGGTAAGTAAGACTATCCCTAGATTTTGTGTAATGGGTTTATCCACCTATCAATTGTTATATCAATTGCCACTTTATTTACATGGGATCTGGTAGTACGAATTATACTGATATTTTCATCAATCTTCTGTGATTCAGGCCCCTTTGTTCTGTGGTTCTGCCAGCTATAAAAGAAGATGTCCTAGTCCTATCTAATATACAGTTTTGTAAAATTGATTTTTTTATTTAAAGGAACAAATTTCTTTACTATCAGTCTATGACTGATAGACTAAAGACTGGATAACCTTTCACATTTCAGTCATCAGGGAGCATAAATCAGATTGATTTCACTTTTTTGTATAGCAAAATTAGTGCAAAAGACTTCACTCACAGATCAAATTTCTTAATATCCAACTTCAAAAGCTCTTAAGGCCCCATCACACGTATCAATATCGCTAGCGACATCGCCGAAAAGTGACGTGTTCAGCGATGTCGCTAGCGATATCGCAAGTTCATCGTGCTGTGTGACAGCATGATGCAACTGCGATATATCGCTGGTCTCAGGTTGACAGGTTTATGAACATCATAACTAGCAACTAGCGATAAGGCTGGATCGCGCTGTATGACAACGCAATAGCGATGTTGGCAGCGATACAGCCTATACCGTAGCATTGCTGCGAATCGCTCGCTGGGTTTATCCCAGCCCAGCGAGCGATGGCTCCACCCACATTTCCGCGGCGTCACCGGCAACATCTGGCCGTGTGACAGCTAGCCTGCGATGTCGAAGCGACCGCGCACCCACGGCATCGCTTCCGACATCGCAGGCTATATTGACACCTGTGACGGGGCCTTTAGAGGTTTGGCTGCTGGAATACCCACCAATCTCAAGAGTTTAGAGGGTTGATCAAGCTTGTTAACCTTTCCGCTCCATTCATAGATTGGTGGTGCACAGGCTCGACTTCCACTTAACTTCAGACAGATCTTTGCAACAGCCACATTCTCGGGATCGGCATGCAATTGATCACAAATCCTTTCATTTAGGTGACCTTACCTGAATTTATTGCATCGTCAATTCTGAAATGTTGGGATGCTGTGTAAAATGTAAAGATAATAAGAATGCAATGAATTGAATATCTTTTAAAGCCATATTTTATTCACAGCAGAACTGAGAACACAGATCAGAAGTTAATAGTGATGTTTCCATTTATTGTGAAAAAAAATTATTAATTTAGAAATTGATGAAGCAATACATTAAAAAAGTTGTGACAGGTTAAACAAAAGGCTTGGGAAGTACCGTATTTTACCGGCTATAAGAGGAGGAAAACTGGAAACAAAAATGTTAAGCAAAAAATGTGGTCATGATTCACTGTTATGGGGGAGGGGATCTGCTGCTGATAATGTTATGGAGTAATGTCCTCTATCCTGAGCCCCTTCCAGGTATAAACTGTATGTCCTCTGTCCTAGTGTATATGTCCTTCATCCTGGTATATACGTCCCTCATCCTGGTATGTATGTCCCACATCCTGGTATATATGTTCCTATCATGGAGCCGGTCTGGTATATATGCCTGAGGCAATTATGTTGCACACATTGAAAAATAAACAATTATACTCGCCTTCCTCTGCTCTGTCCTTTTCTGATTTCCCAACATGCTATGTCACACAAATCCCTGGCGGCCACTGTAATCTCGGGTGTACACAGCGATCTGCCTGTGTGCCATTTCCCTGACATAAATCTGAATAAAGGATGAAATGCCGCTCGACCTGCACTGCTGAAAAAGCCCGCCAGAAACTCAGGATATCTGGGATAGGATGTTGGTTTAATTCCAACGCGTTTCGGAGCTGCTACTGGGCTCCTTCCTAGGGTCCTGAGGAAGGAGCCCGTAGCAGCTCTGAAACGTGTCGGAATTACACCAACATCTTATCCCAGATATCCTGAGTTTCTGGTGGTCTTTTTCAGCAGTGCAGTTGAGCGTACTTCGTCCTTTATTCAGATTTATCTTCACAGCAGTTACTCGTGGAGGTGCGGACCGTGCAGCAGCTGTGTTTTCGAGTGATCATACTTGGATGTGGGTTGCACAACCATATCAGGTGAGCAGTTTTCATTAAGTTTTATTGCCACTACTTGTCCGAAGGATAAAACCCTATTGCACATTATCTCACATTTCAGATTTCCCAGACATCACACTCAACACTTAAAGTTTGACTGGCCACTACATGCCAGCTCAATGCCCAGCTCCGCTGCATGCCAGCTCAGTGCTGTATACTATTGCACTGACACACAGGGAAAAGATCACAATGCAGAACTGGAACCTAGCTGTTCCTACAGGATATGTCCTGCCCTGCTGTGTATCATGCTGAGCTGGCATGTAGTGGCACATAGGCAGATGTTCACTGTGTGAGCTACTACCTCCCAGCTCAGCATGGATTGCAGAGAGAAGCCCTTGGCCAGTCAGACTGCAGTGTGATGACACATGATAATGGCACAAAGGCTGATCATTGTGCATACCCAAAGTCACTGTGGCTGTCAGGGATTTCTGTAATGTAGGAGATTGGGAGGAAAAAGAGGGCACTAAACGAACCATAAGCTTTAAAAGCAGACATATGATCACCCCAGTCACTGCAGGAAGTTGGGGCAACATGTGTGCCCGCTATTAAAGAACATGAATATTTACTCTCCTCATACCCATAATCCTGCCCACCTCACGGTGCCGGCTTCAGTGCAGAGAGGTTAGCAGGATTATGGGGAATGGAGCAGTGAATATTCAATTTCATCAACAGAGGGCATAAGTATTAGCCTCTGCCACTGCTGCAGCCTGCCTCATGTGACCCTGCTGCATTCACCACCCCCCACCAGCAAGCCATTTACATCCGGACTATGAGATGCATCACCACTCTCCTCCCAAATTTGGTGAGGGGGTGGAGGAACGTTTTATAGTACTGACTTCCCAGACATCAGCACTGGGTATCTTAACTCTGTGCAAGGCACCCTGATATCTGAATGTTACCAAAGGATTTTAGGTTGCAAAAAATGCCCAGTGTCCAAAAGCTAGGTTTGCTTCCTAGCTCGTGTGTCTTCCAGCAGGACAATGGTCCCAAACATTCTTCAAGAAGCACCAAAAACAAAGTGCTGGAGAGTTCTGAAGTGGTCAGCAATGAGTCGTAATCGAAATCCCATTGATCACTTCTGGAGATATAAAAAACAAAACAGTTGACTCAATCTATCCATTGCGTGTCTGTTTGTGCCACACTAATCATGGAGAACAGAAATCAGAGAAGAGAACTGTCTGATGACTTAAGAACCAAAATTGTTGAACAATAACTATCTCAATGTTACAAATCCTTTTCTAGAGATCTTGATGCTTCTTTGTGCACAGTGCACAAAATAATGAAGTTTGCAACCCATGTTACGGTAGTGAAACTCCCTGGACATGGACAGCTGAGAAAAATTGATGAACGTTGCAACGCAGAATAGTCCGGTTGGTGGGTAATCAGCCGCAATCAAGTTCCAAAGAAATTTAGGCTGTCCTTCAGGCACAGGGTGCATCAGTGTCAGCGCGAACTATCTGTCGACATTTTAATTAAATGAAACAGTATGTTAGGAAACCAGGAGGACTGCATATTGCCAAAATGTACGTGAGTAAACCAAAATCTTTCTGAGAAAGCTTCTTGTGGACAGATGAGACCCACATAGAGCTTTTTGTTAAAGCACATCTTTGTACTGAGTGCCTACAGTCAAAAGAGGAGGTTCAAAGATGTTTTGGGATTGATTTGCTGCCTCTGGCACTGGATGCCTTGACTGTGTACAAGGCATCATAAAATCTGAAAATTACCATACGATTTGGGTCACAATGCAGTGCCCAGTGTCAGAAAGCTGGGGTTTTGCTACAATAGGTCTCTAGAACTAGACTCTAGAGTCTTCCAGCAGGATAATGACCCCATACATACTTCACGAAGCACCCAGACTAGATGGAAACAAACCGCTGAGATTTCTGAAGTGGCAAGCAATGAGTCTGGATCTAAATCTCATTGAATACCTGTGGAGAGATCCTAAAATTGCTGATGGGGGAAGGCATCATTCAAATATGAGAGACCTGGAGCAGTCTGCAACAGAAGATGGTCAAAAATTCCAGTTGAGAGGTGTAAGAAGCCTTTTGATGGTTATAGGAAGGATTGATTGCAGTTATTTTTCCAAAGGATGTGCAATCCATATTGTGTTCAGGTTGCCAACAATTTTGTCATCCCTATTTTGGAATTCTGTAGGAACTTATGTCCAATTTGCCTTTCTTTTTCAGGTTTTTTTTTTTGTAGTTCCAATACACACAAATGAAATAAACATGTAGTGACAAAACAAATAATTGCAATAATTTTGTGGGAGAAATACCTCACTTTCTGGAATAATTTCAAGGGTGCCAACACTTTAAGCCATGATTGTATATAAATGACGTAAATACCTTATTAGATTGTCCTGAATATCTCACTTTAACTTTTATTCAATGCTTTTTATGAGTTTTAGTGCTTTAATGTACCCATTAGCTATGCATTTCTTGACATACTTTATGCGTGAATATATAAAAAAGTTCTAAATTTAATCTAATAGTAAGAGATGAATAGTTCTAGTGAGCAGTCCTTTGACCTTAAAAGCTTTCATTGCAATTGTGCCTCGAAATGTCTATCCATTATAACATTTTAATGGTATTACTAAAGCTTGAACTTTGTCTACTTTTGTTTTGCTTGCATTGTACATTTTATTCAAAAGTAAAACATTCAGTGATTTACTAGGGTCTTCCACAGTGACTATTTAACCCTTACTCATCCCACGCTAAGCTTGTTGCCAAGCATTTAAAATCTCTTATTTAGGAATGAATACCTGGGAGAAAATATCAGCCTGGGTCAGTGGCTCGATACCTGGAGTGGTCAATATGAAGAAGGGTGGTAGAAATCCCTTTGTGCTTGGCAAAATATGTTGTCTCATCTTAATAAAGCACTAACATAATCTTAATTCTATAAGTACAGTGTAATTTGCTTCCATTTATCATTCTACACAAGTTATACCACCCTACAGCTCTTTAATCGCACTGTGTGGGTGCTTGTAATGTAACACATTGAATGAAACCTCATATAGCCAGCTCATTGTAGTGCATATGGTGGCACCCATACTCATAATTTCCTGGCAGATGACGCATAATCTCCCTCTTTATGTGTTATACACATTAAATCCTCCCTCATTAAACCAGCATTTAGTAAATCTCTCTAATTTGTAAAATAGGCTATCCCTTTCCCTCATTCTTAAGTTGTTGAGTCACATCTCTCATCATCTGGATGATACCCGGGCTATTGTTTCAATGACCCAGCTTTTCGGACTGGAATGTCTACACCATGTTTATGTCCTTGTCCAGGAATGAAATAATCTTGACCATCGTCTACTGTAGGAATTTCCTATTGAACCTATTCTAGTAAACATAAGGCTGCAGCCATGGATGTTGTATTTTAAACAGGAAGCTTCTTGAATAGTGTGTTCTTGTTTGATATGTCAAGATACCTCCAATCATCCAGTAACACACTATTGTTTCGTTCAAGAATAGGGAATTAAAAAAAAAAAAAAGCATATCAGTCAATAGATTAGATGTTCACATTGAGCTCTGCCATCTCTGTAGGATCAAAAACATGCTTATCCAAGAATAAAGGGGTACAAACAGGGTCTTGAATTCTTTTCATTTATAGACCATGACATCTCGTTGTTAACTATTATATAACCTGGTGATGTTATACCTACCTAGAAATGTCTATATTAAACCTAAAATATTACTTGGAAAAAATGTACTGCTTTATCACGTAATCCCCACATGGAAGAGCTGGATGCAGTGTGTTTGTATTATTTGTCTTACTCTTATTTGTCTTCTTTTGTACAGTATGTGGTTATTCCAACCCGCCGTGCCACAGCCGTGGCTTTGCAGAGCTTCACATCACATCTTCTTGGAGATGCCGGGAGTCCATATCTTATTGGTTTTGTAAGTACATGACAGTCATCTTTATGAATGTAGTAGTACTCTAGTATGTTGAACTATACATATATACATATGTATTTTGTATACATCTGCTGAGTTATAGTTTTTCAGTTAATATGTAGTAAAATTTGTGACCTTGTATGAAGTACAATACAAAATAATATGTGGTACCGTGTTGACCAGAAAAATCGATGTAAATCTCTCAAAAAAATTAGAAAAGTATTCTAGGGGTGATATTGTATGAAATATTCCTGTTTGTTGAAGCTTGTAACATAATGAGGCTGTTGTCTACCTTACCTTTCAATCCTATTAAAGGGTTTTCTGGGCTCTAGAACAAATTTATCGCAGTCACTCTATGTGATTGCATATTCTGAATCATGATGGTGTGCAATGTGAACACAGTCACAATTCCTTTGCATTCTCAATGTGAATGGGTGGACTGCAAGTATGAGATTTCTATAGTCACAGTCACATGCCAAATCTAGTGTCATCGTTTCAGGTAATGCACTGTTAAAAACCCCTTTAAAGCAAAATAGAATTTTTAACACTTCTAATGCATCTTATAAATTGTGTAGGATATTGGAGTGTTCCCTTTTGTAATGCTCTTGCATATGGCTTTGCCTTAGCATTCTAATTGTTGGGGGTCCTATTTGTGAGATCCACGCTGATCCTGAAAACAATTGAATAAAGATCCTTTGACTTAATTGCTGCTTGTTTGTGCACTTGCTGCGCTATGAAGAACCGCAGCTTAACTAGAGTTATAGTCCTTTCACTCTAAAGATTGCAGGAAGCAAGCAGGTGGACTTCTTCACATGAGAGGAAATTACAATTTGTAGTGACTAGGGATGCACGAATTGAAATTGTAAAGTTCGGGACCCAGTCACAAGGTCCCGAACACAGGTTTCCATGGGAAAACCCGTGTTACAGTTTGGGTCCAGTTCATGTCCAAGGCCTATAAATTAAAGAATAAAATTATATAATAATATAACATTATAATTATACTTGCCTTTCCAGCGACATGTCCTCCCGTCTCGACTGTCATGGCCGCTTCTGCTTCCGGGCCACTCATTAACTTCCGGCGGTGTTCACTGCATTCGCATTCTTCGGCTTTTTCAGGCAGTGTCATGCGGTGACGTCAGGGTTTACTGTGTTCATTGCCTGAGCCATGAAATCGGGTGAACTCTGACTGCCACTGTCAGTACTGGCCTGCTTCTCGCTCTGCATAGACAAGTATCTATGTAGAGCGATGAGCAGAGCTGACATTGCTTTGCTATCCATGTGGACTACGTTGGACGGAGGATTTTTTTTTATAATAAAGATGGGAGTCTCTAAATGTTTTTTTGTTTTATTGTAATAAAAAAAAATTCTCTGTGTTGTGTTTTTTCATCTTTACTAGAAATTCATTGTGATCATGTCTAATATTGGCATGACCCCATGAATTTCGGGCTTAGGGGCAGCTGATAATACAAAGCTGGCCTTAACCCCATTATTACCCACCGAGCCACCCAGCACCACTGAAAGAGTTCTACAAACACGCCATTTTCTAGGGTGGCTGCAAACTGCAATTCGCAGCGGGGGGGAGGGCAGAAAGCTTGGGCCACCCTGCGCTGCGAATTCTAGCCCTCAGCTGCCTAGTTGAACCTGGTTGAACCCAAAAATAGGGTGAAGCCCACGTCATTTTCATGAAACTCATGGAATAATTAAAAAAGCGCTTCCCTATATTTTTGTTTCCAGCCAGCGGTAAAAATGGGCAGCTGGGGGTCGAAAGCAGCCCATACTTGCGTGTTGTACCTGGCTGGCATGCAAAAATATGGCGAAGCCCACACCAATTTTTTTTATAATAGTTCATTAAAAAATAACACATACATTTAGGGACTGCATTTTTATTAACCCCTCGACTCTCATCTCTATGCTGAACACTCTTGGCTCTCCTTCATGAGAGACCAAGGGGACGAACAAAGCTTCTATCCCCGTGGTTCCTAAAGGAGAGCCCGGAGCGCTGCGGCATCGTAAGGGGTGGTAACTCAGGTCACCCGAGGACAGCTGAGGTCATGCCACCTGAATTGTCCTCGGGTGACCCCAGTGTCTCCCCGGTTACAATGCCGCAGATCAGCTCCTTACGCCAATTATGCACTGAGCTGTCAGAAGATTGCACCAAAAAGCATGAAATCTGTGGCAAAAAACGTTGTGGTTTTTGTGCTTTTTTTGGCCCAGGAAATGCACATGAACACCTTGGACACAATGCATGCAGTTTCAGGTCTAAATTGCACCAAAAAACATAAAATCCGCGGCAAAAACAGTGATGTTTTTGCCCCATATTGCATGTGTTTTTGGTACAATTTAAGCCTAAAACTGCATGTATTGTGTCCATGGTGTTCATCTGCATCTCCTATGCCAAAAAAAAGTACAAAAAACGTGACTTTTTCCTGCGAATTTCATGCTTTTTGGTGCAATCTTTTGACAACTCAGTGTGTAATTGGTGTAAGGAGCGCGATCTGTGGCATTGTAATCGGGGAGACACTGAGGTCACCTGAGAACAGCTCAGGTGGCATGACCTGAGCTGTCCTGGGGTGACCTGATTTACCCCCCCTTATGATGCCACAGCACTCGTGGCTCTCCTTCAGAGACCAGGGGATAGAAGCTTTGTTTGTCCCCTTGGTGTCTGATGAAGCAGAGCTGAGAGTGTTCTGCACAGAGATGAGGGTCGAGGGGTTAATAAAGTTGCAGTCCCTAAATGTATTTGTGTGGTCTTTTTTTTTTTTTAACTATTAAACATTTGATATGAGCTTCGCCATATTTTTGTATGCCAGCGAGGTACAGCAGGCTGTCCCCAACCCCCTTATGCCTATTTGTACCTGGCTGGAAACAAAAGTATAGAGAAGCCCTTTTTTTATTATCTCATGAATTTCATGAAATGAAAAAAAAAAAACCGACGTGGGCTTTGCCCTATTTTTGGGTCCAGCCAGGGGCTGGAAACCGCAGCGCAGGGTGCCCCAAGCTTTCTGGCGCCCACCTACCCCCGCTGCAAATTGCAGTTTGCAGCCGCCCTAGAAAATGGTGTGTTCATAGAAGCGCTATCTTCTGGTGCTGTATCGAACTCTTCCAGCGGTCCTGGTGTCAGGTTGCTCACTGGGTAATAATGGAGTTAGGGCCAGCTTTGTATTATCAGCTGGCCCTAAGCCCGAAATTCATGAGGTCACGCCAATATTAAACATGACCACCATGAATTTCTAGTAGAGATTAAAAAAAAACACAACACAGAGAAAAAATTTTTATTACAAATAAAACAAAAAAAATTTAGAGACTCCCATCTTTATTATAAAAAAAAAAAATCCTCCGTCCGATGTAGTCAACATGGATAGCAAAGCAATGTCAGCTTTGCTACATCACTCTGCATAGACAAGCGTCTATGTAGAGCGAGAAGCAGGCTGATACTGACAGTGACAGTCAGAGATCACCCCAGTTCATGGCTAGGGCCATGAACTCGGGTGAATCCTGACGTCACCGCACGAACACTGCCAACGCCGGCCGAATATTGCCAAACAGTGGAGTGAATAAACCCAGAAGTTAATGAGCGGCCCTGGAAGTAGATGCGGCAGTGAGACGGCAGGAATTGGTAAGTATAATTATAATATTTATTAATAATTTTATGCTTTATTTTTCAGGCCCCCCTTCCCCCGCCCCATCCCAAGTCTGTAAAGTTCAATCTCTGGGTTTGGACGCAAGTTCACATCCTCTCCTGCCCCGAGTTCGAACTTTACAAAAAGCTCCTGAACATCGGGGGGTTCACCTATCACTAGTAGTGACGTCCTAAAGGGGGTGTCACACGCGTCAATATCGCCTGCACGATATCGACTGCACGTGACGTTGCAGCGATATTGACGCGTGTGACATACTGCATCAACCAGCGATAAATCGCTGGTTGATGATCGCCAGGTTTCAGAACCAGCTCTGAAACCTGGCGATTGTCGCCCGGTGGACACGCAGCATCGCTGCGTGTGACACCGGGAGCGAGCGATATTCCAGCTCCCAGCGCCTGTCACAAGCGCTGGGAGCTGGTCTCCAAGGTACACTGCGGGTAACTAGGCAGCGCGCGCTGCCTAGATACCCGACGTGTACCTTAGTTACCAGCCTCCTCCGCTCACCGTGTGAGCGGAGGAGGCTGGTAACTAAGGTACACGTCGGGTATCTAGGCAGCGCGCGCTGCCTAGATACCCGACTGTGTACCTTAGTTACCAGCCTCCTCCGCTCACCGGGTGAGCAGAGGAGGCTGGTAACTAAGGTACACGTCGGGTATCTAGGCAGCGCGCGCTGCCTAGTTACCCGCAGTGTACCTTGGAGACCAGGCTGCTCCCGCTTCCAGCAGGCTGGCAGCGGGAGCAGGACATCGTGGAAACGATATTTAAATCGTTTCCATGATGTCACTGGTCAATTGATCGCTGGTGAGTCTGTCTGTGTGACAGCTCACCAGCAATCAGCCGTCAATGTCGTCAGCGATCAGATCGCTGACGACATTGACGCGTGTGACACCCCCTTTACACTTCCTGTAGTGTAAAACCCTATTAAACTGAATGGATTAATAAGCCATGGAAAAACTTATACAGTGATAAAAAGATGTAAATGGGATTTTACCATACTGAAATTGAGCTATTCTTACAGTTGCATGGTCCAGTTTTTAAATGGACTTATTGGTCAAATTATAGATGTGAGAATAATTTCATGGAAGCAGCCTTAAAATCGAATTCTACCAGATTGAATCTAATATCAGAATAGAACAACAAAAAATTATTAAAGGGTTTATCAGATGTTATCAGCTGATTTTGCTATTGGAGATTGGCATTCAGATGGATGGTCTTAGTAATGAAAGAAAGTCTCAAGTCTACAAGAACAGGGTTTGTTCATACAGATACTCCCTCTATAATTCCATTCAATGATAGGATATGGACAGGGGCAGTCTACATGACACAACTTCTTTACTCAACCAGAAAACTGGGGAGCCCAAAGGAAATTCCTAAATATGAACGTAGAGGGCATCATGTGTGTTCTATGGTACATGGTCACATGATGGTAAATATCAAAAAGAAGAAAAAACGGCACTCACCGAGGTAGCAGATAGCGGTGTCTTTTATTGGGGTTGCGGATACACAGTGCAGGGAGGGGGTACCGGACTGCATTTTTTGACTGGCACCTCAAGTGAAATCTGTGGCTCCTGTCCGTGTTCGCCTCCTGGGTAGGAGTTCCCCTTAAGGTGGTGCCTCATTTCCTTCTGTGGATTCATTACATGATGGTCAATATAGACAGGCAGCAAAGACGGAGCTGATTTTGAGGATGACAGTCAGCTTCTAATCTCATATTCTAAAATATAGATGTAGAAGGTGAACAAGACAGGGTGATTTACTACTTTTCACAGGTGAGAGAGTTATAAACATGCTTGTCATCAGGCTAATAACACCAATGTGTACTGCTGGGCAAAGAGTGGAATGTCTGTATACTTCAGAAAGTTTTGAATCCATTATACATACATTAAATGAAGATAGTAGATGAGCCTTAACTGGAAGGAGTCTGCAGTGCTGAGGCTGAACTGCTCCCTAAGAGCCTGTTTGGCTCAGCATGCACATCACATTTCAGGACTGCAAGGCCATTTCACAGTTGCAGTTTCATACATTATTCTAATTGCTTTACTTCCAGCCGTCAGTGTGGAGGTTTTATTGCAATACGAGGCTATACTAAAAGTATCAGCAATTTGTAAACGAACGTAAGAGAAAATTCTATTAATATAACTGTTTACACAATGCTCTTGTTACATAATGGAACAAGATGTAACAGATTTTGAGGATCAGCCCCGGATGAATTTTATCAAGGAGCTAAATTATTACTCATATAATGTAACTATATGACGTACACTTCATAAAGCAGAGGTGGGGGACTCCAGGCCTTAAGGGCTGCCATGTTTTCAGTATTGCACAAGTGATAATATAATCACCTCCACTTGTGATTATTCCAACCCTTGTGCAATGCTAAGGAAATCTTGAAAACATGACCTGTTGGTAGCCTTGAGACCTGGAGTTCCCCACCCCTGTCATAAAGCAAGACCATGGCTAAAGATGTAGGCTAAAACTCAACGAAAATGCAACACTTATTGAATTTGGACATGAAGAGACCAACCAATAGGCGTATATAATATCCCAAAATTCCGTACTAATTAAAATTATAATACATTAGAATAAATATATCACATGTTAAAAGCAGTAGGCTGCTGAATATTGCAGGGACAATAATACCACTTGGTTAGGTAAACCAAATTCTTACCAAAGGTAAAGGATAGTAAATATCTATACTATATTAGGGTAAATCCTTGAACCAATTTTGCATCACTTTTCCAACCATAAATGCAATGTAAATGAATTATAGATGTAAGGTATTAGATAGTGGTTACAGCATCCCTACCATCCTAACGCACGTTTCGTAGAACTTAGATATAATCGTTCATATTTGGAATATCCTTAACTAGAGGAAAAGACGAGTGTAAGCTTCAAGTACGTGCAAAATCTGGTGTTTTTATTTAGAATACACTTAGATGAAAAGGCTCAAGGGGAAGTAGGCAGTGCAGGTGCCAGCCAAACAACAGGGCTAGCGGCAGTGGTTTGTGGTTGTTTACAGGGTCATAAATGTAATGGATTCACAGACATACAGTTAAATTAAAAGGACAATTTATATAGTATAGTATAGTGCTCAATAATATAGAAACCATAGGTTATTATCTCAATATTACATACATCAAAGAATGCGGACAATATAGAGTGTAACCTCTTGGTGTTACAAGTTATAAGGCACAAACAATGATACCGATAATTCAGTTCCTATACATTAACATAGTCTAAGAGAACCCATTAAGCAATGGACCCATTATATGTATGCTTAGTGACCAAAATTACCATTACTGCCCGCAGCCATGGGGATGGCAGACATCGGGTGCAGAGGAGCCTGGGGAGGGTGGAGCCCGACGCTGTTTCGTGGTCTAAGGGTTAAGGCCAGTTCAACTGGGGGGAAGGTGATGAGAGACTCCCTGCTCTCAGCATTTTATGCAGTCTGCGATGATCGCGTCACCGGAAGTGACATCATTAGCCCAGTCACATGACCGGAAGTGACATCCAGCCCGCCCAGCATCATTGCTGGGCTGGCAGAGATGCGCACTGTCGATCGCATGATGTGAGCATCACGTCACCATGGCGATGCTCAGCGCTTCACTTCCCCCTCAGCCACACTACACCGCACCTGGTGTGCAGCTGCTTGGACGCATCACCAAAGCAGCCAGCACAACCAGGGCGGTGCAATATCATGTGGCGGGAGCGGGAGCAGCCTAGGACATTACCAGGTAGCTAGCTATAAGTATGGGAACCTAATTATGGGAAGGTTTAACCCCTGTATCTATCAGCACTTATAAATAGTAACACACATAGATTCAAGATTCAAGATTCAAAGAAGCTTTATTGGCAGGACCAAATACATCTCAGTTTTGCCAAAGCAATTGTATAAAGGGAATAGAGATAGGGACTGTGAGGATGTTGGGTAGGAGCTGTAGGGAAGGTGGATGGGATGGATCCAGGATGGAGGGGCTATAGTCCATGGCATAGGAAAGGTGGATGGGGGCAGATCCAATGTGGAGGCTATAGAGTCCATGGCATCATAGCTCTTTTTCTCGCAGTCTATGGCATTCGCTCACATACTGCGCTGCTATCTCCACTGCTCTCTCTTCTTCTCCCAGCAGGATAGATGTTTTTTCTTCCTCCTTCATGGTGATGAAATCCGGGAAGAGATGCGAGAGTCTCCTGAAGTGAGTGTCCCTCACTGCTGAGTATTTGGAGCAGTGTAGCAGGAAGTGGGTTTCGTCCTCCAGGGCCTCCTGATCACAGTGTTGGCACAGTCTTTCCTCCCTGGGCTTGTATCTCTGCCTGTGTCGGCCGGACTCGATGGCCAGACTGTGGGCACTGAGTCTATATCGGCTCAGGATCTTGCGGTCTCTGGGATCCGGGAGTTTCTCCAGATATGGGGCCAGTTTGTAGTCTCTCTGTAGACTCCGGTACATGGTCAGTTTCTGTGAGCTGAAGATATCGTTCTTCCAGTCACTGACATACCTCTCCTGGCCCTCCTCTACCATCTTCCTGATTCCGGCTTTTGTCAGGCTGTGATTGGTGTTCCGGTTGTGTTGGGCTTGGCTGGGCTGTTCCGAGGGTCCTGGTTTTCCTGTTTCACCTATATGTAGCAGGGCTTTATGGTGATGGGAGCTTGGATTGCTCCTATGTAGGTGAGCCCGGAATGACAGCGCCCTCTTTAGAACCGTTAGGTGTAGAGGGAATCTGCCCAGCTCTGCCCGACAGGCACTGTTGGAGGTGCTCCGGTGGACCTGGAGAAGGTGCTTACAGAATTCCAGGTGGAATATTTCTGTTGGGCTGGAGTCCCACCTTGACCAGTCTGGGTAGGTGTGAGGACCCCAGACTTCACTGCCATACAGGAGGATTGGGGCGATGATGGAGTCGAAGATTTTTAGCCAGACCCTCACTGGTGGCTTCAGATGGTAGAGTTTCCTTCGGATGGCATAGAAGGTTTTGCAAGCCTTGTCTTTCAGGGTCTCTATGGCCTGTTTGAAGCTCCCTGACCGGTGAATCTCTAGGCTCAGGTAGGTATATTTGTCTGTTCCTGTGAGGTCGCAGTTGTTGAGGACAAATGATGGGTGCTGGTCTGATCTTCTCCTTCTCCTCTGGAACACCATGATGTTGGTTTTCTTTAGATTGACCGGTAGGCCCAGGTGGAGCTGAATTTCTCTAGGATTTCCAGGTTGTCTTGGAGGCCTTTCTCGGTTGGTGACAGCAGCAGCAGGTCATCTGCGTACAGCAAGAATTTCACCTGAGCGTCATGGAGGGTGAGACCCGGTGCGGTGGAGGATTCCAGGGCGGTAGCCAGCTCATTGATATAGATATTAAAGAGCGTTGGACTTAGGCTGCAGCCTTGTCTGACTCCACGGCTCTGTTGGAAATAATCCGTTCTTTTGCCGTTTACACTCACACTGCAGAGGTTCTCGGTGTAGGAGCTTTTGATGACATCGTAGGTCTTTCCTCCTATTCCGCTCTCCAGCAGTTTCAGGAATAAGCCCGGGTGCCACACCGAATCAAAGGCCTTTTTAAAGTCCACAAAGCAGGCATATATCTTCCCATTCTTTGTATTGCGGACGTGTCTCTGAATGAGGCTGTGCAGGGTGTAGATGTGGTCAGTGGTGCGGTGGTTCGGCATGAACCCTGCTTGGCTCTTGCTGAGGACGTTGTGCTCGGTGAGGAAGGTGAGGATCCTCTTGTTCAGGATGCTGTTGAACAGTTTTCCCAGGTTGCTGCTGACACATATCCCACGGTAGTTGGCTGGTTCATACCTCTCCCCACTCTTGTGGATGGGTGTAATGAGGCCTTGGTTCCAGGTACGGGGGAAGTAGCCAGCCCTCAGCACAATATTGAACAGTTTGACCATTGCAGCCTGTATTTCTGGTGGGCTGTGCTTCAGCATTTCTGGTAGGATCCCATCTAGGCCACCGGCTTTTCTACACCTTATGGAAGAGATCCTCTCGGCTACTTCCTGTAGTGTTATAGGTGTATCCACCGGGTTTTGGAAGTTTTTGATTTTTTCCTCCATTGCTTTTAGTTTTGCCATTATGTTTTCCTGTTCTTGGCTTAGTTCTTCCTTTGGGATGTCTTTATAGAGGTCTCTGAAGTACTGGAGCCAGATGTTGCTATTTTGGATATAGGTGTTGTTTTTCTTTTTTGTGCCCATGTGGTTCCATAGTTCCCAGAAGGAGTTGTCTTGGAGGGCGTCTTGGAGTTGGTTAAGCTTGGTAGTGATGTAACTCTGCTTCTTCCTCCTGAGGATGGTTTTGTATTGCCTTTGTATGGTGTCATAGGCTTCCCTCAGGCCCGGGTGGTTGGGGTCTCTGTGTTTCTTGTTGGAGGCTGTTCTCAGGGTCTTCCGTACGGCTTTACATTCTCTGTCAAACCAACCATTGACCTGTGTTTCTTTAGGTCTCTTGTAGTTGACTTTTTTAAGGTCGGACAGTCTGGCCATTGCATAGAATATATTGTTGAGGTCCTTTGCGGCTTGGCTCACTCCCTCTGGGTTAGGCTTGTACTCGTAGTTGTAGAAGTGGTGGAGCATCCGCTGTATTTCAGGGCTGCTGGAAGCCTCTTTATACTTTAGACCCGACATTCTGGACCATTTATAGGATGGAGGCCGGCTGAAGAGGCCGCTCTGCTGTGGCTTCTGAGTGGATGGTTTCTCTGTAGATTTCATGTACAGAAGAAGTTGGCTGTGGTCTGACAGGTGCGTTTGTGGGGTGACTATGAAGGCGCTGACATCCGCCAGGTTTATGTCTGTAATGGCGTAATCTACTACACTCCTCCCTACATGGGAGTTTAGTGTATACCTTCCTAGGGAGTCACCCTTGCTTCGTCCATTAAGGATATGAAGTCCTAAACTTCTACATACGTTCAGGAGCTTTCTGCCACTTTTGTTGACTGTACTGTCATAGCTGTTTCTCTCTGTGTGTACAGAGTCCTGGCCGTCATTCTCTGCTCCAAGTATGTAGATGTTTCCATCCGTGGTCAGGAAGTCTCTCTCTCTCCCAGTTCTTGCATTGAGGTCTCCAAAGATGAGAACTTTGCCCAGGGCCTGATAATGGGCGGCTTCTCCTTGTAAGATCTCGAAACAGTCTGGATTGAAGTAGGGGGACTCTGGCGGTGGTATATAGGTGGCGCAGAGGTAGACATCAGACTGACAGGTGAGGATGGAGCTGCTGATTCTGATCCATATGTGGCTGCCTCCTCTCTTCACCGGTTTGATGTACTGGTGGAGCTCCTCTTTATACCAGATCAGTACTCCTCCTGAGCCCCGGCCCTGTTTGATGTTTTTATTTTTCTGGGCATGGACCGAGAATTCCTTGTACCCAATAGGCACTGGGGATTCGTTTTCGGCCCTGGTCCATGTTTCCAGGAGGATCTGAATGTCTATATTTTTCAGTCTTTGTATAAAATCAGGGTCCTTTGTTTTACATCCAAAGGTCGAGGCGTTGAGACCCTGAATATTCCAGCTGCTGATTGTAAGTGAAGACATTGTTCTGTGTATCCTGTGTGTATATACCTTGTAATGAGTACGGCTGTGTGGGACGCACTGGAGTTCTTTCTGATTTGTAGAGGTGCCTGGTTCCATCCAGTCACATTAGTCTCTCATACAGTTCGCTGACCAGGGTCTTTAACTCATACCTATCTCTGCTCTGCATGTGTCTGTATGGGCTTGGTGGTCCCCTCTGTGGAGGTCTCCATCTCTGATGGTCTGATATTGGCTGCATGTGTCTGTGTGGGCTCGGTGGTCCCCACTGTGGAGGTCTCCACCTCTGATGGCCTGATATTGGCTGCATGTGTCTGTATGGGCTTGGTGGTCCCCTCTGTGGAGGTCTCCATCTCTGATGGTCTGATATTGGCTGCATGTGTCTGTGTGGGCTCGGTGGTCCCCACTGTGGAGGTCTCCACCTCTGATGGTCTGATATTGGCTGCATGTGTCTGTATGGGCTCGGTGGTCCCCTCTGCGGAGGTCTCCATCTCCGATGGTCTGATATTGGCTGCATATGTCTGTGTGGGCTCGGTGGTCCCCTCCGTGGTGGTCTCCTCCTCTGATGGTCTGATACTGGGTGAGGAGCTTTGTTTCCAGCATCCGGAGGTAGGATTGGGGTTTTCTGCTCATTCATTCTCAGGAATCTTTCAGAGTGGTCATGGTCACTGTTGGATCCAGGCCTGGGGTCTCTGTTTAGCACGATGTCTTTCAGCTCTTTGGCCAGGAGGGTGACCCCTTGTTTGTTGAGGTGTTTATTATCATACAGGTGACGGTGGTTTATGGAGAGGTGTTGTGCCAGGGTCACGTTTGACACAGCCTTGATCCTTTCAGTCAGTTCCATGTTGATGGTTTGGGTGGTTTCCCTGGATATATCCTTTCTTGGGAGCAGCGATGACAGAATGATTTTGGTGTCTCACATATAAGAATATAAAATTTGCACAGTTCCAAATCATATGTATTTCAATGCAGATGGTTCATAGTGTTAAAGGTGTCAACATCCGTAATCCGTAAAATCCATTCCCATATAATCCATTATTTGTCACCGCAGACATAGATGATTCACCAAGGTCGAGAGTAAGAAGACCTGTAAAACCACAAAAAAATTGACCCATAAAATCAAATATACAGGGACACTATCCACCTTGTCTCACACTGCGTGAGCCTCTTCCTTACGTCACCACCCCGGATACCACCATGAATCACATCAATCCCTTGGAATTTCAGGGTGGTGAAGCAGGAAGTGTCATGACAGTGTCTAGAAGGTGGCCCTATCCTCCACCTCTTGGGCTGCCAAAATATCCCTCACATGCTCCCTCACCCTCCTCTTAAGTTCACGACTGGTCATTCCAACATATATCCGGGGGCAAACACATGTGGCATAATATACACATTGCTTGTCCCACAGAATACATAATGTCTGATATTGAATGTGCATTGACCATCAGATGAGTTGAAGGAGGCAGTGCGTATGACATTCGGGCAGGTCACGCAGTGGCCGCAGGGGTAACACCCTCTCAGAGGACCTCTGGAGCCAAAGAGGCCCGATCATTCAGGAGCGTAATGACTCTGGATCAATACATCCCTCAGGTTACGCACTCTCATGGTGGTCAACAGAGGTCTGTCTGATAACGAGTCCCTTAGACTAAATACAAACACCAGATTTTGCACGTACTTGAAGATTGCACTCGTCTTTTACTCTAGTTAAGTACGTTTCTTGAGTTGCTTCAGAGGGGTGCTCCTAATTTTAGGGCCACCTCTGTTTATGTATGGAAATCTCTAATATTTGGAATATCCCCCAAAATAATAACGGATATTTTAACGTCACTGGTGTCTAGACTATCTTTCTCTGTGTACTAAAATTTTAAAAATATTTTCTGCACCCTATTCTGATATAAAATGCACAATATCAGTGTTAATAGGTTGTGATTTTTTTTATATTGCAGTTGAATCATATCATCGCACATTAGTGCACAATGTTGTTTAGCGAAACCTAGTTTTCCTCTCTAGTCCCCAGTGCCCAGGTCATTAGGCAGCTAGGCTAAAGTGGATTTCCTCTGTTATAGAAGCAAATTGTTCTGTTTCACCAGGTTGAAGGAGGCTGTTTACACGTCTATTGTTTTTGCTTCCCAGATCTCGGACCTGATCCAGGAGAATACCACTAAGTCTCCACTGTGGGAGTTCCTAAGTTTGGGTTATGCACTAATGCTCTGCCCGTTTGTGGTTGTTTTGGGTGGAATGTTTTTTCTGGCTACAGCACTTTACTTTTTGGAAGATCGTGCCAAAGCTGAGCAACAGTAAGTGGAAGTTTACTTGAAATCAGTACGGTCTATTGGTTGTTTAAGAGAACCAATGAAAATAAGTTGGCACTATGAAATTTCATACTATTAAAGTCTTGCTTTAAGCATTGCAAAGCTACTCGACTCCATGATCTAAGCACTTGAAGCGTACTTCCAACTTCAAAACAAAAATGATTATAGTGAAGGAATCTGAAGTATATTAGTTTGTCGAAATCACTTACTTAGAGATTTTTGCTGTTTACCGTCAACACGGACCACTCAAAGACCATTCTATGAACTACACTAATCTAGGCAATATCTTACTATTCACTCTTAGCTGCTGTCTTCAGTGTGAGAGTGAGATTCTATGACTCTTAAACCCGAAACTGAAGTTGATAACCTAGTCGCCGGAGCAGAAAAGCTATGTAATTAAATGCATCTCGCAAAACAGACTTCGGGCGCTCCATACTCTAGGAAAGAGTGGTTTACAGAGTCCAGCACCATACATTTTCTTTTAAAGCTGGAAGTACGCTTTAAATTTAATAATTTATTACCAATGGAGTGAACCTTGGGGTTCTTGAGCCATATAGATAATTTTCTTAACCGTATAATTGCTTGAAAAATCAAGCACATTAGGCATACTGCGTGGCTTATATTTACAATTAATTGGAATACAAGGCTACTATAGAGTTCAAAAAATATTTTCACAGCCAAACTTGTTTTCTGTGGTCATTAATTAACTGCATGGCTTACAATTAGTCTTCGCATCACTGAACACATACTAACCTTCTACTTGTATTTATGAAAAAGCATTTACTAAATTAAAAACTGCCTATGTCATATCATTAAGAAGGGGCTAATATACCGGTAAAAAGCAAACGTTAATTTCAAGATTGAGATAAGCACGTGATCACTTACAGTGACAAAAGTGTGAAAGTATTCACTTCCTTGGTTTTTACCTATTTTGTTACGTTACAACCTGTGTTTAAATATTTTTGTAATCTGATTTGTGTGTGATTCAATTTATGGGATAAAATAAATCAAAATTGCCATGTGCATATGTATTCACACCTTTTGCTATGAAGCCCCTAAAAATTTCTAATGCAAGCAATTACCTTCATAAGTCATATACACTACTGTTCCACAGTTTGGGGTCACCCAGACAATTTTGTGTTTTTCATGAAAGCTCATACTTTTATTTATCAAATGAGTTGCAAAATGAATAAAAAATATAGTCCAGACAATGACAAGGTTAGAAATAATGATTTTAATTTGAAATAATAATTTTCTCCTTCAAACTTTGTTTTCGTCAAAGAATGCTCCCTTTGCAATAATTACAGCATTGCAGACCCTTGGCGGGTATTATTTAATGAAGCTGCCAAATGAGGAGCTGTGAGGCATCGATTTCTCAACCTAGAGACCCTAATGTACTTGTCTTGTTGCTCAGTTGTGCAGCGGGGCCTCCCACTTCTCTTTTTACTCTGGTTAGAGCCTGTTTGTGCTCTCCTCTGAAGGAAGAACACAGGGAACACACTGTTGTAGGAAATCTTCAGTTTCTTGTCAGTCTTTTACATGGAATAGCCTTCATTTCTAACAACAAAAATAGACTTTCAATTTTCACATGAAAGTTTTCTTTTTCTGGCCATTTTGAGAGTTTCATAGAACAAACAAATGTAATGCTCCAGATTCTCAACTAGCTCAAAGGAAAGTCAATTGTATAGCTTCTCTTATCAGCCAAACCGTTTTCAGCTGTGCTAACATACTTGTACAAGGGTTTTCTAGGGTTTTCTAAACATCCATTAGCCTTCTTACACAGTTAGCAAACACAATGTACCAAAACATGGAGTGGCGGTTGTCGAAAATGGGCCTCTATATACCTACGTAGATATTGTATTGCATTAAAAACCAGACATTTGCATCTAGAATAGTCATTTACCACATTAACAATGAATAGAGTGTATTTCTGATTCATTTAATGTTAGCTTCATTGAAAACAAATGTGCTTTTATTTCAAAAATTTGGAAATTTCTAAATGACCCCAAACTTTTGAACAGTAGTGTATTTAGATTGCACACAGGTGGACTTCCTTTCACTAATTGCCACATGATTTGTTAATATTGTAAGGCTGGGTTCACACATAGTGTAATTGTGAGGATCCATTGTTGGTGCAAAATTGCACCAAGAACGGATCCTCACAGAACGCAGCGTTCTGTGTGTGAACGCCGTTGCACTTTTCTTTTTACACTCTTTACCTACCTCGCTGCTCTCCCCCGGGAACCGCCGGTGATCTCTCTTCATCCCTGCCGGGCCGCAGCCAGCACGGCCTCTAGGACCCCGCAGAACCATATGACCAGGTGACATCCGGTCACATGGTACAATCTCGGGTCCTCCAAATATGCTCTGCTGTGGTGATGAGGAGCATTCACCGGGGTAACACGGTTATGTTTTCTTGAAGCTGAAGGAAGGCTGTATTATATTACCAGGAGTGCAGATTATGTGTGCCTGAATAAACCTGCTGAACTTTTTAAATAGAAACATTTCTGTGGTTGCCTTAAACCCACAGCCAAGTGAGAAACTAAATCACAGTATACACACCTTTTCTGAAAGGCCACAGAGACTTCAACACCATTAAGCAAGAGGCTCTGCTAACCAATCAACACCATGAAGACCATGGAGATCTCCAAACTGGTCACAGACAAAGTTTGATAACAAGTACAAGTCAGGGTTGGGTTCTAAAAAAAAGGCCACTCTCTGATGATCCCCTGGAGCACCATCAAGTCCATTATCATTAAATGAAAAAACATGGTACCACAACAAACCTGCCAAGACAGGGCCACCCACCAAAACTATCAGCCTGCACAAGGAGAGCATTAATCAGAAAGGCAGCACAGAGACCAAAGGTAACCCTGAAGGAGCTGTAGCTTCCAAGCAGAAACTGATGCAGTGGCCAGAAAAAGCCTTTACTTACAGCCAAAAATGGAAAGGCTCATTTTGATTTTGCCAAAAGACGTGTGGGAGTCTCACCAAATGTATGGAGAACAATGACCTGGTCAGATGAGACCAAAATTGAACGTTTTGGCCCCCAAGGTAATTGCTATATCTGGCACCAAACCAACACAGCTCATCACCCCCAAGAAATCCATCCCCACAGTGAAATATGGCAATGGTAGCATCATGATGTGGGGATGTTTTTCAGAATCAGAGATAGGGAAAATAGTCTGGGTCAAGAGAAGATGGATGATACGAAATACAGCGATATACTTGAGCAAAATCTGTTTCAGTCTGTCAGTGAATTGAGCTTGGACGGAGATTCACCTTCCAACAAGACAATGACCCAAAGCATACTGCTAAAGCAACACTCGAGAGGTTTAAGGAAAAATGTGGAAATGTATTGGTGTGGCCAAATCAAAGCCCAGACTTTAATCTGATTGAGAATCTGTGGTCAGACTTAAAGATTGCTGTTCACCAGAAATAGCAATGTAACTTGAAGGAGCTAGAGCAGTGTTGCATTGAGGAATGGGCAGATATACCAGTGGCAAGATGTGGAAAGCTCATAGAGACTAATCCAAAGCGACTTTCAGATATAATTGCTGCAAAAGGAGACTCTACAAAGTACTATCTTTAGAGGGCCAGGTGAATAGTTATTCAGTTATACACGCTGACGTTTTTAGTTATTGTGTCCTATTTGTTGTCTATTGAGGGTCAGAATGAGGTCCCATAGACTTTCATTGTGAAAGAGACCTCCGGCTCATACATAAAGCATATCGTGAGCAATTGCAGAGATGTCACCGAGAAGTGAAGCAGAACGGCGCTGGACACCAGAGAAAGTATGTTAATACACTCACACTACATTGAATGCATATGAGTGATCCCTGTACTAAACTTGGTGTAGCTTTCATGTACACCTGTGACCGCCACTTGCTGCCACAACTACTCTGCTGCCACAGTCACCTTGCTGCCACTGTCGGCAGTACCGAAGAGGAAAAAGTAAGCACCTTATGAAGCACCTATGAAGATTATAGGGACTTTTATTGTTTACATGAAGGCACACAATGGGAAAATGTGATTCTAGTGTATCATTCATTTACTGACTGTGGTTCTCATGCTACATTCATGTGCCGACAGTGGTTCAGACACTGGATTTATGTACTTATGGTTGTTCTCGTGGTGCATTCATGTACCCGACAGTGGTTCGGGAGCTGCATGTGTTTAGCAACATTTGTTTCAGTGCTGCATTCGTTTACTGATGGTGGTTCTCATCATGTAGCAATCCATAACGTGCATCGTGTTAAAACTGAAAAATCCTCAAAACTAAGTATTGAGATATATGAGGAGGATTTGGCTTAGGTTAAACTCAGTTTCTGCACCAAACACTCTTGTGTAAAGATTGGGTGTGTTCAGAATTAATTTAATGGAGCTGAAACTCTTCACATCCTTCTCCAATGCTCAAAACTATGTTCTGATGATTACTTACTGTGGTTCTGGTGAAGTATTCAGGTCCGTACCCCTTTGATATTTTTTTTTTGGCGGCCATTTGGATTGGTTTAGTAGGACTATGGGGTCCTGTGACCAAAAAATGTTGTGCATCCCTGGTTTAGGTGAAAGCATATTCATGTGTTTGAATAGCCCTGTCAAAGTCCCGACCTAAATCCCATTGCGAATCCGTGGCAATACTTGAAAATTGCTATTCAGACACCCTCTATCCAGCTGAGCTAGAGCTACTTTGCAAAGAAGAATGGGCAAAAAGATCAGCTTTTAGATGTTCAAAGCTGGTAGAAATATACCGTAAAAGACTTTCAGTAGTAATTGTGGTGACAGGTGGCCCTACAAAGTATTGTGACTCAGGGAGGTTGAATACAAATGCACGTCACAATTCTCAGATTTATATGTTTAAAATATATGTAGGAATCTGTTTATCATTTAATTTATGCTTCTCAAATAATGCACTGTATAATAGATTCCTAGCTCATGCGCCCATCCCTCCTCCGTGCATCACGCGATGCGGCGTTAACAACACATGCCACATCAATGTGCTTGGGGTCCCATGGACTGGTATTTTGGCTGGACTATCTAAAGATTAATAGGATGAAAATAATATAGTGGAAGCAAATTTTTCTTGTCAATTTATTCAGCGTCCTTTATGTGCACCATATGCAAAAATAGATTCACTTAGATGCCTTGGCTGCTATCTATGAGGTTAATTGTTGTCAGAAAAATGTTCTGCAAGTCTCAATGTGCTTGGGCACGAAAATCATCAAGATCCACTGCTGGCGGTTCCCTTTGCAATTTCCAACCAATAATGTCTAAAATGTACTCGCCAAAAGAGGAGACAAGTTCAGAGACACTGTGGGCATGGTAGCACGGTTAGGCCACACATGCTGCTCTCAGTACCAGAAACAATATGTGGGTTGTTATTGTTGTGTTGAAATACAGCTACTGTAATATTTTAGAGAAGTAGCCGTACCACTAGTTCTACCACCAAATTATATACCACCAAACTTTACCTGGAATGAAAACTAGAGGTTTCTGGATTATGCTACCCCACACCATAATCCTGGGAGTAGGACTGGCATGACATTCCCTCATGAATCTCCTGTTTCCGGGGTATTAAGTCAAAATCAGTGTTCATTGGTGAAGAATAGAGACCTCTATTTCAGCCTCCATTTCTCCATTTTTAGCATCCATTCACCATCTATAGATCATGTGGGCAATGCCATGAAAAGGCCTTTACAAATTAATGTCACACTGGTCCTACTCCCAAGATTCTAGTGTGGGGCAGCATAATATCAAGTAGCTTAGTCATTCTCATCTTTATTCCAGGTACAATAATAGCTCAAATGTTACATTGATTTGGTGTTGGTACCAATATATGGATATTACTCCAGACTGTCGCAGGAGGCAGTTTTCAACACAATACCAGGCCCCATGTTGCTTGCTACTGGGTGCAAGCTTTGTGGCCTAAACATCCTATTATAGATTGCAGTGTTTCCAGACTTGTCTCCGATTGAGTATAATTGAGATGTCATTGGTTGCAAAGGGAGCGGATCTCCATGATTTATATACTAAGAGTGGCAGAACACTCAGACAACCAAGTGAAGAGGTGATGAAAGAGCGGTATTAAAGTGGTCCTTCATCCTGACAATAAATTACAACATTTATTTAGTCACCCTACCGAGACAAGTCTTCCTGCATTCACTATGGCCACTGCAGTAGCATAGATAACAGTGGTAAGTCTGCTACTGTATTTGCCTCTACAAAAAATGAAATGCAGTGGAGGCGCTGTTCAGACTTTCTACCATTCTCCCCATGTCAGAAAATAGGCTACCTTGGATGCAGAAGGTATGGAACAATGACTCCGGTATCTGGAAGCAACAGAGGTCACCAGGTAGAGTGACTATCTGTGACTAATGAATAGCTGCTTTTCATTTACATGATGGAGAGTTGCTGTAATTCTAGGTCCCAAGTTGCAGCTGGATAATTTTTCTATTACTTTTGGAAGCCTCAAACATTAACTTAAATACATTTGTGGTGATTATTCTCCATGTAATTGATTCAGTAACAAGCACACATGTCTGTCTTCATGTAACATCTTTAATAGCTTTGTCTACTGTCTTCTTATACCCGCTTTTCCCATCTGTAAAGCTTCTGAAGGGACTGGTCGCTGGGTTAGGTAGCACTGTATTGTGCGAGGCCAGGTGTGCTATGCTTTGACCATAGGCAGTTGTCTCCTGAGGTCTCACTATGGTACCCAGCTTCTGCCCGGATGACATTACAGGAGACAAACAAAAGCATTGACAAAGATTTCAATGTTTCTTTGTCTGGTGAGGGTTTGTCTGGTGGTGACTGCTTAAAAGAGTTTCTCTCCATTAAAGAGTATATTTTCTTCCCACTAGTGAGCCGTGCTCAGAGCCTTTCACTGTTGGCAGCTGTAGTGACTCAGAAGAAGCTTCCATCTTGTAGCTTTTAGGTTGGTCTCATTTGTTTGCTTTTGTTTTTACATTCACATTTTCTGTTTTGTTTGATCCAATGTTTTTCTTTTGATATTCTTGCATTATTTTTCAAGTAAATATCCTGATCATAGCCAGAGTACTTTAATTATGCAAATTTATACAGAATTTATTTTTCCGTGCTTTAATATCTGGACAACAGTCATGCACTACAATGACGTGCAGGAGCCAAGTTCTAAAAGCTCACATAGGGACCACTACAATAAATGACTTATCTGCTGATTCCTAATATTAAGCACAATTCTATATTATTTAGTAATGATTTACATTTGAACTTTTTCTGGATTCCAATGTTAGCGAAGAGCTGTTCACCTATGTTCATTTGGGCCATTCTACATGATCGGGCCCCGATTCATCATTTCAGTTTTTCCAGTTTTCTGGACAAATTTGCTTATTATGAGTGGCGTATACAGTTCCATCAAGAGTTAAGAGTTGATTGATGCGATGCAACACTACTAATGGTATTCTAATGGAATATGAATAATGTATTACATACATACCAATGTCATTACCTATTTCCACATACACCTTTTAAGATTTATCATAAAGCACTACTCTAGCATTTTTTTTTTTATTTCACTGCTGGAGTGGTGAAACTGATGAATGTTCCCTGCCTCTAGTAATATACTTTTAATATTACTGGTGACACTCCGGTCTTGTTACGCCATCTTGTGACTGCAGCTCCTAATGACTGACCTAAAATCAGAGGTAACGATCACTAGGTCTCAATGGCAAGTCTATGAGGGCCTCGTTCTGGCTCTCATAGACTTACATTAAAAATTGAGTTCGGGTTCACACCGCAAACAATTGAGTGATCTGGTTAGTTACAACTAGCAGAAGACGACTGGAGCAGCTGGCAGCTTATAAGTATATTGTTATGTGCAGGAAACATGCATTAAAGATTACTATTTACTGTAAGTGTTTCACGTCCTCCTGCATTGTATAAAACATTAGTCGGTTTATATAACCTATGTCTCCCTTTTCTGGTGTTTTTCCCATATGGTTTTTCAATTCTAGAAACCAATGGTGAATTAAAAAAACAAACATAAAACACAGCATCACTTAGCCAAGATCGTTACAGGTAAATATGTGGGAAACACAAGGTCTAAGTACTGTATACTCAGTAATGCAAGTCCATAACATCCCGTATATAACAGAAGTACCTGACTGTCTGGTCTAACCATCTTACATACAATCGTTCTTTGTTCTTGGGCTGGATATAGCATGTACTGCTGCTGGTTTACTACAGTGAGCGAACAGCCTGTATTACAGGTTTGTCATAGGGACATCACAGTTCATATGCTGAAGTCCCATGCACTTATAGTATGTATGTTATTATTGTTCAGTACCTATTGTGCTTTTTTCTCTTTGATAGATCTACGATTTGTCCATTTGGTATCCTTTATAATGGATTGAGTAAAAAAAAAATGGACATGTAGAAAGATGAATGCAAATGGATACCAAAGTAACCCGATGTAAATACTTATGTCCCCAAAAATGACAGTATTGTAGTAGTGATACCTTTATCGGCCAAGCAGGAAAATTATATTTCTAAGCTTTCAAAGCTGAAAGTTCACTACTTCAGGCTAAATACAAATGAATTACTCAGACACAATTATATGTAGAGATGCTTTTTAGAGAAGGGCCAAGTGAACAACTAAACCCAAAGTTTCTGTTTTAAAGGTAACCATTCAAATGAAAGGGTCTTGTAACTAAATGTTTTATTTTCATGTTTATGCTTCCCAAACTGATCATAAAAATGGAAATGACAGGTGAACTTAGTCTAAGGGTAAGTGCACACTTACCGGCGGGTTTGTCGGCGGCAGCTGGGCGGACCCGCCAGGATGCTCCGGCGCCGTCCACCGGCTTCCTGGCGGGTATGTGCGGCTGGAGCCGGGCGGGGTGACGGGCGGGAGCCGGGCGGTTGCACAGCGTGTTCTCGCCGGCGGTTCTGCAGCGGCTGGAAGCAGCACATGATTCTGCTTGCAGCCGCTGAAGAACCGGCGGTTTATAGAACATGCTCATTCTTTGCTAAACCGCTGGGAAACCTGCGGTTTAGCAACAGATGAGCCTGTGTAAACCGCCGGTGTGTGCACAGCGGGCGTCGGTTTTCATTGGTTTTAATGTTAATCCAAACGCCGGTTTGGATTAACATAAATTTACATAAAACTAATGAAAACCGACCGGCGGTTTCCTCTGATAAAACGGCCATAACCCGGCCAGTGCGCACATACCCTAAGGGTACCGTCACACTTGGCGACGCACCAGCGATCCCGACAACGATACGACCTGGTAGGGATCCCTGGTGCGTCGCTGTCATGATCGCTGGTGAGATGTCAAACAGTCAGATCTCACCAGCGACGCAGCAACGATCCGGAATGATACGGAGGTCATTGGGACCCTGTTTCTCAGACCCAGGGCCGCACCGTCCTTTGGACAGTGTGAGTGGTTTCACTCAGGCGGCAACAGGCAGGGGGAGCGGCTGAGCAGAGCAGAAGGGGGCGGCGCCATATGCACACAGTGTCCCCCTGTCATGGCGCCGGCGGCTCAGGGCAGGTAAGATCCGCCGAGCGGCGGCCCTCCCCACCGCGGGATGCAGGGGCAGTGGTGCTAGTCTCTGACAGCACCCAAAGGTCCTCACCCCCCCGGTCCTCACCCGCGGCCACGGGCTATAGGGGCGGCGGTGCTGGGCGGCTCTGACAGCACTGAAACCTCCCCCCCGGGTCCTCACCCGCGGCTAAAGGGGTGGCGGTGCTGGGCTGTGACAGCACCCCCTCCCCCCCGGACCTCACCCTCGGTTAGAGGGGCGGCGGCGCTGGGCTCTGACAGCACCCCCCCTTCCCCCAAGTCCTCAGCCCATGGCTCAGGCGGCAGAGGGGCATGGTGCACCCCTGCTCAGACCTGTAGTATTGAGGTCGTTGTCCTTGTCAAACACACCGATGCATGCTGCCCAGCGGGAGACCAGTGATCAAGAAATGGTCCAGGCGACTCTGACACGACCAGCGATCTCACAGCAGGGGCCTGGTCGCTGCTAAGTGTCAAACATAGCGAGATCGCTGGCGAGGTCCTTGTTGCGCCACCAAACTTGTGACTCAGCAGCGATCTCGCTTAGTGTGACGGGGACTTTTGGACCCATTCAGGTTTTAGTTTTTCTTGTATGAGTGATATCTCTGTTTTCAAGGACAGCACTCATTCCTATGATAGTCTATGAGATAGTTTAACTGCTTGATTTTTTTTCTTTGACCGAGCCAATTTTGTGGATTGACTGATATTGAATTCAATTTCCAGATCAAAATTGCCAATGCAAGTCAATGGGTCAGTGAAAAAAGTTGACGGCATTTAGATACCATCCTTGTGCTGTATGATTTTCAGAAGCTGGAGTAAAATCTATTTTTTTCATCCATCTGAGAAAAGCTCCTGAAACTGTAACCAAACTGACACCCTGATCAAAAACACTTGAAATCGGCAACAATAATTGCATGTTTGAATCCAATTCAAGTGTCAGGACAGGACAAAAGAGAAGGAAAGGGGAGAATTGCAGACAAATGTAGTGGGGATAAGGTGGATCAGAGGACCCCAACGTGCCTATGCCAAGGATATGGAGAATGAAACGTTATCCTAGAATGTTACAAGAATTTTAGAGGGTTCAAATGATGAGATAGGTCAGGGTAAAATTCCCTTATACTTGTGTCTTTCTAACTTTTGGGAAGGCCATGTAAAAAAAGTAATATAATATAAATATAGGAAAAATCATGCTCCTCCTTTAAACAATACTTTTTTATTCATACATTGTGACATTTAACACACGTGTGCTCCCTTCACAAGATCCAATGACGCAATGACCATTTTGAGTCACATCTAGTGTCCAATGGGTGACATGAGCAGTTATTGTGCCAGAAGTAAGGAAGATAGCCCACTCATGCATGTTAAATGTCATGCATACAAATAAGCATTGCTTTAAGGAGGGCTAGTGCCATGTTTTTTCTACTTCTTATAGATATTATCTACTGGGCTGTTTTTTTAAAGCATTGAAATTGTTCTTGCTGCATGGACTAAATATAGTATTATTGGCTGTCAATTTGTGACTGGTGTAGTACTGATTCATTTTGGACATACTTATAACCCAATGTGTAAGGGCCACGTCACACACACAGATATCTGTGCAGATATTGGTCACAGATCTCTGGTTGCAGTGAAATCATGGACACATTGTTACATTTGTACACAGCCACAAAATGGAACATTGTGTCCATGATTTCACTGCAACCAGAGATCTGTGACCAATATCTGCACAAATATCTGTGTGTGTGACGTGGGCCTAAGCTAGTTTTTGCAGTGAATAAAGTATCCCTGCTGGACGAGGTGACCCTGCCTTTGTAGGTTCACAGTCTATGCTTCTAGCCTATTTGGCCCTTTAGACTTTTCATTTGCCCACACTGTCACGACACAGCTAGGGAGCCTATCATAAAGATATAGAATTAAATGACTAAGTAGAGGGTTTTACAACTAATATCCTATAATTTTCAGAACTCCGGCTGGCAGACATAATGATTTTATTGTAAGGTAACCCTTCACATAAAAATCAGTACTTCCTTTTTCATGGAAGCATTAAATAGGCGGATGAGAAGTTAAAATAAACCACTCTCACCGTCACAGAATCTCAGCATAGATTAGGAGTTCCTAAAATAGAATAAAACTATGCCGTACAATTTATTTGCCAAGCATAGGTTTGGAAATAGTGTCTTCCTCTGTCAGGATAGAAGGGTAGAGCACTGTTCCTTCCTCTGGCTCCTTGTGTGATTCCCACAGGAATGTGAGACATCAGTAATGTCATGAAAGAACCCTCCCTAGGTTTAGGACACAGCCACTGTCTGGGGTGGACACATGGGGACACGGCTTAATTTTGGAATAAATTGGATGTTGAACAATTCCTGGAGCCTCTGGCTTCCTCTTCTGAATGATTGATTTCTGGGATGTGTGTGAAATCTTGGGACAACAATGGAGACAAAGATCAAATGTAGGAATACATAAAGACTATATTGTATGCTCACATGTAAATTGATTCCATATTACGCTTGATATATATAGGCAATGCTGGGCTATCCAGGTAGCTATCATAATCATTGCTTTTCTCTGCCAGGGTATACTGTAAGTATTGGTTCTTATATGTTTAAGCCCATAGTAATGTGGGTTGCTACTAAGCCATTATAGAACATGACCTGACACCATTCTACGTAATGGATAGTTGGCTTTACATTGGAATCTAGAATTTAAACAGTCAATCTTACTAATCCTAGGTCATTCATAGACAGCAGAAAATATAGCACAAATAAAGTAATATCTAAGGGTACTTTCACATCAGCGGTTTTTTGAAATCGTGGCAGATGCGGTGAAAAAAACACATCTGCCGCGATTACCGCATAACCGCTGCACTTGCGGCACACTTGCGGCAAGCCCCATGCAATGTCTATGGGGCTTGCGGTAAGTGTGCGGCAGGTGCGGCAAGTGCGGTTTCGGCACTTGCGGCAGGTGCGGCCGCAAAAAAATACGCGGTCTGCCACGGTTTTTTTGCTTTCGCACCTGCGGCAAGTGCCGGTACCGCACTTGCCGCAAGCCCGCATAGACATTCTATGGGCTTGCCGCAACTATGCCGCAAGTGCAGCAGTTATGCGGTATTCGCGGCAGATGCGGTTTTTTCACCGCATCTGCCGCGATTTGAAAAAACGCTGATGTGAAAACAGCCTAAGGGCCCTTTCACATCAGCGTTTTGTTCAAATCGCGGCAGATGCGGTGAAAAAACCGCATCTGCCGCGATTACTGCATACCGGCTGCACTTGCGGCACGGTTGTGGCGCGGTTGCGGTAAACGCCATACAAGGTATAGGCGGACTTGCGGCAAGTGCGGTTTTGGCACTTGCAGCAGGTGTGGCCGCGAAAAAAATGCTGTCAGCCGCGGTTTTTTTCGCGGCCGCACCTGCCGCAAGTGCCAAAACCGCACTTGCCGCACCTGCCGCAAGTCCGCCTATACTTGTATGGCGTTTACCGCAACCGCGCCGCAACCGTGCCGCAAGTGCAGCTGGTATGCGGTAATCGCAGCAGATGCGGTTTTTTCACCGCATCTGCCGCGATTTGAAAAAACGCTGATGTGAAAGGGCCCTAAGACACGAGGTCATGTAACATACTGACACATTTTCTAAACTGCCAATTTCCAAGTCAGAGCAGAACTGTGACTGTTAAGTCAAGGCGGTCATAACCTACTCAACTTCCAATAGGACAAAGTACCTCGTGGTCCGAGCTGCTGTGTTCGTATAATGTAAAAACCAGATACAGCGGTATGTCTGGGTATAGTAGTAGCTGTTTATTTTCCGACGCGTTTCAGAGTCATATCCCAAACTCCTTCCTCAGGGAACCTACTCAACGGATCGTGATTCATACTTGTTCCACTAACACAAGTGAATGTTATCATGTTGGGTTCATGACAGTAATGTTGCATTTGGCTATGGTGATTAAAATGTAATTTGACAGTAACTTCATTATTAATTTAGGCTTCTTACATTTAGGTGGCTGCCTATCGGTAATTGCCCTGTAATATTTCTCTCAAAATTAAGTCTTCAGGTTTTACTATGTGCATATAATAAAAGGAGTGATATGTCTAGCAGAGGCTTTGTAATAGCCACACCTTATACTCCAAAGATAGCATTTTAAAGGAAAACAATTATCAGATTGCCCCCCTCCTAAAACTAAGACTCAAATCATATTCCTATGTAGTAGCAGTAATGAGGCATACTTCAGAACAATACATTTTAACCTTTTGTGCACCATAAATTATTTTTTTTTTTTTTTATTCCTTTTTATTAAGTTTTACAAATAACATACAGTTGCATGACATAATATTCCCCACATGTATAGCCTGTAAAGTTTAAATTGTCCATTCAAGAAGACGTGCGTCTCATGTCTGTCTGTATTCCATGTGGCAATACACTTGTCATTGTCTGTATTTAGTAGGTATGTGAGCTTAGTATAGTAAGACTTCAACCCCCCAAGAAAAGTAAGAGAAAAAGAAAAAAGAAGAATGGAAAAAAGAGAGAGAGAAGAAAAAAAAATAGAAAGGAAGATGACCCCTTCACCCACCCCCAGCCCACCCCACCGCTCCTACCCTATAGAAATGCTGATAACCGTTCCACTTCTTAATATCTAGCTCTGCCACCCCACCCAGCGACCACCACTGCAACACCAATTATGCATTATGGTTGTTTCTCATAGTGCCCGTGACCTTTAGTGAGCCAAGCGTGCCATGTAAGTCTTATGAGTTATACCATGCCGTGTTACGGAAGGGATATACTAGTTGATGGATGCCACCTCCAGAAACTTGGTCTATTATGAAAGGTCTCCATGCTGCAAAGAATTTAGTTTTTCTGGTGTCCCTGTGCTCTTCTGCTTCCACCTTCTCAACCAGCATTTTCAGCTCAGTTAATAGTTCCGATAGCGTTGGTGCCGCTGCTGTCAACCAGTGTCATATTATCAGTAGTTTGTGTAGCACCATGATTGTGTGTAGTAATTTTCTCTGCGTCTTGTCTAGACCCAGGTCCCCCAGGTTATGGAATATCCACAATAAGCAGTTTAGTGGATCACGATGCTGTAGTATGCGTTGTGTCCAGCTCCTTACTACCTTCCAGGATTTAAGGATAACCCTGCATTCCCATATCTCATGGAACATGTCTGCCCCCTTGTCCCCATATTTTGAACATGACTGTTTTCTATCTCGATGGGTCTTGTTGGGTGGTATATTGAACCCCAGAATTGCCCCATACATTTCTCTGAAATAGGTGTCCCTCCACCTTTCGTTCATGATGTTCTTACGGACCTCATGCCAACCCATCAGGATCTTCCTCTCGATCTCCTTGTCCTGTAGTCTTACCTCCCATCTTTTGAGAATCCTGCACGGCCCTGAGGGAACTAGGTCTCGCCTTAGGGTGGTGGATACACTAGTGTCCGTTATATCCCTAGGTAGTAGAGTGTCCAGTCCATGGTTTGAGCATTCCTTCCTTAAGTCATATAAACGATGGAATGAATGCAGCCTCAATTGTTCAAACTGTAGAGCATGGGAATGGTTACGTCGCCACCTCCTGAAAGTCTCTGTCGCTGTCAACCACCTCCTCTCCTCCATCTGCATCAGATCCTATAATGTTTTAATGCCCTTAGCTCTTCAGATTTTAAAGACTGCGTTGTCTTTGCCCTGGCTGAAGTCAGGGTGTCGCCATGGACCAAGATATTTGGCTATCTTCCAAGATAACCAGAGCTTGATTCGCAGTGCCTTCCAAGCACCCCTCGTGTCTTTGAAAATGATCAAATATTTCACCTGAGGGTCCACTGTTGCCCCCGTTGAGTGCAAAATGGCCACTGGGTCCCATGGGGTGCACCACTCTGACTTGAGTGTATAGTCTGAGTGTTTGCTAGTGTGTTTCAGCCAGTCTAGGATTGGATATGTCTCATCAGGCATGCTATGTTATAACCTCATATATTTTAGGTAACCTAAATTACTTTTAAAATGTGTGATGAGAATTTATTTGGCCTGCAACATCATTCCTACCCCTCCTGTTAATAAATGAAGAGTCATCATTGTATAATTCTACTCATACAAAAAATGAAAAAAATTGAATCCATGAAGCTGAGACGACAGTTTTCCTGCTCATGGCAGCACAGTATTTACTAGTTCCTTAAATCCCTGACATTTCGCGTTTTGTCCCTTTTCTATTCTTAAAAGTGACATTTGCTGTTTGTCCTTTATTTAGGGTGAGTCAACTCATGATGCCGCCAGCCTCTGTGAAAGTCTGATAAGGTACAGTCACCCCTCGCATATGGGACATTATGACACATTTATAGACCTAGCCGACAATACACCGGGACGTGCACGGTTATATAGCTATGGTCTGGATGACTTTTTTTTTTTTTTTATATTGCCTTGGGCTTTTTATGGCTATGGTATTAATTTCTATAGGATTTGACTACAATAATTTAAGTGTTCGTGATAACATTTTCTGACTGGGTTTCTATAGCCGCTTTTGAACCTTTAGAGATGGATTTTATATGTAGATGCAAATTATAGGAAATTGTTCATTAACACAATGTTTAGCAAAGACCTGTGTTATAAAGAAAAGCAAAGGTGGATGTTTAATTGATGTGTGCACAGAGATGATCAGCTCCCAGCTTGTCATGTCCCATATAACTCTGTTGCTGGCACTCAGTTGTTGTCCTGGATTTAATACCCTAGGGTGCACATTTTCTCTCACCTGGGCGCTTTTCATAGCCTATGCTCTAAAGCAATCAATAGTGCCCCCTACTGTGTCTGCCTCATTACTTCTAAAACAAACCTAAAAGTCTCTAATTGTGAAGATGTGCTTGTATTCACTTTGATCAGCTCATTGCATACGAATAGAGGAGGTCTCATGCTGCGGTTTACAAAGACTTCTAGCTAGTTAGGTCTTCAGTTTGTCTCTGTGTGTAGACTGGACTTTTTTTCTGCTTATGGATGATGGATGAAGTGATATGTTACATGAATTATATAGGAGAACTCAATATAAAACGTTTAAATACATTAACATTGGGTAAATTACCATTGTGTGTGTGTGTGTGTGTATATATATATATATATATACAGAATAACCTATAAATGCAAAAATTGACAATATTATAAAATTGTGAATAATATTTAAATGAATGTAAAGAAATTAGCTCAGATTTTAAAAGGGTACCGTGCATAAGTGAAATTATGCAAGTTATGGCTGTTCTTCAGCTCTCATACACAAGATAAAACCACCACTTTTTGACAGATGTCAAGGTAAAGAAGGATTGGACTTTCCTCATCTCTGATACTTTGTTTCTTCAAGCGATATGTAGCCAGAGGAGCAGTGGCGTAACTTCAGGCCCAGGGGCCCCGATGCGAAAGCTCCAACGGGACCCCCAATTATTGCAATTTTTTAATAATATTAGTCTTTTTCGATGGGCCAAAGGGACTTTTGGGGCCCGTGTGCGATCGCAACCCCTGCACCTGTTGTAGTTACGCCCCTGCAGAGGAGTTTAGCAGTGGCTTACTCCACTCTCCCCATTGAATAATCATGCAAGCATGTGTATGTCTATGGCTGGAGTCACACTGGGCGAGTGACATCTGCGAGTCTTGCATGCATCACCTGGAATTGTTGCCGGATCTCCGGACAGGAGCATGCAGCTATATAGAAATACATGTAGCTATACATTGTTCAGAGAGCGGGCGGTTGTGCTGGGTGATGCGATGAGTCTCTTGCATGTCTCACGCTAGTGGGACTGCAGCCTATAGTGGAGTTGGTAAAGTATGTGTCATTTAATGCTTAGTCACTTGAAAGGTATCTAGCATGTATACTAGCAAGAAATCAGCCAAAAATCTATTATGTCCAATAGGAGATGGGAAAACGTCACAGCTACATTCAAAGTCTAAAAATACATGGAGCAATGTAGATTACGAATGTTGACTCATGTTATAATGACTGCTACTTTTGTCAATAACATCATATTTGCCAAATATTGAGCTAATCACATGCAATAGATAACTTTCTGCCAACACCTGTCGGTTCAACAATAAAATATTATGGCCCAGTGGGCATGATTCTTTTAATGGGGAGAGAGTGACACCTCCTGCAAGTACAACAAATGTAGAGATACTAGTGCATCTCAATGAATTAGAATATCATCAAAAATTTATGTAATATTGCCATGTTTCAGGGCATTCCTGGGAGCCCTGAAACACGTTGACTAATAAATCAATATTATATTCACCTATTGATGTCTTGTGGAATACGGCAGCACAGTTTTTAACCCTTCACCCTCCCCACTTTAATTTTCTGAAATAATGACCTTTGGGTTTTCATTGGCTGTAAGCCATAACCATCAACATTGACAGAAACACTTGAAATAGATCACTCTGTATGACTATATATGTTTCACTTTTGAGTACTGAAATATTAATTATTTGATAATATTCTAATTCATTGAGGTGCACTAGTACCTCCACATGGCAATTGATTGGGACACACCTCTTAGGGCCACATCACACACATAGATATCTGTGCAGATATTGTTCGCAGATCTCTGGTTGCAGTGAAATCAGGACACATTGTTCTATTTTGTGGCCGTGTACAAATGTAATAATGTGTCCATGATTTCACTGCAACCAGAGATCGCGAACAATCTCTGCACAATTATCTGTGTGACGTGGCCTTTACATGAGTAATGGATCAAACATGTAAAATCCAGTCTGCCCCATCCTTTTTGTTTCTTTTGTCCTCTTCCACCAAGGTCTGTGCGTGTTCCCTATACACATTAAACCTGCATATGTTCTTGAGATAAACCACCCTCCTGTAAATTGTATGGCTGGCTTTTTAGAAACATGTTCATTTAATGCTGTCACTTTTTGTCATTACTAGTCTTTTTACAATAGTATTTCCTTCTATATTCAGTGCAACAATTCTCTTATTCATTGCAGGTCAATACCAAGAGTTGAAGACAACAGCTCATGGGCATGAACTTTTTCTCCTCCCCCAAAAATATAAGAAAAAGAAAAAAAAAAGGATTTCCTAGAAGACAGGAGATCAAACCTAATTACTTTACCCTGAAATTCTGGGAACTGCGCATTACTTTAACTTTTATGGAAAGACAAGAGAATGCACGGAAAGTGTACATTGTTCTAGGATGTGTAAGTGACTCCAAATACATGAAGTGACCACCAGTGGTGAGCAGTAAATAGAAGTCTGGCTAAATGGTATCAACCCAACACTCCCCAACTGATCAGTAAGGCAGATGAAAGTCGGGGAAGGAACATATCACATTTACCTTGCCCCCTAAAAGTTTATGAAGAAGCAAGGTTAGAAGTGTAATTAATTATTTGAAGGATTTTTTGTTTCATAAAGAGAGAATTATCATGTAAATTAGTGTACATACATTTTCTAAATTGTATATAGGTATATAAAGTTATATAAATGTATATATTTTACATATATTCTTTATTTAAACTTGAGGCTCCATACAGGCTGATTTCTACAGATAATGGATATTTATTCTTTGAAGGTTTTTTGTTTTGTTTGTTCTTCATAGCTTTAATATGTAAGCAGTGAATGATCCTCTTACAAAGCTCAATGGAATAAAATCAGTGTCCAGTACAAATGAAGAAATTGAGATTTTGGGGGATTTGCACTTTTTGTATATTACCTGAAAAGGTAATCAGTATTAGAATCTATGTGTAATGTCTGTAAGAGCTTACTTAATGATGTGTGCACACAGCATGAATCTGGGCTTACATGTTCCGAGAAATGACAGTGTTACAACATATTGGTGCTATTAGCAACACGTTATTAAGTACGCTGCTCAGTAAGCAAAGTATTGCTTATTTATTATTGAAGTATATTAAGGTATATTGATAATAAAATTGTGTATGTTCTGGAGAGTATATTGGGGCTCTTAAAGAGTTATCAAGCATTCTGCCCCTGTTTGGGGCAAAGAATAGGACTACCTGCCCTAGTCAAAAAGACTGAAGACATGTTATAAATTTTTATTATTTTGGTCCTTGAAACAATTGTTCCAGGACTGCACTGTATGAGTGTCTGTAGACATTATGTACCATTTATTTGTTGTTATATGGACAGTTGCATGCATATATTTTTTAAATTGGTGTTCTCTGAGGCTGGGTTCACATTGCGGCGTGCTCCGGTCCAGGGGCTGTCCGGGGTGACAGCCTGGACTGGAGTTTTGCTCCATAGGAGACTATCGGGCGGGACGGAGCTGGATGGCAGTTATCTGCCATCCGGCTGCTATCTCGCCGGATGTATCCGGGACAAGTGGGGTTTTTCTTCCGAATCCAAAAACGTTGCATGCAACGTTTTTGGATTCGGCAGAAACTTTCCACTTCTCCAGGATACATCGGCGAGATTGCAGCCGGATGGCAGATAACTGCCATCCAGCTCCGTCCCGCCCGATAGTCTCCTATGGAGCAAAACTCCAGTCCAGGCTGTCACCCCGGACCGGAGCACACCGCAATGTGAACCCAGCCTCAGCTGTGGCTGTCCAGCTATAGCTATACTACAGCTCCCAACTTGTGGTTGTAAGACGGCAGTGCATGTGAAAGGTTGCTGATTGTGACGGCTCATGAGACATGTTAGAGACCACTGCTTTAGGCCCCATTCACACACTGCTTTTTTTGCTGCGTAGTTTTACCACAAGCTCAAAAAAAGCCAGGAGTGGAACAATCAAAATCGGGAGTGGCACACTCAGAGGAAAGGTCTCAAGGCCACTTTACACACACCAACTTATCTGTCCAACTTCTGACCAACTTACTGGTTGCAGTGAAATCATGGACACATTGTTCCATTTGTACACAGTCACAAAATGGAGCAATGTGTTCATGATTTCACTGCAACCAGTAAGTTGGTCAGAAGTTGGACAGGTAAGTTGGTGTGTGTAAAGTGGCCCTAATAGAAACAAGTGCTCCACTTATATGTTTAATCACCCACTCCTGGTTTGTGATGAGCTTGTGCTTAAAAATACGCAGCAAAAAAAAAAAAAGCAGTGTGTGAATGGGGTTTAAAGACTACGTTCCCACGATGAGATATTGTTGAGTTTTTGATGCTGCAGTTATTGTCTTTTTTTGGTATGTCGTGATTTAAATAAAGCTGCTTTGTTTTTGATACTTCCTTGTATTTGGCTTTGATAAAACGTTATTGATATATTTATGTGCGGATTCCATACATTTTTTTTATGCATTTCCGCAGCAGAAACATACTCAGGACACATTTTTTTTTTACCTCCTGATTTTCTGCATGTAATGCAAGTCTATAGGTAAAAAAGAAAAAGAAAAGAAAAGCAAGGTGGGCATGACATTTCTATAAATCCCGTCCACTTTGCTGGAACTGTGAAACACTGTGGTTCTGACACAGCAAAAAAATACGCAGCATCAATAAATCACTAAAAACTCATCATGGGCGCACAGCGTGAAAGGGGTTATCCAGGATTGGGACAAAAGGATGCAGTCAGTCCGTGTAACCATAGACTTGCGACAGTGCGCAATGCACACACTGTCATGATTTCCTAGTGTGACGGGCTGTGAAGTGGCTGCATATATATTATTTGTATGCTTGCAGTCAAGAGCCAACTAGATGCAATCAGCTTCTCTCTATAGAAGAAAATTGAGAAAAATGCTGGATGAGTCTATTCCTTATTTGAGCAGAAGATGAGGTAACATGACTTGCCACTAGCATTAGGAGTATAGAGGAATCGTAAAAGTTCGCACATCGCATCATGTCATGATCGGCATTCTCCAGTCGCACAGAATGAATACAGACTTTTATCCTAAGCCTGGATAACATCTTTTAATGTTTTAATGTCGGAAAAAAGCTCAGTTTAGGAATGTTCACAAACAAACATCTATAGAAATGTAACGCTAACATTGCATGTTGAGGACCAAATTGACATAGACCATTCTCTATATTTCAAGAGGTATTCCCATCTCCAAGACCATATCCCAATATGTGTTAGGTTTAATAATAGTAATATTACCTCCGATTAGTAATGTAACATAGTTCTTCTGATATAGCCATGTCTGTTAACTCATGTGCAGGCGTTTGAAGCTAAGGTATCCATGGTTATGACGACGAGCAACTAGCTAACTAGATTTCATTACATGAGCAGGACACAACAATGGATACCTAAGCTACAATGCCCTGCACATGAGGTAACACATGGCTAGATCAGGAGAACTGTACTACATTTATAAAGGTATTGGCTAATATTATTATTACTACACCTCTTACGTATTGGGATAGCATCTTGACGATGAGGAGTCCCACATTTAGAACCAAAGGCTGGTGGACCAGTGTCCGTCCATGTAAATAGCTGAGCTGTACTACATGGCCATAAACTGTCTTGTCTAAAATAGCTAATAAAAAAAGTAGGGAAACAAAAGCGCAATAGGGTCTTATCCTTTAAAGCATATATCCAAATTGTCAAATGTCACAGCTCACCTGTGCTGGTTGTGAGACCCACAACCAGTATATACGTATAATGCAGCTTCTGCAAGATCCACACTCCACAAAAACCGTGGTGTTGATAAGCAATATATCCAAATGGACAGTGTTTATTCGATACATGCAAACTGTGCCATGAAGTGGACCACAATGGATCAGATGAAAATGGCACTTTATTCTATGGGTTTCAGAGCGTATCCTCACGCCTTCCTCAGGAATACAACCATTACCAATGGAATAGTTGGTCCATTTGGATATTTTGCTTATGAACTGTCTTGTACTACACTTGAGAAATGCCGAACTTAGTTTAGTGTGTAACATCAGGGTCTGAAATACCATTTGATTCAGGACATTGAATAGGATATTAGATGTCTCACTCATTAGGACTAGTTCAACTGCCATAATGTGTACTCCCTTGAAGTTTCACTGTATGCCCAATTTATTTTATTTAATCTAGCTTTTCTGTATTTAAAATCTCGTACACCCCAGAGAACAACATTGTTTTAATTGACATAAATATCATTACTTAGCCAAAGAAAGTACAGTGACTAGCTGCACACTATTTTTGTCATCTGATGGCCTTTAGCTTCTAATAGTGGATTTGTTGTAATACATTCAAATTGTGGTGCATTTCCATGTGTGTTAGAATACATGAAAATCCATCTATACGGCAAAGACAAGACCAAAGCAAACTACGTGCACCCACCTTTACTGCAGAAATTAGATGTGCAGCTCCATTCACCTACTAAGCTTTGGCCGGTGTATGAGCTGCATAATGTGTTGATGCTGCAGTTTCTCAGTCAGCACCTGGCATAGGAATATCTTAACTTGCTGAGCTACATGAAATTTCACTTTGGTTAAACATCAATTAGTTCTGGAGCAGGGTTTTCAGAAGCATTTTCCATTGTAGTATAATGCCCATGATTATGTGTAAAAAGTTCCCTGAAAAATCACTTTAGCTATTGCAAGTAATGCAAGATAATATTGTTTCTAGGTGGCTATACAGAACAGTCAGGCACACAAGCATTCAGGCCACAGTTATCTGTTATCTCTTCTGACCCAACTATACACCTGCGCACTTGATTTACTCGAGAGTCCAAGTGTTTTGAACGAGGAAATACCACGGTCATTGGGACCAAAAGGATCAGTGAAATTTAACATGCCTGAATCCTTCTTTTGTCTGACATCATCTGTTGGCTGATCCCATTGCCGTAGATGAGTGCAGCCAGCATTAATCTAACCTGTATATCTGCACTTTATTGATTTATTTGCAAAGGTATCTATACTGGGAACAATCAAATATCCAATATCATAGGAATCTTGATGAGCCCCATCCAAGCACCACTGTGCAATATGCAACTAAAGTTTGTAAATCCACAAGTTACGATGCTGGGGCACATGCACTGTATACGATTTATTTCTACAATGTGCAGAATGGTGCTAAAAGCTTCAGCATGGCCACCAAGTATAAAATAAAAATCCATATATATGTACAAATATCTGCCCTGCCCTATAGATTTGTAAAATTAAAAAATGGCAGCTCCTCATTTAAACATATTTGTACGGATGTAAATTGAAGACTTAATGAAAGAAAAAAGTGGCAGTGTTTCTTCAGCCAACCAATTAGATTGCAGCTCTCCTTTCCCTTTGTAAAACAAAGCAGGAGCCTGATGATGGGCTATCAATGGTAGTCATGGCAACTACTCTGCTTTTCACTTTCACTAGTTTTGATAGATCTCCCCACCTCATATTGTACATTTCTTGCAGCCAGTTACCTAGCAACATGACAATTAAAGGGATGACCCTTCATACATGTTGTACTACTATGTGTTGTGATAAAACCTCCATCCTCCTGGGGCTTTAAACTATTCTAATGTCAGTACCTTCTGCTGTTTAGATTATGCTTGCAACTTGCAAAAAAAGTTGCATGTAAAATTTGTGTAACAATTTTCAACATTGGTTTTCTTGTTCCACTAAAATAAATCCAAAACAGACTCATCATAGGTAAAGGTTAAAAAAAAAAAATCACAGGAAATTAAACAGACGTAAGGGTTTTTTTTCTTCCTTTTATAGTCCCTGCAGTGTATTTAAAGGTACCGTTACACGGCACGACCTTGAAACAATGTCGGCAACGATCTTGTGGGCGCGCAGTTGTTTCCGACATCGTTTCAGATATCATTGGTGAGATGTCACTCGTATATATATTGTGGACGACGCACCAACGATGTTGTGAGCAGGTATCATTTGCACAACCCAGCGAACGATACCTGCTCATTGGTGTGATTGGGCGAAGTCGTCAACGACATCCTTATCGCAATGTCACACACAACGATATAGCAGGTTGGGTGGTCGTTGAGCGTGGGATTTGAGAACATGTTCTCAAAGTTACAATCACCGATCCAACGACTTATCGTAGTTGAATCTTGGTGTTACAAGCAACGACGTCCTAACGATGTCACTTGAATGACTCCAAACCCGTGACGTTTAAGCGATATCGTTAATGATGTGTCGTGTAACGGCCTTAAAGAAGACCTTGGGATAGATTTATCAATTCAAACTTTGAGTGCCTCCTCCAATTGTCGCTGCTTCACCAATTCTGGAACAAGTTTTCTTTTGTGCCATCAGGTCCAAGGATATGCTTATCGATATTAACGGTGCAAATTTGCCCTTCAACCAGTAGGGTGAACTTCTCTATGAGTACAATCATATTTTGATTGGCCAGTGTCATAAGAGAAAAGGCATATGCCCAGTTGCTTAAAGGAAAAACTTGCACCTTATTATTGGGAGGGTTCATAACTTTGGAATGGAGAGAGACAGACGAAAAATAAAATGTGTCCCAGAATAGGTGACACCCCATCAATTGGTGGAGGTACTTAATTAACAACAAAAGAACATAGTATCGATAATGTTAAAACCAAAACATTCCAACATCTTTCCTACTTCCTAAACTTCATTTAGTCAACTTGGTAGTTTCATCCAAAGTGTGCTGACAGGTAATGTATAATTGCAGATCATCTCTTTTAATGCTTTATAATTAAAGTAAACATTCCTAAAGCCTAGTCTTTACAGTGGTACTTGTTTGGGGACCATCATTGGTCATCAGAGATAATTAACAACATGTAACATGTCTATGACCATTGTGTTGGCATTCATTGGTTACAAAGTCACTGGGGGCCACTTGTCTAAATGATAATGTTAAGCTACGTTGTTCATTTCTTTGCATAAATTTAGTTCTATTATTCCATGTTTTAATCACTCTGTATTTGTTATTCGGTATGTATTGTGTTATATCATGGTCTATCAGTATTCGTATCAATGCATATTATTTTGTAACACGCACACTGCATATAGCCTTCACTATTGGCTGCCTACCACCCAAATCTGCCTCCTACTAATTCGTTTACAACGCAGTAATGAAGGTTTTGTCAAACATATTGATAGTTTTGTATATTTTGGAAATGCTGTTATGTTTTGCTACTAACCCTTTTGCTACTGTAAGGTAAGTTCCTTCTGTAGTAAGAGTTCTACCAGCACCTATACAACCACCTACAAGTGGTGCTTTCTTGTCATACAAGAACCAAAGTAAAATAGTTTTCTGATTTATTTCAGAGAAAAAAATAACTATTTTATTTTTTAGAAATTGTAAACCTCAGAGTATAAGAGAAAGCCAAATATATACATTTATGTAAATGATATACAAAATAAACTATTTAAGGCAATGTTCTGTATGGTCTCCCTCTTTTTTTTGTACTGGTTTAAGACTAAAGTCTTATAGCTGCACAATGACTCGTTGTTTCTGAATTGTAAATATATCTTCTGGCCACCATATTACAAGTCAGTACTTTTTAATTCTCCTCTTCTATACTTGGCCTGTGGGTTTCAGCTGGCAAGACTGTATGTTCATGTGTGGTCATGAATAAAGAAAAATGGAGGTTTGCCAAAGATCCACGTGTTTAAAATGAGACAGAGTTTATGAAATTTCAGATATGCCAAGATAATATCACAAATATTTGGTCACAACAACATTTAAATGCAATTTGCATATTTTACATCCACGATTTGTTTGCTAACTATGTGTACTTAGGCATTTTTGGTACAAAAGTAGCCATACCTATATACTTACAGTGTACTAAAAGAGCACACCAGGAAAATAAAAAGTGCTAGTGTTTTGCCTAAGGGAATGTCTAAAAGATGGGTATATCACCTATAGGGGTTTACCCTAGAAGATGTGTACCAACTATTCATTAAGGCCACTTTCACGTGTTGAGTAATTGATGTTTAACCATCATTATTTGTAATCCAAAACCAGGAGTGGGTAAAAAAAATGCAGAAGTGGTGACGTGTTTATATTATACTTTTCCTCTGATTGTTTCATTCCTGGTCTTGGCTTATAAATACTGAAATATGGAAATTGCCTCTTCAGCGAGCAAGTAGAGAAACCCTTTAATGAGTTTTGTCATATGACTTAAGAGTTCTAAGATCAGAACCTCAATTTGCAGACACTATGTTTTGGGGTAATTGACCCTAGTTAATTACAGCTAGAACTGATCTGGCTGTATGTGAGACTAAGTGGGGTCTAAGGCTGGCTTCACACTGCGGCAGCGTCCGGTCCGGGGCTGTCAGGAGTGACAGCCTGGACCGGAGTTTTGCTGCATAGAATACTATCGGGCTGCACGGAGCTGGATCGCGCCGGGTGGCAATTATCTGCCATCCGACTGCTAGCTCGCCGGATGAATCCTGCAGAAGTGGGGATTTGTCTGCCGACTCCAAAAACTGTGCATGCAACGTTTTTTGAGTCGGCAGACAATTCCCCACTACTCCAGGATTCATCCGGCGAGCTAGCAGCCGGATGGCAGATAATTGCCACCCGGCGCGATCCAGCTCCGTGCAGCCCGATAGTATTCTATGCAGCAAAACTCCGGTCCAGGCTGTCACTCCTGACAGCCCCGGACCGGACGCTGCCGCAGTGTGAAGCCAGCCTAAGGAGTTAGCTTTTCTCATAGGTGTGTCATCTTCACAAGAAGGGAACTTTACCCATTAGGCCCCACTTCGCACTAGAGTTCAACTCTTCTTCCTCTCTGAAGACACATGTTGCTTATTTTACTTCCCAGAGGGGCATGGAGGCTTTTAAGTCTCCTCATTGCTGGCATGCCTGATTGATGTGTCACTCTCCCTAAGGATACTCTCCTTAGGGTACCTTTACACGTCGCAACATTACATGCAATTTCACTTGCAACTTACTGGTTGCAGTGAAATCATGGACACATTCTTCCATTTGTACACGGCAACAAAGTAGAACAATGTGTCCATAATTTCACTGCAATCAGTGAGTTGCAAGTGAAATTGCATGCAATGTTGCAACATGCAAAGGTACCCTTAGACAAATCCTGATGCAAAAACACAATAGGAGCATGTGGTCTAAAGGTTTTTTTGGGGGGGATTACAGCCAATTACTGTAGCCTCATGATTACATTCTTCAGTCTACCTCCACACCATACACTACAGTGTTGTTAGAAAATGCTGCAGTACCCAACATAGCGGCCGCCTAAGTGTACTCTGTGTAGGTAGAATGTAAACATTGTAGAACCCAAAAAGTCACTTTTTTTAACCTGATCACCAATCTAATATTAACAGCCTATCATAAGGATTGTATTACAAACAGGGCTGTGGAGTCGGTAAGCCAAACCACCAACTCAGACTCCTCAATTTCCCTGACTCTGACTCCACAACTCCAATTTCTTCATACACAGCTCATATTTAAGTGCTAGATTTATTGTAGTACAATGTGAACATCACATTTAAATCATTATTATGATACAATGATCAAGATATTTAGATATAACATAATTCATAATAATATTAGCATATATTGCTTTGAACTACTGTACCCAATTTATTATATATTTTAGGACTCGTTTCATTTTTTTACCGACTCCAACTCCACAAGGCCTGATTGCAAATGAATGCTATGGTGGCCATAGCCAATGTTTACATGGCAACACATAGCACTTCAAATTATCATATGTTACTACAGATGCTCTAATAGAGAGATGTTAACCTTTAAAGCACCACTCCACACTCCAGTGTGTTTTTTTTTTTTTTCTTTTTCATGTCCCTGCTGGGGTTATCCTTTGAATGCAAGTGCCCTGCCCCAAGTCTTATACTCACCTGCTACTGTCTTCATCTGTTCCCAGCATTGCTTTATTGATCACCTGTGATTGGTTACCTGCCAGCAGCTCCAGTGTTTCATGGAGTGCACCATAAGTCATATATCAATAAACGTTTACGTAATCCTCATTCTGGCTCTCATAGCGTTGCATTGAGACCTTGTGACAAAACGTTTGGCTTCCAGACAGTCAGAAGTTCCAGGCACAAAATAAGACTGGAGTGGCACCAACAAAAAACTACGAAGGCACTGGAAGGTGAGTACATTGCATGGGGCTTACTTCTAAAGTGTCACTCCAGTGCTGGAGGAAAAAAAAATATGCTGTAGTGGTGCCTAAGATTGCTTTGTGGAAGAATACAATCACTTGCTAAGGTATAATATGGACTACCTCTGGAGGAAGAGTGTGTGAAAAGGAAAATTTTCTTTACCAGCTCCTAGTAAGCTCCATGCCTGGAAACCAACACATATCACTGTGATCATGTATATTGCATCTTATACAAAAAAGGTTTTTCCACTAAACACATTCCCTGTTGATAGAAAATAAATGTATAATTAATGAGGGCCCAGTCAATCACAAAAGGGAGGCCTAAAGCTCCTTGTGTGAATGGATCTGTAGTGCACATGTTTGATCATTGCTAGATTCAGCTCCATTGGACTGTTAGTCCCATAGAAATGAAGAGGGAAGTAATTACATATACACACACTGCTTAAAGGTGTTGTCCACTATTTAAGCAATCCTTCGTCATTTCCCATGCTTGCCCTCATTGAAATAAAAAAAAAAGCTTATACTACCCCATGTTAGCACATGACATTAGGTCTCACATGAGTTTGTTACGTTGCATGTGCCCCATGTCTAATAGGCACCTGCTGCACTGTCCCCACGTTTGGACGAGAAAGTAATTAAAAGAAAGTCAGAGCTGATGTTGCTCCCCCATTTCCTCTTGAACCCCATGATGTTTGATACATCTGAAGGTGGAGACAGTGAAGCTGGTGCTCTTTGGGCACAGGGCACATGTAACATAACAACCTCAGGGAGAACCCTGGAGAGCGAGTGCCAACACCATTGGAATGGTGTCGGCACAAGAGGAGAGTATAAGCTTTTAATTTTTATTTTAACAGGCCAAAAATAAGGAATGATAATGGGTTGTCCAAAGGGGGAGGGGACTTTAAACAATCACACTGGCCAACTCTGTACATCTGTGAGTTGTATTATAGTTCTTAAAGCACTCCACTTTGTAATTCTACACACACATTCAATTCGGATGTGGAATCAGAGCTGGCATCCAGTAGGTCACAAGACTCTTTGGACAGCAGATGGCTGGCACACAGTAAACAGCATGAATTTTCTCAGTGCAGTTAAAAAAAATATATGGAAACTACTTGCACACTCCGAGAGAAGGCACTAGGGATGTCCAGTTCTAAACATGTTTTCTTTAGTAGCCACAGCCCTGCTAGGTGGCAGCAATGTAATTGTGTAACTATGCCTAAAGACAGGACAACCAAGTAAACCTTATCACACATACTCTATGGAAAAATCACAATTTCCATCTTCTTTAGTTAATTCTACGAACAGAACTGCTTGATTTTGCTATGTGCATGAGCGAATGCACTTCTAAGGTACATCTGAAGGTGGGGACAGTGAAGCTGGTGCTCAGTGGGCACAGGGTGCATGTAACGTAACAACCTCAGTGAGAACCCTGGAGAGCAAGTGCCAACACCACTGGAATGGTATGTGTCAACACCATTTTCAAAGACCCATATAATTTACAGGTTCACAGAAAGGATCAATAGTTAGTGTAAAATTATCTATTCTTCATGCAGAAATTGCACATTGGCAAATGGCTTAAAGCTGACAGTGGTGGGCATGTGCACATCAGAGAAACATAGAAACAAAGCAGCCACAGTATTTGGATTTTGTGTGAAATACATTTCAAATAGTCTAGTCATGTTCACTCCATCTTGGTATAAACAAAAACATCTTTATTGCCCAAAATTCTTTGTCGGAATAAAAATGAAAAACATTTCTGGAAACTTCATCATGCCTAATTTTTTTTAATGAGAAGGTTCAAATATAAACTCTTCCTATAAATATCACAACATAATTACACATTGTCAGTACTGGCAATTATAGACCTAAATTGGTCAAACCTTTAATTATCGCTAGGTGATCAAAATAATTTTTATGGTGCACACTGTTTTATACAATAACCGACAAATGTCAACCAGAAAAGAAATGCTTGCAGATGGTGGCATTTCTTCTATTTCATTCTGCCAAACCAACATACGCAAATGAATTGTGAAGAACAAAATTTACTGTAAGATTATTACATGGACTAGATGAGTGCCTGATTATATTACACTAGATGGTGGCCCGATTCTAACGCATCGGGTATTCTAGAATATGTATACAGTTGACATACTGTGACTGACAGAACTTGTACAGTCAACATGAGTGAACTACATACACATACATACATATATATAGCAGCGCTATGGTATATGGTGGTACATTAAATTACATGTATAGCAGCGCTATGGTATATGGCGGTACATTACAGTACATGTATAGCAGCACTATAGTATGTGGCGGTACATTACAGTACATGTATAGCAGCACTATGGTATATGGCGATACTCCGCTCCCTGCGGCCCCCCGCTCCTCCACAGTAAAAGTAAAAAAATCCTCAGTGAGGATACTCACCTGTCCGCCGGCTCGCTCCACCTCCGTCTTCTAGGTCCTACAGGCCTATAGGACCTGTCGTTGCCTGGGAAACCGATCAGCTGATCGGTCACATGACCGCTAACTGCCGAGGGGGCAGGATGGTGGCGAGCGAGGCAGGATGGTGGCAGGGGGGGTAGGGTTGGATGGTGGCAGGGGGGTAGGGTTGGATGTGTGGCGAGCGGGGCAGGATGGTGGCAGGGGGGTAGGGTTGGATGGTGGCAGGGGGGTAGGGTTGGATGGTGGCGAGCGGGGCAGGATGGTGCCAGGGGGGTAGGGTTGGATGTGGCGAGCGGGCAGGATGGTGGCAGGGGGGTAGGGTTGGATCGTGGCGAGCGGGCCAGGATGGTGGCAGGGGGTTGGGTTGGATCGTGGCGAGCGGGGCAGGATGGTGTTGGATGGTGGCGAGCGGGGCAGGATGGTGGCAGGGGGTAGAGTTGGATGGTGGCCAGCGGGGCAGGATGGTGGCAGGGGGTGGGTTGGATGGTGGTGGTAGGCAGGATGGTGGCAGGGGGGTGGGGTTGGATGGTGGGCGAGCGGGGCAGGATGGAGTGAGCGGCAGGATGAGCCGGAGAGCAGGATGGTGGCAGGATGGAGGCGGAGGAGCAGGATGGTGGCGGGGGGGCAGGATGGAGCACACCTGCACACACATGCATCATGAACACAGCACACACATGTATCATGCACACAGCACACCTGCACACACATGCATCATGCACACAGCACCTATGCTAAACGACTTTTTTTCAACAGTATTTACAGAAGAAAATCCCATGACAGACAATATGATCAGTGATAACAAAAACTGTCAATTAAATGTCACCTGCTTAACCCAGCAGGAAGTACGGCATCGTCTAAAAATCACTAAAATTGACAAATCCCCGGGCTCAGATGGGATACACCCCAGAGTGCTGCAGGAATTAAGTACTGTCATAGATAGACCATTATTTTTAATCTTTAAAGATTGCATAATAACAGAGTCTGGCGTATAGCAAATGTGGTGCCAATATTCAAAAAGGGAACAAAAACTGAACTTGGAAATTATAGGCCAGTAAGTTTAACCTCTACTGTGGGTAAAATCCTAGAGGGTTTTCTAAGAGATGCTATACTGGAGTATCTGAAGAAAAATAACCATGACCCAATATCAACATGGTTTTACGAGGGACTGTTCCTGTCAAACTAATCTGATAAGCTTCTATGAAGAAGTAAGTTCTGGACTGAACCAAAGAAATGCAGTGGATGTGGTGTATATGGACTTTTCAAAAGCTTTTGATACGGTGCCACACAAAAGGTTGATACATAAAATGAGAGCAATGGGGATAGGGGAAAATATGTGTAAGTGGGATAAAAACTGGCTTAGCGATATGAAACAAAGGGTGGTCATTAATGGAACACACTCAGAAAGGGTCACAGTTAACAGTGGGGTACCACAGGGGTCAGTGTTGGGCCCGCTTCCATTTAATATATTTATTAATGACCTTGTAGGTGGCATACAGAGTAGAATCTCAATATTTGCAGATGACACTAAACTCTGCAGGGTAATCAATACAGAGGAGGACAATTTTATATTACAGGAGGATTTATGTAAACTAGAAGCTTGGGCTGATAAATGGCAAATGAGCTTTAATGGGGATAAATGTAAGGTCATGCACTTGGGCAGAGGAAACAAAAGGTATAATTATGTGCTTAATTGTAAAACACTGGGCAAAACTGTCACTGAAAAAGACCTGGGTGTATGGGTAGATGACAAACTCACATTTAGTGGCTAGTGTCAGGCAGCTGCTGCAAAGGCAAATAAAATAATGGGATGCATTGACAGAAGCATAGATGCTCATGAGGAGAACATCATTTTACCTCTATACAAGTCACTAGTGCGACCACACTTAGAATACTGTGTACAATTCTGGTCTCCGATGTATAAGAAAGACATAGCTGAACTAGAGCGGGTCCAGAGAAGAGCGACCAAGGTTATTAGAGGACTGAGGGGTCTGCAATACCAAGACAGGTTATTAAACTTGGGGTTATTTAGCTTGGAAAAACGAAGGCTTAGGGGTGATCTTATAATAATGTATAAATATATGAGGGGACAGTACAGAGAATTTTCTAATGATCTCTTTATTCTTAGGCCCGAGACGGGGACAAGGGGGCATCCTCTACGTTTGGAGGAAAGAAGGTTTAATCATAATCACAGACGTGGATTCTTTACTGTAAGAGCAGTGAAACTATGGAACTCTCTGCCACATGATGTTGTAATGAGCGACTCACTACTTACTAACATTTAAGAAGGGTCTGGATGCCTTTCTTGAAAACTATAATATTACCAGTTATATATACTAGGTTCTTTGATAGGGTGTTGATCCAGGGAATTAGTCTGATTGCCATATCTGGAGTCAGGAAGGAATTTTTTCCCCCAATGTGGAGCTAGTGTTGCCACATGGGTGTTTTTTGCCTTCCTCTGGATCAACATGTTAGGCTATGGGTTGAACTAGATGGACTTAAAGTCTTCCTTCAACCTTAAAAACTATGTTACTATGTTACATCTGCATCATGCACAGCACACCGGCACAGACATGCATCATGCACACAGCACACCTGCACACACATGCATCATGCACACAGCACACCTGCACACACCTGTATCACACACATGCATAATGCACACACCACACCAGCACACAGCACACTTGCATCATGCACACATGCATCATGCACACAGCACACCTGCACACACATGCATCATGCACACACATGCATCATGCACACAGCACACCTGCACACACATTTATCATACACCCATGCATCATGCACACCTGCACACACATGCATCATGCACACAGCACACCTGCATCATGCACACAGCACACCTGCACAAACATGTATCATGCACACCTGCACACATATGCATCATGCACACAGCACACCTGCACACACATGCATCATGCACACAGCACACCTGCACACACATGCATCATGCACACAGTACACCTGCACACACATGCATCATGCACACAGCACATATGCATCATGCACACACATGCATCATGCACACAGCACATATGCATCATGCACACACATGCATCATGCACACAGCACACCTGCACACACATGCATCATGCACACAGCACACATGCATCATGCACACACATGCATCATGCACACAGCAGACCTGCACACACATGCATCATGCACACACATGCATCATGCACACAGCACACATGCACACACATGTATCATGCACACATGCAACATGCACACAGTACACACATGCATCATGCACACAGCACACCTGCACACATGCATTATGCACACACATGCATCATGCACACAGCACACACATGTATCTTGCGCACAGCACACATGCATCATGCACACAGCACACCTGCACACACATGCATCATGCACACAGCACACCTGCACACACATGTATCATACACCCATGCATCATGCACACACATACATCATGCACACAGCACACCTGCACACACATGTATCATACACACATGCATCATGCACACAGCACACCTGCACACACATGCATTATGCACACAGCACACCTGCATCATGCACACCTGCACACACATGTATCATGCACACAAGCACATCTGCACACCTGCGCACACATGCATCATGCACACAGCACACCTGCACACACATGCATCATGTACACAGCACCCATGCACACAGCACACACATGCATCATGCACACAGCACACACATGTATCATGCACACAGCACACCTTCACACACATGCATCATGCACACACATGCATCATGCACACAGCTCTTTAACTTGCCGCTCCCGGCGGTGCCCAGCAGGCAGGAAGCAGCTGTGTGGGGGATAGCACCGCCCCCTTTTGCACAGCCGCTTCCCCTGCCTGTTGCCGCATGGACGGATGGGCGGTGCGGCCCTGGGCAGGGGGAGCCGGGGGAAACCGCGAGGAGTGGAGGGGCAGGGGGGGGGCGGAAAGGGACAGGAGGAGCGGGGGGGGGGGGGGGAGCACGGGCAGGAGACAGGAGGAGCGAGGGGCTTAGATGAGAGATGCTCGCAAATTTTAAATTTGCGCGCCGTGCAGGTGACTTGCATATGTGGCGCTCATTGGCCGCCACGTCTGCCGGCGACCAATGAGTGGCCTGTGTCTGTGACGCGATTTCGGTTACAGACACACGCGAAAAACCCTTAGACAATTATATAGTAGATTGGAAGTGCGGTGATGTCACAATGGGGCTGAGCAAAAGTCTAACTCCCCCCCCTTCGCTGTACTCTTCGCTCATGTGCTGTCTTCTCCCCGATGTGCTCTCTCCTTTGACCCGTCTTCCTCCTCCATGCATGAGGGAATAGGTACTCTTGTGAAGATTTAATCCTGCATGTCAGTAGTGTGGAGGCTATTAGCTGCAATGCTCCTCTGGGAAATATACAAATTGTCACTTCAGGGAGGAAGTAGGGAGCACTAGATTTCTATTAAAAGAAGCAATCCTAAAAGTCATAATTGACTCTTTAACAAGCCTATCCACATATGATTTATGATTTTGACAGATTTAGCTCCCCTTCACATCACGTTTTGTTCCTGGTAGTGGGGATCCTGTTTTTTACAGGACCACATGGACCGGAACGGAGAGGCCTGGATTTGTTACTCCGGATGCCATTTCTGTGTCCGGAACCGTGATCGACTGATTCGGACACAGAAAGAGATGGGAGGAGCTCAAGTCTGCAAAGCGCAGGCAAGTGTCGGGGCTGACTTTCACTTTCGCAGTGTATTTACATACATTGTGAAAGGGAAAGCAATGGTTAAAAACAAGAAAAAAATGCTCACCTCTCCACCGAGTGTCCCACGATGCGCAGCATCCACCTCCGATGGCTCATATGACCGCATCAGCTGAGTTGTTGAAACTGCCTGCCAATTGTTTTTGTCGGGTGGGCAGTTTAAACTGCTCAGCTGATGCTGTCATGTGACATCAGCTGATCAGGTTGCCCTCCCCCCCCCCTCCCATTCAGTCAGCTGACTGAGGTCCGGCAGCCATCGGAGGCGGATGCCGCGCATCGCGGGACACTCGACGGAGGCGAGCATTTATTTTTTTAACACTTAATGCTTAATTTCACTTTAAGGTGAAATTACACAGGAACAGAGCAGTTTTAGGGTACTTAGCATGCTCAGCACACTAAAATCAGATCTTGGAAACGATCCTGTTTTTTCTCGGATCCGCACTCTATAGGCCCCCATGTTATTTGCCGCTGACAGTCATATCTGATTCTGTCTGATTTGGTCTGCTGTGCCCAAAATCACAGCAGTCTCCAATTCTGGGTACATAAAAAAATTGGACACAATCGAATCTGTGACAATTTGGACACAATTGGATGGCCATATAGGACCAATCCGTAACCATAGGGGGCCAGATCAGATTCATGGCTATCCGTTTTACAACGGATAGCCACGGATACCAAAAAATCGTGATGTGAAGGGGGCCTTAGCCCTAATCTGCAGACCTGCAGACACATACACTGATACTGCTGCTGGGGTAGGGGCACATACACTGCTGCTGAAGCTGCTGCTCCTCTTCATCTGTGGGACGGAGATAGGACAGTATGGTGCTCTTCTCTGAGGTGACTTCCTGCTTCCTACAGGCCAGGATGAAGCAGGGAATATAAAAGAAAAATAGGGTTGCGCCACACTGCTAATGTTACAGGAGGGGATCGGTGATACGACCCCCGTGCTCACCTGGTTTAGTTGTGCCGACTGCACAACTAGTTGTAGGGCTGAGTTTTAACCCCGTGGGGTCTCCACACCGTCCGGAGCCTTGGAGAGGCAAATTCGTGTGATTCTCTAGGTGCACTGACTGCTAATCCACATGATCCTCTGGGGAGTGGTGATTGATGTACGGCAGGTCCTGGAGGTTAAGCTGCTAGATATCGCGCTTCCCAGCGGGAGGATGAATGTCCAATTTAAACAAGAGTGATATTGTATTAGCGCTACAAACACGTGTCCTTGGCTGTGTTTGTAGCGCTAATACAATATCACTCTTGTTTAAATAGGATGAAGCAGGGGGCAGGCCCGAAGCCACATCACACACTGAGCCCACCCTCCGGCCATCCAGCATTGTACTCAGGGCAGGAAGAGGAGTGACAGGCTCATCTTCCTGCATGCCACACACTGAGCCCGCCCCTCTCCCTGGCATCCGGTTCCAGTTGTCAGCGGCACCGCCGCCCGTACTCTACCATGACTTGAGTGTGCAAATTTGGCTGCCTCTGGAGCGTGATAGGCGGATCCTGCCAGGGTATGATAGGAGAACAACTGGACAGAAGTTGATGACAGATGCCACAAGGTAAATATAGAATAGATTAATTTTCCATTATGCAGGTATTATAGAACATGGTTCTATAGAAGCTACTTGATATATTCAAGGATTCGAATACATTCTCAAAATTTGCAGTATCGATATTAATTTCTGATTAACTCCAATCTTCCAATATGAGCTTCAGTGAAATTTACTTCAATTGTTAAAAATAAAAAAAAATAAATAAAAAAAGGTCTGGATGATTTCCTGGGCACACATTACATTGTCGGTTATAGATAAATTTAGTGACAAAAATGTATAATTAGAGAAAGGTGCAACTTTATAGAATTAGTTCTTTATTTTTTCAACCTACAGCTGAAACCAGAAGTTTACCTGCACTACATAAAGACACACATGCATGTTTTTCTCACTATCTGACATGAAATCAGAATAAACCTTTCCCCTTTCAGGACAATTAGGATTACCATAACTATTTATGTTTGCAAAATTCCAGAATATTGAGAGAGAATGTTGTAAGGAATTTGTTGTCCAAATATCTTTATTGAAATTTCAAGGGAGTGGGGAGGGGAGGGGATTAGATACATAAATAAAGAGGGAGAGGGAGGGGAGGAAGGGTAATAAACATTACAAGTAAACAAACCAACAAATAACATGAACGGTACAAGTCGTAAGTGCATATGTAAATTCAAATACAGCGCTCGTACAAAAAGAGAGAAAATTGGAAAGGTACAAATGAATATCCGAATACTGAATAGTTCGAACACACTCTGTGCATTTTGTCGCAAATCGTAATGCAAGCTTGAAAGCATTGTGGGGAAGATACAGTCAAATCATCAAATTTTTACGTCAGCGGCCTATTGCAGGAGGGATGGGGAAAAAATTGTCAACCATGTCTCCCAACGCCCTAGGAATTTTGGGAACCTGTTTGCGCGTAAGGAATTTGTAATACTTTTGGCAGACACAAGTTTACATACATTTCATTAGTAATTCGTACCACTGTCCTTAAACTGTATGACTTGGCTCAAACGTTTTGGATATCCTTCCACAATTTTCTCGCAATAGTAGGTAGGAATTTGGGCCCATTCCTACTAGCAGAACTGAGCCATGTTTGTAGGTCACCTTGCTTGCACCTGCCTTTTCAGCTTTGCCCATAAATTTTCAATAGGATTGACTTGTTATCCTTATGCCAAAGGCAGAAATAAAAATGTAGCTTGTTCTGACATGTTAAAAAAAATTCCCAGATAGAACAGGGTATCCATTAGAGATGGATCACCCTGCTACCACTCTGTATAGATATAAATAGCTTCATCAAGGACTAAAAAGTAACCTCCCATATACGGAGGAGTATACACCAGGGAGCAGATAAATCGCTACATTAATGAAAACCAAAAATCAAGCGACAAACATCTGTATACTAACAATTTATTCAATAAAGATAGACAAGGAAAGGGTTTACACAACAAAGGACAGACAACCCACAAGGAAGCTCCTGTTATAAGTACTGTTGCATGTAAACAATTCATAGCATATCCATAATAACACTGCAGAAACTGACAAGTAGATGGAACTCGCAATAGTAGGTAGGAATTTGGGCCCATTCCTACTAGCAGAACTGAGCCATGTTTGTAGGTCACCTTGCTTGCACCTGCCTTTTCAGCTTTGCCCATAAATTTTCAATAGGATTGACTTGTTATCCTTATGCCAAAGGCAGTATAAAAATGTAGCTTGTTCTGACATGTTAAGGAAAAAATTCCCAGATAGAACAGGGTATCCATTAGAGATGGATCCCCTGCTACCACTCTGTATAGATATATACTAAGAAGAAGAGACAGAGAATAATGCTTACATCAAAAAGCAGTGTGTTTATTAAGATTATAAAGCTGATTTGGAGGGCAGACAATGAGGGTAAGGAGCCCCCCATATACAACTGTTGGCATATAACACTATCAATGTGACCACAAGTAGCAGATCCATATTGATCAAATTGGCACATACATAGTTGAATACAAGTGATAAAGGCATAAGTATTCACAGTAGTACAAAGGGGAGCAACAGGTATACATTTACATAGGTTCTTTGTATAGATACATATTTAAAAGCTCGTCAGCTTAAGTAGTATAGATGGATATCAAAAATATCATCAGTAATTACAAAGTACCCCTGAATTGCAACCTAACCCCGAAATTCTAAGTGTCTATCAAGCTACCACATGTAAAATGCCCTATGATGCCACTAGTTCCATAGTTACCACAGCTGCAAGAGGGGGCACCCAGGGCAGGGGAGGTCAGGACACCGATCCCAAAGCTTTTCGCGGCCTGGGGGAACCCATATGGCCGCTTCGACAGGGGGAGGTGTAGATAGGCTGGCAGAAGTCCCCCTCATATACTGCCGCCAGGAGCCGCGTCACCATAACCCGGAAGTGACGCTCGCAGTCAGGTGACCGGAAGTGACGCGCCACCGGCACCTGCGTCACCGCGGGGCGGTTAGACGCGTCACTCCATAGCCTGGCTGTATATGATGCATCACCATGGCACCTTAGTTTTGCCTCCTTCTTGTAGTTATTGTCGCCAGTGGCACAGGGCTTGGGTAGAAAGCCTATGTTATTGTTTTTATACTGCTATTATGGCTTTTTATCCTGTGGTTTTTACAGGTTGTCAGTTTGTTCTTGAGGATCCCCTATACTGCCTCCTGTTTCACTGACCTGAAGTAATCTACTTATCATCTATGAAGCCTGATTGAAGACATCATGCTATACACAAGAACTTTATAATGAATTGTTCTCTATGTATTATTTTCTCTAATATATGCTGTCTTCTAAGTTCTGGATGTATTCTGAGGTCCCTTTAATGGTGTTAACCGGTGTCACGTTCCCCTTCCCCTTGCACACACATGCTTTTGCGGCCTGTGGCCCTGGTGACGCGTCCCAGTAGCCGGCGCGCTGCTCTGTGTGTGTGCGGGTGGGCAGAGTTGAGCGTCGTCGCCATGGCTATGGAGTGACGCGTCTACCCACCCCGCGGTGAAGCGGGTGTCGGCGGCACGTCACTTCCAGTCACCTGACTGCGAGCGTCACTTCCGGGTTACGGTGACGCGGCTCCTGGCGGCAGTATATGAGGGGGACTTCTGCCAGCCTATCTACACATCCCCCTGATGAAGCGGCCATAAGGGTTCCCCCAGGCCGCGAAAAGCTTTGGGATCGGTGCCCTGACCTCCCCTGGGTGCCCCCTCTTGCAGCTGTGGTAACTATGGAACTAGTGGCATCATAGGGCATTTCATTTTACATGTGGTAGCTTGATAGACACTTAGTATTTCGGGGTTAGGTTGCAATTCAGGGGTACTTTGTAATTACTGATGGTATTTTTGATATCCATCTATACTACTTAAGCTGACGAGCTTTTATATACAGTGTCTACAAGTAGTATTCAACCCCCTGCAGATTTAGCTGGTTGACACATGCGGAATTAACTTGGCATTGTGACATTTGGACTGTAGATCAGCCTGGAAGTGGGAAATGCAGTGCCACAAAAATTATTTATTTTTTTTTTTTTTTAAAGCGTTAAAAGTTAATTCAGAGGGTCATTTATTATTCAACCCCTCAAACCACCAGAATTCTGTTTGGTCCCCCTAAAGTATTAAGAAGTAGTTCAGGCACAAATAGCAATGAGCTTCACATGTGTGGATTAATTATCTCTTTTGCCAGCCTTTTCTGACTATTTAAGACCCTCCCCAAACTTGTGAACAGAACTCATACATGGTCAACATGGGAAAGACAAAGGAGCATTCCAAGGCCATCAGAGACAAGATCGTGGAGGGTCACAAGGCTGGCAAGGGGTACAAAACCCTTTCCAAGGAGTTGGGCCTACCTGTCTCCACTGTTGGGAGCATCATCCGGAAGTGGAAGGCTTATGGAACTACTGTTAGCCTTCCACGGCCTGGACAGCCTTTGAAAGTTTCCTCCCGTGCCGAGGCCAGGCTTGTCCGAAGAGTCAATGCTAACCCAAGGACAACAAGGAAGGAGCTCCGGGAAGATCTCATGGCAGTGGGGACATTGGTTTCAGTCAATACTATAAGTAACGTACTCCACCGCAATGGTCTCCGTTCCAGACGAGCCTGTAAGGTTCCTTTACTTTCAAAGTGTCATGTCAAGGCTTGTCTACAGTTTGCTCATGATCACTTGGAGGACTCAGACAGACTGGTTCAAGGTTCTATGGTCTGATGAGACCAAGATCGAGATCTTTGGTGCCAACCACACACGTGACGTTTGGAGACTGGATGGCACTGCATACGACCCCAAGAATACCATCCCTAAAGTCAAGCATGGTGGTGGCAGCATCATGCTGTGGGGCTGTTTCTCAGCCAAGGGGCCTGGCCATCTGGTCCGCATCCATGGGAAGATGGATAGCACGGCCTACCTGGAGATTTTGGCCAAGAACCTCCGCTCCTCCATCAAGGATCTTAAGATGGTTCGTAATTTCATCTTCCAACAAGACAACGATCCAAAGCACACAGCAAAGAAAACCAAGGCCTGGTTCAAGAGGGAAAAAATCAAGGTGTTGGGGTGGCCTAGTCAGTCTCCTGACCTTAACCCAATTGAAAACTTGTGGAAGGAGCTCAAGATTAAAATCCACATGAGACACCCAAAGAACCTAGATAATTTGGAGAAGATCTGCATGGAGGAGTGGGCCAAGATAACTCCAGAGACCTGTGCCGGCCTGATCAGGTCTTATAAAAGACGATTATTAGCTGTAATTGCAAACAAGGGTTATTCCACAAAATATTAAACCTAGGGGTTGAATAATAATTGACCCACACTTTTATGTTTAAAATTTATTAAATTCAACTGAGCAACATAACTTTTTGGTTTGTAAGATTTATGCTTCTGTTAATAAATCCTACTCTCGTTTGCAGTTTGAAGGCTCTAACTTATTGGCATCTTATCAAACCTCCTAAATCTGCAGGGGGTTGAATACTACTTGTAGGCACTGTATGTATCTATACAAAGAACCTATGTAAATGTATACCTGTTGCTCCCCTTTGTACTACTGTGAATACTTATGCCTTTGTTATCACTTGTATTCAACTATGTATGTGCCAATTTGATCAATATGGACCTGCTACTTGTGGTCACATTGATAGTGTTATATGCCAACAGTTGTATATGGGGGGCTCCTTACCCTCCTTGTCTGCCTTCCAAATCAGCTTTACAATCTTAATAAAACACGCTGCTTTTTGATGTAAGCATTATTCTCGGTCTCTTCTTCTTAGTATTGCTCTGACATGTGACAAAATCTCTGTAGTTTACGTGTCTAAAGACATTATTGACAGAGAAAGAGAGAGCAAGAAAGTCCTGTGGACAAAAGTAGAGCTGTTGCTGGCAAACCATAACTCTATGACAAGCATTACTTTAGTCTTCAAAAGATTTTTATTGTTTTATATAATAACAGGACGTTACGGGTCGCCTGGGGTGGTAAAAGAACCCAAGCTTGCCCGGGAAACACACATACATACATCAATAACTGAAATTATTAACAATGGACTGTTAAGTCCTCTCTAGATCTAATGAGGGGAGTGGGAGGGAGGGGAAGAGAGGGGAACAGAAAAGGGAAAGAGGGGTAGTCCGTCCCCCGCAAATTTCACATTGTTACAGCATCCCTTGACGAGCAGTTCAAGAGCTTAGTTATGCAGTCCGTCATCCGCTCCCATGTCGCTCATAAAGATAGTTTCTTGTGTCATGAAGCGAGCTTGAGGGTAATCTCCTTGTATTGAACACAGCCAAAGAGTGCAGGACGAACCAACAGAGTCATAATGGTAGGGACGCGGCAATAAAACTAGTATTTTCATAGGTCAGGAGAGAGGGGGAAGAAACAAGGGTAGTAGGGGTGAGGAGAGGGGGAGGAAGGACAGAAGTTGGAGAGTGAGGAGAATAGTCGGAGGACGCTGGGTAGAGGAAATCGGCAAAGAGGAAACTAAAGCAGTCTTAAACGAGTGAGAATAAGGAAAAGGAAAGGAAAAAGAGAGAGAAAGAGGACTCCGTGTCCTCTTTAAGATGGAGGCCTGTCTGCAAGTGGGTGTACTGCCCAGAGGGCCCAAGCGTCTGCTACATATCGCCGCGTGGGGGCGTCTAGGGCCAGATGGTACTCATGTGCAAATATCCCATTCAGTCGTTTTGTGAGCTCTGCCATAGTGGGAGGAGCCGAGGCCTTCCAGGCCGCGGCAATGCAAAGTCTAGCTGCAATCAGAATATATGAAATCATATGTCGGGGGACTGGCGGCAGGGACTCTGCTCCAATGTGGAGAACCGCGAGCTGCGGAAGAAGGGGAAACCTCAACTCCGTGGTCACCTCTATCAGGCTGGCCACTAAAGCCCAAAATTGAACTATCAGAGGACACTACCACCACGTGTGCAAGATCACCTTTTTGACCACAGAGCCTCCAGCATAGCGGGGAAGCACCACTACCAAATCTCGCCAACCTTGTAGGGGGAGTGTACCATCGGAGGTGCACTTTTTTGAGGGATTCTAAATGATTGATGCATCTTGTCGCTCGAGAGACACAGCAAATCGCTCCCTCCCAGTCCTCGTCCTCCGCCTCAAAGGACAGGTCCCTCTCCCACACGCCCATGTAAGGCGGACGCCCAGGGGAGACCAGCTCCAGAAGGCCCTCGTAAATAACCGAGAGGCCCTTGGGTTTAGAGGCCTCAGAAAAAGGAAACGATGGAACTGAGAGGGGACGGGGCTCTTCAAGTTGTGCCAGCAGTCCTCCGAATCCAGAAAGTGTCGAATCTGAGAGAACTGAAGGAACATAGTTCTCAGTTCCGGGTTGTTTCGTGTAAAGGTTTCAAAGGAAGATAACTTGGTTCCCTGCATCACATCTGCCAGAGAGGTTATCCCCAATCTCCGCCATGTTGAAAGATTTAGCGAGGCGATATGCACCTGCAGGGCCGTCAAGGGGATCCTCTCCGGAGGGAACTTAGTCCAAGCTTTTGGGGCCTTACCCCACTCTGATAAGAGCGTTTGGACGATTCCCAGCGGGTGGGACATCTTAGTTGGGCCCAATGCCGCCCCCCATATGGCCCTCCCAGGTGACTCCCCAGGTGAAAAGTCTGTCTCTAATGGAGTCCAACCCAGAGAGGAAGGACCTCTGCAGAAGTCTCTTACCGCTTCTAAACAAGCTGCTTTGCAGTAAGAAATCACATCCGGTACTCTCATTCCGCCCCCCTTCAACCTCAGATGTAAGGTCCGTCGATTAACCCTCGGCCGACCCGCCGCCCATACTAATCTATCAAGTTGGTTTTGAAGTTGAGTAAGAAGGGCCTTTGGGTACGAGACCGGGACACAGCGGAATAGGTACAGGAGTTTCGGAAACCAGAGCATCCTAACTGCCTGAATTCTGGCCATCCATGATAGCAGAGAGAGAGAGCTGGAGTCCAATGACCCGCGTAGGGACGCCATCAGGGCTAGGATGTTTACACGTGCTACCCTCTGAGAGGGGCACAACATTATGCCCAGGTATGGGATACCTTCTGGCGCCCAGTTGAAGGCAAAGCGTCCGGAGAGATCCTCAGACTCCAGCTGAGAGGGATTGAGGGGCAGAGCCGTTGACTTACTCAAGTTCAATTTATAGTACGAGACAGCCGAGAAATCATCCAAAGCTTTAAGTATAGCCGGGAGTGAACCACCAGGATCGGTACAGGTGATGATCACATCATCTGCATATAGCCCGATAACGTGTCGTTTCGGTCCCACTTGTATGCCTGATATTTTACTATCCGACCTGATGGCTGCAGCAAACGGCTCCATAACCGTAGAAAATATGAGGGGAGACAAGGGGCATCCCTGTCTGGTCCCATTAGATATACAAATCGGGTGGGAGAGGAACCCAGACGTAGAGACACGAGCTCCTGGATTGGAATACAGGTTTAAGATTGCCTTTAATATAGGGCCCGAAAATCCAAACCTCGTGAGGACTTCCTGAAGGTAGCCCCAGTGCACCCTGTCGAACGCTTTCTCTGCGTCTAACGACAGGAATACACTGGGGGTCCCTCGATGTTCAACTATCTCTATGAGGTCTATCATAAGTCGGGTCCCATCCCTCGCCTGTCGTCCCCCCACAAAACCCACCTGGTCCGGGTCCACCAGTACCGTAACAACCTCCGACAGGCGGGCTGCCAAAAGCCTAGCATAAATTTTTACGTCTGTGTTTAAAAGGGAGATTGGCCGATAATTCCCTGGGGAATCGGACGGCTTCCCTGGTTTTAAGATCGTCGTGATCGTAGCCTCAATAGCCTCATGTGGGAGGACTCCCTCGGCCTGCCAGGTATTGAAGAGTCGGAGCAGGTAGGGCAACAAGTGGTGGGAGAAGACCTTATAATACTCGTTTGCCAAGCCATCAGGTCCAGGGGACGAATTTAGCTTCAAGCTTTGCACTACCCGCCTAAACTTCCATCAAGGAGAAGGGAGCGTTCATCTCTTGTAGTTTGTCCGGAGGGACAGAGGGCAGGTCTACGCGTGCCAGGTAATCTCGGATGTGTTCCAGGGTAGGTTGTGGAGTAGTGGGGTCGTCTTTCAAGTTATACAATGATGAGTAAAAGCCTGCCATCACGTCGGCGATCTTATTTGGGTCTCTGACGGTCTCCCCCCCAGTTGTTTTCATGGAAGTTACCATCGACTGTACTACCCGTTTTTTAAGTCGTCTGGCCAGAAATCTACCAGCTTTGTCTCCGGAAGCATAAAATCTCGTTTTAAGTTTTCTAAGGCCAAGTTCATGTTGGTATAATAGAAGGGATCTGAGGTTGGTGCGCAATGCTAGGATTTGAGATGTTATCTGCGGCGTCTGGGCGGATTTATTTATCTTTTCCAACTCAGCAATCTGCTCAGTGAGCTCTATCCAGCGTTTATCTCTTGCTCGCTTTTGCTGTGAGGCCTTCTGAATGAGGAGGCCCCGAAGGACCGCCTTGTGGGCAGCCCACAGCGATCCATCCGAAACCTCCCCATTATCATTCAGTTGGAAGAAGTCCTCCAAGCTACGATCCAGGGAATCCATGGTGACCTGGTCCGACAATAGGCTGATGTTCATCCTCCAACGACGGGGCGACACCTCCTTCTGCCCCAACCGAATCCCCAGAGAGACAGGAGCATAATCCGACCAAGAGATCAAGCCTATAGAGGCCGACTCACAGCGAAGCAAAGTTGCATCCCCAACCAGGAAAAAATCAATCCTGGAATAGGACTTTTGTGGCTACTGGAGAAGAACATATAGTCCCTCTCTTCGGCATGGAGGTATCGCCACACCTCATGGAGTCCGAACTCACGGCAAAGCCGGAACAATTCCAGCCCCCGTCTAGATGACGAGGCTGAGGAGTCCAACCTGGCCTCCATAACAGCGTTAGAGTCCCCACAGATCACCAGGGAGCCCTCCACAGAGTCTCTCAGCTTCTTAAAGTAAGGACTTCAAAAATTTGTATTGTCCCACATTAGGCGCATATAGCGCAACAATGGTGAACAATTCCCCGGATATGAGGCCCTTCAAAATGAGGAACCTCCCCATGGGGTCAGACTCCGTTGATTTAAGCTGAAATTGTAGCTTATTACTCACGATCACGCATACACCCGCCTTTTTTACTACATTATTAGCAAAGAAAATATGAGAGTAAAGGCCACTTCACACACACAGATATCGGAGTCCAATATCTGAACAGATCTCTGGTTGCAGTGAAATCATGGATACATTGCTCCATGTTGTACACAGCCACAAAATGGAGCAATGTATCCATGATTTCACTGCAACCAGAGATCTGTTCAGATATTGGACTCAGATATCTGTGTGTGAAGTGGCCTTTAGAAGGAGGTCTCATCCTGTGGTTATCTGTGGCTAGTAAATGTGTTTCCTGAACGCACAGCACGTCCGCCCACAGTCTGCGAGCCTCCCTCCAGAGGAAGGAGCGCTTCACCGCGGAGTTTAGCCCTTTAACATTGATCGAGGAAATCTGCAAAGATGAGGCCGGCCTCGCCATTAGCTACTAGGTCCCCGGGCAGCAGATGGGGAAAGGAGAAACAAAAAACAAAAACCCCACAAAGGCAAGCCCCCTCTTGTTAGAGAAAGAGACACTCAAGAGTTGAAAGGAAAGGACAGGATAAGTAGATAGGTAAAGAAAGAAGAAGATGCGATAGGAAGAGCTAGGGGGGGGTGGACAGGGGTAGGGGGGAATGGAAGGGGGAAGGGAAAGGGTCAATATGTCAGTATAATCACACAAATGTAAACCAGGGTGAACAGAGGCCCTCAGGGGTCCGGACCAACGGGCAAAACAAAAACGGGGGAGGACGTGAAAGGTCACGACCTCCTCCAACCCAGAAATACCAGGACCCAAAAGGCCCCCCCGGGGGCACGAGATCCCTCGCTCACCGTTGTCCCACATAGGAACCTTCCCGGCGAACGTGCAAGGGTCACCTAGAAGTAAAAGTTAAACAAGCCTGAGGCGTGGTCGAACAGACATCAATGCGTTGCTTCCGGGCTTCGGCTAGCGCGATTTTCATCACTCCGATGCGATCCCTGTTGGGGTACATGGTGGGCGATCGGCGATGAGTTCCCTAAGCCAGAGAGATTCCACGCACGCAGGGCCTTACGCAGTTGCGATGGAGATTGGAAGGACTGTCTCGCCCCTTTGTAACGAAAGTTTAGGGATACCGGGGAACCCCAGATGTATTGGATCCCCCTCTCACGTAGAATTTTGCATCCCGGTGCGAATTCCCTGGGTCTTGCAAGCGTCCCCGGAGAGAGGTCCAAGAACACCGCCACAGCGGCAAATGGGTCTGGTAAAGTTGGATGTAGGCGCATGGCACGCAGGAGAGTCTCTCTCACATCAGGTTGCAGAAACGAGAAAAGGATGTCCCTCGGGATGTCCTTGGCCATTTCGGCCGGTTTCGGTAGCCTAAACGTTTTTTCCACCTCCAGCAACGCAGGGGCGACGTCTGGAAGCGCTGCCATGAGGAAAGTAGACACAATGCTCCGTAGGTCCTCCTCGGGACCCAGCTACTTGACTCCCCTGTAGCTTAATGTTGATTTTGCGCAGGCCATCCTCCAGGTGGAAAAGAGTTAGCTGTGTCGTCTTCATCTCTCTATCCATCACCGCATAGTCATCAGCAAAGTTATGAGCCGCTGCGAAGTCCGTCATCTTAGTTTCAAGATGGGATGTTCTTTCTCCCAGAGCCGCCATGTCTGCACGCAAATCACCTATTAGGGAGCGCAGTTCCCCCAGCATGGAGTCCCTTAGAGACCCCAGCATGTCACGGAGGGATCTTTTTGTCACAGGTGAGTCGTCTCTGCTCATGCACCCTCTCCCTTTAGATCCGGGAGGTGAGCGTGGCGAGCGTGCCGGGGAGGATGAGGGAGCTGCAGGGGCCATCTTAGCTGGCGCCATTTTGTTGGATCTCTGGCCTTCGGGCCCGTAGAAGTCCGTGAGCTTACCGTCCGTTTCACGGCGACGGGAGCTCGCTCTCGGCATGCCTGCTTTGTGGAGGAGGTGTTCGCCTGTTTTCAGCGACGGTGGAGCCCGGAAAGAGCCGGTTGTAGCCGTTAGATCAGCCTGTGCGACGGAGCCCTCTCAGCAAGTGTCCGGCGCCATCAGCAGCAGGACACGCTCCCCCCAAGCATTACTTTAGGATGAGTGGAGGTAGTTTTAAAATGTCCATTTCAAATTGAATCAGTCATCAAAATGCCATTAACAAAAACAAACTGCTGGACATTCTGCAAAGGTATCAGTTTTTGTTACTTCTGTGAAGAACGGGGACTTTGTTTATGTTTGCTACAATGCACACGAGTACTATGGCATTGTAACTGGCATTTCTGATCATGGTACAGGGATGGTCTCTACGCAGAAGAAAAAGAGAATTTTGTTTACTTACCGTAAATTATTTATCTTCTAGCTCCTAATTGGGAGACCCAGACAATTGGGTGTATAGCTTCTGCCTCCGGAGGACACACAAAGTACTACACTTAAAACAAAAAGTGTAGCTCCTCCCATACTGCCTATACACCCCTCTCAGGAGAAATCCTATCAGTTCGTTGCACAAACAGGAAGGAGGAAAAAGACCCACACCAAAACCGGAAGTCCATCCAGAACATATCGGCAAACCGATTAACATAAGTGACATGTCTAACACCAGCCACTGAACAGTAAACAAAGCCCAAAAGGCAACAGGGTGGGTGCTGGGTCTCCCAATTAGGAGCTAGAAGAAAAAGAATTTACGGTAAGTAAACAAAATTCTCTTTTTCGCTCCATTGGGAGACCCAGACAATTGGGATGTCCAAAAGCGATCCCTGGATGGGAAAAGACCCAAAACGTGGCAGCACCTATCATAGGTGAGCGACCGCCGCCTGTAGGATCCGTCTGCCCACACTCGCATGAACTTGATAATGTTTCGTGAAGGTGTGTAGACTGGACCAAGTTGCCGCCTGACACACCTGTTGCGCTGTAGCCTGGTGACGCAAGGCCCACGAGGCACCCACAGCTCTTGTCGAATACGCCTTAAGACCCGAAGGGAGAGGCGTTCCAGAGGGAAGGTAGGCCTCCTGGATAGGAGCCTTGATCCACCGAGCCAAAGAAGACTTGGAAAGCGGTGATCCTTTTTTCTGGCCTGTTGTGAGAACGAACAGGGAATCCGCGCGGCGGAATGAAGCCGTGCGGGAGACATAAATCCTGACAGCCCTGACCAGATCCAAAGTATGCAGAGCCTTCTAATACTGGTGAACAGGGTTAGGACAAAAAGACGGCAGGACAATGTCTTGATTAAGGTGGACTGGAGAGACCACCTTAGGTAAGAACTGAGCCACAGGCCGGAGCACCACCTTGTCCTGGTGAATCACCAGGAACGGGGACTTGCACAACAGGGCTGCTAGCTCTGAAACCCTCCGAAGAGAGGTAATAGCTACCACAAAGGCAACTTTCTGGGACACTCGAGAGAGAGACACTTCCCTTAGCGGTTCGAAGGGCGGCTTCTGTAACGCTGCAAGGACTAGGTTAAGGTCCCAGGGGTCCAGAGGGCGTCTGTAGGGAGGAACGATGTGACCTGCCCCTTGTACAAACATCCTCACCTGAGGGAGGTTAGCCAGGCGTTTATTGAACAGTACTGAAAGTGCAGAGATTTGCCCCTTGATGGAACTGAGTGCCAAACCCTTATCCAATCTTGATTGCAGGAAGGCAAGTAGGGTCGGCAGGGAGAAAGGCCAAGGAGAAACACCCTTGAGACGGCACCAGGAAAAGAAGATCTTCCAAACCCTGCGGTATATCTTTGCCGACCCCGGTTTCCTGGCTTGTCTCATGGTGGCGGCGACTTCAGGGGAAAACCCGAAGGACGTCAGCAACCAGACTTCAAGGGCCACAAAGTCAGAATTGTGGTGGAAGAATGGACCTTGAGACAAGAGGTCTGGACGGTTCGGAAGCTTCCACGGATCCCCTGCCGTGAGCTGTAGCAGGTCCGGATACCAGGCCCGCCTGGGCCAGTCTGGAGCGATGAGCAGAGCTCGTCGGCATTCCGCCTTGAGTTTCCGTAGAACCCTGGGCAACAGCGGCAAGGGAGGAAACACGTAGGGGAGGCGAAACTGTGAGCAGTCCTGGACCAGAGCGTCCGCTGCCAAAGCCTGGCGATCCCGGGAGCGAGCCATGAAGGCCTTGTGAACCTTGTGGTTCAACCGAGAGGCCATTAAATCCACGACCAGTGTGCCCCATTGGTCGCAAATGTCCTGAAAGACATTTGAGTGAAGGGCCCATTTGCCCGCGTCCATACCTTGTCGACTCAGGTAGTCGGCCTCCCAATTGTCCACCTGGGAATGTGGACCGCCGAGATGGAGGAGCCGTTGACCTCGACCCACTGCAGGATACGTTGGACCTCTAACAATGCTTGAAGGCTTCGCGTTCCTCCCTGGTGGTAGATATAAGCGACCGCGGTCGCGTTGTCGGACTGAATCCGAATAGGTTTCCCCACCAGGAACCTCTGAAAAGCCAGCAATGCCAAATAAATGGCCCAAATCTCCAGAATGTTGATCTGTAGAGTGGATTCCTGTTCCGTCCAAGTGCCCTGTGCTCTATGGTGAAGGAACATGGTGCCCCAGCCCAGGAGACTGGCGTCCGTGGTCACTACTAACCATGAGGGGGGCAGAAAGGATCTCCCTCGAGACAGGGACATGGGGAGTAGCCACCAGTGGAGGGAGTCCTTTGTTGACAGACAAAGAGATCTGCCTGTCGAGAGACGAGGGAGCCTTGTCCCAACCACGAAGTATCTGCAATTGAAGAGGACGCAGGTGAAATTGCGCAAATGGCACCGCTTCTATGGCAGCCACCATCTTTCCCAGTGTGTGCATCAGACGTCTGATGGAGATTGGGTCTGACCGAAGAAGGAACTGAACTTCCTCTTGAATCGACACTTGCTTGCTCGAGGGTAGAATGACTAGAGCCGAAGCGGTGTGAAACTCCATGTCCAGATACGTTAGCGTTTGTGCAGGCAGGAGGGAAGACTTCGGCACATTGATCAGACAACCGAATCTCTGAAGAGTGTCGAGAGTGATCGAGAGACTTTGCTGACACCGTTCCCGAGAGGGGGCCCTGACCAGAAGGTCGTCCAAGTATGGTATGAAGACTCTGGGGGCTGAGGCCAGGCCGAAGAGCAGAGCCACGAATTGAAAGTGCTCCTCCCCCACCGCGAATCTCAGCCAACACTGATGCGCAGGAGCAATGGGGACGTTTAGATAGGCATCCTTGACGTCCACCGAGGCTAGGAAATCTCCCTGTGATAGAGAGGCAATCACAGACCGCAGCGATTCCATCCTGAAGGTTCCGACTCTCACATGCCGGTTGAGCAGCTTGAGATCCAAAACTGGCCTCACCGAACCGTCCTTCTTGGGAACCGTGAAGAGGTTCGAATAGAACCCTTGGAAGCGTTCTGCGGAGGGAACGGGCACCACGACTCCGTCCCGTCCCAGGGCGGCTAGTGCCTGAAAAAAGGCAGGAGCCTTTTCCGGCGGGGGCGAGGAAAGACAGAAGCGAGTTGGTGGACGCGAGGTCAGCTCTATTCTGTAGCGGTGGGAAATTACCTATTTCACCCATCGGTCTTGAATGTTGCTGTGCCAGGTGTCTCCAAAGCGGGAGAGCCTGCCACCTACCGAGGATGCTGCTGGGGGAGGCGGCGAGTCATGCGGAAGCCGCTTTGGAGGCAGAGGCTCCGGCTGGCTTCTTCTGTTGCGACTTAGCGCGCCAAGTACGATTTGGCTTCTGATCCTTGTCCGAACGGGAGGACGAGGATGAAGAGGGCTTTGAGGAGGGACGAAAGGCCCGAAACTTGGCATGCATCTGACATTGGCCAGACTTCTGCACCTTAGACGGAGGCAAGGAGGTGGTCTTTCCACCTGTGGATTCCTTTATAAGGTCGTCCAATTGCTCCCCAAAAAGCCTGTTCCCGGCGAACGGGAGTCCCTGTAGGAACTTCTTGGAAGTGGCGTCAGCCTTCCAATCCCGCAGCCACAACATTCTGCGGGCTGCAAGAGAGTTAGCCGAAGCCACAGCTGTACGGCTGGCAGATTCCATGACGGCCGTCCTGGCATAGTTCGTGAATGCGGTGGCCTGTGACGTCAAGGTGGCCACCTCAGGAATGTCCTGTGCCACTACGTTAATTTCCGCCAAGCAGGTAGAGACTACCTGCATGGCCCACACGGCCGTGAAAGCAGGAGCAAACGAGGCTCCTGTAGCCTCGTAAATTGACTTCTACAGAAGTTCAATTTGGCGGTCAGTGGAGTCCTTTAGAGACGAGCCGTCTGCAACAGACATCACAGTATTGGCCGATAGTCTAGAAACGGGTGGTCCACCCGTGGTGATACCGACCAACCCTTTACCACGTTCGGGGGGGAAAGGATAACGAGAATCCTTTTGTTTCCTAGTGAAGCGCTTGTCAGGGCAAGCCCTGGGCGTCTGCACAGTTGATCTGAAGTTAGAGTGATCAAAAAACAAGCCGTGTGACCTGGATGGCGGGAGAAACTGATACAGCTCATCCGAGAGGGATGCCTCCATGGGTGGAGGAGGTGCAGACAGGTCGAGCACGGTATTAATGGATGATACCAAATCATCCATTAGAAAATCCTCCTCAGAAGCCTCGTCTGGAGGTGTGACAGAATTCTGCCATTCCTCATCCCCATCAAGCTGAGATTCCTCAGCGTGAGACTCGGTGTGATGAGAGGAGGCAGGAGAGAGTTCTCTGCGTGGCCATTTGGGAGGCCGAGGAGAGGGAGCTGGGTCAGATACTTCAGTATAATCTCCGGCGTCCATGCCCCTAGAAGGGGAAGACTCGCTGTAACGCCTGCGGCGTGAACCACAGGGCCCGGGGGCACCTCCCCTCTGACTGGCCTGCAAGGTCTCCTGCAATACCCTGGTCAGGGTTGTCATAGACTGGGCGAAGGAGTCCGAGAAGGACTTACCAAACGCCGCTGTCCAGGGGGGTGGCATTTCCGAGTACTCTGGGACAGTGGAGGGTTCCACAGCAGCAGAGCTGGGGGATGCCCTGGGTTCTGCCTCAGCCAGAGTCTCATGTGTAGAGCAGGCTGAGCAGTGAGGGAATACAGATCCAGCAGGCAGCATAATCTTGCAGGCAGTGCAAGAGGAAGAGAATGTCTGCACCTTAGGGGCTTTGCTCCTGGTGGAAGACATGTCGGCTCACGTGTGGATCCTCCCAGAGAAAACTCACAGAGGGAGAATAGGCAAAAGGGGTCCACAACCGGGAATACCGGTGTGGCTTGCCGGCCGCAATAAGCGGTTTGTGTGTCCTCCAGAAATCCGCTTTCCCCCTGAAGCAGCAGAGACTAAAGTAGTGCTGCTTCAAGCCAGACGCCAGCAGAAGGTTGTAAAATGGCCGCCGGAGCTGTAAAGAGGGCCGTGGCTATGTAAACGCGGGAGATCTGGAGGACCAATTATACAGGCAGGGGGCGGGCCCACTAAAGAGATGGGAGTGCCCCGTGTCTCAAGAACTGCCTGTAATGGCGGACGATCCCGCCGGTCTCACTGCGCAGTCGATCGAGTAGGCCGCGGCGAAGCCAGGGGCTACATTTTTGCGGCCGCCCGGCGCGCCGATTGTGGAGAGCTGGCGCGCGAACGCCCGCGGCCCGACAGGGTCCGGGCTAACTGAAGAACAGTGAGCCGGTCCCCAAGATGTAATCACCCCCAGGTACCTCACAGTTTGTGGCAGGGTCCGAGGCCCGGGCTGCAGCCACAGCAGTGTACAGATACAAAGTACCTCGTTTGGTGCAGGGCCAGGTCCCTGGGGTGACGCGACTCCGGCCAGCAGGTCCACAAAGGGCTGTGGATGGAGTTAGGGTTCCCTAGGGCATGGGAACCCGTGATGACTCCCACTTCCCCAGAGCCCCTGAGGGATGGAGAAGGAGAACGGCATGAGGGCTCCAGCCCGTTGTACCAACAATAGGTACCTCAACCGCCCCTGCCTGAGGGTGGGGAAGGAGACACGCCGGGGGTTCAAAAGAAACCACTTTTCTTCCTTCCGTCACTCTCCCAGGAGAGTGTGTCTGACTAAAATGAGAGTGGATGAGTGCAGTGTGTTCCTCCTTCAACACAAAGCTGATAGGATTTCTCCTGAAGGGGTGTATAGGCAGTATGGGAGGAGCTACACTTTTTGTTTTAAGTAGTACTTTCTGTGTCCTCCGGAGGCGGAAACTATACACCCAATTGTCTGGGTCTACCAATGGAGCGAAAAAGAAAATGGATGGATCTGGCCTCACACAAATGAGGAAAATTGTTATGTGCAAGAGATCAACCCTAATAAGACTTGCATCAGTCACACTGCTAGGTACAGTGGGGAAAAAGTATTTAGTCATCCACCAATTGTGCAAGTTTTCCTGCTTAAAAAGATGACAGAGGCCTGTAATTGACATCATAGGTAGACCTCAACTAAGAGAGATAAAATGAGAACACAAATCCTAAAAATCACATTGTCTGATTTGGAAAGAATTTGTTTAAAAATTTTGGTGGAAAATAAATATTTGGTCAATAACAAAAGATCATTTCAATACCTTGTTATATATCCTTTGTTGGCAATGACAGAGGTCAAATGTTTTTCGTAAGTCTTCACAAGGTTGGCACACACTGATGCTGGCATGTTGGTCCATTACTCCATGCAGATCTCCTCTCGAGCAGTGATGTTTTGGGGCTGTAACTGGGCAACATGGATTTTCAACTCACTCCAAAGGTTTTCTATAGGGTTGAGATCTGGAGATTAGCTAGGCCACTACATGACCTTGAAATGCTTCTTATGAAGACACTTCCTTGTTGCTTTGGCGGTGTGCTTGAGATCATTGTCATGCTGAAAGAACCAGCCACGTATTATCTTCAATGCCCTTGCTAATGGAAGGTTTGCACTCAAAATCTCACGATACATGGCCCCATTCATTCATGTACACTGATCAGTCGTCCTGGTCCCTTGGCAGAGAAACAGCCCTAAAGCATGATGTTTCCACTCCTATGCCTCACAATTGGTATGGTGTCCTTTGGATGTAACTCAGCATTCTTTCTCCTCAAAACACGACCAGTTGTGTTTCTACTAAACAGTTCTACTTTGGTTTCATCTGACCATGACATTCTCCCAATACTCTTCTAGATCAGCCAAATGCTCTCTAGCAAACTTCAAACGGGCCCAGACATGTAATGGCTTAAGCAGGGGGACACGTCTGGCACTGCAGGATCTGAGTCCCTGATGGTGTAGTGTGTTACTGAAATGGAAGCCTGTGTTACGTTGGTCCCAAGCTCTCTACAGGTCATTCACTAGGTCCCCCCATGTGGTTCTGGGATTTTTGCTTACTGTTCCTGAGATAATTTTGACCCCATGGGGTGAGATCTTGTGTGGAGCCCCAGATCGAGGAAGATTATCAGTGGTCTTCCAAGTCATTCATTTTCAAATTACTGCTGCCACAGTTGATTTCTTCACACCAAGCTGCTTGCCTATTGGAGATTCAGTCTTCCCAGCCTGGTGCAGGGCTACAATTTTGTTTCTGGTGTCCTTCGACAGCTCTTTGGTCTTCACCATAGTGGAGTTTGAAGCATGACTGTTTGAGGTTGCGGACAGTTATCTTTTATACTGATATGTTCAAACAGGTGCCAGTACTACAGGTAATGAGTGAAGGACAGAGGAGCCTCTTAAAGAAGTTACAGGTTTGTAATAGCCAGAAGTCTTGCTTGTTTATAGGTGACCAAATACTTATTTTCCACCAAAATTTGAAAAACATTTATTTCCTAATCAGGCAATATGATGTTCAGGATGTTTTGTCATTTTGTCTTTCATAGTTGAGGTCTACCTATGATGTCAATTACAGGCCTCATCTTTTTAAGAGGGAGAATTTACACAATTCGTGGCTGACTAAATACTTTTTTTCCCCACTGTAAATCCTTAAGGACCAGGATACTCTTACCCGCACCCTAAAGAGATGAGGGCTTTGACAAGAGCCCTTCCCTTCCCTGTCAGTCAAGTAGCAGGAGTAAAACAAAAACTAGCAGCACAGTACCAACAGGAATATGTCACACGGTGTTGTGCTCAAAATTCGCAGTGTCGTGGCGTCATCTGGCTCTGCTCACAGTTCACACTTCTGATTATGACATTCCTCACTGAGGTTTTTCTCATGATTCTGCGTTCCTAAGGCTACTTTCACATAACGATTTTTTAAAATCCGATGCTGTCTGATATAAATCGGACAGCATCGGATCTAAACTGATCCCTGCAGTCGGATGCCAAATAGGCATCCGATCCGATATTCTGCAGGATCAGTTGCTGTCAGCTGTCACAGCTGTTCTCCCCAGTGTGGCCCCCCCCCTGTTCTCCCCAGTGTGGCCCCCCCCCCCTCTTCTCCCCTGTGTGGCCCCCCCCTCTCACGTCCCCAGTGTGGCCCCCCCCTTTCCCCTGTCCTCCAGAATAAAAAATAAAAAACATTTTATGCTCACCTCTCCCCGAGCCCCCGCCGTCTCCAGCCGTCTTCCTGCAGGCTCCCGGTGGTTTCCGCAGGATCCCGGTGTCTGCAGAGGTCTTCTACTGTAGTACAGGACCTGCGGTGATGTCACAGTCACGTGACAGCAGGTTACCATGGTGTAACCTGCTGTCATGTGACTGACATCACCGCAGGTCCTGTACTACAGTAGAACACCTCTGCAGACACCGGGAGCCTGCAGGAAGACGGCTGGAGACGGCGGGGGCTCGGGGAGAGGTGAGCATAAAATGTTTATTTTTTTTAACCCCTGCTGTCCCAGTTAGTTTTACTGTACTGAGCATGCTCAGTACAGTAAAATCGGGTCCGAGGAGACATCAGATGTTTCCTTGGACCCTTCTCCATAGGGCCCCATGTTAAATTGATCGGGTCGGATCGGATGTGCACTAAATGCCATCCGATTCGGTCCGATCCGATTGTCAGATTTTATTTTCGGTGCAAAAATCGGAGCATAATCGGATCGGACCAAATCGGATGCCATTTAGTGCACATCCGATTCGGTCCGATGCCCATAGGGCTGCATGGGGCCCAAAATCAGTCGGATGCTGTCCGATTTTTATCGGACAGCATCGGAACTGCAAAATTCCTAATGTGAAAGCAGCCAAAGGCAGACTTTAGGACCGGGAGAGACAATGTCCCATGTCTTCCAGGACACAGAACAAGTGGAAAGCACAGTATCGCACATTCCATACAATGTCCATACAAAAGGCAACACTGCATATAGTTATGTAACCCAAGTGATGATAACCCATGTTAGCCCCGCCGCCAGGGTGAAAAGACCAGCAGGGAAGTCAGCAACCGGAGGATGATTTTGACCACAGTAGGTATTCCTATCAGCATGAATTCTGTCTATTGGGACCCAAGACCTGTCCTCTGGATCATACCCCTTCCAGTGGACTGAATATTGGACAGAGCTCTGCATCCTTCAAGAGAGTCTTCAATACTTTCTACCTCCTACTCTTTGGTGTTGTTCACAATAGGAGGTGGGTCCTTGGCCACAACGAAGTTACCGCCTTCTTCAGCAAATGTTTAGGAAACATTGGGTATACACATGGAGGCAGAAAGATCGACCCTAAAGGCCACATCGCTGATGATTTCGATAATAGTGAAAAGGTCCAATAAACCCGAGTGCCAGCTTGGGGGGGAGGGAAATGGATAAAGAAAAAAAGCTGTTCATAAGTCAGCGTAGGGGTAATCTATATAATAACAAACTGCCAAAGGCAACTAAATCCCTAAATTATGAACTTGTTTTAAACATAACTTTTAGTATTGCTGATTAAAATATAGGGAATGCACTGGATTAAAATGCTAGGTAATGTGATTAATGTGAAGTATAGAATGATATGCCTTCGTATCTAAGTCTGATCACGCTGGCCATACCAAAAGAATTCTAAGCAGCATATTATAAAAGATATCCTATTGTAAAGTTCTCAACAACTATCACTGCATTAGGACCCTTTCACATCAGCGTTTTACTCTGATCGCGTCAGTTGCGGTGAAAAAAACACAACTGCCGTGATTACCGCATAATGGCCGCACTTGCGGTTCACTTGTGGCAAGCCCCTTGCAATGTATGGGGCTTACGGCAAGTGCGGTACAGTTGCGGTTTCGGCACTTGCGGTCAGCCGCGGTTTTACCGCAGCCGCATCTGCCGCAAGTGCCAAAACCGCACTTGCTGCACACTTACTGCAAGCCCCATAGATATTGCATGGGGCTTGCCGCAAGTGAACCGCAAGTGCGGCCGTTATGCGGTAATCGCGGCAGTTGCGGTTTTTCACCGCAACTGCCACGATCAGCGTAAAACGCTGATGTGAACGGGGCCTTAGCTAGTTAAAAATTAATCATTTGCCTTTCCAACGTGTTTCACCCCACACTGGCGCCATCAGTGGAAAGAGGCTGCTTCCACTGATGAGGCCCGATTTTTTAAAGCAAATTCAGCCGAGGCCAGGTATGCCCCCATTCTCGGTGGTTATGGAATCAAAAACATCTTAAATATGACTCGAAACATGGGTTGGTTTACACAGTCTGCCCGTCTGTGGGTGGTACGCAGACAGTTGCACCCCGAAGCGGTTACAGAAAGGCATCCAAAAAATAAACAGAGCCTTGACCAGAAACAATATTCACTGGAATACCTTGCAGGCGTATCACCTGAGTAAGAAACTGATCTACCATCTCCTGAGCATTGGACAGCTTAGCAAGGTGAACCAAATGTCATTGTTTAGATTCCCAGCCATGGAGGCAGGAGGAATTTTGTTTCTGGCAGAAATCTCGCATGCCTTAACATAGGCCTCAACCATCCTTATCTAGGGACGGCCATCAATATCCTCCCAAAAAATAAATGACACCCTTGATGCCCAGGTGACCCACAGTGACAGTCATGGCACTCCTGGAGCAACCTCAACCTCAAGTGAACAACAAATGCCTTGTTCATTCCCTGTACCTTAACCACCTCCCAGACCACTTTAGCAGAGGACACCACAACCTCCTTGGTAAGGATGGAATCTGGCTCAATAACCTCAGACTGGATGGAACAAAGACTCCAAAGCAAGAGCATCTACATGTACCATTCTAACTTAATGTTGAGAGATTCTAAGTTGCCATCATAGTTCAGCTCTAAAGAAAATCTATGAGAGAAAAAGGTGCATGGCCTCAGATTAGTTAGTGGATCCCTAGTAGAGCATCGTCGCCACCCCTACCCTGGAGAAGTCCACCTCCATCACAAAAGGCCTGTTGACATCTGGCTGGGTCAGAAAGGAAGTGGAGGAAATGTCCTCCTTGAGAGTGTGAAATGTCTTGATCGCATAAGGATCAGAGAGACCTCAGCGCCCCTTATGAGTGAGATCAGTGAGAGGTTTATCTACTTTGGAAAACCCCTTGATAATCCTCCTGTATTAGTTAGCAAAACCCAGGAAACGAGGTAAAGCTTTGAGATTGCATGATTGGGTTCAATCAAGCACCACCTTTCCCTTCGCAGGGTCCATCTGAAGCCCTCTGGGGAAGAGGGTAACTCCCAGGCACCCCTGGGTACACCAAACTAGAGAAATGTGTAGTTGAAGTGCAAGTGATGATCTTGTAATCTTTTCAGAACAGCACACACATGGGTCCTATGTTTTGCACAGTCCCTGGAAAAGTTCAGAATATCATCAATTTAAACTATAAAAGAAATAGGTATTTGTAGGGGAATGAATGATAACAGCAAAGGTAACATTTGTTCAAGAGTACATCTCTACACAAAAGGGGCATAACTTTTACTTAGGTCGATTACAAGAATTGAAAATCAAGGGGGTCTCAATAAGTGTGTGAAACACGTTATACCTATGCAAGCTTCAAAAAGACTGAACCAAATGGCTCTTAGTGGCACCCTGACATTCTCCATTTACTATAGGAATGGGGGTGCTCAGATAAAAACAGGGCATTTAAAATGCAGTATACGGATCATTAAATTAGACAGGGCCCAGACACAAAGATGAGATTAGATTATTAAAATTAGAGCCTGTCCTGGAAACCTGGGACCAAGGCAAAACCTATAAAAAGCTTGCTCACACAGAGAAAGGAGTTTGCATGCATATGAAGAGGCAGGAGGGTTAGCCAAATGCTGATGTGATCGATATTTCATGTCTCCTTCCCCCTAAGGATACAGAAGAATAACTCTAGACTGGATGTTGGATATTTCTGTATTTCTCCCATTTTCTTATTTATATATGCATATATGTGCTTTTTATTGTTATCTTTTTATTGTAAGCACTGTAGTTTTTATATCAAAGCTTAAAACTTTAAGTGTGATCCTTGTATGTACTAAAGAATCTAAAGCCTTACAGAGAGCATGCGTCCCTGTTGATTGTTAGACAGTAGTATATTTCAGGGACTCATCACCCCATGTGCTGGATGAGTGGTGGCAGCGTGTTGTATAATTGGGGTGTGTGGACTGCGTTGAGGTGTGATTTATGCTCAATTTACAGCTTAGTACAGAGGTTGAGCAATGGATTGAGTGAGGGAAGATAAATGAATCCTTGTAGGCACACTCCAAGTCATGTGCTCAGAAGCGAGTACATGACAAACAATGACAAGTGCCCAGTAGGGTCCCCAAAACATGATAGGCCAATACCTGAAATACTGCTGGGACATTACAAAGGCCAAAGGGCATGACACGATAAACATAGTTGCCTTCTGGGGCTATTGAAAGCCAAGTTATACTCAGCCCCCGTTTTGATGCGAACAAGGTTATAGGCTCCCCTGAGGTCCAGCTTGGTGAATCCACTAGTGCCAATAAATTGCTTAGAGAGTTTAGGAATAAATACTGCTTATGTACCGTTATCCGTTTGAGATCCTGGTAAATCAACATAAACTCACAAACCCCCATTGTTTTTGGTCACAAAAAAGAACCCAGCTCCCACAAGGGATTTGGAGTAGCGATTAAAACCAATGGCCAAAATCTAATATATTCTTTCATTGCTTCTCTCATGTTCTGACAAATTATTAATTCTAATCTTTGGTAATTCTGCCCCCTTAGTAAGTTGGATTGAACAAACATAGGTTCAATGTGATGGTTGGTCTCATGTGGCCTGCTCAAAAATCGCCTATTGAAACTGTCAAATACCAAGGGATCCGTGTTAGGTGGAGCCCACCACCCAGGGCTCAATGGGCATACAACAAGACTTACACCTGGAGGACCACTTGAAATATATTCCCTCACTGCCAGTCAATTACATAGTAAGCCAGAAGCCACAGGAGACCCAAAACCACTGCGGTGGAGAGGTCCTGTGGAATGCATAAGGATACCTCTTCCCTGTGAAAACAGCCAGTGGTGAGGAACATTGGTTCTGCAGTACACAGAACCCAATATTCTGGTATGATGTAAATTATCCAGGGAAGATAGTTTTATGTGGATCTAAAGAGATTACGGCGGGGGCGTGGCCTAGCGGCATGTGAGGAGGACGTGCGCCTGCAGAGCTCCCGCGCTTGATCCTTCTTTAACCCTGCAATCCCCGCGACCGGATCGCTCATCGCGGCCCCGGTGGTTCCCCTGGTGACCGGGATCGTATTGAAGTACCTGCGGAGCCCGGCGAGGCGGCGATATGGTCAAGAGGACCCAGAAAAAGGCCCTTGGTGAAGCGGGCGGCGGCCTCCAAGATGGCGCCGGGACAGAGGCAAACTCCTTCCTGGAACAGGAGCCGGTGAGCGTGGCACGAAATAGAGCGGCTGCTGCACGCTTGCAGCAGTTCGCTCGTGTGGAGAGGCTGGAGCAGGCAGGACAGGAGGAGACGGAGGGTCTCTCTGAGGAGGTAGAATACACTGCTGTGGCGGCGGCCTCGGGACAGGGGAGAGATGGGGGAGGTGCAGATGTGTGTGCTCAGACTCCGGAGGAGCAGGATGCCCAGGGTAGCTGGGGTGCTGTGCTGGCACAAAATAATGACATGCTGGCGGCTCTAGCCCTACAAACACCAGCAGAACCTACTATTAAAGACGTTTTTCGGGCTGTGCTTCAGTGTGGATCATCAATATCACATGTACTGACTCAACTAGGTCACCTGCAAGAGACTGTCCAAACTGTACGGCATGATTTACATGAGGCGAAGGGGCAGACCAGAGAATTGGAGAAAAGAGTGTCCAAAGTGGAGATGCAGCTGGCACCCTCTGTCAAGTTTCACTCTGAAGTTAAGAAGGAATTCCAGATGGTACATGCTAAGACGGACGATCTAGAAAATAGATCGCGCCGTAATAACGTTCGCATAGTAGGTGTGCCTGAGAGATACGAAAAAGGGAACCCTACTTTGTTTTTTGAGTCATGGATTAAGGAGATAATTGGTGCTGATCGTCTGACTCGTCTCTATGCCATTGAACGAGCACACAGGGTCCCTGCTAATCCCCCTCCCCCGGGGCACCAGCCTAGGACTGTCCTCGCAAAACTACTCCACTACAGAGACCGTGATATTATCCTCAATTACTCCAGAGATCATCAGGATGTTCTCATTAATGGAGCCAGAGTCTCCTTTTATCCGGACTACTCCCCAGAAGTCCAGCGGCGGAGGGCCAAGTTCGCCCCGGTGAAGGCTCGTCTCCGGGAGTTGGGAGTCAAATATTCTGTTTTCTTCCCTGCTAAATTGAAGATTCTGGCTGATGATAAATCACATTTTTTCTTTGAAGCCCAAGATGCCATGGACTGGTTGGATCGTAATGAGCTGCGGCTGCGCAGGGAAGCCGACCGAGATTCTGCTGACTGAGAATGTACTGTCTCTGATTTTTTCTCGTTCTTGATTGCCATGGTCTGGACATGGAGGCGGCCGTCCGCTAAATAGGTTTTGCTCTAATGTGATGATCACTGTTGACATTTTTGGCTTCTTTCTTCCTTCCCCCCCCTTCCTCCCCTCTTCCTCCCCATCCTTTCTCCCCTTTTTTTTTTTTTTTTTTTTGGTGTTTTCTTCCTCCCCGCTCTACTCTCCTTCTCTCCTTTCTCCCCCCCCCCCCCTTTTTTTTTCTCTCTTTTCTTCCTATCCCCTATCTGCGTCTTTGATTTCTCCCAGTGCTCTCTATGGCCTTCCCTCTTACTCTCTCCTATTTCCTTCTTCCTTATTCTTCTTCCCTCCTATTATACTTCTCCGACTGATGCCGCATCTTGTTATTATTGCATTTAACTGCTTAGTTTTTGGAGTATTCCTAATTTGCCTAATGGATCCAGGCCGCTGGGACTGACACTCATGTTTCTCTTTTGCGCGGATGGCGCTATGGAACTGAAGCGTCCACTTTATTGTGAAATGGGGCTAACATCGCCCTTGGACTGTTTGTTTGGTTTTTTGTTTTTTGTTTTCTCTTTTAGTAGTGGGGCAGGGAGTGGGGAGGGAGGTGGGGGGATATGGGTTAGAAGACGATCCCGGATCCTGAGACGTAGCCAGAGACTGGTTATATGTGTGTTGTTACTTGATCATGGGTGAAATACGGATTGTGAGTTGGAACATCCGTGGCCTGAAATCACCAGTTAAGAGACAGGCTGTGTTCAGCTCGATCTTAGCGCAGAAGCCCACTGTGATCTGTTTGCAAGAGACCCATCTTACTCCTGAGACCTTGGGTGTACTTAATAAGCGCTGGGTTAGGGTAGGTTTCCACTCTACGTATTCCGAATATTCTCGCGGAGTTAGTATGCTGATACACAGTAATGCGCACTTTGAATGTTTGGGTACACGAGTTGATGATGAGGGTCGCTACGTGGTCCTGCACTGTCGGCTCTTCACCAAAATATTATTGCTAATTTCTGTTTATATCCCGCCTCCATTTCATAGTGGACTTATTCATAAGATACTCACCATTGTGGGAGATTACCCCAACGTCCCATTTATAATTGTGGGGGACTTTAACAACATTGCTGACTCTCACTGGGACAAGAGTTCGCGGACCCCTGCCAGACCGGAGGGTAATGCTACTCCGTTTGGAGTTTTGCTGCGGGAAGTGGCGCTGATTGATTTGTGGAGAAGCAGACACCCTGAAGTTTATCTTTACTCGTGCTTCTCCTCCACCTTCTCTTCCCTGTCGCGCATTGACTTGGCCCTGGGGGATCGCTTTATGCAGGACCTGGTTTCTGAGGTCTCCTATTTGCCCAGAACGGTTTCTGATCATTCTCCCTGAGTGTCCTTCTCCGGTGGGATGACCCGGGTTGGGTGCGATGCGCGACTTGGAGGTTGAACCCTTATTGGCTACAATTGATAGATAAGGAGGAGAGATTTGGAACCGAACTGAACGAGTTTTTGCAGTTTAATTCTGGCTCTGCCCCCACGGGAGTGGTGTGGGATACTCTTAAGGCCTATCTGAGGGGTATGTGCACAAGGGAAATTGCCAAGGTTAAGGCGTCATCTAAGTCTGGTGAACTCGTGGTCCTTCGTGAGCTTGAAGCGGCTGAAACTGCTCTGTCGATCCAATCTACCCCTGATACTAGGTCGAGGCTGAAACGGGCTCAGGAACAGGCCACAGAGTACACTATGCGTAAAGCAGATCAGAAACGTATGTTTCAATCTACGCAATGCTTCGAGAGCGCTGAGAGAGTTGGTCACTTGCTATCCGTGATCACTTCTGCACAACGTGACTCATCTTTTATCCCACACTTGCGCAATCCGGACGGTGTTATGTCGTGCAGTGCATCTGATGTTGTCTCTACCCTTAAGCGGTTCTATCAGGAACTCTACTCCTCCCGTTATTCTGCGGGATCTGCTGAGCTGGAGGCATTCTTGACTGGGGTGGAGTTGCCATCGCTGCCGCGCGATTTAATGAACCGTCTGGAAGAACCTATTACTCTTGATGAGTTGGAAGGGGCGCTGGGAACTATGTCTAATGGGAAGGCACCTGGTGTTGATGGTCTTCCTGTGGAAATTTTCAAAAAATATAAGGAGGTCTTACTTCCAGTCCTTTTGGACACTTATCAAGAGAGCCTGATGGCTGGCTCTTTGCCACCTTCCATGCGGGAGGCCATCATCACAGTCATTCCGAAAAAAGATAAGGACCCGACGCTCCCAGACTCCTACAGACCCATTTCTTTGTTGCCGGTAGATACCAAACTTCTTGCCAAAGTCTTGGCTATTAGATTGGCAACTGTTATCGAACACTTAATTCACCCAGATCAGACGGGTTTTATGCCAAACAAATCTACTTCTATCAATATACGGCGGTTATTTTTAAACATACAGGTGGGTGCGGAGAATGTGGGGCAGAGGGTAGTCCTGTCTCTGGACGCCGCTAAAGCTTTTGATAGCGTTGAATGGCCCTACCTGTGGTTAATACTTGAGCGCATGGGATTTGGCCCAGGCTTCACTGCCTGGATCCGACTCCTTTATACTTCACCGTGTGCTATGGTGCGGGCCAACGGACAGATCTCCGGGTCCTTCACTCTTGGCCGTGGCACGAGACAGGGCTGCCCTCTGTCGCCACTGCTATTTGCACTGGCGATAGAGCCGCTGGCTGCCAGGATACGTGGTGACCCTGAAATTGTGGGATTTAAGTATGGGACTCATATGGAAAAGCTAGCATTATATGCAGATGATCTGCTTCTGTTCCTGGCCAACCCTGATGAATCCTTATCTAGAACCATGTCATTACTGGCTGATTTTGGACGTCTGTCGGGATTGGTCATTAATTGGGACAAGTCATCCTTGCTGCCATTAGATTCTGAAGTAACCGTAGCTACTGCAATGCCGGTTGTATCGGTCTTTAAATACCTGGGAATTGTTGTTTCGACCAAACTGGGAGACTTTGAACGTCTTAACCTGGCACCCTTGTTGCTCAAACTCAAACAGAAGACCCGTGCATGGGCTAAACTGCGCCTCTCGGTGGTGGGCAGAGTTAACCTATTGAAGATGGTTATTATGCCCCAGCTATTATATATCCTGCATAATGCTCCGGTCTGGCTCCCCCAAAACAGATTCTATAGAATAAATGCTATCTTTCGAGACTTCATTTGGCAGGGTGGTCAGGCACGTATTAAACTAGAACATCTCCAAAAGCCTAAGGACGAAGGTGGATTGGCACTGCCGAGTCCCTGGGTTTATTATCTGGCATCCCAGTGTCAGCACTTGGCACGGGGCGCTGAAATGAGCCCGGTGGACTCAGTGGGTAGGATTGTGGAGTTCCTGGTGGGCCGAGGATCACTGCTCTCACACCTGGAGGCTGATAGACTGCGGGCCGTTGGGGTGAGGAGCCCGACACTACTTCTTATGGTAAAGGTTTGGGAGAAGGTAAAGAGCATTAGAGGTGTCACAGCATACACACGATATACCCCCATATGGGATAACCATAGACTCCCGGAGCTGCAGTCACTCAAAGGCTTTGCACAGTGGAGAAGGATTGGCATTTGGTGGATGGCACAGCTGTTGAGAGCTGGAGTGCTGAAAACCTTTGAGGAACTGCGGGCGGAATTCGCACTACAACACTCGATGTTTTTTCAGTACCTACAGCTACGACATGCTTTTAATGCCCAACAGCGTATGTCCTGTATTGTGATACAACAGGACATGGTGGTTAATATTCTTGGCTCTTTGTCGACCTGTAAAGGACTGATTTCCTTTGTCTACGGATGCCTTCTCACTGTGATATTGTCCAAACACCCAATGGTCTCTAGGAGTAAGTGGGAGTCGCAGTTGGGGATTATTACGGAAGATCAGTGGGATTCAGTTTTGCAGAATGTTCCCAATTTATCCCTCAGTGAACCTGCGCGTCTCTCGCAGCTTTACGTTATTTATAGGGTCTACCGGACCCCTAAGTGGCTTTTTGATAGGGGGATGCGGCCAGATTCCACTTGCCCCAAGTGCCAGATGGAAGATGCTGATACTCTCCATATGCTATGGACATGCCCAATTATTCGAATATTCTGGAACAAAGTGTTTACTATCATTCACTCAGTTACGGGACAGAGTGTTCCATCAGACCCACTCATCTGTGTACTGGGATGTACTGAACCACTATATGGTGACGACTTCTCTTTACTAGCAATTACCAGAATGCTCTTTATTGCTCGTAAGCTGATCGCTCTGTATTGGATATCTGATCGATCCCCCTCCCGCAGGGAATATATAAACAGGATTAATCTCACTGTTCGCAGGGAGAAAGCCATTTACTCCAAGCGAGGGAAGGAGAGGGTTTTCTCTAATATTTGGAGTGGCTGGCTGGATTCCCCAGGACTGGTTTCTCCTGATTTGTAGTGGTTTACTCAAAAGGTGACTTGTGCTTGCTTCTTACATGTTAATTTTCATGTTTCTGTATTTTCTGATGTCTGACTGCTGGAGGGAGAATGGGATCGTCTTGGAGGGGGTGGGAAGGGGAGGGGGTAGGTTTTGTTTAGGGTTATGTTTTATTTTATTGGCATTGTCATGTTATTCACAATGTTTGTTTATGTGGATAAAACAATAAATATTACCTGGTTAAAAAAAAAAAAAAGAGATTACGGCAATCTAATTCTTCAGAATCTATGACTGCGCACGTACATTTGATGTCAATATGGAGGATTCTCCTGACATGCGCAGTGCTCAAGATGAATGTCGCCAGGTAACACACAGTACTTATTTTACGCAATGGTGTTGGAAATTCAATCAGAGATGGCATTATAGAGATCAGCTTCTCTTGTTACACACTACTCCCAGCCTTTGAAAAAGGATTACCGAAACATGCGTCGGGCGGGTGAGCCTGGGCAGTGGTCTCTACACAGGCTACTCCATATAGGGGAGTTTCACTGATCTCAGTGTTCTCTTATTGCACATATATAGAAGGTTTAATCTCTAGGTTTGTGAGGATTTCTATGTGGTTCCCCACTTATTTATTTCAATTAAAGTGACTCTCTAGTTGAGGAGGTTGTTCGCTTTTAGTTATTTAGTGTTACAGTGTCACATTACTTTAGTGGGAATTTCCAACATATTCTATACAGGTACCCATATGGACCTTAGCCACTTTACCTCATTTTGGGTTAATAATACCTCGGTTGTGCTTTATCATATATATGAACATATAGAATGTATATATAGAGTATATTGGCTGTAATTTTTCACCACATATGGTATTCACGCGTGTGCGGATTAATTTTATGAGCGGGGCATTGTGCCTTTATTCTAAAAATTGCCTATTGATGCCAAATTGTTACCTCTGTAAGGCCTCTGTCTAAGATCACTGTTCATGGTTTTCATCTTTAGAACCTCATATTGACATCACCCCTCTGGGTTTTTTTTTAATCGATTTTTGAATGTGCCTTTTGCATAAATCAATAAAATTGTTCACGTTTTGGTAGAACGTACTCTTTTTGTGGCTCTTATCACAATGATAGATTAGTTAGGCAAGTATTTTCCAAGGTCTAAAAAAATGACTAGTTATATAAATCTAAAATTCTCGAGAGTATATCCAGCACTAAAATAAACATAAAACCGATCACAATGGTGCACCTCCCGTTTCTGATGTTTTTTTCTCCACTTAGATAAAAGTAAAGATATACATCTTTGCTATCTACGTACTTGTACCGACCAGGGGGGATTCATCATTGACACATCAGTTTTACCATATAATGAATATAGTGTATATAAAAAAAAAAAATTGTGGAATTTAATTTTTTTTTTTTTGCAATTTCACCGCACTTTCCCCCCCCCCCCCATTTTTTCATTACATTACATGGTAAAATGAACAAATGTCATTCAAAAATACAACTCGTCCGCAAAAAAACAAGCTATAATGACAGAGAAATTAAAAAAAAAAAAAAAAAAAAAAAGTTAGTTATGGCTACTGGAAGAAGGGGAGGAAAAAACTAGAAAGAAAAAAAAAAATCACCCAGGGGTGTATGGGTGATTATAGTGTAGAAAATATTGTATATTAGGTTGCCATTTAACACTGTGCTGTAAATGAAAGGCCAGAGTTGCACACATCTGATGTTAAGAAATCTTTAAAATGAAATATCTGAATTTAAACAAATTAACAATAAGGTATTAATGTAAAAATACAGTTTGATTTTTTTATGCCATTGCATTTTTGATGAGTCTCATATTAAACTGGACGTCAGTTCACTGTCTACAGCCTCATCCATTCCCAGGATTTCTTGGTAACTATGGGCATCTTCAGGATGCACAGCTTCCAAATATTGGACGAACTCTCCTTGCTCCACAGCTTCGTGTTTTAAAAGTCAGTGTTTAAAAAACAAACACAAGAATACTGTACAAGATCTGCACAAATATCTCCTTGAGTTCACGCAAAGCAGAGACTGGACCTTAGCTCTGTCCAGCACCCTTTCCCTTCTTTTTCTTCTTGGTCTTCTTTGGTGCTGAAGGTTGCCCAGCCTGATTCTTGCCTTCTACATGAGGTTTGTGTTTCTTACTTGTTGGAGCCCCTGATGAGATCTCCTGAGCTCTGTCTCCCTGTTGTCCAAGCTTCTTTTTTTTCTTGGCTTTCTCCAATGTTGAAGGTTTCTCCATCTTACTTTTGTCTTCTGAAATAGGCTTGGCTTTCTTACTTGTTGAATCCTCTTTTGAGTTCTCCTGGACTCCACTTTTATTTTGTTTTAACTTTTTCTTCTTGTTCTTCTTTAGAGCTGCAGGTTCCCCATCTTTGCCCGTGCCTTGTAAGCAAAGTTTGGCCTTCTTACTTGCTGGAGAGCTTGCGGAGTTTACCTGAGCCCCACCTTCCTGTTGGTCAAATTTGCGTTTCTTCTTGTTCTTTTTTTTCTTAGATTTAGTATTTCCTTGCTGCTCTGAGATCTCCATTTTGTCTTCCCCACCACTCGCCTTCTGCTCTTCAGCAGATGTGGCCTTCTTTCTGTTCTTACGTTTCTTGGTTTCTGGTAAGAAGCCTTTTTTCTTTGAAGTGTTATTAGGCATTTCTGGAGCAACATCAGGGACAACTTTTATCTTTTCTTTTTTTGGACGCCTGGAATCAAATGTTAAAAAAGAAGAATTATTTTCATATACAACAATCCAGGTTATATAGTCTCCACAGTTTTCTTTGCATTCAGAACAATATGTTTGGAAAAAGTAATATGTTTTGCCCCACAACGCTACCAGTAAAAAGTAAGCAGTTGAAGTAATACATGACTGCAGATGATAACACTAGTTAGAGTTTGTCTGTAATTTAAAGGACTGTAGGCAGAAGCGACCTAAGATGGGGAGAGGGATGGGGGTGTTTAATTGGGCAAATGACACGTCCGGACTGCTTCCATGGCAGCTGAGCGGTGCTGCATGTTTCTTATTTGCTGTGTTTCTTGATGGCCATCACCTTAACAGATACAGCCGTGTCTGCTACCAGTGATGCAGCTGGGCTGACACACAAGCAAAATTTCATGCAGTGTTGGGCTGGCTGCATCACTACTAACAGGCGCAGCCGCAGAATGCACAGTGCATGGCCATGTCTGATAAATTGAAGGTGGTTAAGCATCGTGAACTACACTACCACATGCTTGCCAGAGATAAATTTGACAACCGCCAGGTGAGGTGAGCGAGGCTTGTTGACAGCTTCCCTATGTTACAAATACCTATAATGTTAGTCAGTGTAAATGACTACATATATGTATTTTTGTATATGTCTTCCTGTCTGCAGTTGCATGTCTACGTGGATGGCGATGTATCATCTGCATGCATTCATGTCTGCGTATACGTGTGCACACTATCTGTAACTGGATTTACATGTATTTTTGTAAGTTGTGTGTATCTAATGGTGTAATGTGGTGTGTAACAACATTCTTATGTTTGGGGCACATTTACTAAATCTGTAAGAAATCATTCACGTCTGTATTCGGGATTTCTAAGTTTAGGAACAGACAAGTGAAATGATCCCCTTTGTGCACCTTTACATAAATGTCACCAAAGGGACTCCATAGCAGGCAGGTGTCAACTGTAATATATAACCAGAATCTGCCTATGACAGCAGTGATCAGAGCCTTGATTGATGCAGTTTTAAATATTTAGGCTATGTGCACATCAGTCGGTTCTGCATTTCTGCAGACCGACCGGGAACCGGAGGACACTGGCAGAAACTGAGTTTTCTGTGCTCAGCAGTGTCCCTCGTTTTTTGCTCGTTTTCCGCCCGGTTTTACAGCGTTTTGTCGGCGGTTTTTCTGAGCAGTTTTAAAACTGAGTTTTTAGTGCACTTGTTCAGCTGAAACCGGTGGAAAAACGGAGGAAAGAAGTCACTTGCTCTATTTTTGGAAACCGGTGAAAAAACTCAGTTTTGACTGAAAACGACCAGAAGAAAAACGTTGTAATGTAGACAGAGTTTTCTAAAATCCATTGACTAGCATGTTAATCCAACCGGAGGGTAGGATTAACATAATAAATTAACATAAAACTGAGCGGAAAACGCCGACGGAAAACGTCCAAAAGCAGCCCACAAAACGACTGATGTGCACATACCCTTAAATTCCCATATCAATCAAGGACAGCTGCATTAAGAGTGTGATGGCCGATGTAAGCACTCACTTTCTCCTATCTGTGATGCAGTTGTGGGGTGCTGAGGGGTTGATTTTGCACTGACCTTATGACAAGATGCAGTTGCTGGGTGCTGACGAGTTGATTTGCACTGACCTTATGACAAGAGGCGAGTGGTGGCAGGGAGAATAAAACTTCATTTTCTCCCTGTAGCCAGGGCTTTTCCCATAAGCCAGCCAACCAGGTTTTAGATGCCATTTACCTGCAGATTGATGCTATATCTACAGATAAATAGCATTTTCCAAAGTGACAAGCTTCTTTTGGTGTGCAGCACACTTGAAGGATTTCACTTTGACTCCTAACACTGTGTAATGTACAATTAGGATTCAGCTATATTCACAATCTCTGAGTTTGTCACTTTACTGCTACATATGCAATTTGTGCGGAAATAAACACGTGCCACCCACTTTGTATTTCTCTCATTGTCACAAATGATAAAAGCAGAAGAGAATGGCTGAATCCTAGAAAATTAAATAAGAATACAGTTTTTGAGGATGAAAATAAAGTCTGCACATTTTGTTTCTTTTAAAAGGTGGTGTTCAAAAGGGGCTCCCTATCTAACTTTAGTATGGTGTCCAGTTTTTCTCAGCACAACTTGCTGCTTGGATGAATTAGACAAAACAGAATAGTTAGCCATTTCCAATACACAGACTATACTGATATCATGTTCCTACATTTCTGTAGTAAGCTTGGTTTTAGATATGTTCAAGTAGTAAGCTCGGATCTGTTCCTATATCTTTGTAGTAGGCTTCGTTCTATTTCCGCATCTAACAGTAAGCTTTTTCTATCCCTGCCGTCTATGTAATGAGCTTGGTTTAAGTTCCCATATCCATGTCCGAGCCACCGTTATTTTAAAAGCCTTTTACCTCTGCTGCTTTAACCCCTTCACCCCCGGGCCTATTTTGACCTTAATGACCAGGCCATTTTTGTCAATTCTGACCAGTGTCCCTTAATGAGGTTATATCTCTGGAACGCTTCAACGGATCCTAGCGATTCTGAGACTGTTTTTTCGTGACATATTGGGCTTCATGCTAGTATTAAATTTAGGTCGATAATTTTTGCGATTATTTGTGAAAAAATAAAAAATATGGCAAAAAGTTTGAAAATGTTGCAATTTTCAAATTATGAATTTTTATTCTGCTAAACCAGAGAGGTATGTGACACAATATAGTTAATAAATAACATTTCCCACTTGTCTACTTTACATCAGCACAATTTTGGAAAAAAAAAAAAATTTTGTTCGGACGTTATAAGGGTTCAAAGTTCATAAGCAATTTGTCATTTTTCCAGCAAAATTTACAAAACCATTTTTTTTGTGACCACATCACATTTGAAGTCCCTTTGAGGGTGTGTACATGACAGAAAACACCCAAAAGTGACACCATTCCAAAAACTGCACCCCTCAAGCTACTCAAAACTACATTCAAGAAGATTATTAACCCTTCAGGTGCTTCACGGGAACTAAAGCAAAGTGGAAGGAAAAAATGGTCATTTTAATTTTTCTAATAAAAATGTTCTTTTAGCCTCAATTCTTTCATTTTCACATGGGCAACAGGATAAAATGGATTCTAAAAATTGTTGGGCAATTTCTCCTGAGTACAGCGATACCTCATATGTGGTCATAAGCCACTGTTTGGGCGCACGGCAGGACTGAGAAGGGAAGGAGCGCAATTTGACTTTTGGAGCTAATTTTCCATTCAAAAAGTCAAATGGCGCTCCTTCCCTTCTGAGCCCTGCCGTGCGCCCAAACAGTGGTTTATGACCACATATGAGGTATCGCTGTACTCAGGAGAAATTGCCCAACAAATTTTAGGATCCATTTTATCCTGTTCCCCATGTGAAAATGAAAAAATTTAGGCTAAAAGAAAATTTGTGTGGAAAAAAAAGTACTTTTTCATTTTTACGGATGAATTTATGAAGCACCTGGGGGTTCAAAATGCTCACCACCCATCTAGATATGTTCCCTGGGGGCTCTAGTTTCCAAAATGGGGTCACTTGTGGGGGAGCTCCAATGTATAGGCACACAGGGGCTCTCCAAACGCGACATGGTGTCCGCTAACAATTTGAGCTGATTTTTCAGTCAAATTGTTAGCGGACACCATGTTGCGTTTGGAGAGCCCCTGTGTGCCTAAACATTGGAGCTCCCCCACAAATGACCCCATTTTGGAAACTAGACCCCCCAGGGAACTTATCTAGATGGGTGGTGAGCATTTTGAACACCCCAGTTCTTCACAACATAATCTGTAGAAATGAAAATAGAAATTTTTTGTGGAAAAAAAAGTACTTATTCAATTTTACAGATGAATTTGTGAAGCACTTGGGGGTTCAAAATGTTCACAACCCATCTAGATATGTTCCCTGGGGGCTCTAGTTTCCAAAATGGGGTCACTTGTGGGGGAGCTCCAATGTTTAGGCACACAGGGGCTCTCCATACGCGACATGGTGTCCGCTAACAATTGGAATTATTAGCGGACACCATGTCGCATATGGAGAGCCAATGTGTGCCTAAACATTGGCGCTCCCCCACAAGTGACCCCATTTTGAAAACTAGACCCCCCCAAGGAATGCATCTAGATGCATAGTGAGCACTTTCAACCCCCACGTGCTTCACAAATTGATCCATAATAAGGAAAAAGTACTTTTTTTCACACAAATTTTCTTTTTTCGGATCAATTTGTGAAGCACCTGGGGGTTCAAAGTGTTCACTATGCATCTAAATATAGCGAAGCCCATTTTTATTTTTTTTCTAGGACTAATTCTAGAAAAAAAATGGCATGAGGCTCCACCACATTTTTGGTCCAGCCAGGTACAACTTGGCAGCTACGGATTGCCACCAACCCCCAGCTGCCTCATTGTACCTGGCTGGCTTCCAAAAATACAGCAAAGCCCCTTTTTTTTCTTTCTAGAACTAATTCTAGAAAAAAAAATTACGTGGGGCTCCGCCATATTTTTGGTCCAGCCAGGTACAACTAGGCAGCTGGGGGCTGGAATCTGCAGCATGGAGAGGCCCAAGCGTTCTGGGCCCCCCAGGCTGCGAATTGCAGCCCGCAGCCGCTCAAGAAAATGGCGCATTCATTGAAGCGCCATTTTCTGGCGCTGTACCCAGACTCTTCCAGTTGCCCTGGTGCCGGTGGCAAACTGGGTAATAAAGGGGTTAATGCCAGCTTTTTATTGGCAGCTGGCACTAAGCCAGAGATTCATAATATAGGGCCAATGTTAGACCCGCCATTAGGAATCTCTGGTAAATAGTCAGAAAATACACACAGAGAAAAATCTTTTTATTTGAAAAAAAAACACAAACAAAATTCGGACTCCATCTTTATTATAAAGATCCGACGTAGTCCACAACGAAGGTCCCACGACGCTCGATCGCCTCCGACGTAGTCCACAACGAAGGTCCCACGACGCTCGATCGCCTCCGACGTAGTCCCACAACGAAGGTCCCACGACGCTCGATCGCCTGTGCTCAATCCAGAGACTGCAGCAAGGGATCAAGTGTCCTCTTCCTACAGCCTCTGGGGTCATTGTTATGGTGCACTGTATGACAATGATCTGTCATACAGTGCACCATGACTATGATCCCAGAGACTACAACAAGAGGACACTTGATCCCTTGTTGCACCCATCCATCCACCTATGCACCCATCATCCACGCACGCACACAACCACGCACGCACATCCACATCCACGCATGCACGCGGACATCCACGCACGCACGCACATCCACATCCACGCACATCCACACACACATCCACGCACGCACATCCATGCACGCACACATCCACGCACGCACATCCACGTGCATATCCACACACACATCCACGCACACACATCCACGCAAGCACACATCCACGCACGCTGACATTCACGCATGCTGACATCCACGCACACATGCTGACATCCACGCACGCACATCCACGCACTCATCCATCTATGCACACGTCCACGCACGCTCATGTACGCTCACGTCCACGCACGCACACGCATGCACCCCCCATCCATCTATCCATTCACCCATCCATCCATCAATTCATTATCATACAATACATACATACATACATACATACTTACCTCTCTCTTGATAGACCGATCAGCAGGAGGCCAGGAGAGGAGGCGGGGAGAGGAGGCGGGGCCACCGACCGGCCGGCAGAGGAGCTGCACAGCCGGACGCAGCGGCGGGTGCACCGATGTGTGCAGCCCGCCGCAGGAGGTGAGGGGTGGGGGCTGCCTGGAGGGGGGCTGCCTAGGGGGGGCTGCCTAGGGGGAAGCCGTAGGAGGGGACCAGGCACTGTGGTCGGCGGGCGCAGCCGCGGCTGCAGCCCGCCGGCATATACATAACAATAGAGGGGGGGCAGGCGGTTCTGGGGGGCCCCTGTAGGTCCTGGTGCTGGAGGGGGCTGTGGAGGGGTGGGCACTTGCCGATCCGCCCCTCCAGATCTGATTGGAGAGTTTCAATCAGATCTGGAGGGGTGAATCCCTATGATTCCCTCCGATCGGCAGTTTCACTTTTAAACTGCCGATCGGAGGGGTCCTGGGCACGGGGGGGGGGTTAATCCACCCCCTGTGGGGTCATCTGCAGGTTGTCACAGAGCAGCAGCATCTGTGACACCTGAGCGACCCCACTCACAGGAGCTGCAGCAGCTCAAATCTGCCAGGACGTTGTGCAACGTCCTGTGTCGGGAACGGGCAGAAACACAGGACGTTGCACAACGTCCTATGTCGTTAAGGGGTTAATGTAGCAGTCAGATATAAGCAGGCTAATGGTGATCTGCACAACTAGCGGCCACTGTTTTGTGAGTGCACCCCAGCCCAAAATTTGCCAGTCAGCCCCTGGCTGTACGGGTGCGGTGTACAAAATAATCACCAGGATATTTTATTTACCAAGATAAGTTTGCTTCTTGTTTTTGAATTTTAGATACAGACGAACAATTAAAAATGAAAACGTGTTTAATGGTGTTTACAACAACCATACTGGCACAGAAAAAAAACATACGATATATAGTAGATTCTAACAGCAAAAATACATACGTAAATCCCAGTAACTTCATAACACTCCAGTACATGTCCTCTAGTCGCAAAGATTTCCCAAATCCTTCTTTCTGGCTTAATGTCTGCAGGACTGTGGGGAGCTCTTCAAGACCGATATCCAATTTCTGCAATATAGTGACATTTTTGAGATTGCAGGGAGCACCAGTTACAAGAGAAAAGATGTACCACGTTATAATATTAGAGCCATCTGGCTTCATTTCTTAATAAACTGAACAACTTGCACCTAGTTGCAGTTATAAAACAACTAGTAAAAAGGCCCGATGCAATTGCATCAGGAGCGCGGTGAAATGAATTGTGTGTATAGAGGCGGCTCTGTGGGTAGCAGAGTATAGAGGCGGCTCTGTGGGTAGCAGAGTATAGAGGCGGCTCTGTGGGTAGCAGAGTATAGAGGCGGCTCTGTGGGTAGCAGAGTATAGAGGCGGCTCTGTGGGTAGCAGAGTATAGAGGCGGCTCTGTGGGTAGCAGAGTATAGAGGCGGCTCTGTGGGTAGCAGAGTATAGAGGCGGCTCTGTGGGTAGCAGAGTATAGAGGCGGCTCTGTGGGTAGCAGAGTATAGAGGCGGCTCTGTGGGTAGCAGAGTATAGAGGCGGCTCTGTGGGTAGCAGAGTATAGAGGCGGCTCTGTGGGTAGCAGAGTATAGAGGCGGCTCTGTGGGTAGCAGAGTATAGAGGCGGCTCTGTGGGTAGCAGAGTATAGAGGCGGCTCTGTGGGTACCTGAGTATAGAGGCGGCTCTGTGGGTAGCAGAGTATAGAGGCGGCTGAAGCGGCTCAGTGGTGGAGGGGTGAGGAGAGAAGCGGCTCAGTGGTGGAGGGGTGAGGAGAGAAGCGGGTCAGGGCTGGAGGGTGAGGAGAGAAGCGGGTCTGGGCTGGAAGGGTGAGGAGACAAGCGGTTCAGTGGTGGAGGGTGAGAAGACAAGCGGGTCAGGGCTGGAGGGTTGAGGAGAGAAGCGACTCAGTGGTGGAGGGGTGAGGAGAGAAGCGGCTCAGTGGTGGAGGGGTGAGGAGAGAAGCGGCTCAGTGGTGGAGGGGTGAGGGGAGAAGAGGCTGAGTGGTGGAGGGGTGAGGAGAGAAGCGGCTCAGTGGTGGAGGGGTGAGGAGAGAAGCGGCTCAGTGGTGGAGGGGTGAGGAGAGAAGCGGCTCAGTGGTGGAGGGGTGAGGAGAGAAGCGGCTCAGTGGTGGAGCGGTGAGGAGAGAAGCGGCTCAGTGGTGGAGGGGTGAGGAGAGAAGCGGCTCAGTGGTGGAGGGGTGAGGAGAGAAGCGGCTCAGTGGTGGAGGGGTGAGGAGAGAAGCGGCTCAGTGGTGGAGGGGTGAGGAGAGAAGCGGCTCAGTGGTGGAGGGGTGAGGAGAAAAGCGGCTCAGTGGTGGAGGGGTGAGGAGAGAAGCGGCTCAGTGGTGGAGGGGTGAGGAGAGAAGCGGCTCAGTGGTGGAGGGGTGAGGAGAGAAGCGGCTCAGTGGTGGAGGGGTGAGGAGAGAAGCGGCTCAGTGGTGGAGGGGGAGGAGAGAAGCGGCTCAGTGGTGGGAGCGGTGAGGAGAGAAGCGGCTCAGTGGTGGAGGGGTGAGGAGAGAAGCGGCTCAGTGGTGGAGGGGTGAGGAGAGAAGCGGCTCAGTGGTGGAGGGGTGAGGAGAGAAGCGGCTCAGTGGTGGAGGGGTGAGGAGAGAAGCGGCTCAGTGGTGGAGGGGTGAGGAGAGAAGCGGCTCAGTGGTGGAGGGGTGAGGAGAGAAGCGGCTCTGGGCTAGAGGGGTGAGGAGATAAGAGGCTCTGGGCTGGAGGGGTGAGGAGATAAGCGGATCAGGGCTGGAGGGGTGAGGAGAGGAGCGTGGGGTGATAGACTGCAGCCCCGCCGGGCTAGCAGGCTGCATTGACAGTGCGCCGCCGGCGCTGGCATGTTACCTAGGGGAAGCTGCGGCGGGCACAGTCTGTCAAGAAGGCGGGCGGTGCTGTTTGGCTGGTTATTTGCGGCGGCGGCGGCTCCAAACACCGTGAGAGTGAGGCGAGATCTCGCGGTGTTTGGTGCAGACACTGAGGGGCTCTGGGATAGGGGCAGGATGCAGTGCGCGGCTGTGGGCGGCCTGGAGTCGCACTGTGTGGTGGGTAGTCGGAGCTGGGTGGTAATTGCGGAAGATCGGCAGGCGGTGCGTGGAGCGGGCAGGCGCATGCGCGCCATCGCTCGCCGCACGTGATAGCAGCACAGTGGCCGGAAGCGCAAAACTGCTGACTATGTATATAGAATACAAAAGTTTGGATCAGTTAATCAGTAAGATTAATAAGTGTTGTGTTTATAGAGAAAATGGTTTTCACCTTCCTGACCAGGCTAAAATGTTGAAATCTGACATGTCGCTTAATGTAGCGACCACTCTAAAATGCTTCTACTGGGTGGGCCATTTATATGGATACACCTAAATAAAATGGGAACAGTTGGTGATCTTGACTACCTGTTTGTGGCACATTAGTGTATGGGAGGGCATATACTAATGTGCCACAAACAGGAAGTTGATATCACCAACTGTTCCCATTTTACTTAGGTGTATCCATATAAATGGCTCACCCTGTACATATCCCAGCAGTGCAGAGATTGTTCTTTAGTGAAACATTGAGCATTGTTAATGATAAATTTAGGTTGCTATGATTTGCATTTATGAAAATATCTAAAAGTTGAGGAGAATTTAGAAAATCTTGCATTTTATTAAATTTTAATTTGTATGACCTTAAAACAGGTGGTCACACCACACAAAATAGAACTAATATTTGCCAAATTTACTCTCATCAATCATCAAAGTTAGAAACAAATTTTCTTTTTGTTACAAGGGTTAAAAATTTAGCAACAATTTACCGTTTAATTAAATTTACAAATCCTCTGTAGGGACCACTCTACGTTTGAAGTCACTTTTAGGCTATGTGCTCACGCTGCATATATATCATGGGTTTAAGTGCACATATGCTGCAGATCTGCCCCAAAACTGCAGCACAGCTTGTTGTAAAAAAAGTGTATGTGAATTTATGCAGAAGACCTGTACCCATGCTTTAGGTTTCCATGAGGCGGAAATGCCGCGATTTTTAGTGCGGGAAAATCTGCAGCATGTGAATTCTTGCTGTGGATTTTGCCATGAATTTCAGCCGTAGGCCTCAATGTTAGCTCCTAACACACAGCAGATTCACACAATGAGTATGTGATGCGTATTTAGCCAGTATCTCTTGTGATGAGGATATGAGGGTTCTGCTGTATTTTTTGCCATCAGCCAGGTACAGCAGGCAGGTACTATGCCACCCACCCCATGCTGCTTATTTTTCCCTGGCTGGTAATCAAAATACAGGGGAGCTCTTACTTTATTATTTCTTGAAATAATTTTTAAAATACAAACAAACAAAAAAACACGATGTGGAGCTTCACCGTATTTTTGGTTTCCAGCCAGGTACAACTAGGCAGCTACACGCTGCCACCCACCCCCAAGCTGTCTATTTGTACTTGGCTGGCAACCAAAATTATGGCATGGGGCTTCCTCATTTTTGGTTTCCAGCCTGGTACAACTATGCGTTGATTGGTGGCGGGTCATGTGGGATCCATGACTGCAGATCCTGACACGGCTGGAATACCTGCCAGCACTGGACCCTGATGCAAGTATAAAGCTTTATTGTTTTAATGACGGGGGCGCACAATGGGAATAAGGAGGAGCAAGGGAAATGAATACAGTATTCACCTTGCATGGAATCCCTGCTTTACCGGCAACTATCGTATCACTTTGCAATCGGCTAGTAAAGATCAGCTGAGAGTGACACTGCATTGTGTGTTTCTATGCAGGTGTCACTTAACTACGAGTACGCAACTTTTGGTTTATTGTTGGAGTAGGGCTTATAGTTCAAGCCTACTCAAAAAAAAAAAAAAACCCTGCCAGGGCTTATTTTGGGGGCAAGGTTTATTTTTTAGAGAAACAGGGTAAATACAAACCCCCAACCAATCACACAGTGAATTTGATGTATGAGACAAGGAAATTTTAATATCTCTGATAATATTCCTTACCAAGAAACGTTTATCACATAAGCCCTACCATAAATGATGATAATCACAAACTTTAATAGATATAATAAAGATCATTGCGATGGTTCATACTTGCTGAATATTTAGTTTTAAGTGTAAGAATCCAGTATACACTGTGTGCAGAATTAATAAGCAAATGAGTATTTTGATCACATAATACTTTGTATACATGTTGTCCTACTCCAAGCTGTATAGGCTTCAGAGCCAACTACCAATTAAGTAAATCAGGTGATGTGCATCTCTGTAATGAGGAGGGATGTGGTGTAATGACATCAACACCCTATATAAGGTTTGCTCAATTATTAAACAAATTCTTTTCCTTAGGCAAAATGGGTCAGGAGATTTGACAAGCTTGAAAAGTCCAAAATTGTGAGATGTTTTGCAGAGGGATGCAGCAGTCTTGAAATTGCCAAACTTTTGAAGCGTGATCACCGAACAATCAAGCGTTTCTTGGCAAATAGCCAACAGGGTCGCAAGAAGCGTGTTGGGCAAAAAAGGCGCAAAATAACTGCCCATGAATTGAGGAAAATCAAGCGTGAAGCTGCTAAGATGCCATTTGCCACCAGTTTTGTCATATTTCAGAGCTGCAACATTACTGGAGCATCAAAAAGCACAAGGTGTACTATACTCAGGGACATGGCCAAGGTAAGGAAGGCTGAAAAACCGACCACTTTTGAACAACAAACATAAGATAAAACGTCAAGGCTGGGCCTAAGAAGTATCTTAAGACTGATTTTTCAAAGGTTTTATGGACTGATGAAATGAGAGTGACTCTTGATGGGCCACAGGCTGGATCAGTAAAGGGCAGAGAGCTCCACTCCGACTCATACAGTTAGGGCCAGAAATATTTGGACAGTGACACAATTTTCGCAAGTTGGGCTCTGCATGCCACCACATTGGATTTGAAATGAAACCTCTACAACAGAATTCAAGTGCAGATTGTAACGTTTAATTTGAAGGGTTGAACAAAAATATCTGATACAAAATGTAGGAATTGTACACATTTCTTTACAAACACTCCACATTTTAGGAGGTCAAAAGTAATTAGACAAATAAACAGAACCCAAGCAAAATATTTTTATTTTCAATATTTTGTTGCGAATCCTTTGGAGGCAATCACTGCCTTAAGTCTGGAACCCATGGACATCACCAAACGCTGGGTTTCCTCCTTCTTAATGCTTTGCCAGGCCTTTACAGCCGCAGCCTTCAGGTCTTGCTTGTTTGTGGGTCTTTCCGTCTTAAGTCTGGATTTGAGCAAGTGAAATGCATGCTCAATTGGGTTAAGATCTGGTGATTGACTTGGCCATTGCAGAATGTTCCACTTTTTTGCACTCATGAACTCCTGGGTAGCTTTGGCTGTATGCTTGGGGTCATTGTCCATCTGTACTATGAAGCGCCGTCCAATCAACTTTGCAGCATTTGGCTGAATCTGGGCTGAAAGTATATCCCGGTACACTTCAGAATTCATCCGGCTACTCTTGTCTGCTGTTATGTCATCAATAAACACAAGTGACCCAGTGCCATTGAAAGCCATGCATGCCCATGCCATTACGTTGCCTCCACCATATTTTACAGAGGATGTGGTGTGCCTTGGATCATGTGCCGTTCCCTTTCTTCTCCAAACTTTTTTCTTCCCATCATTCTGGTACAGGTTGATCTTTGTCTCATCTGTCCATAGAATACTATTCCAGAACTAAGCTGGCTTCTTGATGTGTTTTTCAGCAAATTTAACTCTGGCCTGTCTATTTTTGGAATTGATGAATGGTTTGCATCTAGATGTGAACCCTTTGTATTTACTGTCATGGAGTCTTCTCTTTACTGTTGACTTAGAGACAGATACACCTACTTCACTGAGAGTGTTCTGGACTTCAGTTTATGTTGTGAACGGGTTCTTCTTCACCAAATAAAGTATGCGGCGATCATCCACCACTGTTGTCATCCGTGGACGCCCAGGCCTTTTAGAGTTCCCAAGCTCACCAGTCAATTCCTTTTTTCTCAGAATGTACCCAACTGTTGATTTTGCTACTCCAAGCATGTCTGCTATCTCTCTGATGGATTTTTTCTTTTTTTTCAGCCTCAGGATGTTCTGCTTCACCTCAATTGAGAGTTCCTTTGACCGCATGTTGTCTGGTCACAGCAACAGCTTCCAAATGCAAACCACACACCTGGAATCCACCCCTGACCTTTTAACTACTTCATTGATTACAGGTTAACGAGGGAGACGCCTTCAGAGTTAATTGCAGCCCTTAGAGTCCATTGTCCAATTACTTTTGGTCCTTGAAAAAGAGGAGGCTATGCATTACAGAGCTATGATTCCTAAACCCTTTCTCCGATTTGGATGTGGAAACTCTCATATTGCAGCTGGGAGTGTGCACTTTCAGCCCATATTATACATATAATTGTATTTCTGAACATGTTTTTGTAAACAGCTAAAATAACAAAACTTGTGTCACTGTCCAAATATTTCTGGCCCTAACTGTATATTAGTTTACCTGGTGAAAATAAACAAGTGAGATGGAAATATATTTGGTTTTTATTAAGTTGCGTAATAATTCTGCACAGTAATAGTTACCTGCACAAACAGATATCCTCCTAAGATAGCCAAATCTAAAAAAAAAAACGCTCCGACTTCCAAAAATATTAAGCTTTGATATTTATGAGTCTTTTGGATTGATTGAGTACATAGTTGTTGATCAATAATAAAAATATTCCTCTAAAATACAAGTTGCCTAATAATTCTGCACACAGTGTACTTCTCTTAAAGAAAAACACTTTTTTCCCAATCACCACTCCTCATAGGCTGATTGACCCTTTCAATTGCAAAAAAGGAAAGGGATGAGATGTTGTGGGGTGGGATAAGATGTTGTTGCTATGAGCAACAACATAGTGTCTCGAAGCCCTTGAATATGTTATAATACCATTACACATATTCCGTAATTTGCTTTTATATTGTGCGTGCTCTATATCTTATATACCTCAAGTTGCAGGTGGAACACTAAATACCATAAGTGATATGGTCAGAATTACAATTCATACGAGAAACAATGCCGTAAACCTGATTTTTTGGGCCAGAAAATTCTGCTACACAAAAAAAAGGAGATTTTTGTGTACTCACTGTAAAATCCTTTTCTCTTAGCCTCTAACTGGGGGACACAGGACTGTGGTTGTTATGCTGCTGTCCACTAGGAGGCGACACTAAGCAGAATCTGCAAAAGAGTTAAGTGGCTCCTCCTCTGCAGTATACAGCCCTGGGGCAGGCAGTGCCTCACCAGTTTTGTGCTAAAGCAGTAGGAGAGTTAACAGAGCAATAACAGTATAACAAGGCCAGTAACCAAACAGGCAAACAGATGTAAACCGTTAACCATGTAACAGCTGAGAAGCAACATGAGAACAGTAGTAAAGACCCAAAAGGGCAACAGGGTGGGTGCTGTGTCCCCCAATTAGAGGCTAAGAGAAAAGGATTTTAGGGTGAGTACACAAAAATCTCCTTTTCTCCTTCGCCTCATTGGGGGACACAGGACCGTGGGACGTCACAAAGCAGTCCCTAGGGTGGGAAAGCAATGGAACCATGAAGACTGAATAAAGTCAGTGAAGAACTATAATGTGTCCTGCAGGTGGCTACTGCACCTGGAGGACACATCTAGCCAGACCTGCATCTGCCTAGGACTGAGTGTGAACGCTAAAGTGCTTTGTAAATGTGTGCTGCCGTACACACTTGATGAGCTGACACCTCGTGCTGGATGGCCTAGGAGGCCCCCACGGCCCTAGTATAATGTGCCCTGATACCGGCCGCAAAGGGCGAGGTTTTGATGGTGTAAGCCTCTTGGATGGTTGCTCGAATCCATCTGGCTAAAGTAGCCCTAGAGGCTGGCATGCCTTTACTTCAACCCTCTGGAAGAAGGAAAGGGAATCCGACTTCCTAAAGAGTGCAGTCCTGGATACATAGATGCGTAGGGCTCTGATGAGGTCCAGCGTATGTAGAACTTTCTTGACCCGATGAACAGGAGCAGGGCACAGCGATGGCAGAGAAATGTCGTCATTTAGGTGGAAAGATGACACCAAATTCAGGAGAAACGAAGGTACTGGACGTAGGACAACCTTGTCTTGGTGGAAGACCAGTAAAAGGTGGTTTACATGAGAGCGCTGCAAGTTCCGATACTCTGCGGATAGAAGTAATTGCCACCAAAAATACCACTTCCTGTGTGAGAATACGAAGGGGAATTTCCCTTAGAGACTCAAAGGGTGGTTCCTGAAGAGCCGTGAGGACGAGGTATAATGTATTGAACTACATTCCCAGAAAGACTAGAGACTGTGTTAGAACTGGTGTGGATTTGTGGACGTTGTACCAGCCATCCCAATCTTCTTAAAGTGTGTACCATGATGGAAACGCTGTGTTCGCAGTCCATGAAGGTCGGCACTTGACAAGCAGATTCGTCCAGGTGCAGAAGGATGACGACACCCCTGAAGTGAAGGATAGTCATGACGGCCGCCATGACTCTTGTGAACACTCTGGGAGCTGTAGCTAAACCGAACGGGAGTGCCACAAGTTGGTAGTGTTCTTGGTCGATTGCAAATCCGAGGAAATTTTGGTGAGTAGTTGCGATCGGAATATGCAGGTAGGCGTCCTGTATATCTATGGACGCAAGGTATTCTCCTTGTTCCATGGAAGCAATTACGGAGCGGAGAGATTCCATGCGGAAATGTCTTACCTGGACATCTCTGTTCAGTTTTAGGTCTAGTACAGGTCGTACTGTACCTCCCTTTTTGGGAACCACAAAGAGGTTGGAATAGAATCCTTGAAAAATGCTCTTCGCATGGCACGGGTACAATGACTCCTGAGCTGAGGAGAGACTTGACTGAGTGAAAGATTGCTTGGGCCCTTGATGGACCTGTACGATAGGTAGCCAAAGGTGATGAAAATGAAGCAACCGACCACCTAGAAGAGGAGTGTCTCCCGGGTGAAGGGAGTGATGAGGAAGAAAAAACCTATGGGATCTGATCCTTTGGGCTTGGATCGGCGAGACTGTCTCTCTCTGTGATGCTGGCGTTATTTGACGTCCTCCAGCGGTGGAGAGTGGAGGAGGAGGGAGGGGGCGGAGCGGGTGAGAAAAGGCGTGATGCTGCCCTCGCAATGAGCGAGAGGCGCCTTGCAGCTCTGGTCCGCCCCAAGTCCGCGTCATCCGGGGGGCGGGCCGAGGCAGACAAAAAGGCGGCGACTTCACGCTGGCCCGAAGCCAGGGCCTCTAGTAAACGTAATGGCCAGGGATGAGGGCAGGCCGGCGCGAAGGTCCAGTTATGGACCGGAATGGACCCGGACCTCTGGATTTGCCTATGGAATGTGTCCACAAAAGAGCGCTCCCACAATGGAGAACTCCCTCAGGAGAACACAGTAGAACTGGTTCTCCTGGGTTCATGGCAGGCACTGATCTGGCCCCTTCAGGGAGCACAGTAAAACTAAGCTCCTGGAGTCCAGTGCTCTCAGGCTGTCCACAATATACTGGCCCCGTCAGGAGAGCGCAACTTAGGCTGATGTTCCTGGGTGCTACAAAAATGTGCTATGCAGTATATGCAGGCAGTACCTGGTGGTGCCTTAACCTAAATACCTCAGGAGGTGAATAGGGAGGATTTATGCTGCTGTCCACTCGCTCCTGAGGGCTCCTGTGGAGATGCTGTGCAGACTCGACTTCTACCCAGGTCCCCATCAGTGGGGAGATGAGGAAGGAGGAAGCTCTGGTGGTCTGTCTCAACTTCGACCCAGCACCCCATCAGTGGGATGCCGAGGAAGGAGGTCTGCATATGTAAGGATATCTCGACTTCAACCCAGCGGCCTCAACAGTGAGGGGCTAAGGAAGGAGCATGCTGGGGGCCTCCCCAGAGACCCACTTTTCTTCATCTTTGAAGAAAGAATTAAAAAGTGGAAAATTAAAAGGTAAATAAAATTTAGATGTGCCTCCTAATCACACTAAGCAAAACTGATGTATACTGCGGAGGAGGAGTCACTGTAAATCTTTTGCAGATTCTGCTTAGTGTCGCCTCCTAGTGGACAGCAGCATAACGCCCACGGTCCTGTGTCCCCCAATAAGGCGAAGGAGAAATATGCACAGTTTCTGCTGAAAGTTCAGTAGGTCATTGATACCATTTTAAATTTACATATGACTTTTTTGCTGTTCCTAACAATTTTTTAAAAATTCTGCTATACAAAAGTGGAACAAATGTCTTAAACTTTTATTATTAGACTGGTGAGTTTTAGACTGAGAGGAGTCTTGTTAGACCTTGACCTTTAAATTGCCATGAAAGCTACAGATATCTCTCTCCCAACCTGCTGGATGCCTAACAATGGCATCTAGAGGGTTAACAACCCAGGGATAGTGATAGCACTGGCCCTGATTGTTGCTGCAGGGACTTGGCTGCCACATAAACAAAGCTCTCGTGATGCTCATGCCAGGAACAATTGCTATGCCCGCACACCCATTTGCAGGAAGTACTTGGACAATATATTTAATGTCGAGAAGGGGTTAGAAAGATTGTTGGGTGAATACAAGTTGTCACCAATCAATAGAATGGGCGATAACTCTTTGATCAGTGCCATTACGATTGCGGATACCTGCACTGATTATCCCTGTTAAAATAGAGCGACAATGCGCATATGCTTGACTGCTGCTCCATTGACTCCCTATTAGATTGTTAAGCGATGCATATGACCATTTCCAGCAGTTCATGCAGAACACATGGAGCGATGGTCAGACATTGACTTGTCACCAGGGCTGTGGAGTCAGAAAGCCAAACATCCGACTCAAGACTTTGACTCAGTTTCCCTGAATCCGACTCAGATTCCACCAAAATGAACACAGACTCCAACCCCACAGCGCTGCTTCTCACTGCATTTTGTAAACTCCCAATTGAGATAAAAATGTCCCATTATGCTCATTATTACAGGTTCCAGCCATTGGACACTCACTAAACACAAGTTAACACCATATCGGTATAGTTTTTTTTTTAAGTTGTTAAACATTTCCCCACATCACAAAGCTAGATTCCCAAAGTCAAATCCTGTCTATACCATCTGTTCAGAAAATTCTGTACCAGCCACAGACCTATCAAAGGCCTGCCAAGAATGAGCAGTAGGAACTGCCCAAGCAGAGAGCGGGCAGAGCCCATCAAACCAGGACAGCCGCTCTCCTGGGAAACTCATTTCTGTTTAGAGCTGTGGAAAAAGCTTTTAATGCCGAAGACAAAAGGAAAAGATAGAAAAACCGCAAGAGACACTTATGATAAGTGTTTAGGATTTTCGCTATATACGGGCGGTCGTTCACTATAACCAGGAAACCCCTTCTTTTAACTTATGTCAGTTCTTATGGGAATCAAGACTAATGATAAGCTTAATGCACCTTTAACCCTTGAAGACCCAGCTAGCTATGTGCCAGTGTTCAGAAAGCTCTAACTTTCACGTCTGATTTACATATTTCATAAATATAGTATTGAACAGCATCATTTTAAATACATTAGAAATTGTATGAATCAATGAGGTGCTTTGTGTATAAGGTGTATAAATGAGGTGGGGGGGTTTTTGTTTGTTTTTTTACTAGATAACCTGTGGAAAGAATTCTTCAGAGTATTGGGTTCATGTGGATATCTAACTCGTGTTGATATTTTATTCTGATATGTTTGTACAAGAAACGGGGAGGTGTTGTCAGTCTTCTCCCATTGATACATACCTGCTTAGTTATGATTTTAACAAGGAAATTCAGCAGTTCAAAGCATTTTATGATTTTCTCTTGGTCAACTTTCACTTTAATCTCCCCCATGGTCTGTAATGTCTGCAGAAAGAGCACAAATTCATAATGAAATGGGAAATCATAGCAACAATGTTACATTTTTCATGTGTTTTGAAAGAGGTTGTCTGCCATATCCAGACTTATAAAATGCCCTCTGGGCTATAATCTGTAGTGAAACCCTGTAGTCCATATTTAAAGGAAACCTGTCAGGTGGTTTATGCCCCCCCCCCCCCAAAGATCACTACCTGTACCTTCATAGTACTATTCTAATCATCCCTGTTTGAGCTCATAGTGTAATGTGAAAGGTGAAAAAAAAGCATTTATACACTTATATTTTCTTATGTAATGAGGCAGTTAGACTACACCTTGGAGGATGTAGTCTTTTTGGCAGGTTAATAGTTAACATTTCGCCGGATTTCAGAAAATGCTGCCAGTGTGATGTCAGGATCATGTGACTAATAGGGGGGAGCTAAGTCTGCATAGCACAATGATTTGCTTGCTTAGATCCGCCCACTATGGTCACATGATCAGGACATCACACAGGTCCTTTTATGCAGAGAAGTTGGAAATGAGTTGACATATTAACCTGCCAGAGTCGCTACATCCTCCAAGGTGTAGACTGACTGCCTCATTTACATAACAAAATGTAAGTGTATAAATGCTTTTTTTCACCTTTCACATTATGCTATGAGCTCAGACAGGGATGATTAGAATAGTACTATGCAGCTGCAGGTACAGATAGTGATAACTGGATGGGGGGGGGCATAAACCACCTGACAGGTTCCCTTTAATTTCAGTGCAGTGCCACCACTGGTGAAATTAGGCATTATGCTGGGCATTTCCATACATGTGTTCACTGTGCCATACTCGACAGTTCCCTTGTCTGATTAATAAAGGATGCTCTTTGTAATATTTGGTGTTACATCTGAAAAAGTTTGCACAAAATATAAAATTAATTGCCCTGTACAACAAAAACTTAGAAAAAGAATGAAACCGCCAGAATGTGAAAAAATTATCTGCTATTCATAAATAGGTATAAATATCACACGGTACTTGGTAAACAATGTTTTGCATCAAAAAATGCAACCCATCACAACAAGGTATATCCATATTGGGACAGTAACTAACACTTCCTAGTTTTAAAACTTTAACACATGTCAGAATAGACCTACAAATAAGGAGTGGTTACCTTCCCTGAGCTAGGCATTTCATTCATAATGTTTCCCATGGCTGTGTAGCCATAATTGGGACCCAGTCACTCTCTGTCTATTGTGGCACATGGTAAGGTTCTAACATTAGGGAGTGTTCGGCACTGTCTTGATATGGATTCAGCTTGTTGCTTTGGGATGGCTTTATACTTTTTTTTTAAATTAATAATAGTGGTTACTAAGTACGGGTGCTTTCACACTGGTGATTTTGCCCGAATCTGGTGGATCCGGACATAAAAACGCATCTGACGCAAGTGCCGCCTAACGGCAGCACTTGTGGCAAGCCCCATGCATTGTCTACTTGCGGCAGATGTGTTTTTTTTGTCCGGATCTGGGCAAAACCACCAGTGTGAAAGCACCCTACCCTGTGTTATTTATATGCACTTGCTTTTTACTTATTTACAGCCAGGTATTTTTTCATATAATTTTATGTTAAGTTTGGTATTGTTGTACTCATTCGATGAGCTACAAAAACATACTGCCATATGGTAGCACAATCAGCACAGAAACAAAACGTCAAAACCAATGTAATAGTTGTGCTTTGTTTTTTCAATATTTCACAGAACTTAGAATTTTTTCAAATTTTCCAAAACATCATTTAAAAAAAAATAAATGAATGTGGTCATTCAAAACTCCAACTAGATCTACAAAATGCAAGCTTTCAAATGGCTATGTTAATAGTGAAAATAATAAATTATGGGCCTGTGAGACTGACAATGCTCATGGAAGGGGGCGTGCTAGAGTCAGGTGCTCCAGATTCGTGAAGAGGCATATTCGTCCTCATAAATCAGGAGATGTTGGACAAATGGCATCTACCTCTCTATGCACCTCACCACATATCTTGCTCCGCTCCCTGCTGGAGTGAGATTTGAGGCATGGCAAACGGGAACACTTGTCATAAATTTGATAGTTTATGTGTAAATACTGGCATAATAGCATTGATGTAAAGTGAACTATGGCTCTTGGTAAAGTAGGTGGGTAAAAAATACCAATTGTTCAAGAGGAAGGATTCCAGGTTATGGCAGACAAGCGATTCTGTACAGGTTTCCTAATAAGAGTATATGCATACTAAGCCCTTTTGTTGAGTGGAATGTATTTGAGGAGTTGTGCTTGTGAGAAGTATTTGGATAATTTCCGCTCAGTTTTGCTTCAAAAATGTATAAATATATAAAAATTAAAACTTTGCGTGAACAACATGCCCTTAGGGAAAATGTCTGATTTTAGGCACCTCATCTGCAACAATTCCACATTAATATCTGCATGGTCTATTGATGGATTGTGTTGAGAATTTCAGAGTATGTAAGCAAAGGGAGAAGTCCAGAATGAATTACATTCAGAAAATCTACAGCACATACTGCAGAATTTAAAATCCATACTTATGTGGATTTACACATGGAAAATGTATTCAATAAATAAATGAGATTTTTAAAATCTAATTAGATGGAGCTGTATGAACCTCAGTTTCTACACAGAAAATTTGCACGAAATGCACAACATTTCCACTATACCTTTAGGCCCCCTTCACATCACGTTTTTTTCCTGTCCGTGGGGATCCTGTTTTTTGCAGAACCACAGGGACAGGAACAGACAGGTCCAGATGAGAACTCCAGAAGCCATTTCTGTGTCCGGATCCGTGATTTTGACAGATCCGAACACAGAAAGAGCTGGGAGTAGCCAGAGCCTGCAAAGCACAGGCAAGTGGGGCTGACTTTCACTTTCGCAATGTATATACATACATTGCGCAAGTGAACCAAAACAAAGCAATGGTTAAAAATAAATTCTTACCTCTCTGGCGAGTGTCCCTCGATGCGAGGCATCCACCTCCAAAGGCTGTAGGACCTTAATCAGCTGACCGGGCGGGGCAACCCGATCAGCTGATATGGCAGGTGACCACATCAGCTGAGTGTTTTAAATCGCCCGCTGATCGATTTAAACAACTCAGCTGATGCGGTCATGTGACCAATCAGCTGATCGGGTTGCCCTGCCGGGTCAGCTGATTAAGGTTCTTCCAGCCATCAGAGGTGGATGTCGCGCATCGCGGGACACTCGCCAGGGAGGGGAGTATTTATTTTATTATCTTTAACCATTCCATTCTTTCATTTCACTTTAGCAGTGCATGTAGATACACTGCTAAAGTGAAATTACACTGAACAGAGTGGTTTTAGTGTACTGAGCATGCTCAGTACACTAAAACCGTTTACAGGAAACAATCCTGTTTTTTCCCTGATCCATGTTATTTGAATCGGACAGCTTCGGATCCGATGCTGTCTGATTCTGTCTGATTGTGTCAGATTTTGGGGATGTGAAAAAAGCGGACACAATCAGATCCCTGCACACAAGGATGGCTATTAAGGACTAATCCATGCCATTGGGATACATGGGGGCAAATTGTATTCGTGGCTCTCAGTTTTTAACGGACAGCCACGGATCCCAAAAAATCGAGATGTGAAGGGAGCCTAAGACTACTCATTCATTGTTATACTAGTGCAAGTTGTAACCCAACAATTCAAGGCACCAAAACCTCATTATTCAAGAAACTTAACTGTTATTTCATCTTTAAATCTGCAGTGCAACATTTGGCTGAAAAGAGAATTTTGTTTACGTACCGTAAATTCTTTTTTCTTTAATCATCAATGGGAGACCCAGACAATGGGGTTTAGGGCACTGCCCTCCGGAGGTCACACTAGGTACTACAAGTTTGTAGACACCGCCTCCTCCGCTTATAAACCCCTACCGCAGGGAACATCCTCAGTTTGGTCCATAAGCTGCGAGGAGGAAATAAACCACACCCGAAACATCGGGAAGAATGCCGTGCACAGACGGTTCAACAACCCGGCAAACATTGTCTCAACAGAGAACAGATCAAATGCAAAACATGCAACGGAACAACTGGGTGGGTGCTGGGTCTCCCATTGATGATTAAAGAAAAAAGAATTTACGGTACGTAAACAAAATTCTCTTTTTTCTGGTCATCATAATGGGAGACCCAGACAATGGGGATGTCCTAAAGCAATACCCCAGGGCGGGAAGAGTTCCTCAACAAGACGGATAAACATGGTTCCCTTTAAAGGTGGGCAACCGACGCCTGGAGAACCCGCCTGCCCAAACTTGCATCCGCAGAGGCATGGGCATGCACCATATAGTGCTTAGAGAAAGTGTGCAGGCTGGACCAAGTGGCCGCCTGGCACACCTGTAGA